>CM076678.1:120244801-120844801 GCA_038501925.1 Xenopus petersii | reverse complement strand
TTCCTACCTCCAGCAACCTATGCAGATAAAGAACATGTTAGATATAAAATGACATGGATTTAAACATTTAAAAAACAAATCTCCTATACAAGTATAGGATTTGTTATCATGAAACCAGTTATCCAGAAAGCTTTGAATTACTGGAAGGCCATCTCCTATAGACTCCAATTTAATCAAATTATTCAAATTTGTAAAGAGTATTTCCTTTTGCTCTGTAGTATTAAAACAGTACCTTGTACTTAATCCTAACCAAGATATACTTATTATGAGAGGCAAAATAATCATATTGTGTATATTTATGTTTATATAATTTTTTAGCAGAAAAAGTATGGACATCCCTGGTCCCAAGCATTCTGGAGAACAGGTCCAATGCCTGCATTAGAATTCATAGATATTTTTAAGGCATAAAAATGGTTCTTACTCGTCCTGCTGACTGCCTGCTGAAAGATTCGACCATCTGAGTGAGGCCATGGTTTAAAATCACCGAATTGTTGTAGAGAAACTGTGGGTAACCGTACTCCTTTTCGTTGATGGCAAAAGTGTCGGGTAGAAGGGGATGCCAGTGGTACAGGGTATTGAATTCTGCAGCAATTCTATTTTGATACTGAAATTTCTGGTTGAACAACAGTTGTGGGTCAAATTTGAGTTTGAAGTGATATCCACTGAGGTGCTGTACATAATCCTCTATGACAATCTTGATGGTTTCACCTGAAACAAGATGGGATGATCATATAAAAAGAGTTTCTTCAACTGGCGACTTGACTGTATGTAATTCTGTATGCCAACAATGTAATGGTTCAAGTTTTTCCTCAGATCTTTAAAAACTTAGTTTAGTCAATTACATCCAACCACTGAAAGGACAAAGCGCAGACATTTAGGGGTGCTTCGAAGTCTATTCTATAAAAGATACCTATGGTCTTGTTGAGGAAGAAGCTACTAGGCCTTTTTGTTAATTTAATGTTATGGTTTTTCGAAATATATGGAACCCGAGTGAAACAAGTACCTGCAACCTGAATGAACTGGAATTCTCAGAAGCAAAATGCTGTAAGCTAATTTACTCTGCATTCCTTCCATTTTTGCAGGGGTGTATACTGCTGTTTGCACTGAAAACACAAATTTTCTATTTATACTCTATGTTCTCAATCAGTGCAAACCAATGGCACTGATATTACGATTTACAGTCAGAGCTGCATTTTTTTAATCCCTGAAGCTTTACTTTGACATTTGCTTTCAAAACGTATAATTCAAAGTGTTACAAGCATAATTACACTAAGCCAATAAACTTTAGTGCATAAGGAGGACATGATGGCATACGAGTATACTTATAGTACCTACCAAGTCAACATTGCTTCTCTGTTTATTAACACAGCATTATAGTCATGTTAAATGATGTGCTGTATTATCTGTACTTCTACTTACCTATCAAAATAAGTCTTGCAGTTTGGAAAATACGCTCGTCGTCCCATTCTGGATGCTCTCCTGCAAGAATGTCACAAACTCGATTGTGCTCCCTTAACCAGATTGTCGAATACATCATCAGCCCAGGAACAAGGCCAAAAACTTCTTGTCCAACAGCAAACTGAAGATGTTCTGGAACATGGGGTGGGTACATCATATCTACTCCTGCACTTTTCACTGTTGGTGGATACATTTCCCCATCTATCATCTGAAAGCAATAAGGAAAAAAAAATTAAATAACTGGTCTACAGGGTGTTGCCCATTTTCCCTGTCTTATTAACTGCAGCAGGTGAAATTTGCACCCATTCTTGAAATCCAAAGCAACCAGGTGGCATGTCCTGATCTGCTGATTAAAAAAAGAAGAACTTCTAGTTGCTATGGGTTACTAGATATGGTACAAGTGTTGTGCCAGTTATCGTATTACCATCTGAATATACAAGATATAATTAAGGGCTGCCAAGAAATACAAGACATTTACCTGATATTTTAGTTTGCCGCCCTTCATTAAACGCAGTTTATGTTGCCTTTCTAAATTTTCACCATAGACATGATTGAGATCAACCTGTGAGAAGAGACAAAAAAAAAACAGTTACTTTTACTCCTTTATAAAAAGACAAAAGAAAAGAAAGGAAATGAAAAGGCAATGTTTCCCTTACCCCATGGCCTAATGCTTTGGTGAAGGCGGCTCCTTTTGCCATATCCGTTTTGAAGAACTGGTGTGTGAAGTGTTGCGCAAAGAAAGCAAACATCACATTGGTGCCTTGAGGGTCAGGAATAAATTTTCTTCGCATCAGGAATTTTTCCACCACCAACTTTGCACTTGGAAGCTCTTTCAGTCCTGTACAAAAAAAAAGCAAAGGAATTTATCATCAAACTATCAATTTATAGGTGAAAATGAAATTGAATCTGCATTTGTTTGTGCAGAACGGTATTTGTAATCCTATTATGGAAAGTTGTATGGCAACACAACCCAGCAAGAATCCATTTCATTTTACATTACATCATATGAGGAAGAAGTCTCTGAAGGCTGGATTTTTTTTGCAATGTTAAGTCTTTCTTTACATGTACATATACCAAACCCTTATGGCTAGGACTACATGGCTAAGTTGCTTGCTTAGTGGCCTAAGACATGTAACCTTTAGTGTTCTAGCTGCAGGTGTATATGCCAGAAAGTCATACAAAACACATCAGCCAATTAAAGCCTTACAAGAAGACTCATCACAATAGGCTGCAAAAACCTTTGTGTGGCTGTATATGATTTTTATTTTATATACTGTATTTATATAACTCTCCAGTACATGTATGGAATCAGTTATCCAGAAAATCCATATCCAGTAAACTCTGAATTATGCAAAGGTTACCTCCCATGGACCAAATAATCCAAATTTTCACTATAATAATAAAGCAGTACATTGTACTTGATCCAAATGAAGATATAATTACTCCTTATTAGAGGCAAAACCAGCCTATTGGGTTTAATTAATATTTAAATGGGTTTATAGTAGACTTAAGGTAAGAAAATCCAAATTATGGAAAGATCCATTATCCGGAAAACCTCAGGTCCAGAGCATTCTGCATAACAGGTCCCACACCTGTATCGGCCCAAATATTCTTGGTAACTGAACTGAACACTAATCTGTACTAATCTGCCACCCACTAGCTTAAGTTCCCAGGCAAGTTTTAGCTTTTAAAGAGCAGTTAACTACATTCAGCCCATTTAAAAACGATATTCCGCCTAAACTGATGATTCATAGGAATATTTACAATTGCTCAATATATCATCACAATTGGGATTTATGTGATTGTGCATTCTGCTTGTCTTTCAATGAGATTTAAAACATATCTAACATATAATGCTATTAGTATTTACACTTATGATTCATATGTACATACAAAAGGTATTTATCTTACCTTTAACTCCCATTGGGGTAGGGCAGTCACGTTCCACAGGAGGCAAGGCACGGGTATAATAGGACAGGTTGGCATATGCCTCCCAGTTTTTATAGGCATAGTGGCTGTTATAGGTGGGCGGGCTGTCAATCAGGTGCGACCGTGCTGGAAATGCAAAGAGAAAAATGTTACTGGAAGTAAAGCACATATATTATTTATATATATATATATATATATATATATATATATATATATATATATATATATATATATATATATATATATATATATATATATATATATTATAGCTATGGAAATGTTCTACTGCTCCAACTATAGAATTTAAAGAATTACTGGATTTTCTAATACAGAGCATATTTTCTAGGTAAAACTTGCAAAATAAATCCCAAGCCCCCTCCCCTCCCCAAAAAAAAACAAATCCAGCCAATAAGATAGTATTTGGAAAATCTGCCTCTAATTCCAGTTACAGTACAGACTGCAATATGAACTAGTACTTACATGTCAAGACATATCTCATAATGGCGTCCCGCAGGAAGGAGATGCTGTTGACTATATTCCATACTCCTTTGAAGTGAGTCAAGATATAGTGCACGGTGTTGGGGGTTGGCTTCAGCTTCAGCCTCAACCACGATAAGAATTCCGCTGTAAGGAACGCCGATAGGTAAGTATCGTTTTTATAAAAAGCTGAATAAATCCTATCAGAGGCAGGTCATGATGAAGAAGAAATGCTTACGTGTGGTGCAGTTTTCTCCATAGAAGCCGGTTCTCGTGCAGTCACATTCATAGCGGTCGAAGCCAACAGTCATGCACACCCCTTGGTTTTGACAGGGATTTGAACAGCATGGGCTTGCTAGGGGAACGGAAATAAACACAACATCAATATAAATTGATAATAATTACAGAAACACTTTCATATCAATAAAGCCCGTCCAGTGTCCTCTTGTAGTAAATCACAGGGCATAATATTGTACAAATCATAGTTATATTCAACCGACGCGTTTCACACCTGATTTCTTCTATGTCATAGCTATAAAGAAATCCCATTTCATCAACATATTTGCTTAATATTAAACTGCTTTAAGCCCATTAAAACGTATCCAAGGGTGCATAGTGTAATGAACCTTATTCTGATTACAGTATAGAAATCATTGACCAGTCCAAGTCTGCCTTAAAAATAGTACAAATATTGCTATAGGCACCTGCTTTATTAGCCGCCCCAAAAGCAATTACACCTAGAAATGGAATCAATTGAAATCTGTTCTAGATTTTATCCAGAAAGGTAATGCCAAATTGCTTCCCAGTGCCAAGTGCAAATGAAGGGATAAGAATGACAATTATTTAGGTACAGGTATGGGATCCATCATCCGGAAACCCATTAACAGAAAGGCTGTCTCCCATAGACTCCATTATAATCAAATAATCACTTTTTTTTTTTTTTTTTAAAACGATTTCCTTTTTTTCTCCGTAATAATAAAGCAGTGCCTTGTAATTGATCCAAACTAAGATATAATGAATCCTTATTGGAAGCAAAACCAACTTATTGGCTTTATGTAATGTTTATAGTAGACTTAAGGCATGAAGATCCAAATTACAGAAAGACCCGTTACCCAGAAACCTCCAGGTTCCGAGCATTCTGGATAACAGGTCCCATAGCTGTAGTAAGTGGAATATGAACTGATAGAAGGTAAATGGAGTATAAAGAATAGTGAGCAGCGCTGTGACTGGCTACAGGACACACATCTCAACCTGAGTTGGCATTTAAAGGCTACTGAGTGTGAATGGAGGGGATGCTGTTCAGAATGAAAGAATGTATAGAAGATGGAGTTACCTGCTTGGGAGAAGAGCAGCAGAGAGAGGAACACAGCGGCGGGTAGTACGATCATTCCAGTGGCGAGTGAGAGGTGCAGGCGGCCTGTGCTCTTTGTATTTCCCACTAAGGAGCCGCTGATGCTATCGCTTTAGCTCTGGAGTCTGAAGTAGGAGCCTCATAGCGCTTCTTTTATACAGGAAACGCGGGCGTCACCAGCAGCACTCCGTTACGTAGGGACAGATACAGCCAATCACGACCCGCCGTAGGCATATCCAAATTTAGTTTTAATGAATTACTTCAGAGGGCTCAATGCGGTTTCATCATCACAGACAAACCCCCTCACACACGTAGTGAATGGAGTCAAGTACTTGTTGGCACTTGACAGATTCCCTCACACACAAAGCTCAACAGCCTTTGAATTCCATAAGAAAAATGATTTTTACAGAGTAAAAGTAGTTCCCTTATAGTCCTGTAACAGGTTTTGTAAACATCCAACCCCCTACCACTGATGTTCCCCTACTGATTGATGGGTCCCTGGTGGTAGGGGGTAAATACTAGATATTTAATTGGTCCCCACATCAAATTATTTTTCAGGTCCCCAAAATGTTTAGCAGAGGACATGTTTTTACCAATATTTATTGAAATTGTACATGAATTAGGGCCTAATGGGGCCCCTATAGCTCCTGGGGCCCCCTGCCATCGCAGGGTCTGCTTCCTCTGTAGTTACGCCCCTGTATAAACTATTATACTACTAAGTTCCAGATACTAAACATTGGCAAGGCAGTGCCCTTACTTTCCTGTAACCAATGGCGAAATTATGGGGCAGATTTATCAAGGGTCGAAGCGAATTCGAGGGAATTTTCGAAGTAAAAAAAATCGAAATTTGAAGTAATTTTTTGGATACTTTGACCATCGAATAGACTTTGAATTTACTTAGAATTCGATTCGAAGTACAATCGTTCGAATATTCGACCATTCGATAATCGAAGTACTGTCTCTTTGAAAAAAACTTCGACTTCAATAGTTCGCCAAATGAAACCTGCCGAAGTGCTGTGTTAGCCTATGGGGACCTTCTAATGCATTTTTCTACGTTTTTTGTAGTCTAAGTAAAATCGTTCGATCGATCGCTGATCCGAACGATTTAATCGTTCGGTCGAACGATTTTACTTTGACCGCAAAATGGTCAAATTCGGTAAAAAAAACTTCGACTTCGATATTCGAAGTCGAAGTATAGCCATTCGATGGTCGAATTTCGAAGTATATTTCACTCTGAAATTTGACCTTTGATAAATCTGCCCCTATATGTTACTGGGTCCCACAGCAAATTCAATTTAGTTCCCCAAATCATTGGTAAATTGACCTATTGTCCAAAGATATTTTGAAAATGCTCATTACGGCTTTACTGGGCCCCCTACACTCCTGGACCCCCTGCAACCATAGGGTCTGTAGTTATACCCCTGCCTGTAGCAGCTTTTGTAAACATTAATCAATTACATCTCCCTAACACTGGTAAAGAGTTACCTCTACTGCTTGATGGGTTCCTGTTGGTACGGGGCTACGGGTAAATACTATATATATATTTACAATACTGTATATACTATTATATCAGTTCCTGATACTAAAAATCTGCAAGGCAGTGCCCTTATAGTCCTGTAACAGGTTTTATAAACATAAATCAATTACATACCCATAAACAGATAAAGATACACCCCTACTAATTGATGGGTGTCTGGTGGTAGGCGGGCAGATGTAAATACTATATATTTACAGTATATACTAATCTGCCACCTTGTTCCTGATACAAAAAATCTGCAAGGCTGTGTCGTAATATTCCTGTAACAGGTTTTGCAACATAAATCAATTACAACAGGTGCTGTAAATAGCTTTCTAATGTAGAATAGTGGCAGCACATTTATAAGTACTGATGTATATAAAGCATTCAATAATAGATAATTAGAGAATTATTATATATTTTTGGCTACTAATGGGTCAGTTTATTGGACCTAACTGTTTCTGGTATATAACTACTGCTATGATAGATGTCACAAGATTGATATATGCATCCAGATGTTGATTTGTTTATTGCTTGGTCAAAGTCTTTCACAACTTGTCTACTTGTGAAATGAAAAAGAAAACCCCCAAATGTTTTAAAAAACTAGCTCCCACACCATATGATTCATTTGTTATGGGCAGTCCCTCAATGAGTGGCATTGCTTACTGGCACAACCAGTAAAAGCTTCTTAAATTGTTTGCTTATTATGAAAACTGTCTGCCCCAGCTAATTATTGCACTTCAGCAAAGATTGTGCTTTTCCTACTAGAGTGGTACAAAGCCCAATTTATGAGTGCCGTTTTGGTCATTTTGACCATAGTGCCCAACCATCTGTGCAGCTTGGCTAGTTGGAGGATCATTTAAGAGGATGATCCTGCAGTTGTGATCAAGTATTATCTGCCTTGATAGAAAATTTCTGTTAGTTGGACAAAAGCAAGTGAAAATGAGTCACAGTCCCTCTTCACTTTGTGCTGTTCAATCATTTGGGTGGTCTGCCCAAACAAAAGGAGCTATACAAAGGTGGCCATAAATGTGCTCATAACTACTTTTTTCGGATCATCATTTGGTCAGTGTCTCTTCAGCTCAATGAACAGTTTACTGACATAGGAAACCAGTGATGTAATACCAAGAACAGCAAGTTCTCCCCCACATCTCATTGTAACTGGCTTTCAAACCGGAACTCCAGGAATATAAATAAGAATAACTAACATTCTCCCCAAAACCTCACCCTAACTGGACCTGAGGCAGAATCCCCCTGACAAGACTGTGGACCCTCTGGGAGGAAGGAACCACATTGTTTGGGAAACACTGCTCTAAAACATAACATGCTCATGTCCACCAGGTCAGCTCAGTTTTTGGGTGTGTTGGAAAGGCTATTGTAAGCCTGAAACGTTGCTGAGCTGTATGTCTGTCTGAGAAAAAGCCCTCTAAATAAAGGCTTTTTAAGAAAAATTGCCTTGTTTCGGTGCTGTCTAATCCAAATAGAGTTTAATACTTCGGCTGTGAGTGGCTGCCAGAGACGTGCACCTGATGTAAATCTTCTCCTGTTGGTGAGTGGACTTCTTATCCTATGTACAGTTTTGTTATAATCTCTGAACCCCAGATTAATTGAATGGAGAATGGACATTTTTCAGGTTAGTTCCTACAAGACACACACAGGGCTATCCAAGGGGGGGGGGGGCTTCCAAAAAGGGATGTGTGCCCTTATTTCAGCCTGCAAAACCTTAACCTTATCCTTAACCTTTACTAGAATGAATTAAAACATTCTCAAGCTTATTATTTTTTTCTTTCCACTGAAATGAATTGTTCAAGGTTTTCACGATTATTGGTGACATTGTTTGGTATCGTAGACTGCTGTTCCTCCAGCACATACAGCAGCTTGGTTGTGTTTTTATGAAACTCTTCAGGCTTAAAATTAAACAAATGAAAATAGGTTTAAATAAATGGACCACATGAGTAGATTTATGGCAGAACTAGTCCGATTGTTTTCTGCTGTATAATAATAACAATACACACATTTTTTATTTTGTTTGTTCTATTGTATATTTACTTTTTCCACCTAAAATATATGTACAAAAGTGAGTATACTATGATCTACTATATTGATTGTGAATGGGACTACTTATTTACCTCCACCTATCTTTTGTGAGATGCAAACGAAAAATCCTCTAAGCTGCCCTAAAATTACAAAACTCATGACGTCTGGTATTTGTAATAGGGGCAAAAAGCCTGAAGACATATAATCGTGTGCAAAGTTATTCCACGCACACACACATATAAATACATGCAAATACACGCAATGTACCATCAGATGGCAGTATAAACAGCTAAAATCGCGAGACATAATAAGATTCAGTTTTGCGTAAGATCAAATGAAGTCTTAAAAACTCAGTGAGCTAAATCTAATGGGCTTTGAGAATTTTCCACTGTTATTGGTTATTGTGTATTTAAACTAAGCACAGTCACAACAGCATTTCATTAATCAAATTTCCACAGATCGGTTCTCAGCTGGCACGCCCTGCCAACTCATGTGGGGTAATAATAATACATAACATATGTATTGGAACACTTATATGTTGCATGCAAGCTGGGTGGGTTAGTTCCTTTCTGGTGGCTATACCATCATGTGGAGTGATGTAAAAAAACTGTATCAGCCAATTTCTTATTAACAGGTCCCTGTAAACACTCAATGGTAGAAAGTGGTGGCAACAGGTTGGAAACATTTAAATGCTGAGCAGCGTCAACTGGTAATGACTGGCAGTAAAAGATATTTTGATTGCCACAATCAGAGAGAGCCTTAGCACATGTGCCATATGCCAAGGGAGCAGCACAGGAGTCAACCCCAAAATAAAAATGTGCCTTAAAAAAGAGAACATAATTCTAAGCAACTTTCCAGTATACATATATTGAATATTTTCAGTGCTTTTAAAGTTGTTTTTAAAAACAATCGCCATTGAAAGCAGCGTTTGCCTAACTTTTGGTTGTAACTTTGTAAATAATGTTGCAGAAGGCTTAAGGTGGCCATAGACACACAGATCCGATCGTACGAATCGAGGATTCGTACGATTTTCGGATTGTATGTGGCGTGTGCCGACATCTTTCGCCCGGCGGAGATCGGTCGTTTGATCGATCGGTCAGGTTTGATTTTGACCCGACCGATCCCGCCGGAGCTCATGGCACATCTTAATCTGATCGTTCGACTGTATGGCTGAACAATCAGATTACCCCCGATATAGCCATGCCTGTTAATGGCATATCGGGGAAAGATCCGCTCATTTGGCAACATCGCCAAATGAGCGGATCTTTGCATCTATGGCCACCTTTAGTTCCCCAGCAAAGACAGGTCTGTTACGGTAATCAGCTTCCTTATCTTGTATCTACATTGTATCAACAGTATGAGCCATCAGTGCAGAAAATAGAAACAGGTAGACAAACACTGCTTTTAATGGCAGTACATATACTAATAACTTAAAAACCAAAACATTGTTTTGCAATGAATGTATATTGCAAAATTGCTTAGAATTTTGTTCCTTTTATTAGGCAAAATTTACTTTTTGAGTGGACATTCCCTTTAAGAGTACGTCACTGTGTGCAATAGAGCTTTTTGGTTAATCAGACCTATAATGAGTTGAGGAATGTTTGACTGTAGAGTGTATAAGCAAAGAATTTATTGAGATCTTGTAGTCAACCGTTTAGTTTTTTGTAAGGGCTGCTTTTATCTCCCAGTCAGGTCACTGGGCAGCAGGTCACAACTATATAACTCCAGAATGCTCGGGACCTGGGGTTTTCCAGATAACAGATCTTTACGTAATTTGGGTCTTCATGCCTTAAGTCTAGTAGAAATGCATTTAAACATTAAATAAACCCAATAGGCTGGTTTTGATTCCAATAAGGATTAATTATATCTTAGTTGGGATCAAGTACAAGCTACTGTTTTATTATTACACAGAAAAAGGAAATTGTTTTTAAAAATTTGGATTATTTGGATAAAATGGAGTCTATGGGAGACAGCCATTCCGTAATTCGGAGCATTCTGGATATCGGGTTTCCAGATAAGGGATCCTATACCTGTACATGTTTTGTGAAGGAGCATAATAACTATGGCACATCCCAGAAACCTGCATAAACTTAAACCTTGGATGATTTAAGGTCAAAACTAACTAGGCTCCTCCCAAATTCTGCATGGAACCATGCCACTAATTAATGTATGAAATTAGCACATCATTTGGTGCCACCTTTATGCAACATGTTCATTTTTCTGTTAATTCCAGATTTATTTCGATATATCTATAACAATCTGTTTACCTCGGATCCCGGAGGAAGATAGCTGATCCAGGAGAACTGATGGTAACAGGAACCTCTCTACGGCTCCGGTATTCACCGACGCCCTTTTGGGGCCCCGGGCTTTCTGCTGCGGAGGTGGTAGAGAAGCCAGGCGAGTTACCAGGAGCGAAGTAACCAGGGATCAGGCAAGGCGTAGTCAAGTGCAGGCAAAGGTCGTTTCCAGAAGACAGGTTTCAAAGAAGCGAAGTACCAAGGGGTCAGGCTAAGGCGTAGTTAAATGCAGGCAGAGGTCGAATTCAGGCAGCGAAGGTTCGGAGGTCAGGAAAACAGGCAGAGGGTCAAAACCAGGAAACTCGAACAACCAGGGCTTTAGCAGGAACAGTAGGAACTGAAGCCAGCTTGGGCAATGTGAGGAGGAAGAGGAAGGTATTTAAGGGAACAGGAACCAATCAGGAGCAGGCTGAGGAAGACAGACACATCAGGGACCAATAGGAAGTCAGGCGCCTAAATTAGAGGTCATAGCTCCTAAGTATGTGAGCGCAGGTGTCTGATTTGACGTGCGTGGGCGCCTCAATGCCGGCGCCCAAGTTGACGTGTGCCTGCGCTTATGCGCCAGCGCTCAAAACCAGCGGCGGGTGTTACAGTACCCCCCCTTTCAGGAGACCCCTCCGGGGGCTCCCAGGGTTTGTCGGGAAACTTCCTGTGGAAGGACCTCAATAATCGGGGGGCATGTGTATCAGCAGCCTTCACCCAAGATCTCTCCTCAGGACCAAAACCTCTCCAGTGGACCAGGTACTGGACTCCCCTTCTAGACTTGCGGGAATCGATGATGTCTTGCACCTCAAATTCTTGATGACCATTCAAGAGAACAGGAGGAGGAGGTGCTTCCATAGAAGAAAATGCGTTCTGGACGAAAGGCTTGAGCAAAGAAACATGGAATGAGCTTGAAATGTTCATGCTGGGAGGAAGGTCCAACCTCACTGACACTGGGTTAATGATTTCCTTAACCTTGAAAGGACCGAGGAAGCGGGGACCCAGCTTAGGGCAGGACTGCCTGACCTTGATATTTCTGGAAGAGAGCCAGACAGAGTCCCCTACCTTGAACCTGGGAGCAGGGCGACGATGCTTATCGGCAGCCACCTTCTGGCGCGAAGAAGCCTTAGTAAGGGCGGAACGAGCATCTGTCCAGATCTTCTGAAAGTCCCGAAACAGGGAGTCAGCCGCAGGAACATCCACCTTGACAGCAGTTGGAGGAAGAGCTGAAGGAGAGAGACCGTAGACACAGAAAAAGGGAGAGCAGTTTAAGGAGCAATGCTTAAGGTTATTATGTGCAAACTCAGCCCAAGGAAGTAGATCCGACCAATTGTCCTGATTTTGCGAGATGAAACATCGGAGAAACTGCTCCAAAGACTGATTCGTCCTTTCAGTCTGGCCATTACTCTGAGGATGGTAAGCTGTGGAAAAGTTCAAGTGAATGTCCAAAAGTTTACAAAAAGCCCTCCAGAATTTTGAAACAAACTGAACGCCACGATCAGAGACAATGGAGGAAGGAATGCCATGCAGACGAAAGATCTCCTTGACAAAAAGTTGAGCAAGAGTGGAGGCGGTAGGCAACTTCTTCAAGGGGACAAAATGTGCCATCTTCGAGAACCTATCCACGACAACCCAGATGGTAGTCATCCCCGAAGACTTGGGTAGGTCGACCACAAAGTCCATAGCAATGTCAACCCAGGGTCGGGAGGGAGTAGGTAGAGGTTGAAGAAGGCCACAAGGAAGAGATCTTGGAATCTTCTGTTGGGCACAGATAACACAGGAAGATACAAACAAGACATCTTGTTTCAAGGAGGGCCACCAAAAATATCTGGACACCAGGTCAAAGGTCTTACCGACACCAGGATGCCCTGCCAACTTTGAAGAATGAGCCCAGCCCAGGACTTGAGGAACAGAGGAAGCAGGCACAAAGGTTTTCCCAGGAGGACACTCTGGAGGAATAACGGATACAGGAGCAACGATGCATTCAGGAGGGATAATTGGAATGGGAGGAAGAACCAAAACTTCATCAGTAGAAAATGATCTGGACAAAGCATCAGCCTTGGAGTTCTTTGAACCAGGACGATAGGAGATAATGAAGTTAAACCTGGAAAAGAAGAGGGCCCAACGTGCTTGACGAGGATTCAGTCTCTTGGCGGCAGAGATGTATTCCAGGTTCTTATGGTCCGTAAGAATGGTAATGGGTTCAACCGAACCTTCCAAAAGATGACGCCATTCCTCCAGAGCCAGCTTAACCGCCAAAAGTTCCCTGTTGCCAACGTCGTAATTCCTCTCGGCAGAAGAAAATTTCCGGGAAAAGAAGGCACAAGGGTGTAGGGGACCCTGGAAATCAAGCCGCTGAGAGAGAATGGCTCCAACACCGGACTCTGAAGCATCCACCTCCAAAATAAAAGGTCGAGAGACATCTGGATGAACTAAGACGGGAGCAGAACAAAAAGCTTGCTTCAGATCGTCGAACGCTCTCTGAGCCATAGGAGACCAGACAAATCGTGTTCCCTTCCGGGTAAGAGCAGTAAGGGGGAGGACAATGCCGGAAAAATTCTTGATGAATTTCCTGTAAAAATTGGCGAACCCCAAGAAGCGTTGGACTGCTTTCATATTAGAGGGAGGAACCCAATTCAGGACTGCCGAAACCTTGGCCGGATCCATTTCAAAGCCGGAGGGAGAAATGACATAACCAAGGAAAGAAATTTTCGACTGATGGAACTCGCACTTGTCGATCTTGGCGAACAAATGATTCTCTCTGAGACGTTGAAGGACTTGCCTCACATGAGAAGCATGGAGAGACTCACAAGAAGAAAAAATCAAAATGTCATCCAGATAGACAACAACAGAACAATAGAGGAGATCTCGAAAAATATCGTTCATAAAGTCCTGGAAGACAGCGGGCGCGTTGCAGAGGCCAAATGGCATAACTAGATATTCATAATGGCCATCGCGTGTGTTAAACGCTGTCTTCCATTCGTCCCCTTGACGAACCCGAATCAGATTATAGGCTCCCCTCAGGTCCAGCTTCGAAAAAATGTTGGCGTCTTTGAGTTTATCGAACAGCTCAGGGATAAGGGGAAGAGGATACCTGTTCTTAACGGTAATCTTGTTTAGACCCCGGTAATCGATGCACGGCCGAAGACCCCCATCCTTCTTCTGGACGAAGAAAAATCCAGCACCAGCAGGCGAGTTGGACTTCCGAATAAACCCCCTAGCCAAATTTTCCTGGATGTACTCCTTCATGGCTTGGGTTTCAGGCACAGACAGAGGGTAGGTTCTTCCCCTAGGAGGGACAGTTCCAGGTATCAGGTCAATAGGACAGTCATAGGGCCGGTGGGGGGGAAGAACCTCGGCACTCTTCTTCTCGAAGACGTCAGAAAAGTCTCTATAACAGGAAGGAAGAGACTCAAGCGTGGAGACGGAGCAAATGGAGACTGGAGAAGAGGATGAGGAGGATAAACAATTAGAGGAACAGCAGGAACTCCAGGAGGACAGCTTTCCAGAAGACCAATCAATCATAGGGTTATGTAACTGGAGCCAGGGTAACCCTAAAATGATAGGGGTCGAAGGACAGGAGATGGCCAGAAACGAGATCTCTTCTTTATGGAGGTCACCAACTTGCAAATACAGAGGAGAAGTGGAGTGGGTGATAAGACCAGGAGAGACAGGATGTCCATCAATCGCATGAGCCGCCAGAGGCACTTGAAGAGGGACAAGAGGCAGGGAAGAAGCTCGGACAAAAGAGAGATCAATGAAGTTCCCAGCAGCACCTGAGTCAATAAAGGCTTGACAAGGGATGGTCCTGGAGAGACGTTTAATACAGCAGGGAACCAACAGACGAGAGAAATTTCTTGATGGAGAAGAAGTGGCAGTGCCCAGGACGGTCTCCACCCGCCGACCTAGGCTTTGGAGTTTCCCTGCGGCCGAGTTTGAGGCTTATTAGGACAGGCCTTAACAAAGTGACCCTTCAGGCCACAATAAAGACACAGACCTGCTGTACGGCGACGAGACCTTTCCTCAGGTGTAAGTCTGGTAGCCCCCAGCTGCATGGGTTCCTCCGGCACAGGAAGAGAATTAGCCGGAGCAGCTGGAATGTTGGAGTCGAGGAGCAATCTATGGGCTTGTGACTTGGCCGAAAGCCTCTCCTTCAGGCGCACATCAATGCGGATCACCAGAGAGACCAGGTCTTCAAATAGCGGAGGAAGATCTCGAGCAGCCAATTCATCTTTAAGGGACTCATTGAGACCATTCCAGAAGGCAGCTACAAGGGCCTCGTTGTTCCAGGATACCTCCGCGGCAATGGTACGGAAATCTATGGCGTACTCAGCTGCGGAGAGTGCCCCTTGTGAAATTTTCAGGAGGCGGGTAGAGGCATTCTCCTTCCTGCCGGGGGCATCAAAAATCTCACGAAAAGTGGAAAGAAATGCCGTGGAGTTGTGAACCAACGGATCATCCCGTTCCCAAAGAGGAGAAGCCCAGGCCAAGGCTTTCCCATGAAGCAAGGTCATGACGTAGGCCACTTTGGACTTCTCATTCGGGAAGTGTGAGAGTTCAAAATGAATCTTGCATTGATTCAAAAAACCCCGACAGGTCTCTGGATCACCAGAATAGCGAAGAGGAGCTGAGATCTTGGGTCTCCAGGAAAAACTCTCCCCGCTGGACAATGGAGCCGGAACCAAAACTGGGGTTGGTGGTGCAACAGAGACAGGAGGCAGCGGAGTCTGGGAAGCCTGCAAGGCATCAAGGCGATTTGAGAGGTGCTGCAAGCTCTGGGCAAGGTGCAACTGAGAAGCCTCGGAGTCCTCGAGACGCTTCATAAGGGCCTCTAAGACTGTCTCCAACGAGGAAGAACGACCAGCGGCTTGGGAGGGATCCATCCTTTTTGGCCCAAGCTAACTATAACAATCTGTTTACCTCGGATCCCGGAGGAAGATAGCTGATCCAGGAGAACTGATGGTAACAGGAACCTCTCTACGGCTCCGGTATTCACCGACGCCCTTTTGGGGCCCCGGGCTTTCTGCTGCGGAGGTGGTAGAGAAGCCAGGCGAGTTACCAGGAGCGAAGTAACCAGGGATCAGGCAAGGCGTAGTCAAGTGCAGGCAAAGGTCGTTTCCAGAAGACAGGTTTCAAAGAAGCGAAGTACCAAGGGGTCAGGCTAAGGCGTAGTTAAATGCAGGCAGAGGTCGAATTCAGGCAGCGAAGGTTCGGAGGTCAGGAAAACAGGCAGAGGGTCAAAACCAGGAAACTCGAACAACCAGGGCTTTAGCAGGAACAGTAGGAACTGAAGCCAGCTTGGGCAATGTGAGGAGGAAGAGGAAGGTATTTAAGGGAACAGGAACCAATCAGGAGCAGGCTGAGGAAGACAGACACATCAGGGACCAATAGGAAGTCAGGCGCCTAAATTAGAGGTCATAGCTCCTAAGTATGTGAGCGCAGGTGTCTGATTTGACGTGCGTGGGCGCCTCAATGCCGGCGCCCAAGTTGACGTGTGCCTGCGCTTATGCGCCAGCGCTCAAAACCAGCGGCGGGTGTTACAATATCTCTGTAAAAAAGAAAGGCTTTTATGAATGTTTACAGGTAAAGTGTTCCCCAACAGTCTGGAATTTATAGAGCAATAGTTGGAGGATGCTGGGTGAACACATACAGTTATTGTTATGTCTAGGAAAGTAGTTTCTTGTATTCCAAATTAACCGAGTTTGGGCAACAGTACTTCGATGTCTGAGAAAGCAATTCAATCAATGATTCAAACATCTCCATTCTTGTATGGACAATCCAAGGATACATATATTTTTATTTAATATGCATTATTATATTGAAATGACATTTTTACATAGCCTTGTGCACTTCATCCTTCATTGTTGGATTTCCCAGCAATGGGGATTGGGTTTCAGTATGGAAATACACAATTTCAGACTCTCTCCTTCCTTCCAAACTTCCAAACACTCCCTGAAGACCCAACTGTTTAGGGAAGCTTATTCAATGTCTCTTATTAGTCAGTCATAAAGGTGTTATAAATAACACATTCGTTTCTAAAATCGCTGTGTCTCAATTGTACCCTAACCCTATAGTTTATAAACTCTTGTGTGTAGTGCCGTTTAATTGTATTGTACTCTGTAAACCCCAAAGCATTTTATCTAACAGCACATGTAAATCTACCCAAGCAGGTAAACTTTTACTCTCAATCCTTTTATTCTCAATCTCTTTATACTTACCCTCAAGGGTATAATAAAAGGCTGCAAAGGGTTGTTTATAGGAAGTTCTCATATTTCTGAACTAAAGTTGGCCATAGATGCAAAGATCGATCGTTCGAATCCTCATCTCCCGACCTGCCAGTAACCATTCCGATCAAATAAAGTAGTAAAAGAACAGATGAGCCGATGTTCTGCCCCTGACAACAATCATACGAAAGTTATGTCCGACCAAAGCTGGTGACAGTCTCCCTCTGAAAATCGTACGGTCGACAATACATGCAGACATACAGGTATTATCGGCAGCCGACAGAAATCTTTTAAAGGGATACTGTCATGGAAATTAATTTTTCAAAATGAATCAGTTAATAGTGCTGCTCCAGCAGAATTCTGCACTGAAATCCATTTCTCAAAAGAGCAAACAGATTTTTTTATATTCAATTTTGAAATCTGACATGGGGCTAGATATTTTGTCAATTTCCCAGCTGCCCCTGGTCATGTGACTTGTGCCTGCACTTTAGGAGAGAAATGCTTTCTGGCAGGCTGCTGTTTTTCCTTCTCAATGTAACTGAATGTGTCTCAGTGAGACATGGGTTTTTACTATTGAGTGTTGTTCTAAGATCTACCAGGCAGCTGTTATTTTGTGTTAGGGAGCTGTTATCTGGTTACCTTCCCATTGTTCTTTTGTTTGGCTGCTGGGGGGGAAGGGAGGGGGTGATATCACTCCAACTTGCAGTACAGCAGTAAAGAATGATTGAAGTTTATTAGAGCACATGACCAGGGGCAGCTGGGAAATTGTGTCTAGCCCCATGTCAGATTTCAAAATTGAATATAAAAAAATCAGTTTGCTCTTTTGAGAAATTGATTTCAGTGCAGAATTCTGCTGGAGCAGCACTATTAACTGATTCATTTTGGAAAAAAAAAATTTTTCCCCATGACAGTATCCCTTTAACCTGGCCGATCAACCAAACTACTGATCTCTGTGGGACGAAAAATGTCAGGACTCTCCACACACATTCTGAAAATCGTATGAATCGAGGATTCGTACGATCGGATCTTTGCGTCTATGGCCAGCTTAAGTTTGAAGGCTCCAGTGTCTGCTGCATTGCTCAGCAGAAGAGCATCTTTAATTTAAAAAAAGTCTATTTAAAGTACAGATTTAGCCGACTACATGACATACATCGCTCATACCATACACGCAACCTGGTAATATTCTGGGTGAAAGGTTTGCCTGCATATAGGTCACTTTACATTTCAAAACTATTTAAAGAATGTCCAATAAATAACATATTTCAAGGTGAAGTAGGTGCCTGTTAAAAGACACTCATTAAAATGTTCAATAAATGACACATTTATCAAAATTCATAAACTCTTCTTGACTTTTCTCATTGAATTTTTATGATAAGAAATGTCAAGGGAGCATTTCTTATATATTTATTCACTTTGGGTATTTATCAATTGTAGCTTGATTTTTCAAGAATATTTTTTGCATTGCAAAATATTGCCAAAGACTTTAGAAGAGTGATCCAAAGATCTCCATTCAAACATACTCTGTTATGCTCATTAGTTTGAGTGGATCTCAAGTTGGAGCACCTTGACTTTTTATATTTTGAGGAAAAAAATTGAATATTAGTTGAAACTGAACTACATTTTCATCTTCACATGTTATGAATCATCTCCTAACTCTATATTGTGCCAAACATTTAGGCCTCATTGACAATGTATAGGAAAGGGTGCAAAACCACAGAATAGCCTTCAGGCCTTTGCACAATACTTTAACAGCAAAAATACTAAAAATACTCCAGCCACAAGTCCAATGTGAATAAGCACCAAGACCAATGCCAGAAGTAGCGGACCTCAGCTTGCAGAGAATAAATGACCCATATTAGGCCAGATAATTTTTATTGTGGGCCCCTATCCCTGTTAGGGTGGCCCACAACCCAAAGGTCTCATACTGTCTACATTTAATAAAGTAAGCTGAATACCCTATCTATATTTGTAGTAAAAAGCATTATCCAAATATATAAGGCCATTTTTAATTTTGCATTTCTGAATCTGAAAATGACACTGGGGGCCCATTTACTAAGAGTCAAAGGGAATTTTCAAATACAAAAACTTCGAATTTCGAAGTAATTTTTGGGTACTTCGACCACTGAATAGGCCAAAATTCGATTTGAATTGAAAAAACTTCACAAATTCGACCATTCGAAAATCAAAGTACTGTCTCTTTAAAAAACGTTAAACTTTTGAACCTGCCAAATTGCTGTTTAGCCTGTGGGGGACCTCCTAGAACCTCATTCTATTTGAAGGATTAAATTGTTCGATCAAAACGGCTGTTTTCAATCAAAAAAATACTTTGAAGTATCAAATTCGATGTTCGAATGTCGAAGTTTTTTAACTTTGAAATTCGACCCTTAGTAAATGTGCCCCTAAGAATAGCAAATGTTGCTATAAATGTTAAAGTTCTGTGAGTGTCCGTTTCTTATGCTCTCTGTGGGTATGCTTTTCTTTTTTCATTTTATACCTTGGTTGCATTCATTTTGCACACTCTGCTAATGTATCCATGGGAGTGCTAGGAGGGATATACATTTCTCTGTTTAAATGTAGTATTTTTTACAAGATCAATATACATTGGGTAACCTCAGTCACGCTCTCTGCTCCCCTCCCATGAGTAAACCTCAATAGAATTGTGTGGAAATTCACTCACTAGAAATGCCACTAGGTGCAACAGATAGAACATGACTGGAAACACATCACTACTTCAAGAAAGCAGGCTGTGTTTTACAAAGGCCATAGTTATTAGTTGTGAACTAAACAATAGAAAGTAAACATATGAGGACTTATATACTAAGGCTAGGCATAGCACCACAGAAATGGGCACAGAATTATAACCAATTAAAAAGCCATTCACTAAGTTCTTGTACCTACTTGCCTCTGTACTATCACTGAACATTCATTTTCCAGAACTGAAAGTGCACTACGCAGAATAGTTATGGTTTTAGAGAATAGACAGTGCTGGACAGCTTTAAAGAAGTACTGGGACTGGTTATTGTGGTCCCCTCCAACATAAACTCCCCTGAATCAACTTGGTAGCCATGATTTCAGGTAGTGGTAGTTCATTCTCACTGAGCCCCAGGTACCCAATCCAATGCTGTAAATGGATAAACATTTTGCAGGGCTTTTCCTATTAAAAAACAATGTTACTCCCATATCAGAAAGGTGCTTATTTTGAAAGATATTAATTGGAGAACTCATGGAAGTATTATTCCATTCTTTATGATAACTGCCTCCTGCAATTAACTTCGATGCATAATAAAATGCATATGTGGATATAAACTTGACTGCAAGCTAGTGTGTTTATTAACACACTGATTAAGTGCCCAATTTCTACATTTCTTAATATACTTGTTTCCTTTATTTCTCAAGAGTGTCAAAGTGAAGTCTTCATTATTGAAGCTGAAAGTTGCTAGGAGTTAATGGGGTTTCAAACTTAAAATAAGAAAAACTATGTTAACACACTTAGAGCACTACTCTACTACTTCAGCTCAGCAGCTCCTTAAAGGAAAACTATACCCCCAAACAATGTAGGTCTCTATAAAAAGATATTGCATAAAACAGCTCATATGTAAAACCATGCTTCATGTAAATAAACCATTTTCTTAATAATATACTTTTCTAGTAGTATGTGGCATTGGGTAATCATAAATAGAAAATTGCCATTTTAAAAAATAAGGGCCGCCCCCTGGGATTGTAGGATTCACTGTACTCACAAACATACCAATAAACAATACATGTTAGGTCACAAGAGCCAATTAACAGACAGAGTTGTGCCTTTTGCTTCCACACTTCTTCCTGTTACAGTTAGAGTTGAAGTATTTCTGGTCAGGTGATCTCTGAGACAGCACACAGACCATCACAAAATGGTGGTTCAAGGCAAGAGATGTAAAAGGGCAATATTTACTTAAATATATATTCCAGTTTGGTAAGATTCTTTAATATGCCACTTAATATGACATGAACTATCTGTTGCTTTAGTGTTCATTTTGGGGGTATAGTTTTCTTTTAAAGACCAAGAGTGTCAGCAACCCAAAATATCTATGCAATGTTTATGCAACTATGGTTGCTAATTCTCAGTTAAGCCAATAGTAAATAAGTATGACTATGGTTTTAGGGTGTGAAATTGATGTCTCCATTGAGCTATCAAGTCATGTCTCCTACCAGTTGGTCAGCAGACTAGCATTTAGAGAAAAATAATTAATAGTTTGCACCAAAGGCAGCAATTGCTTCTGTTTAGGACAATCTGTATCGCAAATGTAATCTTTCCAACTGTGTCTCCCCCATAGCTTAGCCACACAGCTGCATTTATTTCTCTAAATTTCTCTAAATCTAAATAAGCCATTTATTTGAATTGATTAAAATGAATTTTGACCTCTTTGCAAAGAAGTGCCCAATAAAGTGAATAGTACCAGTCACACACTGAATTTGTTTCTGCTTATGGAACAAAACTAGTGCAACAGAAATATTTGCAGCCCATGAGCTGGCACCAGGATGAGGCAGAAATTAACGTTTTGAGGAAAATCCAATGACCTTGGACTTTCCCTTGGCACTTTCACTTGGGTTTCAGATATTTCAGGATATTTTATCAGTTCTGTGGCCACAATGATGCACTAAATTGTTGAAGTCAAGTTTAAGTATTGAGTAAATGAACTGACAGATATCATACGTAGCTGCCCAGAGCTGGATATTTAGCTTTGATTTGCCAACATATTTGCATCCACCCCCTTTGTGACGGATGCATTAAAACAGATGCAATTGCAGTTTTGAGTTCAAAAAAATCAGTTGCATCACTTCCTGAAAGTGTATTCAAAACAGTTATTACATCCAGAAGTGCAAGTCTGGTGCATCTCTTGACATAATTTGCAGAGGGATCCCAAGGTGCCAGGTTGACTGTGGTGATAGCTCCAGATATCCCCACTAGGCTTTCTGTTCATTCAGTTCTTGATAGTAATCCTAGACCTGGCACATAGTCTTTATATTAGTTATTGTTAAAAGAGAAGGAACCTATAATCAGAAAGCAATGATGGGGGCATTAGTACCATTGGTACCAGCGACAAAAGTAACTTTGCCCCAGTGCTCCTCATTTTCATTCTAGCTTGTACAATAATGGGTTTCCTTACTGATGCAAAGCATTGTACTTGTCACACCTTATGTGAACATTTTCCTTTATTCAGCTCCTACCAGGACACCCCTTAAACCAGAAATAAATATAAAACAACAGCAGATTTTAAAGGGGTGGTTCACCTTGAAGTTAACCTTAGTATGTTATAGACTGGCCATTTCTAAGCAAGTTTTCAATTACTCTTCATTATTTCTTTTTTTTATTATTTTTGAATTATGTCTTCTTCTTCTGACAGAAGGGGGTCAAATGGGGGTCACTTACCCCATATAGAAACAAATGCTCTGTAAGGCTACAAATGTATTGTTATTGTTACTTATTATTCATCTTATTATTCAGGCCCTCTCCTTTTCATATTCCAGTCTCTCATTCAAATCAATTGTGTAATTAATTACCCATAATTAAAGCCCCAGCAACCAGATTGCTGAAACTCCACAGCTGCTGAATAAAAAGCCAAATAACCAAAAAACACAAATAATAAAAAATGAAAACCAATTGCAAATTGTCTCATAAATATCATATCATACTCTACATAATAGTAAACACTAGTTTAAAGGTGAGCAACCCCTTTAAAGGAACAGTTCAGTGTGAAAATAAAAACTGGGTAAATAGATAGGCTGTCCAAAATAAAAAAAATTCTAATATAGTTAGTTAGCAAAAAATGTAATGTATAAAGGCTGGAGTGAACGGATGTCTAATATAACAGAACAGAACATTACTTCCTGCTTTTCAGCTCTTTAACTCTGAGTTAGTCAGCGACTTGAAGGGGGGCCACATGGGACATAACTGTTCAGCGAGTGTGCAATTGATCTTTAGCAATCAGCTTGGATTCAAAAGCAACAGTTATGACCCATATGGCCCTCCCCCAAGTCACACATTGGTTACTGCCTGTGGAGCTGAAAAGCAGGAAGTATTGTTCTGGCTATTATGTTAGACATCCAGTCACTCAAGTCTTTATACATTACTTTTTTGCCTAATTAACTATATTAGAAACATTTATTATTTTGGACAGGTTATCTATTTATCCAGTTTTTATTTTTATACTGAACAATTTTTACCTTACAATACAAACCCGTATGGCCTCCCTTCAGTTGCTTTATTTAGACTTATATCTCGTAATGTTCCTCTTCTCTGATTATGTTCCTCTTCTAGCTCTAATTATATATTCTGTTTTCATCAAAATTTGCATTATTCTTTCTTGATAAACACAAATTCCCACTCTCATATTGCCTTTTTCAGTCATGCCCCTTTCTGTCTTACATTACATTGAATTTATATGAATTTCCATTTGCTTCTCAATTTACATTTCTCATTTTTTGTTCTACACAAAGAAAAAAGGTCCTCTGCACTCAACCGATTATCATTATATTAAGGACACTGAGACATTGTGTGCATTAAGCTACAATAAAATGTCCCCCCCCCCAATGATTGTTTGTCCATAAACTGCAAAATATTTAAAGGATGAGTAAACATTTAAAATTCCAAGATATTAAGGGATATTAAGGGATACATGTACTGTTAACATGAATTGATTTGGTTATAACAGCACTACCTGCTGGTCATTTTCTGGCCAGTCTGACCACCAAGTAGCCAAAGAAGTTGCCAGGAGAAAGAAAGAGGCTGCTCTGCTTAGGAAAAAAATAAACATTTTTCATAACCAGAACATCCCTCTTTCTTTCTCCTGACAACATCCTGGACTACTTCGTGGTGAGAATGGTCAGAAATTCACCTAAAGGTGGCGCCGTTGTAACAAAATTCATTCATGTTAACAGTACATTTATCCTTAAATATCTTGGAATTAAAATAAAATAATGAATGCACATTGCAAAATTTCTTATAATAGACAACTTGCTCGCATTCAGGGTTAAAACTCCCACGTGGTTGCAGGAATCACCTGACTGTAGCTGGAACAGCAATCCATGTTTTGATTAAAGGGAAGGGCATTTTATGTTTCAATGTTTTTTATTGGGGTTTTTCAACAAAATTATTACAGCCATTGGAAAGAGAAAGAAAAAATAGGCATGTTGTAAATAAGTAATATGTTTACATTAAAGGTTGTACATATATGCAGCGGACCAACATCAGCATCGCAGCACAATAAACAAATTACCTATATTCCACTAACTGTAAAACAGTGTTATCAAAGTGGAGCAGAGTCTCCCTGGCAACCTCCGGAAGACGCATCCACATCTTTATATTAATATGTATCATAAGATGTGTGACACTTAACAATAAACTTGTGGAATACTATATTTTTATTACTTAATGATACATTTTTATTAAATAAACTATTTTACCCCATGGTCATCAGGTAACTGTTTTTAAATTATCTAAACCTAAATCTAAGGGGGAACTAAAGAAAAAGGAAATTATCCAGCCGGACAAATTGCTTAAGACTTAGTTATTCATTTTTCTCTGTCTGATGGAAATATTACACAGAGTCAACTAGAAAATATAGGACTGTGGGAGGTCAAGAATTCAGTGCTTCAAGAAGCTATGTCTCAAATAATTTTGACTGAGGATATAATGAGGACCATAAGCTAGTTCTATTGAGGAATGGTTGTAAGTTGTCTGTTTTCATTGCCCAGGACTTTTCTGCTCGTAGGTTGAACTCCACCATCTTAAGGATGTCTTCAAATCTTGGTATATGTTCAGATTTCCAGTTATCTACTATCTGCATTCTCGTTGCTATAAATATATGATTAAATAAGATTCTCTCTTTGGGGGGTAATTCAATTGTTTTTATATGCAGTAATGACATATATGGGGAAGGGCATTTTAATGGTTTAAAGCACAACATGTCCTTAATGTTTTGATAATGGGTTGAGTGCAGAATCCTTTTGTCTTTGTCTATATGAATTGTGTTAGCCTCATTGCATCCCGCCTTACTGTTGAAAATGTAATGGCGAGCACAACTTTCCCTTTTTTGTTCTACACAACACATTTTCCTTGCTCTGAAAAGAAAATATTGCTCAGCATTAAGTAATGCTGAGTAGCAAACTAACAGGAAAGCAGAACAAGGCATCTTATTGGCTTCTGCTTTTCGACTGCACAGGCAACAAATATACCACAAGACGAAAAAAGTAGTAACCCCCACACTATCTGTTTACTTTATTTGTCTCAATTGCAATAATGAATAAAAAATAAATTAAGTGGAATGATATAAAGAGCTAAGCGCTCAATATAAGTGCAAGAATTATATGCGCAATTAATTACTAACACACGATTTAATCCATCTTTTGGTTGTTTCAATTAATTTAAAAATTCATACAAACAACTTAGTACTTACATTCCAATTAATAACCAAATTTTGTAAATCCATTAATTAAAGTGCCAGTGCGTGCAATGTGTCAATTAGAATATAAATTAATCCGAAAGATAATTAAATTATTAAATATAAATCAAATATTGTTTTTTTTAAAAACTTTTTTATACAGCTAGCATTTCATGAGTTAAAAGTTTGAAAGTGAAAATAGAATAGAGGTGGAGCTGTCCCAAAATCTATTAACTAATTTTTTTCTAGGCCATGGGACACCACACGGGGAGAAAGGCAGGACGCTGAGGACTCAAAGTTGTGAGCTCCTAACAAGGTTCCAAATATATAACAAATATTGTTGACAGTACTATGCTATAGTTCCATGAGTACCCAGGGCAAAATATAAAAAAGGCATTCCCAATGTCACCATGATTGTCTTTTATGCTAGACTATGCTAAACTCATAAATAGATTAGCGCTCAGAGATGCAAATGAGAGTAGCCAATTGTCTGTGTCTGAACCACCTTGAATATGTTACAAGCACCAGCTACCTGTCTGGTCTCATTCTTCTAATGCAATTGTCTCCTTTTTAGGATTAGTCTTAGTCTGTGTCTACTTTCCCAAATAATGCAGCAGGCCTAAAGATTGGTATTGATGACAGCACACTGGTTTACAATTCACCTTGCAATAATTTCAGGGGTCATAACAAGGGGGTAACAGTCACCCTGCTATAGTTCCAGGGTTACCTACGGCACAAATAAGCTCTCACCCCAAATCTCCCCCTAACTGGCCTTCAGGCTGGGCCCCCTTAGCTCATAACAAGGTTACAGATATATAGAAACATTGGGGTAAGTCACCCTGCTATAGTTCCAGGGGTACCCAGGGCACAAATAAGCACTCACCCCAAATCTCCCCCTAACTGGCCTTCAGTCTGGTCCCCAGACATTGGGGTGTCACCCTGCTATAGTTCCAGGGTTACCCAGGGCACAAATAAGCACTCACCCCAAATCTCCCCCTAACTGGACTTCAGGCTAGGCCTCCTTAGCTCATAACAAGGTTACAGATATATAGAAACATTGGGGTAACAGTCACCCTGCTATAGTTCCAGGGTTACCCAGGGCACAAATAGAGTTGTCACCCGGCCGGTATTTTACCGGCCTAGCCGGCAAAACACCTGCCAAGGCCCGGGCCGGTATTATAAATTTCCCGGCAATGCAGTTGCCGGTTATTTGTTATACCCTTTAAAAAAAGCCCCTGGCCTGCCCACAATTCGCAAAGAATTAATTTTTTTCCAGCACCGTCGACGTCTCTGCGATGTTGCTCCGCCCCTTTTGAGGCACATCGCGTAGCTCCGCCCCTTTTACATCACGGACCGTCCCTTTTTTGTGCCCGCCCCCCATTGGCCGGTAATCTTTTTGAGTAAAGGTGGCAACCCTAGGCACAAATAAGCTCTCACCACAAATCTCCCCCTAACTGGACTTCAGGCTAGGCCTAGTTAGCTCATAAGGTTACAGATATATAGAAACATTGGGGTAACAGTCACCCTGCTATAGTTCCAGGGTTACCCAGGGCACAAATAAGCACTCACCCCAAATCTCCCCCTAACTGGCCTTCAGTCTGGGCCTCCTTAGCTCATAACAAGGTTACAGATATATATAGAAACATTGGGGTAACAGTCACCCTGCTATAGTTCCAGGGGTACCCAGGGCACAAATAAGCACTCACCCCAAATCTCCCCCTAACTGGCCTTCAATCTAGGCCCCCTTAGCTCATAAGGTTACATATATATATAGAAACATTGAGGTAACAGTCACCCTGCTAAAAGGGCATACCTAGGGCACAAATAATCACTCACCCCAAGCCTTTAGGCTGGGCCCCCTTAGTGTTAGACAGAGAAAGTTACAATGACAGTGTGTGTGTGGGATAATACACACTGGAATTATAGAGTTTCAGTGTTCCATAGCAACTTACCTTACTGCACAAGTCAATTCAGAAAGTCCAAGGCTGTGGAGCAAAGCACTGGTAATAGCAGGCAGCTACAGAGCTCCTCTCAGTCCATTTAGCAGAATCCTTCTGAAGAGTTGTCAGTGAGAGCTGTTATCTTGATACCTGCCTATTGTTCAATTGGCAGGCTCTCTAGAAAAGGCTCTGTTTACATTACATCAGTTAGTAGGAGGGAAGGGTAATGACATGACATGATTTGCTGTGCTTAATCCATGAGTCCTTATTGCATGCAATGTATGACAAGTCACCCATATTGTATACCCTCCCAAATTGTGAATATCAGGCAGCAATTGCATGTATGTGCGGCTCCTGCACTCTTTGTAATTTTACAGATGGCAAATAGCAATTTGATGTCAATATTCCAGAGACAAAGAACAAATAATATTTGCAAACAAAACTGTGGTTGTGGGTAGTTAATGAGTTCTATAGTCTCTTACCTGATCACCACTATACAGGCCATAACACAAGTGGTGGCATGGCTGGTAGTAGATATTAGTAAATCTGAGGGAAAGGCAGTCAGTGCTTTTGATCTCTGGACAAAAAAACACTTTGTTTTTGGTCTGAGGTACTAGGGGAGTTGCTTGTAGTGTTCATTTTACTTGAATGCAAAATCAAAAAAGCATGGCTGTGCAGGGCCGGTCTTACCAATTGCAGGGCCCAATTGGAATTATTTTGGCGGGGCCGCCTAGACAGAGTTTTGTTGTCTGGCAAAGGGTTCCAGTGTGGGTGGCAAATAGTCACTGCCTTTCCCTCTATCCCATAAGTGCTGCCAGTTGGGGTCTGTGTTCCTTCTAAATTTGTTTTAGGTTATGTGCACAAAAAAATATTTTCTGCATCTTTTAGCGATCACTGTACAGATGTGTGTGTAGAACCATGGATTATAAAAAAAATTACTCATTTTTATTTTTATGGAGTTCAAATAAAAAACACACAGCACAGATATTGATTTTCACTGTATATGTAACCAGTTTTATGGGATCTCTCTGTACAGACTATGAGCAAACTTAGGGGCTGTTCCTGCTGAATTGTGCTTAGTACAGGGGAATACCTATGCTGCTATAGTTTTATGGGATCTCTCTGTACAGACTATGAGCAAACTTAGGGACTGTTCCTGCTGAATTGTGCTTAGTACAGGGAATACCTATGCTGCCATAGTTTACTCTTGCCTGACACAGCCAAGTCTGGAGACAGGAAGATCACATTCACAGGTAGCAGGGGGCTTCTCACAGCATGTGAAGTAACCAGAACGGAGCCAGCTGTACGGAAAGCATTTTAGGACATCTGTACAGCTGATTTGTCAAGTGCGCAAGTGATTATTGGTGGGGACGAGGAAGTAAAAGCATTTCCTAGTTCCTCTTGCCTAGTTGCCATGGTGCGGAACTGCGGGGCCCCCACAGGCGCGGGGCCCAATTGGGCCCAATTGGTCCAATTGGCCTAAGACCGGCACTGTGGCTGTTAGTGAGTCATATTAAAATAACTAGAGGACTTATGGAGTAGACACTATATGGGTCAAATTTACTAAAGGGTGAAGTGACTAAAGTTGGTGAAAATTCGCTAGTGTAGGAGATCGACTCTAGCACTACTTTGCACTCTAATGCCAGGCGAATTTTAGCTCTGGCAAATGGACGTAACTGCAAATTCACTAAGATGCGTATTTTACTGAATGTTACCTCTTGCGCCAGATTTGCCTTCGCCACCTCAGACCAGACAAAGTGCAATAGAGTAGATAGGACTTCCTCAAGAAAAAGTTGAACATTTTTCTCCCAAAAAATGCTGGCGACTTTTCAGTTTTTCAGGATGATAGGCTACAGGGCTATAGGGTAACCGGCTTCCCCCCTACATTTCTTTACATATGGCACATAAACTATACACTGGGCACATGTGTAGGGCATTATAACAACTCTGTTTTCTTTTATTAAGGTTCCCTGGGCTTGTGTAATGTAATGTATTTGCTGCAATATACGTCCATTGAAATTTAACTTCCCGCCGTATGCAAATTAGCCAGTGCTAGCGCAACTTCGATTTGCTTGCCGAATTAACGCTAGCGAAACTTCGGCATCGTTCAGCACCCTGGACGCAACTTCACATTTTAGTGAATTAGCGTTGTCCTGGCGAATTTTCGTCTGGCAAAGTGTTGTGATGTGAGCGAAGCCATCACTGGCGAATTTTCACCAGTTAGTGAATTTGCCCCTATGTATGTAATATGTCCTAATCTGTTCTACACATTTACCTCCTCCAAGAGGACTTTTCCCACACACACAAATCAGCTTTGTGGTAGATCAGATAAGTAACATTTTAGTTATGTGTGTGCATGGAAATGCATGGCCAATCCAAATAATTAAAAGTTATTATGTTGATCAGGACTTGATCTTCTATGAGCAATACACAAGACTCATGTGTAAACTATAGTACATGATGGTTTTCTTGTAATAGTCCTGTGTGCCACAACTAATTGTGTTTTTTTCATGTGATAACATATGCCTCATTACAAATGAGAATACGTCACTACAGTACCTGTTGTGTTCTACGTAAAACCTTTGTTCTGCATAATTTAGTGTTTTTCTGAATGCTTGCCCTACAGAAATTCCTTTGGCATCCTTGCCCAACACATAAAGATACCCTGGAGGGTTATTATTAATGTCATGGAAAAAATAGGTTGCCGGTATTACAAGACTGGTACAGCTATTTCTCCACAGTGTTAGAGGACATTCAAGGTCAATCAGTACACGTTTTCGAACTTGGTGGAAAAGGAATGCTGGCACATAATTACTTCCCTTTTTTATAACCTGGTGAAAGCCTTAATAGTACTGTTTTATTTGATTTCACTATCTCACTTTAGTGCTATTATACTTTTTGACCCAAAAAATAGGAATTACTGCTCGCTGTTATTAGGACTGTGGCCATCAACTTCCTTGACTCTTGCTTTTAACACCTGATCGGTAGCAGGAATGAAAATGCAAAGTTACTGATAACTATTCAGTGTTGCAGATACTAAGCTGAAGAAATGATTACAAAATATGAAAGTAACATGGAGTAGGTGGTGCTGTTAATTAGATCTCAGACTCACACATAATCTGCAAGACATTGGTAAAACATTGGAAAAACAGCAGAAATGTTTTGTATATTGATTTGCTGACTCTTTGATAATATTCATCTCCGGTTTCCTTGGCACTCCCAACATATTAAGAAGTAAATCATTCTTTAATTAAAAAAAAAAAAACTTACATAGTAACATAGTAACATAGTAACATAGTAAGTAAGGTTGAAAAAAGACACATGTCCATCGAGTTCAACCTTATTTTTTTTTATTAACTACCTATCTGCCAATTGATCCAGAGGAAGGCAAAAAACCCACCTGAAGCCTCTCCAATTTGCCTTAGAGGGGGAAAAATTCCTTCCTGACTCCAAAATGGCAATCGGACTAGTCCCTGGATCAACTTGGGGTTGTTGTCCCTGGATCAAAAGGGGTTGTTTACCTTTGACTTAAGTTTTAATATGATGTAGAGTGTGATATTCTGAGAGAATTTGCAATTAGTTTTCATTTTTTATTATTTGTGGTTTTTGAGTTATTTAGCTTTTTATTCTCAAGTTTGCAATTTCAGCAATATGTTTGCTAGGCTCCAAATTACACTAGCAACCATGCATTGATTTGTATATGACTAGGAGAGGCCCTGGATAGAAAGAGGAATAATGAGAAATAGCAATATCAATAACTTTGTAGCCTTGCAGAGCATTCGTTTTTTCAGAAGGGGTCAGTGACCCTTATGTGAAAGCTGAAAAGAGTCAGAAGAAGTAGGCTAATAATTCAAAAACTGTAAAAAAATAAAGGCCAATTCAAAAGCTCCTATACCATACTAAAAGTTAATTGAAAGGCGAACCACCCCTTCAATTTTGTCCTGTGGGTCACAAACCCTTAATATCAAAATTTATCATGTACTGTCTCTTTAAAAATTTGACTTCAACCATTTACCATCTGAAACCTGTAGAATTGTTGTTTTAGCCTATGGGGAACCTCCTAGAATCTATTTGGAGTCAATTGGTGGACTTTGAAAAATCAAAGTTTTTTTTGGGAAAAACTTCAAATTGAATTCGATCAAATGCGCTATTCCTTTCGATTCGTACAATTTGAATTCGGGCAAACATGGACCTATTCGATAGAAAACTGACCTATTTGACCCAAAAAAAAACTTCGACTTAATTTCGGTTGGTCTTTTTGAATTTGAATTTCGAAGTTTTTTCAATTTGAAGTTCGACCCTTGATAAATATGCCCTATAGTGTAAAGCAGTGAGAAGAATTTTGCACAGGGCTATAAAAGGCCGTTGATAAGAAATATAACAGGATCTACAATTAAGATAACATAAGTATAACCATATATATACAGGTATGTGACCTTTTGTCCAGAATGCGCAGGACCTGGGGTTTTCCGAATAATGGATCTTTCCATAATTAGTAGACCTATTGTCTACTCTACTAGAAAATCATGTAAACATTAAATAACCTCAATAGGCTGGTTTAGCTTCCAATAAGGATTAATTATATCATGGTTTGGATCAAGTACAAGGTACTGTTTTATTATTACAGAGAAAACAGAAATGATTTTTAAAAATTTGGATTATTTGGATAAAATGGAGTCTTTGGGAGATGGCCATTCCGTAATTCAGATCTTTCTGGACAACTGGTTTTCAGATAACGGATCCCATACCTGTAGTAAACATGTAGTATTATGTGCATACTAGACTTTACACCATCAATGCATATCTCTCATTTATGTAGTCCAAGGAAAACATACTTGTTATATGTGTATGATGTTGCAATTTAAGGTCATCCAAAACCCAAAGCTTTATGGAAAAATACTTTGGAAGATGTGGAAAATCTGCTAAAATGAACTGATGTATAAAAAAAAGCTCAATGAATCAGACCCTATGACATTGAAAAGATTGTGTAAAAAATGATAAATATACAGTGTCGCAGATACTACGCTGAAGAAATGATTACAGATGAATCATCCTTTTTATTTTTGTTTAAATAGATTTCATAGTGTTGTGTTGGATTATCTGATTAATGCTAAAGTGTTTAGACTCTTGTAGTCTGGGTAGCAATATGGCATTTATTAGGCCGCATATGTTTATGCCAATATTTAAGGAGACCACTTACATAGAATACTGCAAAACCTTAAGCCAAGAGTTGTTATTTTTATAACAACAATAGCTGTCTTGCTTAGTGCAGCATTAGGGCAAGTGTAAGTGTTCCTGATAGTCAATGTGGAATCAGTTCTAATGTGGTGTTAATATTTATCATGACAGCATAGGAAAGATTTAGGACAGGGAAGTGTAATACATTAGCATGGGGCAGGGACGCCCACAGTCCTCTTCTTAGGCTCATGCACGCACGAGTGCTCCACTGGGTTGACGCATGTGTCTATGCATGTGTGTTGTTTTATTTGGCCAGCTGTGTCTGATGTCATCATTCTTGGTGTGAAATTAAAATATTTAAGGGGGCCTTGACCAAATGTTTTCTAGTCTCTTTTGTCTTTTTTTTAAATAGCCTGTTCCTTTCCTTCCCTAGTTTGCTGCCTGTCCTGACCTCTGCCCGTTTATTGACTGGATCCCGTTTCTGTACTGCGCTACTGTTGGTTTTGATGCCGGCCTGTGACCTCAACTACATTCCCGACTCCTGATTTTGTACTGCCCTGCCTGATTGGTATTGACCCTGTCTGTCCCTTGACCATGCTCTTTGATCACCGTTCTTTCTGCACACGTTTGGTTCCTTTGTCTGCCCAGAACTCTTGGCTCTCTCACTATAAGACCTGGCAGCATCCGAGTAGAGGAGGGCTCCTCCCGAAGAGAAAGGTGGGTGTTATAGGAAGAAGCATGAGCCAAGGCCGGGACATTGAGGTTTGTTCTGGGTTTGGGATACCTTATGTTACAGCAATTTTAAATATCTCCTGCAGTCATCATTGCCAGTGGTAAAAATAATTTAGGTATGGTACCTGTTATCCGGAATGCTCGGGACCTGGGGTTTTCCAGATAATGGATCTTTATGTAATTTCATACCTTTAGTCTACTAGAAAAATCATGTAAACATTAAATAAAGATTCCAAGAAGATCACTGGCACACAAGGCTGTTTCAAGCAGGGGAGGACCCTTGAGTATTTATTTGCAACGTTTTGGGGGTAGTACCCCTTTGTAAAGCATACATTCCAACATTAAGGGGCACATTTACTAAGCTCGAGTGAAGGATTAGAATGAAAAAAACTTCGAATTCCGAAGATTTTTTTTGGCTACTTTGACCATTGAATTGGCTACTTCGACCTTGGACTACGACTTCGAATCGAACGATTCGAACTAAAAATCGTTCGACTATTCGACCATTCGACAGTCAAAGTACTGTCTCTTTAAAAAAACTCTGACTACCTACTTCGCCACCTAAAACCTACCGAGCATCTATGTTAGCCTATGGAGGCCTTCCCCATAAGCTTTCTAAGCTTTTTTTGATTGAAGGAAAATCGTTCGATCGATGGATTAAAAGCCTTTGAATCGTTCGATTCAAAGGATTTAATCGAACTATCGAACGATTTTTCCTTCGATCGTTTTACTTTGATGTTAATTAACCCTCGATATTCGACCCATAGTAAATGTGCCCCTACATAAAACCAATAGGATTGGATCGATTATATCTTCGATGGGATCAAGTGCAAGGTACTGTTTTACTATGACAGAGAAAAAGGAAATAATTTAAAAAAATTGTATTACTTAAAATGGAGTCTATGGGAGACAGCCTTTCCGTAATTTGGAGTTTTCTGGATAATGGGTTTTGGGATAACAGATCCCATACCTGCATAGCAATTGTAGTAAATTTTAAAAAGAACAAATAGGGGCAAATTCACTAAAGGACAGTTGTGTCTGGGCAGCTGAACGCTGGCAAAGTTTCGCTAGCGTTAATTTGTCATCGCGAACATTTCATAGCAAACTTTCGCTAGCGTTCATTTCTGCCAAATATAACTTTGTCAGTGCACTTACGCTTAGGTCAATTTGAATGGTCGTATAAATGTCTTTATTAGAGATGTTGGTGCAAATAATTGAAGTGGCCATTTTATTACAAATGTCCAAGGAAGCAAAATAAAGACAAAAAGATCCTCTAATGCCCTACACATGAGCCCACCCTAAAACAAATGAGGCATGCCCCTCAAATGGTTTGGTAAATTGGCCCCAGAGATGAAAATGTTAGTCAGCTACTTGATATGGGATGTAACTTCTGTTAGTTTGCTCTTAATCATGACCAACTCAAGTCAGGCACTTGAAAGTTATGTCCTATGGATTTATTTGCTAAAAATTAAGATGGGCTTCCCATAATTCAGAGCATTATGATTACAGGGTTTCACAGATATCATACCTGTACTGAATGCATTTCCATTTTAAACCACTGATGACTATGTACTGAGAATGATAGAAATGGTAACAGCCATGATAGGACTTTCAAGGGAATGTCAACCCAAAAAATATTTTTGTGTTATAAAAGAAAACATAATTCTAAGCAACTTTGCAATATACATTCATTACATTTTTTATGGTTTTTAAGTTATTTGTATATGTATTACTATTGAAAGTAGTGTTTGTGTGTCCCTTTCTATTCTCTGCACTGATGGCTCAGACTATTTCTACAATGTAAGACAAGGCAGATTTGTTTATGCTGGGGAACTAAGACTTTTGCAATATTCTTTAAAAATTAACAACAAGGAGTAAAGCAAATGTTGCTTGCAATAGGAATTTTTATTACAAATAACTTTAAAAGCACTGAACATTTTTAATAAATTAATAATGGAAAGTTGCTTAGAATTATGTTTTCTTTTATTAGGCATATTTTTATTTTGCCCTTTAAAGGACTTTTAATACTTTAATAGTCAGACTCCTTCTATATTGTTATTAGTGTGTAGGTCTTTTATTTTTACAACTGTACACTAATTACAAATTTGGAAAAATATGTGTTATGTATTTAAAACATCTTATAAAGGGTAATTATACTTTGTTTATTAATGTTTCTTTCTAAAAGTTTTGTGCACATTAACAAAGTTCATGGAAGTTTATAAATGGATGAGGTGGGAGTTTGTACCAGAATTTCTATAAATTATTATTGCAGGAAATATGCTTAGGCACCAAACACATTTAATTCCGGTCATAAGAGTTAACGATTAACCACCAAACATGCTTTTGCAGAGTTATTTATGGGGTAATGAGCCATTGTATCAGAGTCTGTAAACAGTAGTAGAATTATGAAAGAAAGGAAACTATAAAATGACGGATTTTATGCAGTGTACAATAGTATAATTAGATAAGGAAGATTAAAGGAGTAAGTGAATTTTAATTTTATATTTTAATCATTTTTTAATGGTTTTGAATGCATGTCTTTTTTTTATTCTGCAGCTTCTAGTCATGGAAGTTCAATTGCTGTCGGGTTTCTAGAGGTTAATTACCCTAGCAATAAAACAGTAGTTCGAAAGAATAAAAAAGTAATTAGGAGAAATTCTCAAAAAATATACATATTTTTTAAATTAGCAATGGCAATTAAAACAAAATCCTCACTGTCCGTTTCTTTATTGGTTGCTAGGGTCAGTGAACCTTACAGGATACCTTTTTGTATGTATGAATATTTTTATTTATATAGCACTCTTTTTTTCAGCTGAAGACTGATTAGGAAGAATAATAATAATTAAAAAGTATGCAAAATAAATAATAAATATCAAATGAAAGGTTGCTTAGTACAGGTCACTCTGTAAAGTTATTTTATAGGCAAACTTCCTCAGAAATGTGTAAATTGCCTTAAAAAGAATGCTATAGTGAACACAAGTATTGCTTGTGTTATGTTTCTGTATGGTGGAGGGTTTCTGAACCCCCCACCCTATGATTTTGCCTCTTAGCACCTTCCACATAGGACCCCCCACTCTATGATTTTGCCTCTTAGCACCTTCCACATAGGACCCCCACTCTATGATTTTGCCTCTTAGCACCCACGCATGGGACCCCCAACTACCTTGTTGGCATTCTCTATGGGGGGAGCACTGATTACAGACACAATAGGAAAGTACGAGTGTCCCCTTATGGTGGAATATATAAAAACCTCACCACAGGGGAATGCATGAGTGAACACTCATGTGGAAGGAAACTCACCCCTTACTGAAGTCGGGAGTAGGGACCACATGGATGTGGGTTTAGTTAGCAACAGTTATTACTTCTGTCATAGTACATTCCAGGGGAGTAAGATGGTCAGGACAACTTAGCAAGAGCAGCACTTCACTCAAACAAGGATTGAAAGGCTTGAGAGGCTACCACTAGCAGGTATTTTGGTATTGGTGACCTTATACCATTACTAACCCTATATTTTATCTACATTTTATCTGAAGTCACTATATGGTCAAACTAAATAATGTGGACCCACTGCACTATGCGAGTACCTTATTTATGTTGAATAAACATCCAGTTTATGATTAAAGGGGTGGTTCACCTTCAAACAACTATGACTATGAAGATTTTAATTCATCCAGGTCATGATATATCTAGTATAGGTCAATCTAAAAACAACTGGACTTGCTGAGTAATCAATGAAGACGTTTCACTACTCATCTGAGCAGATGCTTCATACAATGCTGTTCTAACATCTGTACCCCGGCGGATTCAGTACACTTCCCACATCCATTCATGCACTTTGGATAATCCTATCACAACTGCACAGAATTAACACCTCTGTGAGTTTCTTCAGATGTCCAATAGACTATGGAGAAGCCGCACACCACACACTCTCAAAGGTTCTTATCCTGGTGCCCAGTGATAGAGGAATCGGCCGCCTCACAACAAGGGTAAGAAGAATTTCACCGGCACACAGGAATTGTAGTAGCAGGGCAAGCCCTTGCAATTTTATTATGCAGTAGTGCAACGTTTCCGAGCATTGCTTGACAAAGGGGCGTGACCCCGAAACGTTGCACTACTGCATAATAAAATTGCAAGGGCTTGCCCTGCTACTACAATTCCTGTGTGCCGGTGAAATTCTTCTTACCTTTCTTCAGCTGTCACCTCTTTGAAGAGTTACAATGTGCCATTGTAAATGGATTAGTGGAAGAGTTTATATGCCGAAAATTTCCCACACCAGTCAGTTGAACTGAAGAAGCTGCTCGGATGAGTAGTGAAACGTCTTCATTGATTACTCAGCAAGTCCAGTTGTTTTTAGATTGACCTATACTAGATACTTCAAACAACTAGTTGTTTTCAGATAAATAAATAAACCAAATTTTTTGGTTTTGCTTCCAATAAGGATTAATTATAACTTAGTTAGTACAAGCTACTGTTATATTATTACTATTATATTATATTACTGCTATTATTTTATAGTACTGTTTTATTATTACAGAGGAAAAAGGAAATCATTTTTTAAAATTCTGATTATTTGGATAAAATGAGTTTATGGCAGATGGCTTTTCCATAATTCTGAACTTTCTGGATAACAGGCTTCCTGATAATGGATCCCATACCTGTACTTTAAAAGGTTGTGCAGTAAAATGATGCTATACCTTAACATAAAAATGTCTCTAATATATATATATACGTAAGGCTTTTTACAGATGTAATTGTTTTGTACAATTAATACTTCTATACAGGAGAATTACATTTATAATGGTTGCAGTAGAGTAGTGCATGCTGTGAGAGCAAATGTGTGTATGTGGAGAACATCTAGATTGTTATGCAGATGGGTGAATGACATACTTTGAGTATTTATAGGAGAGTGCTGGAAGAATTTGTGCTGCTGCTGCTGCACAAATGTGAAGGGAATGCTTGGAGTGTCTGGGGTGTGTGAAATGGATGTTGAGGGTATCAGTGTGTGAGAATGGCATTGCATAGGTTTTTTGGGTGTATGGCATTTATTTTGGGAGTGTATGGACTGTTGTGCACATGTGAAGTTAGTGACATTATCTGGGCTTTTCCCATACAGCTGTATGAAGTACATTCTGGTAGTGACTGAGCTACTAGCAAAGATTGGCCCTGTTGAGCAATCATGAATGTACATAGGATATTTATTTATATGTTTAAACTAAAATAAATAAACAAAATCCATGATTGCAGCATGGACAATGGTGGTAGTTTGTTAAGAGTAAGATAGATCATTCTTTGTGTAGATACTGTTGTTTGTGTGACCACCAGGTGGCATTGTTAAGCAGGAGAAGCTATATAAAGGTAAGTCAAGGTACCACTTCCTCTGTGGTTGATGAGTAGGGGATAGTGCATGATGCCAGGGAGGACTCAGAGGTAGACCACCTTCAAGGAGTAATTGATAGGGTTAGTTAGGTGAGATAGCAGCAGGATAAATTTGACCAGTGTCTTGGCGGCACGTCGCCCAGTTAGGGAGCCAGTGGAAGAGGGACTAGGTTAACCAGGGATTAGTGTGCCTCAAATGCAAGACTGACCCCTCTGCTGAAAGTCTGTAAGAATGTACAGGACGGAAGGAGCAGGGAAGTTGGCAGTAAGCAGTTGAACCTCCAGTTTATTCATAGTCATAAGTGACTATTGTAAGTTCCCTTGGCCTTTTCGGACAAATAACCTGAGAGGGCATGGGACACCACGTTACCAGTATCTACTATGAATGAACAATGTTTGCACCAGTTATCTTTCCGCTTCCTCTCTTTACCATTTAATATGCTTTCAAGATGTCTGCCAACCACACTGATCACATCATTCATACCACCAATCTACAGTAAAGTGGTAGGCATTTGACAACATGGCACAGCTGATAAAGTGACAGCACATACAAAAAGGGAGAGGGGGAAAAACACACAAAGTTTACTGCTTTGCTATTGGCTAGAATCTGAGTCCTGGACAAGTATATCAGCCATAAAGACAGAGTGGAGCCTTAACTGGTTGCATGTATGCAAAAGTAGCACTATAGTAAATTGAGTGGCACCTTTCTCTCACGGTTTAAGCCCTTGCAACTGTGTGAAGGCAGGGTGTAGTGCAACTGTAATAAAGTGCTATGCACAATGATTGGGTGCCAGTGGTTCTTTATGCTTAATCAGAGAACATAGTTTAGTCAACAGATTGATCCACATAGGAGTTCATAGAACTTAATAGGTACATAGAGCAACAGAGGATAGCATATACTCACAAGCACCAATGATCATCTCAGTCCCTGCAGGCAAGGGAGCATACACAGCAGCAAATGAAGGTAAACCCAGTTTTCAGCCTTTACCATAAGTGGAACGCAGGAAAATCTCTACATCCCTACTTAGTCCCTACTTCTGGGCAATTAGTACCCGAGATCTTAATTCCACTCACACTCCTTGTCGGAGCCTCAGGCTGCTCAACCAAATAACCTGTCTATTACAGAGTATAGCTTATCCTTTACTAGGCCAGATCTACCCATTCCCTTCCTGCCTGCTCAGGTAAGGGCTAAAGCAATGGACTCTGAGCACATGGCTGCTCAGGCATATATACTATAGCATAGTGCCATCTACTGGACACTTGAGAACTGCAGGAGCATACCTTAAAGCAGGATAAGGAAACAGGTCCCCTGCTAACTATATTAGGACCCATTCATGGGGTCTATAACACTATGGGATTACCTGCCAATATTAATAAGGGTGGCTAATTTACCAGACCCCAACACAAACATACTAGCAAATATTACTTTTTCAAGAAGCAAATATATCCCTCCAATTTACTGTTGTTTTCTGGCACAAATGCAAAGTTTATTTTTGATAACAGTCTAGCTCTGTAAACAAATACCGTATCTAAGTGGACATTTCTATTTCATTGTCAGTGAGTTTAGCATTTTACCCTGAATGTGGTAATATTGTTTTAACACTCCGCCTAGACAAAATTCTTTTAAAACATAACTGTAGCTTGCCACTTATAATGAATATTACTGTATTTAGTCTTAGTGGTGTTTCCTGTTAAACAGGCAGAGCCTTCACACCACTTATCTTTAAGCTTCTGTTTTTCCTGTTTTATTTTTAAAAGAGATACATACAAGTAGCATTAAGGGACTACTATCTGAAACAGCATTAGGGCTGTTCCTTTCAGAGCCAAGTATAGTGACAGAAGAACAGAGAATCAGAGGGCAGGTGTGTGGGCTTCTAACTGGAAAAGTGTTTGGCGACTTTCCCTTTATTGATATTTAATTTCTGCAGAGAGCTGCCAGAGAAAATCATACACATATTTTGCAAAAGATCTCAGAAGTGTCATTTATATATATTTGCTTTAATTTTTTAGAGGTAAAGTTGATCATCAATGGTCAACTTAATCAACTTAATATTTGTCCATATGCTTGACTCTGTATAATGGGAAGCTTTACCACTTACAACTTGACTCACTCTACTGAGCAGGGCCCACTTTTCCTACAGTTTCGATCGTTTTGTATGTAATCGGCTGATGTGTGCAACCTTCTAATGTAGAAAACCCTTAAATATATTGGGGTTTTATGAATCCATACTAATAATAATAACTCAGCATGCTGATCTAATCATGACTAAACTATCACCAACTAAAGTACATACATCTTTAACTTGATTAATGAATTATTACATCACAACAGCACCTTTGCTCAGTTACACTGTGAGTTACATATAGTCTCTGCTGGCTACACAATTAGTACTGACGTTTGAAGTTTATATATTAACACACTAGAGAAACATGCTATATTTGCGAAAAAGCAAACTGGGTGCCAAATTGTTGTTCATTCAAAGTACTCAAGAATCTATCTGTTCAGAAATGTCAACCAACCCATATCATACAGATGATGATGCAGTCCTGGAATTTTTTTTCCATACTAAATTCCTCTAAGTTCCACAGTATATTCAACTACCCTTGTGGGCAATGGTGATAACAGGTACGGGCAGTGTTGATGCACTCACTTCTGTTTGGTACCAGCAAATGCAGTTGGACCATCCTTGGAATCTGTACTGAAAAAAACAGTTTGCATGGGATTTTGCCATGTGGGTGTTTTCAGCGTTCTTCACTGCTAATATTCTAATCATACATAGCAACAAAAACATAGTTATCCAGGGCCAGGCAAATCTATTTACTACCTATAGGGCTTGCAATATAAGCATGGTCAAATAAATTACAATAAATGAGGTACAAAGGGATATGGCCCTCTACCTTCAACGTGCAATCTCTTCCTCTCCAGCAAACCAGTTCAGATGGTAAATACCATGTGGCAATTTAAGCACTGACTATTAAAACGTAACCTTTAATTCAGAATATAAAACTAATTATGAGCACCACCCGGTCATTAGACCAAAAGTACCAACAAACTCACTGCATGTTACACTTCAAATTCAATGCAGTGCCAGACACTAGCCTTAACAAACACAAATTAGTTTGTAAATAAGCCCTCTAACATAATGTCTTGGTTGCATTAAATAGCACCATGGGACAGAACACTATTATAGGTATCTGTTTCATACCTCTCAGTTAGATGTCTATGGAGTTTCTCATTCATCCAGGTATTGACTCGTGATATACAGTATCAAGTAGACTTTCTGAATTTTCTTCAAAATTTAGCTGGACTGGACTTGTTGAAAAACTCAGGACTACTACTACTACTAGATACTGTATCTCAGTTAGATGGCTGATAAGCAGGTCTGTGCAGAGAACCTTATGAAGCCAATTCCTTGGTACGCATTCATTAGAGTTTTCTAAGTACCCAATTTATATACACCCCTAATTTATGGCCTCAAGGAGATTTAAAGTGAACATGTCACCCAGACAAAAACCTGTATAATAAAAGTCCTCTTCAAATTAAACATGAAATACAATTTCTATTTTTTATTTAAGCATTTATAGCTGTTGTAAGCTCATTTAAAAATTTCAGCTGTCAATCAAATATTGTCTGTCCCTCCTCTATACCTTAGGCATAGAGGTGGAGCAGACAATTACTTTCACTTTCCATTCAGCACTTCCTAGATGTCACTGCTCTCCACACATTCCCCCGTTCTCTACACAGTTTAATTGTGTAGCCAGGGCATGGGGATGGACATTGGGTCCCCCATTCTGGTGCAGAAACAAGATTCTGAGATGATGGCTTGCCTTAATAACAGTGTCCACAAAGTGACTCCTGCCTGCTTGCTATATGAATTCCCAGGCCGAATGAAACAAGATCCAAATAATTTATATAGTGTTATCAAAGTTCTTTTTGCTTGACTAATGTGATAAAATAGGGTTTTGAATAATTTTTTTGGGTGATGGGTCCCCTTTAAGTGACTTAATACGGGAGTTTGGTGACAAAGTTTCCATGTGCACACACCGGCCTCTGTGCTTGGTATAAAGGGTGACGACACTCCCAAGCACTCAATAGGTAGAGCTCCCGGCACACAGGGTTCTTCCAAACACGGACATGCTTTAATATGTCAAGTGAAAGCACAATGTTTAAGGGGTATGCCCCTTTGTCAAGTGATTGCCGGGAATTCTCTATACCTATTAACACATGAGTCAGCACAGTAATCATGCTAAGACCTCTCTGAGTCAGAGTTCAATGTCTACTTGATTGATCCACCCACTCTTTGAGTAGTCATGTTAGTCTACCTTTATTTTTGTCCTTTGTAATGTATTGTTGTAGTGGTGTTACTGGTTTGTTTCAGGTATATGCTTGCAATTGTTCTCTCTAATAGGGCTTTCTGTGTTTCCTTCAGCAAATATGAGATTGTGTCAGAATGTGTCCACCACCATCCTAAAAATTCTTGCTATACGTTAATAATTCAGCATAGGTAAGTGCACAGACCTACAAGAATGGATGGATTCTATTCAGTAAAGTTAGCTCTATGGTTTTAAAGAATGCATGTTCAGCTGGTTGTGTCATACAGCACACTAGTATGTACAACGTTGTATTATTAACATTAACATTATTAACATTTATTTATATAGTGCCAGCATATTTCACAGCGCTATATGAAAATTCAAGGTGTTTGCTTGATTTTAGTGCTGGTGTTATGTCTACTAAAAGCTGGTGAGACATTGATTGATATGCCTTTACAGTACAAATATGTCCATGCTTCTGTAGGTGTAGAGTTTAGCACATCAAACCAGGTTGGTAATGAACCCCCATTGTACTGGTATTCACTAATCTGGAAAAGTATGGGGAAGACTAACATCAGGCTTGAGCCGGTGGTCACTGACCACTCCACAACTCAGTATTATGATGATATGACCAGGCAGAGAATCAGTACCAGAACTAGAGGGGTCATTTACAACCTTACAACCTTTATTCATTAAAGGAACCTGTGCTCTTTGCATTTCAATATATTTGTACTCGGCACCACTTAGTCCTTCTAGCCTTCCGTTCTTAATCAAGGACCTTGGAGCTACCACCATCTCCAGTCCAGGCAGTAGTTCCAGGGTTCCCTTTGCTTGCAATGTCAATAGCTGCAGCACACTTGCAAAGGATCAGGCACAGAAGGTACTTGCACATAGAACATTGGAAATTACGCCATACGGACTTCCATAACAATGCATCCAATATGCGACAAAATGCACACACAGTGCATTTTGGCAAATCGGACACAATTGCTTCCGGTGCAGCACTATTGCATCAGGGGCATAGCCCCCTTGCAGCTGCAAGGTTGTTGGAATTCTGGGAAAACAGACTGCATTGTGGGAAAAAAACATGGCCATTACCAATAGCTAGAAAAGGCATTAAAAAATAAAATTTGCAGCTGCGGCTTGAGTTAAAATGTGCAACAAAATTGTGCCTAAAGAATTCGGCAACCACATGATTTTGACGATGATCTCCTGAAAAGCAAAATCCAACCATTTTCAGACCCACTGCATCTGATAAAAACATGATGACTTACATCTAAAAAAAAGCACCACCCACACATGTAGAGATGGTTCCACATTAGTAATGAGCAGGGTAGTTGAAATCAATCACCAAATACCAATACAAGAGAAAGAAAAACCCATTATTGCACTATTCCGGTGCAATTTCTATAGAGTAAACAATAATTAAAATTTAACTACATTAAAAAATTCACTATTATCAATACAATTTCATATTAAGGCAAAAGAGGATCCCATGGGAATAGAAGTGTTCCACAGTTTAGTCTCTCAGTTATAAGACAACATGGAAATGAATAGTTCATATTAGCAAAATTTCTGTTCTTGGGCAGCGTAGAGTTAGGTGGGCAAGATCATAACCCTAACCCTGCCTTACAAAGTTTAAAGGATGCCAGTACAGGTATGGGACCTCTTATCCAGAATGCTGTGGACTTGGGGTTTAACGGATAAAGGATCTTTCTGTAATCTGGATCTTCATACTTTAAAGCTAGCCATAGACGCAAAGATAAATTCGCACGAAAATCAGTATGGACCGTGTGTGGAGTGTCCCGACATTTCTCGTACCATGGCGATCAGTCGCGTAGTCGATCGGACATGTTAGAAGATTTCTGTTGGCTAATGATAATATCTCTGCATGTATTGCCTATCTGACAATATCAATGGGTGACTGTCACAAGTACTTGTTGGTCATAACTTTTGTACATTTGCTGTCATGGGCAGAGCATTGTCTGATTTGTTCTTTTACTACTGTATTTAATCTGAATAGTTAGTTGCAGGTCGGAACTTCGTACAATCGTTCCTACAATATGAGGCTAGAATCTGCACATCTATGGCCAGCTTAAGTGTACTAGAAAATCATGTAAACATTAAATAAACCCAATAGTCTTGTTATGCTTCCAATAAGGATTAATTATATCTTAGTTTGGATAAAGTACGAGGTACTATTTTATTATTGCAGTGAAAATGGAAATGATTTTTAAAAATTTGGATTATTTGGATAAAATGGAGTCTATGGGAGACAGGCTTTCTGTAATTCAGAGCTTTCTGGAAAACGGGGTTCCAGATAATGGATTCCATACACTAATCTCCCCAGCGTCTCTCTTACCCGCAAATTTTTTACATCACATAATAATCATACCTCTTGACACATTGTCATAAAGTCCCCAGAGACAAAGTAACTGAGTGATCCCACTGAACACAAAGCTCCCCCCCCACCCAAGGATTCATCTGACTCATATAACTCTGAGTTAGTCAGCGACTTGAAGGGGGGCCACATGGTACATTTCTGTTCAGTGTGTTTGTAATTGATCCTCAGCATTCAGCTCAGATTCAAAAGCAACAGATATGACCCATGTGGCCCCCCTTCAAGCGGCCACAGGTTTTTTAACTTATAAGGGGGCCCTGACCATCAATAGCTTTTTATTACTTTTTAGCGCTGATGTTTGTGTGATCTTTTAACTGTGGTGTGGAGTGGGTGGGTTCTGGGATGGGGCTTGTAGGCCAGGGTGGGCAGAGCCCAGGGGGCCTGACAATTTTGTTGTACGGGCCCCTTGATTTCTAATGGGGGCCCTGGTGACAATACACACATGGGGGCAGATTTACTAACTGTCAAAAATTCGCATTTGATAGTGAAGATGTGCTAGCGTTAATTTCTGTCTATCGAAACTTCGCTAGGGATCTTGCGCTCAGGTCAATTTGCATAGGGTAGGAAATTTAAAGTTGTATGGACGTCTTTATGTAAAATGTTGGTGCATATACTTACAAATTCCACTTTTTAAAACACATGTCCAGGGAACCTTAATAAAAACAATAGAGTTATTCTAATACCCTACACATGTGCCCACTGTAAAATTAATGTTCCATATGTTTGCAAATGTATGGGGGAAAACCGGTTACCCCAAAAAAGTTTATTAGGTCTTTTGCAGTCAATCAGGCTGAAAAAAGGAAAAGACGTCAGCGTTTTTTGGACTTTGATGCATTTTCGGCTCACATAATATAATGTAAGTGACAGAAGATTGAGGAAGATCTAGCTACTTTAATTAACTTTGCCTGCTCTGAGGTGGCAAAGGCAACTTTGGCGAAAGAGGTAACGTTCAGTAAAATCCGCAAGTGCGAATTGTTGCCTGGTGATGACCACTAGCGCCTGTCTCTTTCGCTAGAGAAATGGTGCATGCGCCCATTCGTAAAACGGCAATGTCCCTGCGGACGGTAACGCTAGCGAATTGACGCTAGCGTTAGTCACTTCGCCCTTTGGTAACTCTGCCCCATGGTCCAAAAATCCTACGAATCTTCGTTTCGTACGATAGTATCTTTGCGTCTATGACCAGCTTCGGACTGAGCTGTCAAAATCGGGACAGAAAAACGGTACAATTGGGAGGTATGAAAAGTGCTGTGAGATATAATACATGGTATTGGGGACACAATAGAACAATTTACAGAAAAGCTGCAGCTCCACAAAACAAAAAAAAAACAATTCAGTCAGGCTGGGAGTAGACAGACAGTTTTAGCTTGGGCTGCTAATGCAGAGTTCTCATTGTCACTCAAACATATGACCACTTCCTGCTGGAGAATGAAAGAACACGCCCAGCCTTCAGTTCAGCCTAGTGAGCTGAGAGGATCTCTCTGCAGCTCTGATATATTTACCGTTTTAAGAGGTAAAATACTATTTCAACAGCTTTTTCTCTGGAGAATGATACACTTAAAGGAAGGGGGCATATCATGCTAAGAGGATGACACAATATGTGCCCTTTAATCATTTTCCCGGGAAACAAAGTGCCAGAAGAAAGTTCCACTGCTAGTCCTGTGTATGTCTGCCACATATCTATTGGCTGCTGCTGAGTAAGGGCTGACGCTTTGGCTGCTCACATCACTGAGGTAAACTGCTGAAGTTTGATGTCACTTTGAATTTGTTTTGGTATACTATGTAACTTGTTGTGGTATGTGGTCTGGTGCCGATAATTATATTGTCATTCATTAGTTGCCTTTCAGTTGTGTGTTGGCTGGGAAATTTGTTGATATGTGAGTGCACAGACCCACGTCTGCTTATTGTATATCCAGCATGTGAGACTGTCCTGGGACTCACTGTTTATAATATACTGTGCGACTGAACTGGAATGCCATGCGTTCAGATTTTATTTTTGGTTTTAACACAAATGTGTGACGAAATGTATCTCGTTCACAGAAAATAGGTAAAAATAAGTTGAAGCTTTCAGCCTTTTAAAGAAATGTAATATTAACATCATCTGCACTGCTTCTTAGGAAGTAAGAATAAATGTAGCTGTCCTGTTGCGCACTTATACCAGCAGCGCTATCACATACAGGTCGTTTATGAAAGTGTTTGGGGGGGGGTGGCACCTGAAATTCTTTAGCTGTGTGGCCCAGCAACTTCTAGTTATGCCACTGAGCATGCTGATACAAGCTTGCTTTGCATTGCGTATAAGTCACCACATTGCTTTGTCATGTGTAGCACTTCTGCTTTGCAGGGAGAGCTATTGCCAGGCATGGTAAGCTACATTGGTATAGGAGCTTTTGAAATGCACAACTACCCATGGGCGTTTGGCAGCTGCAGTGTGTTGTTTTCTACTCCGCAGAACTGCATCAATCGGTTGTTTCTTTTTTCCTGTTGGTTCTATATAGCCACGGAGATTAAAAATGGAAGAAAAAATGGATCTAGACCTGTATTTTCTGTTTTGAAAGGATTGAAATTTGAAAGGACCCCACCTGCCTGAGCCCCCTGCCCAAAATGATCTTTCAGCTGCCTGGGGACTATTCTTGACACGGCTAACATCAGCGGCGACCTTACACCTCGTGCTGCCTCTCTTGCTCCCCACACTTAGCTCTTGGCGCCAGAGTTGGTCGAGGAGTGGGGCACTAGCAGTACATAGAGCACAATTGCGCTTTCTGCACTAGAACTAAAATTCCAATAAAAAAAATAGCTTTTTGCCACCCTTACTTAGTTTCTCAAACCAGCTCATAGCAGCAGCACCCCTGGCTACATTATGGGTTCGTTTACATCAGCAATTGTGGTTGCACGAATTTCTCCAAAGTCAGTTGCGCAAATAATCCCGCTAATTAACGGTACTTGCGTCAAAGGGCACTCTTTGCTCTTCCATATGGTTGTGCTCTGCACCGCTCAGTCCTTTCTGCCTCCCATTCTGAACAGAGTGCTGTTGTGCCTATTGATGTTGGTAAATCCAAAAGCTAACGGCAACTCTGAACCAGGTGGTTGCTCTGGGGATCCCACAGTGTCCTGTGTCAATCTCTCAAGCTCAGTTGTGCCAAAAGAATGTGGCACACACACTGGAGTAACTACCTATACAGCAGACCCAAGGGGGGGGCCCGAGCAACAGGGGGCCCGGACTGTGGGGTCTGCTTCATCATAGTCCCCCTCCGCGACTCATCTTTTACCTTTAAAATAGCGTTGCAGTGCTGGCCCGGAGGTGTAGTGCCCCCATCTTGTTTGAGCTGCACCTCTGCTGCCAAGTTGGCAAAAATGATGACGACCAGAATATTCCATGCAGTTACTTCTGATTTACGAAGTGCAGACACAAGTGCACCAAACTTGTGGTTGTAAATGACTTCTCTTATGTGCTCCACGTTGGAATTCTCAGTGATCTTACTGGCATATCTTGATCATGATGGGTAAAGGGAGTGTCATGGCCTAATTTATTTCTCCCCCAAGCTTCACATTTGTCTCAGGTCCCATATTTTGTTGATAAAATCCTGAGAGTATTATGGGTATTTCTAAATAATGCCTTTGTGCAGTGCTTTATCATTGAGACATTGGAAACACACAAATGCAACCCAAATGAATTCATAGCTGCAGCACCCCTGGCTACATTATGGGTTCGTTTACATCAGCAATTGTGGTTGCACCAATTTCTCCAAAGTCAGTTGCGCAAATAATCCCGCTAATTAACGGTACTTGCGTCAAAGGGCACTCTTTGCTCTTCCATATGGTTGTGCTCTGCACCGCTCAGTCCTTTCTGCCTCCCATTCTGAACAGAGTGCTGTTGTGCCTATTGATGTTGGTAAATCCAAAAGCTAACGGCAACTCTGAACCAGGTGGTTGCTCCGGGGATCCCACAGTGTCCTGTGTCAATCTCTCAAGCTCAGTTGTGCCAAAAGAATGCGGCACACACACTGGAGTAACTACCTATACAGCAGACCCAAGGGGGGGGGCCCGAGCAACAGGGGGCCCGGACTGTGGGGTCTGCTTCATCATAGTCCCCCTCCGCGACTCATCTTTTACCTTTAAAATAGCGTTGCAGTGCTGGCCCGGAGGTGTAGTGCCCCCATCTTGTTTGAGCTGCACCTCTGCTGCCAAGTTGGCAAAAATGATGACGACCAGAATATTCCGTGCAGTTACTTCTGATTTACGAAGTGCAGACACAAGTGCACCAAACTTGTGGTTGTAAATGACTTCTCTTATGTGCTCCACGTTGGAATTCTCAGTGATCTTACTGGCATATCTTGATCATGGTGGGTAAAGGGAGGGTCATGGCCTAATTTATTTCTCCCCCAAGCTTCACATTTGTCTCAGGTCCCATATTTTGTTGATAAAATCCTGAGAGTATTATGGGTATTTCTAAATAATGCCTTTGTGCAGTGCTTTATCATTGAGACATTGGAAACACACAAATGCAACCCAAATGAATTCATAGCTGTCAACTTCCTATATTTTATTGTAAGTCACATGATTTGGACCACCATTCTCCTGCTTCCTGTCATAATAAGGCATTTTTCGAGGATTTTATAGTTCCTCCATGAACTACAGTGTGCATATGCACAGAAAGCATTCAGTGACATCAGCAGTGTCAGCAAATAAATGCGCATGCAAAGTGACATCACTTCTGGTGGCTAATGTTCACGATTTTCACCAGTTCAAACCTCCCCCACAGTTCTTCATCCTGCAGCTTAAAGTCTACGTGGAGCTGTCAGGTCCACAAATAACCTGTGCAAATTCAGAACAGGAGATGGAATGGCAGGGACTGCACGTTGATGCTTGTACTTTAAATGAATGGGATTTTTTTGTGCAACAGACTTTGGCAAATTTAGCCTCCCCTCAACTGCACTTGCAATTGTAAATAACCCCTATAACCTCAGTCTGAACGTGCTTTATCTACTTCTAAATTAAGCTTCCAAAAAGTTATAGTATGCTTGCATTACCGGAAAACTGAAGCCTGAAAAATAATTTGGCTAGAAATAATTTATTTTACATACTAAACGTATTAATAAACTAGCCCAGAAATTTGCCAGCCCTATCATTGTAATGATCCATGCCTTTAAATCTCTCTACAGGATCTCGCCATCTTAGATCTTGTTAGGCTGTCCTTTGCATGCCAGTGGCACTGCACATGCCTTAGCTGCTGTTGACCAAAAAAGCTTGGGCTCATTGGAAAGAGGAGTTATACTGTATCAGTCATAGTAGCTGATTTGAGAGTACTAAATTAATTTAAATGTAGAAGTTACTGGTTTATGTGCCCCCATATAATGGAAATCTGAATGAATTTGTATTCAACCTTGTATTTTGAATGTTATGTTGAACATATTCTGTATATTGTGCATCAGGCCCATGGGCCCAGAGGCTACATATCTTTACTGCTATGGGGCTGTGATGAGTTAGTACAAAAGCCCAAAACATAAGGTGTAGTTTGTCTAGCTCTATTTCTCCTTTAATAATTGCATTCCATTTGACACATCAGATATTTACACAAGGCCATATCAATGCCCTTTAGGTTTTGCAATTATGTTACTAGAGGCAAAACATGCTCTTCTAGCTTGCCTAGTAATAAACCACTGCCTATGCATGCAAGTTGTGCTGTGAGCCATAGCACATTGTTATAAAAGTGTTCTGAAAGGAGAACTGAACCCTAAAAATGAATATAGCTAAAAATGCCTTATTTTACACAGTGAACTTATTGCACCAGTCTAAAGTTTCAGCTTGTCAATAGCAGCAATGATCCAGAACTTCAAACTTGTCACAGGGGGTCACCATCTTGGAAAGTTTTGTGACACTCACATGCTCAGTGGGCTCTAGGCAGCTGTTGAGAAGCTAAGCTTAGGGGTCGTCCCTAAAGGTCCCCATAGACACAAAGATCTTTCCTTGGTGAACAACCGATTTTAGCGAAATCTGACCAGTCTGTCAAATTATCATGAAGTTAGTGGGAATCGAATGATCGTACATCTTACGATTTTTCGCCCAACATCTGTCAGAAAATTGATCAGCCAGGTTAAAAAAATGTTATTGGTCCCAGTGCAATCTATCTATGTTTGCAGGGCCAAGCAGACAGCTACCCTCAGTTTTCCTGGCAATATCGGCTGAAATGGTCTTTTTATTTGCGGGACAAATTGTACATGTAAACGATTGTTTTGAGATAATCGTGGTCTCAAGATAACAAAAAGATCTTTTAAAAATCTTTACATCTATGGCCAGCTTTATTATCAGGCAGAAAATGAGGTTTATCTGTAAAATAAGTTGATGCTACAGGGCTGATTATTAAATGCTGATGCTAATTGTACTGGTTTCTGTGCTGCCATGTAATAATTATCTGTATTAATTACTAATCAGCCTTACATTGTGACATTTATTTGTGAGTGGGTCCCTAAGCTCAGTAAATGACAGCAGCACAGAGCATGTGCAGTGAATCAGCAGAAAAGAAGATGGGGAGCTACTGGGATATGTTTGGAGACACAGATCTTTACTGCTAATGGGCTGTGGTTGCCTTGGGCTGGTACAAAAGCCTAAATCATAATGTACAACATTTCTAGCTACTTCATTAGTTAAGCTTTAGTTCTCCTTGAAGCCACAGTGCCTTTCCATTGTCTGCTTTATGAGTAATGCACACGGTCACCTTTTAGTAGTATGTTTGCTCTTTGTAAGCTCTGTTGCTCAAGGTCAGGTATCTCTCTAATGCTTTGTCTACATATTTCAGTGTATTTAACTTTGTACTACTATGCATTATTCTCCATATGGAGTAAGGTTACAAGGAAAATATTAGTCTTAGCTCAGGTGTGGGTCATAATGCAATCAGTGAGGGTATTTCCTAGCAATTAGATCATGAGCGTAAGGGCTCTTACACACGGGCGTTTGTTTGTGCGCTCCCCTGCGCTGCGCTTTCCTCCATTCAGCCGCAGGGTAGCGCAGGAGTTGACGCACTGAATTATTGTCAATGGGGCTGTACTCACACAGATGCATGTAAGCGCCAAACGCAGGTTGTAACGCAGCAGGTTGCATTTTACCTGCGTTAGGTATGAGCGTAAGGGCTCTTAAACACGGGCGTTTGTTTGTGCGCTCCCCTGCATTGCGCTTTTCTCCATTCAGCCGCAGGAGTCGACGCACTGAATTATTGTCAATGGGGCTGTACTCACACAGACGCATGTAAGCACCAAACGCAGGTTGTAACGCAGCATGTTGCATTTTACCTGCGTTAGGTATGAGCGTAAGGGCTCTTACACACGGGCATTTGTTTGTGCGCTCCCCTGCATTATGCTTTTCTCCATTCAGCCGCAGGAGTCGACGCACTGAATTATTGTCAATGGGGCTGTACTCACACAGACGCATGTAAGCACCAAACGCAGGTTGTAACGCAGCATGTTGCATTTTACCTGCGTTAGGTATGAGCGTAAGGGCTCTTACACACGGGCGTTTGTTTGTGCGCTCCCCTGCATTGCGCTTTTCTCCATTCAGCCGCAGGAATCGACGCACTGAATTATTGTCAATGGGGCTGTACTCACACAGACGCATTTAAGCACCAAACGCAGGTTGTAACGCAGCATGTTGCATTTTACCTGCGTTAGGCGCATACATGCGTCTTTGTGATACACAAAAGTTTCTGTTGATAAAATCATCCACTTAAACAAGAACGAAACCCTAAAAACAAAAAATGGGTAGAAATTATGTAGTTGATATCCTGAACTTACTGCGTCTGTTTGAAAACTCTCTTCAACTGTAATGATTCAGGCTTTCAAAGTTGTGCACAGGAGTTACCATATGGGATTTTGTTAGGGGTGTCAGTGACACCCACATGCTCTGTGTGGTATTGGTAACAGTAGAAAGAAGACGGGGAGCTACTGGGGCATCTTTGGAGGTACAGATCTTCACTTCTAAAGGGCTATGGTTGCTTTGGGCTGGTACAGAAGCATAAAACATAATGTGCAACATTTGTAGCCAATTTTGTTAAAGGGGTTGTTCACCTTCCAACGCTTTTTAGTTCAGTTTGTTTACCAGAAATAGACTATTTCCAATTACTTTCTGTGTGTGAAAGTTTTTCTAATATTCAAGTGTAAATCTAATTTTTCACCTTCTAAAGCTGCTCTGGGAAGGGGGGTCGTCGACACTCTAAACTGTTTTAAATGGATACATTTAGTTGATACATTTCTTATCTTTGTCCTTGCTGAGCAGAATCCCTGGGTTTCATTACAGGCAGCTGTTAGAATTGATACAATAGTTGCTAATATTCCAGAGATTCTGCTGAGAAATGTATTAACTCAATGTTGCAAAATTGTAACCGTTTAGAATCTGCGCCTGAATTACTGAGTTGACAGACACAGGAACATTAAAGTTTAAGATTAGATTTTAGAAAAACTGTAAAAAATAAAAAAAGGAAAGCAATTGAAAAAAAGTCTTTATTTCTAGTGAACAATTTGAAAACAAAAGAACTGAAAAAGTGTTTGAAAGGTGAACAACCCCTTTAAAGGCAGCTGTTATAACTGATACTCCAGAGAAATGTATCAGCTAAATGTTGCTAAATAGTAACAGTGCAGAATCTGCACCTGAATTACTGAGCTCCCAGACTGAAACACCCAGAGACAAGAATCTTAAACTTTCAACTTAGATTTTGGAAAAACAGTATAAAATAAAAAATGAAAAGCTATTGAAAAAAAAATCTTTATTTCTGGAGAACAATCTGAAAACATAGTAACATAGTAAGTTAGGTTGAAAAAAAACCCAAGTCCATGAAGTTCAACCTTTCAACAATTTTAACCTGCCTAACTGATCCAGAGGAAGGCAAAAACCCCATCTGAAGCCTCTCCAATTTGCCTCAGAGGGGGAAAAAATTCCTTCCCTGAATCAACTTGTACTATGAGCTATCTTCCATAACCCTGTATTCCCTCACTTGTTAAACACCATCCAACCCCTTCTTAAAGCTATCTAATGTATCAGCCTGTACAACTAATTCAGGGAGAGAATTCCACATCTTCACAGCTCTCACTGTAAAAACCCCTTCCAAATATTTAGGCGGAACCTCTTTTCTTCTAATCGGAATGGGTATCAGCTGGAAAGACCTACTGGTAAATAAAGCATTAGACAGATTATTATATGATCCCCTTTTATATTTATAGATAGTTATCATATCACCCCTTAAGCACCTCTTCTCTTAACATCCCCAATTTGGCCAATCTTTCCTCATAGCTAAGATTTTCAATACCTTTTACCAGCTTAGTTGCCCTTCTCTGTACCCTCTCTAATACAATAATGTCCTGTTTGAGTGATGGAGACCAAAACTGTACGGCATATTCTAGATGGGGCCCTACCAGTGCTCTAGAATGACTCTCTCCTCCGATGAATCAACACCCCTTTTAATAGAGCTCAAGATCTTATTTGCCCTTGATGCTGCTGACAGGCATTGTTGCTACAGCCAAGTTTATCATCTACAAGGACTCCAAGGTCCTTTTCCATAATGGATTTGCCTAGTGCAGTCCCATTAAAGGAAAACTATACCCCCCCCAAACAATGTAGGTCTCTATTAAAAGATACTGAGTAAAACAGCTCATGTGTAAAACCCTGCTTCATGTAAATAGACCATTATCATAATAATATACTTTTTTAGTAGTATGTGCCATTGGGTAATCAGGCCGCCCCCTGAGATCGTAAGATTCACTGTGCACACATACAGACCACATGTAAGGTCACATGAGCCAATTAACAGACAGAGTTCTGCCTTTTGCTTCCTCACTTCTTCCTGTTACAGTTAGTGTTGTAGTATTTCTGGTCAGGTGATCTCTGAGGCAGCACAGATAGAGTCACGAAATGGTGGTTCAAGGCAAGAGATGTAAAAGGGCAATATTTATGTAAATATATATTCCAGTTTGGTAAGATTCTTTAATCTGTCATTCAATTTGATATAAACTATCTGTTGCTATCTGTATTCATTTTGGGGGTATAGTTTTCCTTTAAGGGGTCAACTAACTCAACTAAAAAAGTTTTTGGAAAGTGAACAACCCATTTAAGCTTTAGATCTTCTTTAACAGAATCCTTCCCAGTTTTTAGACACTTCCTAATATTGTTGCAGTTTATTTATCAACAACATTTTAAACTATATTTTCCAGATGGCTGTAAACAAATTTGGAAACCACTAATTTAAAAGTAGGGACTGTGAAAATGTAATAATAAATAAGTCTAAAAAACCAGAGTGGATTTGATCAGAGTTTGCAGCAGAAAATGTTAAGATTAAATCGGACTTTGATAAATAACCCCTAAGATTTAAGGTATAAAGATCCAAATTACAGAAAGATCCGTTATCTGGAAACCTCCATGTCCTGAGCATTCTGGATAACAGGCCCCATACCTGTATTTGCTTTATTGTTCAGATTTACTATGTAATGCACATGTTTGATGTATACTTCCTTCTATTGTACAAATTGTAATATGCTAAATGGCACATATTATGCATATATATAAATATATATATATATTCTCTGTAGAATACAATGGGTTTAGTTGTTACACAGGAATCCAAACCCTATGTAACCTGTGCCTTTTTCAGACTGAATAACTATCAATGGCTACATAGCAACTTAATTTATATAATCTATAGTACTTTTTTAAAGCAGCACGCCAGTTCTACCAGATTTTACAGTAGATTTTAACTACTTTAAAACATTTTTATTTTTTAGTATTACTGTACAGTTCAGTTCATCACGATAGAAATCGGCCATATTTGCATATTATTTAATTTAGTGCTGTTTCTTGGTACAGGTATTGTTCTTTGTGTGATATATATGAATCTGATGTCACATTGTTGTATCTCAGATTTTGATATATCTGAACATTTCATTTGTGAATGTTTGTTTAATAAATGACAAGGCATTCTCAAAGGGAAAATCTACCCCTCTCCTTTTTAACATGATGTTATTCAGTTGGGCTTATGTAGAAAAGTTGCACAAACCTACCAAAAATATATTAAAATATAAATGTATTTAATTGTTATACACAGACATCCTTGATTCCACAGATTGAGAGAATGATAGTCTTTTTGTGCTCCAACATCCTTAGGCTCACAGAGTGATCAAACCCCTTCCTGAAGTGATGGCTTCCTGGACTTGAGGTCGATCTGCTTTCTAAAGATTCTGTGCCCTGTCCACAATGGGAAGCACATTGACTTGAAGTCCCAGAATCCATTCACTTCACAATTGAACAATGTGAGGGAGGGGTTGCATTATACTGTGAGCCTAAGGGGGCTGGGAAATGGTTCTTTTTTTTTTTAATTTAAGCCATATCCTAAGGTTTCCTGTCAGTTGGTGTTTATGCTCATTTTGATGTTAGCCCGATGAATTAGCTCATGTCAGATATTTTACCTTTCCCTTTAAAGTTGCATATTATATAATTGGATGCAATAAAATTAGCATTACCTTGTTGTTTTTGGCAATACAGCAACATTTACACAAAAGTATTACCCCTTGTCAGGAAGAGTCAGTGGTGGGCACAGCCCAGCATACTTCTTTTACCTCATGTCTAACCTCCCATCTCTCTTTCCTTTTTTCACCCTCCATCATATTTTCCCTGAAAATGTGCAGTTGATAACATAATGTTTTGTATATTTCTTATGGCTCAACCATTACATAGTCGGTTCCTGCTTGAATAATTTCCCTATGGAACAAAAGGCCCATTGAACAATATGTCATAATATTTATAATTCCTATTCATATCAGTTTTATATTTTAATTTATTTAGAGTAGGACGTGTAAGGTCAAATAGGAACTTTCTTTACTTTCTGTATAGGCTGAAAATCACAAAATCAAATGTAACCAATACCACAGTTATTTTGCTATTTCAGAGGAACAACTTTTGGCTAGATACAAAAGAATTTGATTCACGTTGCCACTCTTTTCACTTTATATCACACATTGCTTGAAAATTATTCCCTGCCCCCATAGCAATCCTTTCAACATCTTGATTATCCTCTCTATTTCAAGCAGCAGTAACATTTGCTGCCGAAACAGCCAATGAGAAATGAGCAGATGTGTCTGTAGAATGTGGGTGCAGTGACAGTAAGTAAGATTTGTTTAGAGATGCATAGCGCTACATGTTTCTGACCACAATGATCCTTGGGGGCAGATTTACTAAAGGGCGAAGTGACTAACGCTGGCGACGATTCGCCAGCGTTATTGTTTTTATGCACTTTGCCGATTTACTAATGGGCGCAGGCGTAACTTCGCTAGCGAAAGAAACAGACGCTAGCGGTCATTCACACTCTATCGCCAGGCGAATTTTCGCTCTGGCGAACGGACGTTACTTCGCAAATTCACTAAGATGCGATTTTTACTGAAAGTTAACTCTTTCGCCAGACTTGCCTTGACCAGCTCAGACCAGGCAAAGTGCATTGGAGTACATATATTTTCCTCAATCTTTTAGTGGAAAAAGTCCCAAAAAATGCTGGCGTCTTTTCCTTTTTTCAAAGCGATAGCCTGCAAAAGTCCTTAAAATTTTTTTTTGGGTAACCAGGTTCCCCCATACATATGGAATACAAACTATACACTGGGCTCATGTGTAGGGCATTATAACAACTCTATTTTCTTTATTAAGGTTCTCTGGACTTGTGTAATGTAATGTATATGCTGCAACATATACGTCCATTCAACTTTATAATTTCCTGCCGTATGCAAATTAGACTGAACGAAGACCTCTAACGAAGTTGCGGTAGGCTTTATTGAACGCTAGCGCATTTTCGATTCGATTCCCGACGTGATTGCCCTTGACGCAACTACACATTTTAGTAAATTAGCTATGTCTTGGCGAATTTACGACTGCTGAAGTGTTGCTCTGGCTGCAAAGCCGAATTTCCACCGCTTAGTACATTTACCCCTTCTGGTTAAGTTAACAAAACAACTAAGTGAGTGGTCTTATAAACATATTTACCCATCATACCCACCAAACCATGTGATCAAGGTACTATCCCCACCTGGTGGCCAAGTTCAATATGAACCTTCGTAAAATTCGAAAAGATATTAACATAGGTCTATCCATGGAACAATTCCGTAGTAAGGCCATACAACATTAATAAATAGAAGTCAATTTCTACAGTATGTATGATTATTTGGAAAACAAACGGTTGTGCCCTACCATACTGTCAGAAGTCCATATAAGTTTGGATAAGTAAATCCATCAGTAAAAGAAACATTATATAGTTCAAAATAATTTTATAAGAAGCATTATAAGCTCAAGCTTCATTTGCCCCTCCCAGATTTAATTGTATAAAGGGTCTCGATCCACTTAGCCTTTTCTCTAAGTTATGAATCTTGAAGTTTTTCGAGGGTAGTTTTAATAAAAAAACTTTGGGATAAAGAAAAGTAGAATTTTTCGAGATTTATTTATTTATGCCCCGAAGCAGGAATCTGAAAAATACTCCAGCTAAAACCTGTCGAGGTCATGTCGAAGTCAATGGCAGAGGTCCTTTTGTTTGTAGGCTTCATGATGTTTTTTTTGGTGGTTTTCACTCAAAAACTCAAAAATTTGAGTTCGGGGGTGGGGGTTTCGTCGATAATACAATCACTTTAAGTATTCAAATTTTCTATTGAACGCACTGATTTGAGTTTTTTTTACATTCAAGTCTTTTCATAAATAAGGAAACATTCGATTTGTGAGTTTATTCGACTATAAAAAAAAACCTCACAAACTTGACGTTTGATAAATAACCCCCTTAGATATATTTTGCCTTTTCTGTCTTTTTTTTTGCCTTTTTCTGCTCTATAGGAAATCTGAGAACAAACAAAACGTAATTTCAGATGGTGGTACGGAAGACCAGGTTATTATGACCTTCAGTACCAACTTACAGTTTTTATTGGTACAAAGTATAAAAGATAATATTGGTACAAGGTTGCCATGTGTGAGATCTCTAAGCTTTACTGATATAATATAAAGTATAATATAAAGTCTAGTGTTGCATGTCAGTGCTAAAGCTGGATTGAGAAAATATGGTTTAAAAGAATGTCACTAGGAGTTAATAGCCAGGAGGCATTTCCCTCCCTGAAATGAGCTGTCACCAGAAATCTACTTTTGTCTTTATAAAAGTATAACACATAGTTCTCCGGCATACCAACTCATACAAAATATAAATTATATTATTTCTCCCCACATGCTGGCTTTACTTCTTCTGAACCCATAGCCTCTATCGTTATTGAACATGTAAATAAATACCTGTGTCGCCTTACTGTTTATACCCCCAGGGTGGGTTTTCACAACCAGACTTTTTGACTCTGTTCCTACATCAGAGCAACAAGTCCCTTACAAATGTTGTTGAATTTGTCACCCTACCCCTTTATTGTGAGGTGGAAGGGGTGGGTATTTTAAAAAAGAAAAAAAAAACATGCTTATTGTTAATAGCACAGATCTGTTAAGGGAAAAAATTCCATTCCCTTATTCCCCTTAGTCCTTCTCGCTCCTTCATTCCCTTTTACCCCAACCCACAAAAATGGCTGTAATTATTTCTCCAAATGTGGGTTTGTCCCCAGTGCTTTTATCTCTAACTGCTGGTGCCTGTTCAAATCTAATGCCTGGTTGGTTGCTATGAGAAACATCACCAGTGATATTTTTCTCCCCTTTAGTGCCCAACAGCTATTCAAACAATGTTACAGGATAGTCTGCCAAATGTGGTTCCCAAGCTGAAATATTGGAATGTTATTCCACGCTTTAAATTATATGTTTACATTGGCTACATCATTTCAATTCTTTTCTACTTTAGTTTCTCCCTGCTAGATCACAGCACTGCTATACCACTTTTCCTGACTTTGACACTGTGTTTAATATAGGGAGAACATACTGTATAGAGTGCAACTGTGCAAGCTGTGCCTGGAAATACTTGGGGTACATGTAGCAGTCAGTTCCTAATTGTGAATAAGAGAAGGCTGCATGGCTGCGTGCAATGCCAAGAAAAAGTTAGATACCGTATTCATGTTCTAGTTTCATTTTGAGACAGGAATAGCTTATTTGCTATGCAAGTTATGTTATAAAATAGATTCTGGGTTGGTTTTAAGCTTGACAGATTTACTAGAAAAGTCAGAGTCAAGTTTCATGAAGGGTGAAATGTTCCTTTAGCGAATGTTATGGTTTAAGAACAAAGTGGAATGTGTTGACAGTAGCATATAGAATATGACCCCGTCGTTCATTTTTCTGTGGAAATTCTTGTCACTATGCAGAAGCACAGACCTGCAGAATATGCTGATGCTTTGTAAACAGAATAAATAATAATTGTCTCAGTTTGTTTCACTCTGCACAAATATTTCTTTTTAGACATTTATATTTGTACCTTTGTCCTTAAAGGAAAGGAGAAAGTCAATGGTTTTATTAAATTAATATATCAGTGACTATGGCCTTGATCTTCCCCAGTCAGAGCCACTTTCACCCAGACACCCTTCATCCACCCCACCCACTTTCTGGAAAGCCTCATCTATTTTGGGGTCTGCAATTTGAGATTGTCCAGCGGAAATTGGGACCAAGTAAAGGGATGAGGCATCTTTTAGCATATGTCACAGGTCAAGAAATAATGTAGCACCAAACTATTCTTACCATTCTCCTTTAATAATTAATTTAATACCAGTAAGTTCTGTAGACAAAAATGACGCACGTGGAAAACAAATTATTTATTTATGAATAATATAGGTAAAAACTAATTTGCCAAGTTCTAAATAATTGTTTCTTTTTTAATCAAGGATTTAGAATCTCAAAGTCAGAAGTTCTTCAACTGCGATAACCAGTTTCATAATGGCCTCAATTGATCCTTATCAACATATAATCGTAAGTACAAATGTATGTGTGGGTGGGGACAGATAATTGACTTGCCAGTGCCTGTAAGTGCTGTAGAAGAAGTTTAGAAAGGGTGGAAAGGCCTTGAAATGTATGACTGTGAGTAGAATTGAATAAACAGTTTTGTTTTGTTGGAAACAAACTAAACCCTGAAGGCCACGTGGCAAGTAGCTTCACATTATTATGAGGACTCAACTGCTCATTCTTTTTCATTCCCTTTCTCCTGCCTGTTTTGGAGTCTTTCTTTTATTTGTTCTCTCTTCTCCCTACTTCTCCCATGTTCTACCTTTGGGTGCACTTACCTTGCGCACTTAACGATCTGTAGCATGTGCCTAAATATTAGGGTTGCACCAAATCCACTATTTTATGATTTGGCCGAATCCCAATATGAATCTGAACTAAATTAGTGAAGGGGAAAAGAGAACTGCGTGCGCAGAGCATGGCTAAAAAAATTGACTTCCTTGTTTGTGTGAAGAAAAATCTTGTGATTTTTTTTTTTGCATTCAGATTCAGTTTGGCCAGGCAGTTGAATCTGCCTAATCCTGCTGAAAAATTTGGTGCATCCCTACTAAATATGATTTTTTTTGCAACCGTGTTTGATCAGAGTAGCATTTAACATGATAGTTTGCTTACAAGTACTGGCATTTATACTGAATTACTTATGAGACAGGGGCCCAGGGAAGTGCATTGTAAGTAGCACTTCCATTTTACTTAAATATACTTTGATTTAGCCTTATGAGTGCTTCAACAACCCCCCAATTTTGTACAAGTACTGGCTACTTCAGATATCAGAATCTTAGGAGGAAAAGGAAATAGTTTTTAAAAATTAGAAATAATTTAGAGCTTTCTGAATAACAGGGCCCGTGCCCTCTAAATTGGTCGCACATTCCATGTGACATCACTGGTGACACGCTGCTGCGTCAAATGGGGCCCCGCACAATGGAAGGTACCAGGAAGCTCTGTTGTTCCTACTCCATGACCAATGTCTGCATACCAAGAGAGATAGTGGCTCCCATCTTCAGCTCCTGCTTGTGATCTCCCATCTCCAGGCTGCATTGGTGAGAACAAGTAGGGGGCAGGAACAGGACCAGCAGCAACAGAGATCAGATTACAGAGACTCACTGCTCTCTGGCCCTGACAGTACTTTGAATTTCCCTCCCACACTCTCCTCTCCTTTTTATGAGGGACAGGAAAGAATTTTAACTGAAGGCAAGGCAGGTTGATGGCTCACTGGCTCGCTACTTTCCAATCCCCCTCCCCCTCCAATGTCTCAGTGCAGGGAAAATATTGGTGTAACGCTTATCTGGGCTATCCTGACCACAAGGAGTTTATGTCCAGCTAAATGGTAATGAGCATGGGTTACATTGGACTCACACATCAGGATCAGGACCTTCACTTAGTGGAAGCTATCCCTTTAAGGTGTAGTACAACTACAACACACAGGCTACTGTATATAAAAATACATTGATTGGACGCCAGGAGGTTCTTGATGCAAACAAAGTGGATGGTTTATTGTACAAAGCAACAATGCAAGTGACCCCAGGTTTACTCACGCAGGAGATGAGGCAGATGTAGCATATCACAGAGGAGGGAGGATAGCAGAAGATGATGCAGCAAAATGAAGACTGTCACTCCCATAAGGCATAGTAGTAAAATGCACATCAATTCCCAGAAGACAGATATACCTCTGTGGGGATTGGGATCACCAGTGGAGTTGTTAGAGAGATGAAGTCTAAAGCCTAACATCCTATCCACTGAGTCCCTGCACTAAAGGCAAACAAAGAAGCCTTTGGGAAGCTACTCCCTGCTACTATCCTTGATGGAGCACACAGCTGCTCATGCTATATAAAGCTGACTATCTCACTCTCCTAGAGAGTCTATTAAAGATCTTCCCTATCATAGCTAACCTCATTCACAGGGTTTCCTGGTCCCTGACTTCATCACCAAAGGTACAGGCCCCTTTGGGGCAAATGGCTTTACTGGGGCCTTGGTGATCCCAGGCTCAATGGGAAACACCTAGTAGGAAGGACACCAGGAGCCAAAGAGGAAGAGGCCACTCCTTTCCAACACTATATGGAAGTGTGGCAGGAAGTGGTGATTACACCTTTAGCCAATAACTAGTGGTGTGCTTAAAGGAATGTTACAAAGGCTTATGCCCAATAACAAAAGATATAAGAAGGTAGGGAATTAACTCCTATAGGTCCATACACTGGTAAGGACTTACTTGTTCTTCCTGACATATTTGCACTTCCCTGGATCTGGCTTGTTCTTCCCATAGTGACATTTTTTTAAATTTGCTCATAACCTGTACGGAGAGAGATCCCATAAAACTATGGCAGCATAGGTATTCCCCTTTACTAACCACAATTCAGCAGGAACAGCCCCCTAAGTTTGCTTATAGACTTGACACATAGATCCCATAAAACTATGGCAGCATAGGGATTTCCCTGTACTAAGCACAATTCAGCAGGAACAGACCCTAAGTTTTCTCATAGCCTGTACCGAGATATACCATAAAACTCTGGCAGCATAGGGATAACCCTGTACTAAGCACAATTCAGCAGGAATAGCACCTACGTTTTCTCATAGCCTGTACAGAGAAATCCCATAAAATTATGGCAGCAAAAGTATTTATTTTAAAAATTTATTGTTGCTACTTTTTAATGACTCATTTGTGTATTTAGACCCTCTTCTATTCATATTGCAGTCTCTTATTCAAATCAGTGCATGGTTGCTAGGGGAATTTGGACCCTAGCAAACAAACTGCTGAAATTGCAAACTGGAGAGCTGCTGAATAAAAAGCTAAATAACCCAAAAGCCACAAATGAAATAAAATGAAAACCAATTGCAAATTGTCTCAGAATACCACTCTCTACATCATATTAAAAGTTAACCTATATATGAACAATCCCTTTAGGGGGGCCCAGTTTTAAATTTCTGTACCGGGGCCCTTAGGGGTCTAGTTACGCCACTGATATGAGATTCCATAACTGTACTAAAAACTCTACAAGCCCAAATGAAACATAGAAGGTATCTGTAATGATAACCCACTACATCTCATTTTACTTGTAGTATGATGTAGAGAGTGATATTCTGAGACAATTTGCAACTGGTACTAATTTTTTTATTATTTGTGGTTATTTAGCTTTTTATTCAGCATCTCTCCAGTTTGTAATTTCAGCAATCTGGTCCAAATGACCCTAGCAACCATACATTGATTGGAATGATAGACTAAAATATGAATAGGATAGGTCATGAATAGAAAGATGAGTACAAAAAAAATGTAGCAATAACAATAAATACATTTGTAGCCTTAAGCTGGCCATAGATGCAAAGATCCGATTAGTTAAAGAACAGATCAGCAATCTTCTGCCCCTGACAGCAATCGTACGATATCTATGTCCAACCAAAGCTAGTGACAGTCTCCCACTGAAAATCGTACGATCGGCAATACACGCAGAGATATTATCGGCAGCCGACAGAAATTTTCTAACCTGTCCGATCGACCAAATGATCGATCTCCGTCGGACGAAAAATGTCGGGACTCTTCACACACGGTCCGAAAATCGTACGAATCCTCGATTCGTACGATCAGATCTTTGCGTCTATGGCCAGCTTTACAGAGCATTTGTTTTTAGATGGGTTCATTGAACCTCATAACCTCATTTAAACGGTGGAAAGGGGCAGAAGAAGAGGGCAAATAATTTAAAAGGGCAAATAATTTAAAAGCTAAAAGAATAAATAGTGATGACCAATTCAGTTAAGTAAGTTAAAGGGATACTGTCATGGGAAAGCATGTTTTTTCAAATGCATCAGTTAATAGTGCTTCTCCAGCAGACTTCTGCACTGAATCCATTTCTTAAAAGAGCAAACAGATTTTTTTATATTCAATTTTGAAATTTCACATGGGGCTAGACATATTGTTAGTTTCCCAGCTGCCCCAGTCATGTGACTTGTGCAAGCACGTTAGGATGGAACTACTTTCTGGTAGGCTATTATTTCTCCTACTTATTGTAACTGATTCAGTCTCAGTGGGACTTGGCTGTTACTATTGATTGTTGTTATTATATCTACCAGTCAGCTGTTATCTTGTATTAGGGAGCTGCTATCTGGCTACCTTCCCATTGTTCTTTTGTTAGGCTGCAGGGGGGGGGGAAGGGGGTGATATCTTGCAGTGCAGCAGTTAAAAGTGACTGAATTTTATCAGAACACAAGTCACATGACTGGGGGTAGCTGCGAAACTGACAATATGTCTAGCCCCATGTCAGATTTCAAAATTAAATATAAAAAAAATCTGTTTGCTCTTTTGAAAAATAGATTTCAGTGCAGAATTCTGCTGGAGCAGCACTATTAACTGATGCGTTTTGAAAAACATGTTTTCCCATGACAGTATCCATTTAAGTTAAGATAAGTTGTTTAACATTGGCCATTCTATAACATACTAAAAATTGACTTAAAGGTGAACCGCCCATTTCAAGGCAAACTGAAGGTAATTGGTAATGTCACTTGAGAGGCATATATTCTCTCTTACTGATATAATTTAATTTGAAATGAGTAGAGGCTTCTTCTGTTCCCTAGTTCCAATACAATCAGCTGCCTGAACTTACATTGTCTGTTTCTTGTTATAAGGAACTTTCTGTTCATGCAGAAGCAATTCTTGTTTTGGATGGTTTTCAACACAAATATTTATATAACTCGAATTGGATTTTTAAAACAAGGATTAAACTAACTTCAATACTCCCACTGTTTGTAATGCAGCTATTTTATTCTACTTCTATTTGAGTGTATTAGAGATATGACTTTAATTGCCCTACCAGATATTTTATAGATTGCAGCCCTGGAATCACTCATGTTTAGTAAATTAATCCTTTTGTGCAAACAATACCATTTGCCACTAGCTACCAGTAGGTTATTCTGTTTCTGTTAATGGTGTATTTGGGGTTTTAATTATGGTGATACATCCAGAATTTTTATTGGGCATGGTTCTATTAACTATTTTTAGGTGATCATCTACCCCCAGGGACATTATTATGTCACAGCTTTATAACATTTGATATCCTCTGTGTTATATTTTGGGATCTGGATCACCTATTTAAAGGAACAGTAACACCAAAAAATAAAAGCATTTTAAAGTAATCAAAATATAATGTGCTGTTGACCTGCATTGGTAAAATGTATGTGTTTGTTTTAGAAAGACTTCTATGCTGCTGGGTAGCAAGTAACAGATAACTTATGTAATAGAAATCAATGGGATGTGTCAAAATCCATATATAGTATAGCAGACAGGGCCAATCGTTTAAAAAAAAAAATATCTGTTCTTTGCTTTGGGGTTTGTTCTAGATTTTTTCGTTTCTTTTACTTTATTTTTATTTACTTTTGTACAGGTTGAACACCAGTATTCTCATAGATTCACAGTAACCGTAATAAAGGCCACCAATGTCACAAAGGGAACATTTGGCGATATGCGTAAGTAAAGTCCAAAATGCATGAAAAAATGGAGTGATTTCCAGTGCCACTATTTAGAATCTACTACAGTACCAGCTCTTGTTCTGTTTTCAGTGACCCACATTGTGCTTTGAATGAATTATTAATTACAAGTAATTAACATATTAACAGTGGTGATCCCCAACCAGTGGCTCGTGAGAAACGTTGGTAAACATAATGTTTACCGACACCTTGGCTGTTGATCACAGTGGCCTCAAAGCAGGTACTTATTTTCATGGCTTGGAGGCAAGTTTTGGTTGCATAGGGTGTCAGTTCAAATATATGCTAACAAAGCCAATCACAGTCCTTATTTGGCACCCACAGGGACCTTTTGATGATTGTGTTGCTCTCCAACTCGTTTTACATTTTAATGTGGCTCGTGGGTAAAAAAAAGTTTGGGGAACCCTGCACTAGAGTCTGCCAAAACATATTACTTCTATGGCCATGAGTATCCCACAGATCACTGCTTCTTTCAGGCACCAAATGAAGGGAAACTGATGCTGATTTTACCAACAGGCATAACAGTAAATCGTTTCATCTACCATTTTTAGAACATTCTTTTCAGTCTGAACCGTGCAATTATGATAAAGGAGGTGCTGTCCCTGAATAACATGCGAACAGATCACTTCCTTGATTACCTTGGTAGTTGTTATCTGTGTAGTACAGTGTGTAAAAGTGTATTAATGCATAAATGAAATGCGAGTTGAGATAAAGACGTTCTGTCCTCATACCACCCTGTGTGTGCATGCATCGACAGAAATGGAAGACCTTATCACTGCTCACATGGGGTGGATTTCAGATTTCAGAAACTTTTCTAGATCATTATATACACTATTTAGTAGTGATACCTAAAACAACTTGACTTAAAGAATAAGAATATTGTTAAATTGTTGAAGCCTTGATGAAAAATTATCTTAAAAGATTATTTGGGCATCATTTGTACACACTATGAAAAAACTGTTGGGTCAATCCAATAAAAAAAAGTGTAATGTTTACTGTAATCCAACAACCCATTGTAATCAATCCAATGTATGTTTTTAAATGCTAGTTCATGACCCTTGTGGCTAACATGATATCATTTAGGGTGTGAGTAGCACCTGGGAGGTGATAATAAGCTTGTGCTCAACTTGATGAAAAAACAATGACTGCATATTCATGGCTAAAAATTGCATTATAAGTATTAACACCAGCCTAGAAACTAGAGAGGCTAAAATAAAACCAATATAATTATATATTCACTTCCTTTTATATGTATAGCAGACCTTGAAATGATAATGACAAACTGTTTTTATTTCAAATGAGTAGTAAATTTTATAAAAGTGCATGAACTCTCTGTCTTTAGCCTCATTATATCATTTTTAAATGATTGGGTTCTTTATTTTTTTTCATTGCAGTTGACACCCCAGATCCCTATGTGGAACTTTATATTTCATCCGCACCAGATAGCAGGAAAAGGACCAAACATTTTAACAATAATATCAACCCAGTCTGGAATGAGACATTTGAATTTATTCTGGATCCTAACCAAGATAATGTTTTGGAGGTAATATGTGAAATAAAACCTGACCGAATTGACAATCCATAAGGTTATTACTGGACAAATTTGACTGTCCATAATGTTAATAACTAATATTCGTTATTAGTGGTCAATGCAAAACCTGTGTATGCCAAGTTGTATCCTTGAATCTGAAGTGCATACCTGTGTATTTTTACCTCTGAAATACACAGCCCTACTCTAAAGAGTCTGGGGGCATGTTCTAAACAACCTGTCTTAAAGTGATAGTGACACTAAAACTACTTTTTTTAAATATGAATGTACATTAAAAGTTACCTATAAGTCATGTTGATCATTTTTTTGCTGAGAGGTTTGTTTATCTAAGTTAGTTTCTAAACCTGACTGTTTTGCCAACCTGACTGTCCCATCTCAGCCTGTCAGTTAAAGTTTCTAATGCTAACGGGCTCCTGCTGCACAAATATGACAGCCCCCTCATACAGGAACATGGGGCACCAGACAGGTAATGTAAAAGCATTGTGCAAATACTTTATGGCAAAGTTATAAGTAGCTTTCAAAAACAATATTATAATAGATGTAAAAAAAGAGTTACATTTCTGGTGTCAGTATCTTTAAGGACCCTTTCATTTAAACTGTCCCATATCTGCAAACAGTAGCAGGTTGAAGAGTTAGTAGTTGTTTAAGAAAGCAGGACAGGTGTAGACTTTCTTTCTTTTTATAGCTCTGTATTTCCTTTTTGCAAAAGTATCACTGCTGTATTCCAGCTATTTTTTGGCTGCACGACAGCAAGTGACTGTTCACCATTATCATTTTTTGTTCTATTAATGCTGCTACTGTAGATTGGCTGGACTACTCTTCCAAATCTTACAGCAAAATATTTCTTGTGGTTTGGCTTAACATAATCCTTTTGTCTTTCACTTTGAAATGTCATATGGTCTGGAAAGAATTTTAATATGACCTAAGACAACAATACACCTTTATAGCCAGATACTTGACAACATGGAAATCTCTGCCCTGATAAAGAGGCTCTTATTAGATAATCTGTGCGTGTAAAACATGCCTTGCTTCAAATGTTTGCTATGCATCTTCCAGCGACATCAGAAGCTTCCTGTGCACAGTTCTCGTGTCCCTTATTAGTTTGTTGTTGGTTTGCGAAATGCATTTAGTAAAATGGCATGAAAAAGCTGATTTTCCACTCACACCCTCTAAATACCCTTTGATATACAATACCAAAGTCCTTGAAATGGAAACAGTCTGTATAATTTGGTCCCTGCTTAACTTTGTATCTATTTCTTATTATTTAGATAACTCTAATGGATGCAAATTATGTGATGGATGAATCTCTGGGCACTACAACATTTCCAATCTTGTCAGTTAAACCAGGAGAGAAGAAGCAAGTCCCATTTACTTTTAATAAGGTACAGTATATATCTCAAGCAAATTATTCATACCTCCTAACTGAACTTATTTTGTAATAAAGACTGTCTAGACTGGATAAAGGCTAAACAGGCTAAACAGACTAAGCTGGACATGAACTCATTCAGTTGGGCATATGTCAAGCCCTATGTAAACCCTGAACTGTCAAAAATTTTTACACACAGATGCCTAATTCCTATGTTACATGTAACTTTGTCACATGGTAACATAGAGTAGAAACCATCTTTTTACTCCCCTTATGCTGACTGTGTCATGCAAATCCACCCTCACCTTGTTCTTTTGTAAAGTAAAGGATTCTGGGACTTGAAGTTCCATAGAACTATGGAAAGCAGAGGGACTATCCCAGAATCCATCTCTTACATGACACAGTGGGGAAATTTACTAAAGGGCAAAGTGGCTAACGCTAGCGAAAATTCGCCAGTGTGACGTCATTTTGGCACTTCGCGGATTTACTAACGGATGCTGGCGTAAATTTGCTAGCGAAGTAGACATACTCTAGTGCTACTTCGCACCCTAACACCAGACGAAGTTGCGCTCTGGCTAAGGGACGTAACTACGGTAATTCAGGATTTTACTGAACGTTACTTGCGCCAGAATTGACTTTGCCAGCTCAGACCAGGCTAAGTGCAATAGAGTAGATAGGAGGATCTTAAAAAATAGTTAAAAATTTTTCGAAGTCCTAAAAAACGCTGGTCGTCTTTTACATTTTTCAGGTTGATAGGCTGAAAAAGATCGATATTTTAGGGGTACCCTCCTTTTCCCCTAATTTCCCAACATATGACACCTAAACTATACAGTGGGCACATGTGTAGGGCAATATAAGACCTCTATTTTATTTAATGAATGTTTATGTTGCATATACGTCCATTGTATTTTAACCTGGCGCTGTATGCAAATTAGGCATCGCTGGCGTAATTTTGCTTTGCTTAATGAATTAACGCTATCGCAACCTCGGTACTTTCCACCTCCCTGGGTGCAACTTCGGATTTTAGTGAATTTGAGCAGCCCTGGCGACACTACGCCTGGCGAAGTGCGGCAAAGCTGTTGCTAGCGCATTTTCGGTGCTTAGTGAATTTGCACCAGTGAGTGGAGAAATGGTTTGTGCAAGCAGAGATAGACTCTTTTGTTTACCTTTTATCTTTAGAACCTTTTTTTCCATAAGCCCAACTGAATAAGCCTGTGCCAAAAAGCGGGGTATATTTTCACTTTAGTGCATGCCCATAGCTGTAAAATAAAATATGATCAATAACAATGATGACTGGACTTATTTTACACATCTAAATATATATTCATACAGATTTTTGGATAATACATTTTACACTAAAAATACAATTATTCCAACAATGTTTAGGTCACAGAGATGATACTGGAATTCTCTCTTGAAGTTTGGTAAGTAGTCTTTGTATATTTTATTGCATTTATTTTAATTTATTTAAAACTGAAAAGTGCAATATTGTTCTGCATCAGAGCTCTGAGGCTTTAAGGGCCACAGTTTTGAAATTTCTTGTATAATTATGCAGTTATGGGTGGGATATTTGTGTGTTGAATGTTTTACATAAAACCATTGAGCTGCCCTAATGCACAGGTTATGGAATGAAAGGACTTTGGGGCAAATTTACTTACATGGGAATTTTTGCTTCGGAAGGCTCCACCATACTTCATTATGGTGAATACGTGTATTTATCAAAATGTGAAACTTCGTCTTGGCAAATGAACGTTGGCGTATTTCGCCAGCAAAAATGTGTCAGTGTAAAAGTTTCTTAGCGTATTTTCTCTAGCATTACTTTCTAGAGAAACTTCGTTAACATACTTAGAGATCCCCTATTCTCCAAGACCCTAAAATAAATGTGGCATGAGCTTCAAATTGTTAAAAAAGTGTAAATAACATATATTTAACAGTTACAATTTGTAAACATAATCCCACATTTATATATTAAAAAACACCAGCATTTTGTCTTTTGTTTATGACTTTTCTGAAGTACAGGATATGATGTCACTGACATAATAATGTTGAGGATGTCGCTTCATCTTATCAATTCGCCAGGTAAAAACTGGTGAAATAGGCTTTGGTGAAAAAGGTAACATATAGGAATGTTCTCATGTTGATAAATTTGCGGAGTGACAATAATTACCTTGGCGAAAATTTGCCTGGCGAAATGGGCCAACACTTTTCTTGCGCTTTTTCAGTAGCAAATTGTCTTCTCCGCCTGCAAATTGTCATTTTGGTGACTTTTTGCAAAAAAAAAAGTGCTTCGCCCTTTATTAAATTTGCCACTTTGTATATATTTATATATATTATGTATTGTCACCCTGTACTTGTAAAAATGTGGGGAAATCTAATAAAAGGTGCAAGGTTTTTGTCTAGTGTACATTTAGTTATCTACAGCAACCAACCAACAAGTAGAATTTACTGGTCGTTTGAGACTAAACAGCTCATTGAGTTACTATACCTGGGCAAACTTCACATTTTTTGGTACTTTTTGAGAATTTTGTCACCTGCAATTTTTTTCCAGCATATTTTTTGCAGAGCAAAATTTCACGGCTAGAGTTTTTGCCATGAATAAATGCGGCACCCATTGACTCCAATGTGTTTTGCACATAAAAATTTGGAGCAAAAATAGTCAATTGAATTCAATGTAATTGAATTTGTGCTAATAAAGTCCCTGAAAAAAAACACCCATTTTCATCTAAGCAATTTGTGCAGAAAGTAGTAAATAAAAAATCCATTGACTTCAATGTATTTGCAGATTTTCCCATAGTTTCACAACTTTTCCTGCAAAGCTAAACAGGACGGATTCACTCATCACTCATCAGTGGTTAAGCTTTAAATACCAGTTACATACCTTCCAACTGTCACGTTTTTCACAGGACAGTACCAATTTTGACAGCTCAACCCGCACTCACGGGGTTGTTACTGAAATGTCCCGACTTTATCTTTGATCTCCTGTGCTGAACAGCCAGAAAAAGATACAAGGTTTCTAACTTAATTGCCTTTTGGCAGAGAACCCAGGATAGATCAATACTTTTGTAACAATTTAAGATAAGCAGGTCTCTTGTGAGAACTTAGACTCACAACTTAAAGGGCAATTCACCTTAACTAGCAAAACTGTAATAACACATAAAAACCACAGACACACAGTGTTCAGACTTTCATAAATTTTGTAAAATGTAATTAGGGGGTGTGGCCACAAAAATGGGCATAGTCAAAATGTTCTTTTTGTCCCTCTTTCTATTTCCAAAATGTTGGGATGTATGCAGTTATTGGTGCATGGATGGATAGAACATGTGTCCTCATAATATTTCTAATAATGCTGCCTGTAAGCATTACTTACAGTATATGGAATATGAAGACATTTGCAGCCTGTGAGTACCAGTGGAACTTCTTCAGCAAGTGTTAGATGATATCAGAGTCAAAGTAACAGGGAATCTGGTAATGCCTTAAATATATGTCTTGTGTATGACTGCACATAAATCTGTGTGGCACTGGCCTGGGTATATTGCTTATATATTAATATTAAAGGTGGTCGTTGCCACTCTAGTCACACAGGGACTCTATATTATTAAAAAACTATAAAAATGTGTGGACAGTCAGTGTGTAACCCTCCGGGGGGACCTGGCTAAGGTTCAGAGTCACGGCACTTCCAGTACATGATGATATCACTTTTCGGTTTGCAGTCCTAAGTTATACCCTTAAAAAATGACAAAACAAAAATGGCAAAACCTGTTTGTGGAACAAATTCTTTTTTCCTGCTTTTGTTTGTTGTGTTTATAATACTACAGTCCTTCTTACTCTAAGCGTTACATTCACTTTCAAGAGAAAAAAATGGTTTAATTCTGGCTGCTTTCGACTGGTCTCAACAGGTTGCTAATTATTTTGGTAAAATATGTGTAGTAAAAATAATGTTTTGGCCCATATTTCTTATGAGTTATAAGAAAATTCTTTCCTGTATTATTCGGGAAAAGATTGTGACGCAGCACTTCCCTTCCAGTATTTAAATATTATAATCCCTCCCCATTTACACAGCAGTGGAAAATCTGACCTCAGATGCTCGCTCATTCCATTTAGTCCCAGCTGGACTTTGTTTTTGAAATAAGATTCATTCCTGTTGTCATGCACGTTGCTCACAGGCACTACAACTGGCAAAAACAGGCTCAAATTTGCATTGAAAAATATGAATCAGTTTTTCTCTGCTGGTATCTACATATTAAAGTGTAATTTCTTTTTTGCATTCCATTTAGCCTCAGCTGGACTTTGTTTTTGAAATAAGATTCATTCCTGCTGTCATGCACATTGCTCACAGGCACTACAACTGGTAAAAGCAGGCTCAAATTTGCATTGAACAATATGAATCAGTTTCTTTCTGCTGATATCCGTGTATTAAAGTTTCCTTTTCCTTTTTTTTTTTTTTAATTATGAATCCAATATTTATGTAACTAAATTCAGTCCATATTGATTAGACTTGACAATCTTGTACAGTGCGCTTGAAATTATAAAGAGGATGCTTATACCTCAATTGATATAACGTAATTTATGTTTGCCAAGGCGCTTAACCTGATAGTGAGGGTGGAGCTATTAAAGGAGGAGGTGTTCCACAGTCTCTCCAACACTCTTTGGAGTGGAGTCCAAAGAGACAGAACCTTGTGTTACCTCCGCTTAGGGAACAGGAATTACACTCACTAGCCCTGGGACTATTATTACACATCCCTCCCTCAGTGCATACACAACTTGATTCTCTCTTTTCTAATCAATCAATTGGATACTAATTTTCCACATTGAATACTGCTAGCCTTTTCCACAACCTCATTAAACTTCTCTCATCCTCTTTTAATTTCTTGGCACTGAAGGATTTGTGGTCTTATAGAGAAGACTAGCTCTTAAATTGAGATAGGAAACGTAACCAATGTGACCACAGTGCCCAGTGTACTCCTTTCTCCCCATGTGGGGTCCCAGGGCCTAGAAAGAAACCTTTTAGCAGTTTTGGGGACTTCTCCACCTCTTCACTATTTTCTTTTTCCTACTTCTATTCTTTAAACGACGGTTTTGGAGTGTTTTTTTTAAATTTAATTAATTAACTCACCTCTCTAATATACCTTATTAGCACCAGCATTGTGAATTAATATTGATTGTGAATCATAGGCAGTCTGAGACTGCAACCACTTTAGCACTAGCACTTTATTAATTGATTTTTAATGGTATTTAATTGATTGTGAATTATAGGCAGTCTGAGACTCCAACCATTTTAGCACCAGCACTTTATAAATATTCTCAATTAATTGTTGATGGATTTTGAATAATCCTTCCATCAAACCGGCACTAGCACTTAGGTCTTAGGCAGTCAGAGACTGCAACCTGGTTGGGACTAGCACTTTATATTTATTACTTGATTAATTTAAAGGTGGGTGCTTTACATCATATTAATTGATTGCGTTTTTAATGGTACTTAATTAATCCATGTAGTAGTAAGTAACATATTAAAAGAATTCAGCACTGGCCCTTTACTATTTTAACTGAGCAATTAATTATTGTAATACATGAATTAAAGACAAATTAATTGAGTGTTTATTATACAGTGTAATAATTATAAAAAAAAAAGTCAGTAGCACTTCCATTTTACTTAAACATATTATAATTTAGCCTTAGGAGAGCACCCACAGCCTCCCTTTTTTGTTTTTTTGCATGATAAAGATTGCCAGCATCCTATCAAAATAATGATTCCAAAAGTCACCTATACTTTTTCTGCATCAGGAGAAATTTTACCATAATAAGCATCTGTGAGAAAATTTCAACTTGCAAGAATTTTCTTTGGGGGAAAATTGTTAGTAATTATATAAAATTGAATAAATAACATGCTTTTCCCTTGTGAAAAATAAACAAAAATGGTAATGGTAATTGATTTCAGTCTGCCCTATGGCTCTTTTGGGTGAACAGCAATGCTTGACTATGGTTTTTACTCTACTGTTTTGGCATTAATTGTGGATGTCCTCACCTGTTGGCACAATAGGAATTAACTTGCCTTGCTGTGTAGAATGCATACAAAAACATTTGCAGGCCAAAGCATGTTTTATGTTATGAAACTTTCTATAAGACATTTTGACTGCCACAATACAGTGAGGGAAAACTGTCATTGTGATCAAATACCCCAATCGTCCCTCACAAGCATGGCAAACAACTTTCTGTACACAGACTGGTGGAAATACCTATGTCTGCCTGTTACCTTTAGTGCCTGCTGTAAGCAGTGTTTTTCATGGGAAGCAGTGACAACAAAGTTGTATTTCGGTCAAGTGCTGACCTAGATACCAGACCTCAGACTGCTTCCTACCCTGCTGAACAGCATATGTTCAGTACTGATTACTAATTACAGAAAAGGGGGGTCACCTCATTCCACTCAGTCCCACCACGGTATTAAGCCACAAGTACCCAGGATGGGCTAGGGTTTTTTTCCTGTTTTTTACTATATGCAGACCGTCGTATATAGAAAAGTTCTCCTGAGAAAACCTGAGGTCCAAATACCAAAAGTGTCAATAACCTAGGATGCAGCAATCTGAATTATTTTGAATGCTGGAGCTGAAGGTTTTGAAATGGTAGGCATCCTAGGTTTTGTAAATTTTAGGGGGTTATTTATTAGAATTCAAATTTATCTCATTATTTTCTGAAATATACTCCGACCAAATCCACCTGGGTTATTTATCAATACATTTTCCAGAAAAATTAAAATTTGGGGAAAAAACCTGAAAAAAATCGTAAAAATCGTCGAAAAATTCATATCATATGAATGTTTTCGTTTTTTTCTGCCTGAAAATAATCAGATTTTTTTCAGATTTTTGCCCGAAAACATCTCAATCTTCAGATTTTTGCATGAAACCGAGAGCAGATCAAGATATCTTTAGGACTTCTCAGATTGACTTATATACAACCTCGGCAGGTCTGAGTTGCCAGACTTTTTCCATCTTCGGGGTATAATAAATCACAAAAAAATTTGAGTTTTTTTTCCACTAAAAATTTAGATTTTATAGTCAAAAGAAACTCCAGTTTTTTGAGTTTTTGTCATTCAGACTTTAATAATAACCCCATAATGTCACTGCTTTAAATATCTGAAAGGAGTTTGCATGTTCACTCCGCGTCTGTGTGGGTTTTCTCTGGGTTCTACAGTTTCTTTTCACACACAAAAAAAATACAGGCAGGTTACTGTAAGCTCCATTGAGGCAGGGACTGATGTGAATGATGAATAATCTAATTAAATTGTAAATGCTGGTATAAAAAACAAATAATACTTTTAATAAACTACCATAAACCTAGCACTTCCCCAGAACCTAGCAACACCCCTGTCAAAATATTTAGGAAATGTGTCTGTATCACAAAAATATAAGCATTTGCAACACTCTTCCTGTTCATTTGCATTATATTGATCTACACGTATTGCCATAAATGTTGCCACCTGTTCACAGATATTTGAATAATGACGTCAGATCAGAGAAAGTATATTTCAATGGAACCCAAAAGTATTTCTTGTTCATATTCAAAGCATTTTACAGTGCACTGCAATGAAGATTAGTAGCAAGTGTAACAAATGTGATGGTGTCAGCTATTTAAGCATATTAACTTCCCTTTCTGTTCTTAACAGTTCATCCACTGACCTGAGATTCAGCATGGCCCTTTGTGATGAGGAAAAGCTTTTCAGGCAAAAGCGCAAAAACAAAGTCATCAATGGACTAAGGAAACTTTTAGGTCCAGAAAAAACGCAAGATCTAAATTCAACTTCAAGAGATGTAAGTTATGTTTAGATACATTATTACAGCAGTAGTACATACAGTAAAGAGGAAGCACACATTGCTCTACTATATTCATGTAATATATTATAAGAAGGAAGATTTTTATTGGTTCCTATAAGAAAGAACTGGAGATAGTAAAGACAGGGAACCTCTCTTGTAACATGTACCAGCAAGTCTCCCTTTTACATAGAATACCTGTTTTATTGACATAATAAACATGCAGAAAGAGGGAGAAGTATGGCAGTCTCGATGGGGTAGATGGGATACTAGCTTTCCTTAAAGCACTTGCATTTATGTTGTGCATGTGTTTAGTGCAGCACAGAATGCATATGTAATGAATAGAGATAGCAGAGAGCAAGTGAGAATAAATCCACTTATACCTCAAGAATTTATTTGCAAAACAATGTTTTATTTGGCAAAAACTGTTACTCGGCAATGTGTTTTTACAAGAAGCTAAAACAAAAGAAAAAAAAAGTTATGACTTCCTATTCAACCATTTCCCTGGTAACTTCACTCTCAGCCAGCTTCGGGGTTTATAGAGCAAAACCTGTGAAAAGTTTAAGCAAATAAAGCTCTCCTCTCAAAGTGGCTTCCATTGTACTACTTCGATGTGGATTGTTTCGTGAGCACACTATAGGCAATGCTTTATTGCGTTTATATGAATGCTTGGCTTGCGAGTTTTTATGCATAACTCAACTGAAAAATACATGAAAATCAAGAGGGAATGTGCTGGGAGGAAAGCAGATATGTAGAGAAAAGCCAAGGAATGCAAAGGATTGAAAGATAAAAGGAGGATTTTATATTATATGCACCGCTCTACCAGAGTGTGCAATTATTATGAATGATTTACCTTTTTTTGAAAAGAATATTCAGTAATATGGAAATTTAACTTATCTCTTTAGTTGTGTATAATTGTTTTGTAAAGGGAAAACAAAGCGCCCATGAGCTCCGCTGCATTTGTGGTCAGTAATCCTACAGGGGACACAATTCTGGGGTAACACTTAGCAGGGGGAGGCAGGGAGGGGGGCCAGCACGGGGGACCAGTGGGCACTTATTACTGTGGGAGGGGTTTGTTCTACTTTAAGGGAAGTAAGGGATGTTTAACTACAGCTGTAGTGTATCTATTTAGATGGATGCCCACCTTGACACTTCTAAAAGTGTGACTGCTGATATGAGAGTTCTGAAATTTGATTCTTTATTGGTGTAGCACTGACATATTCCACAGGACTTTATAGAGATTATACATTATTCATACCAGTCCTTGCCCCAGTGGAGTTTACAATCTAAAGTCCGTATCAGATTCACACATACACACTATGGTTAGTTCTAATTAGGAGTCAAACAGCCTGACTGTATGTTTTTGGAGTGTGGTTTAAAACTCACACCCAGACAAAAACTCATGCAAGCACAAGGAAAACATTCAGATACTCCTTGCAAATCATGTTCTGGTTGAAATTCATCCTAGGACCCTATTGTGGTGCTCATATATAGATATATATCCTCATTAGCACCCTGCACATAGATATATCTGGCAAGGGTGAATCTTCAAGTGGGAAAACACCTGGAATAGCACAATGATGTTACTAGACACATACAAAATAATAGATTTGGACTTTCAAGAAACGCTGGATTCCAGTGAAGTCACAACTTATATTTTAAACGTGACTCTGTGGAGGAGGTAGGAACTAGATTAGCCACAACCTATTGCCACAAGCAATATCCTGATAGGTAAAGGGAGAAGTGGAGCTCTCCCTTTAAGGAAGTAGAGGAAAGACAATAATGCTGCTAAATAGCTTAAAATTAATTGTATTTTTGGCAGTTCTAAGCAGGCATTCTATTAGAGGAAAACGATATAACACATAGAGAAGTATCTTGCAGTAGTTAACTATTACAATGGGCCCTGCTGAAGCTACTAATAGAGCAGCGTTTGCTTTATCTTTGTCCAACCAATACTAATGGTGTCATATGTACATGCTCCCCCATTTCCAGAGCCTTCCTGTTATACAGTTACATTCTGCCCAGTGGTTTTCTTCCATTCCTAATAACAAAGAGAGAATAAAGTATACTTTGCTTACAGTCTGTTTTACCAATGTTTAGGTACCAGTAATTGCTGTGCTTGGATCTGGAGGAGGGTTCCGTGCAATGATTGGATTCTCAGGTGTCATGAAAGCGTTATATGAATCAGGAGTTCTAGACTGCGCCACGTATGTTGCTGGTTTGTCTGGATCTACATGGTAATTTTAATTTTATGAAATTTTTGTATATGCAGTACAAAAATGTGATTTTATATTTATTAATGCGATACTTTATTCTTCTCTAACCCATAACACCTTTAAAATACAATCTCTCGAGTAAATGGTTCAGTAATTGTATACTTACTTAATGAACAGTGATTATCATTAGCATGGGTTGATCAACTATAATGGCAATTAGCTCACCAGTGTTCATGTGAGATTTATAAAGCCTGGCTGTGTTCCGTGTAGACTGACCATAGGTATCTTGGCAAGATGTATGGCAGAGTTGGTTAAATATTCATTGACTTCCTGTAATTACTGGGTATGTTCAATAGCTTAAAATAACTACCGTTTACTACTGCAAAACAAAAAAGTACTAATTGCTAGGAGCTGGAAAAACTGGGTATGTTCACTTTTGATAGCTTGGAGACAAATGTCATCATAAGATTTTCCATCATGCTAATTTTGCACAATGACAACTGAATATGTTTTTGCCCATTTGTGGGGGAAATGTGAATTGTGAAAAAGCAAAGAGTTTGGCTTCATTTCACTGGGATCAGAAAAATAAACAATGAGCATACTCAAAAGTGAAATTGTATGCATAAATTGCGAAAGATACCCCGTACTTAATTCAGGTGAGCTTTTCGCTGGACAGATATAAATATGAACCTATTTCTTTGTCTCTCCACCAGCAACAGTATGTTTTGCCTCTTCCCTCTGTTCCAGATACTTTCTGGCCTACCTGCACAACATTTTTGAATTTCTGCTCTATGCTCCAGACTGCTCACTGCTTCATTTATTGGTCCCTCTCCCATAGTAGCACACAAGCACACCTAGTAAAGCAACCACTTATTTGTATTATTGCTTCATTTTATGCGTCTCTATCCACAGGTACATGTCTACACTTTATTCACATCCAGATTTTCCAACTAAAGGGCCAAAGGAAATAAACAAAGAATTAATGCATAATGTTAGTTACAACCCGCTACTCCTGCTCACTCCTCAGAAAGTAAAACGCTACGTTGAAGCCTTGTGGAAAAAGAAAAGCTCTGGCCAGCCAGTCACATTCACTGATATTTTTGCCATGCTTATCGGAGAGACGCTCATTAAAGATGTAAGTATTTATTCAAATACTGTAGGAACTATATCTATAATTGGAGATGAGTTAAACTTAGGTGCCAGGATAAGGCCACAAAAATCCAAAAGGGACCCTGAAGGTAAAGAAAAAAAAAGTAATTAGACTGAAAAGTTTCTGTTACATCATTGTTTGTTTAAAAAAAAAAGAAAAAGGACAGATCCACCCGAAGGCTGGGTAAAATGGGACTCATCCAATCACTGGCCCATTCATTGGGGCCTATGGAGGCCCATTAGATGAAGACCATATCAACCTCCCAATGTGCTTTTTGTCCAACGGGATTTTCAAACCTGCCCAATTTTCACGGTCCAAATTGTCAAATTAATGCAACACACATATGGTCAATAATGCTGCCTTAATTCAAACAATGCAATGTGTCCCATTGGCCTATCAGACAATTTTGTCTCTAATTTACTTTCAGCCATCTGTAAAAAAAAATATTAAATGTTGTGTGCAAGGATACATGTTGGGACCCAAATAAGTTTTAAATAATGTGTTTTCAATTCTATGCGCACCTCACAATTTGTTGGTTGCATGGGAATGAGTTCATGGCTTAGCAGAAACATTGATATCATAGCCACATACTAAGCTAAGCATCAGCAAATAAGGTTTTTTTTCTAGAAACAGGAACTGAAAAAAAAGCAACTGATTTTGACCATTAGAGGTGCAGATGCAGTTTTCTGTAGGGAAATTATAACTTTATGTCAACTACATCAATCTGAAAAACCAACTAAGTAATGCAGACTACAAAAAGTCTCTGCAATTTGATTAATTTCCAGGGTAAAAAACAATTTAATTTTCAAGATTTATAACACAAAAAAAAAAAATTGGCAGCTAAACTTGGGGAGCTTCTATAGAAGTCAAGCTGTTTTCATTGTCAGGTTTTCAGTCGAATTTGTCAAAATGAGTGAAAAATGCATTTTTCATTGCGTTTGAGGTTTTTTTCTAAATGAATGCCATAAGTCTTTCAGATTCAAGATTTTTTAGTAATATGCTTGCAAACAGAAACAAAAATGTGATTGTGAAAAAAACATTTGTTTATTCATGATTTTTTTTTATTATGTTTCAAAAACTCAAATTTGAAAATTAATAAATCTGCCACCACTTTCTACATTACTACTTTTCTTTTATTTAATTCAATATAAATGCAATGTACACTTCATTTATATTTAGGCTGGATAAGAAATTATTTTGTGCTATAGCAACCAAGTTTGCTATTCACACCCAACAACCATTTTTATTTCTGTACAAATATTTTGCAGAGAATGAACAGAAAACTGAGTCACATGCAGGAAAAAATAAATGATGGTCAGTGTCCCCTGCCATTATTTACTTGTCTTCATGTTAAACCGGATGTGTCGGAGCTGATGTTTGCAGGTACAAATGTATTTTATGTTGAATTTTAAAACCTAAACCTATTGTCTTGAATTCTGAAATCCAGCAAACCTCTGCTGCAAGACCTCAAGTGTGTCTATACCCAGCCCCCTCATGTCACCATCTATATATAAATATACACACATGCATTAATGTATTTTATAGATGTATAGCACTGTATATATAAAATCACAGGTGGGCCAAATAGTACCGACACCCAAAGCAATACTGATATTCTGCCTGATCGTCCAAACCCTGATCGTCCTAAAAACGCTTTTAGGAGAAGATGACACAGCACTGCCTATTTCTTAGAATATTATAACAGTACAGGCAAGGGAATAGTGCAAGCACAATAAATAACACATCTACACAGTTTCACAAATCACCAATTGCCAGGTGTTGGGACACAGGAGCAAAGAAGTCCATGATCATGTAGCACATGAACATTTAAAATTTGTATTCACTTTTTAAAATTCAGTCTAAAACAAGATATTTTTTAAATCATAGAGTCCCTTTGGTTAGGTTTATATGTTTCCTATCTCACGGTACTTCAGTTAGGACAGCTCCATAAGTTGGCTTAGCTAGTTCATCTGAACTGTAAGGGAGTTATTTATAAAATTGGAGTTTTTCGAATTTGAGTATTGTCAGTAAAAATTCGAATTTTTCAGGTTAAAAAAAACTTGAATTTTTCTAGATTTCTTGTGCCTCAAAGCTGCAAAAAGTCAGAATCCGAAAATACTCAAGCTAAATAATCGAGATAACGCAATCAATTTCAGTATTCATGTTTTTCCCCGTGATTGCATTCATTGATTTTTTTCAATTCAGGTTTTTTCATAAGTAAGAATACATTCGAGTTGTGAGTTTATTTCGAGGTAGGAAAAACCTCACAAATCTCACAAACCCAACCTTTGATAAATAACCACCTAAGTATCCTGCTCTTCATATAGCCTTCATACTCAATCATAATACTTTCTTTAAATGACTTATACATACAGTATATGATTAATAACACCAGAAATATACGTTTGAGGTAACAGAAGTCTATGACTGGTTAAATCAATTCTTGAAATTTGTTTTGCAGATTGGGTGGAATTCAGCCCATATGAAATCGGAATGGCCAAATATGGCACCTTCATGCCCCCTGGCCTTTTTGGAAGCAAATTTTTTATGGGAACTGTGATAAAAAAGTATGAAGAAAATCCTTTGCACTTTTTCATGGGTAAGTATTGCCAAATTGCACACAATAAAAAAATATGCTCATTCAAATCTAGATAATAATGTAGAGTTAAACATAGTAAAATGGGAATCTAATGAATGACTTTATATCACTGCTGACAAATCCTGCTCTGTGCTAGTTGCACTGAAATGTGTTTGGCAGTGCTTGGAATTTGATGCACTCTCTAGTACTCTAGATCTTTTTTTTCCTAAATTCTACTACATTTTTATCCATCATTATGGGGATAAATCCTTTATAAATGGACAATGACGTAGATATAGTTTTACAATAAATGTCAAGTCTTAGTAGGTATTTCAGGAAACAATAATTACAATCACTTCTAAAGTAATTAATTAAACTCCCTGCATTACCTAGGTACCCAAGTACAATATGTATATTGACTTATAGATCTGCAAGGGAGCAATGTGCTAAACCCCACATTGTTGAGTTTGTAAGCCTGAGATTCTCCAAATACTTGTATTATCATTTTAGCAATCAAGCTGCTATTATTAAGGTTGGAGATTAGGGTTTTGTTTCTCCTGCTATAAATCTTGTTTTATCTTTCCTAATCATTGTGTCCTAGTGGTATGCATTCCAAGTGAAATACAGTGTATAATTCGCATAGAACAATAAATAAGTGTACAGACTTTTCTCCAGTCCTCAATTTTCTCTCTAGATTAGCAAATACAATTTTGCTACCAAAGCCAGTTGCCAGCTTACTACATTTGGCCTGTTTTTCCTATTCAATTTAATTTTGAATTTTAACATTTTGTCATTTTTACAAATAGGCACACTATAGGTTATTATATGGATTGTAAACCAAAGGTGAACCTCACATCACATCCTTATAAATATGTGACTCATTTTAAACCACTTTGTGGTGTAAAATTAACCTAAAGGGACAGTATACACCTAAAACTCCTAAAAACTTTTGTTGAATTACATATTGTGCTTTTTCTTTTAATTAATATAAAACAGGTATGGGATCCATTATCTGCAAACCTGTTATCCAGAAAGCTCAGAAATATGAAAAGGCCGTCTCCAATAGACTCTATTTTATCCAAATAATCCAAATTTTTAAAAATGATTTCCTTTTTCACTATAATAATTAAACTGTGGATGCACCAAATCCAGGATTCGGTTCGGAATTCAGCCAAGATTTGGCCTTTTTCAGCAGTATTTGGATTCGGTCAAATCCAAGTGCCTGGCTGAACTGAATCTAACAAATCACATGACTTTTCATCACACAATCAAGAAAGTAAAACATTTTTTCATGTGACCGGTTCTATTTCCCCCTTGTTTCTGTAATTTACATATGCTAATTAGGGTTCCGATTTGGTTCGTTGTTCTGCTGAATCCTAAAATAGTGGATTCAGTGCATTCCTTAATAAAACAGCACCTTGTACTTAATCCTAACGAAGATGTAATTAATTAATCCTTATTTAAAGCAAAACCAGCCTATTGGGGTTATTTATTTTTTAGTTGACTTAAAGGGGTGGTTCACGTTTTAGTTATTTTTAGTATGTTATAGAATGGCCAGCTTTTTTCAATTGGTCTTCATTATTTATTTTTTATGGTTTTGGGGTTATTTGCCTTCTTCTTCTGACCCTTTCCAGTTTTCCAAACGGGGGTCACTGACCCTATCTAAAAACAAATGCTCTGAAAGGCTACAAATGTATCGTTATTGCTACTTTGTATTACTTATTTCTCTATTCATACCCTCTCCTATTCATATTCCAGTCTTTTATTCAAATCAATGCATGGTTGCATCGGTAACTTGGACCCAAGCAACCAGATTGCTGAAATTGCGAACTATAGAGCTGCTGAATAAAAAGCATAATAACTCAAAAACCACAAATTATAAAAAATGAAAACCAATTGCAAATTGTCTCAGAATATCAGAATAATACTAAAAGTTTATCAAAAGGTGAACAACCCCTTTAAGGCATTAAGATCCAAATTACAGAAAGATTCATTATTCGGAAAACCCCAGTTCTCAATAAAAGGTCCCAAAACCTGTACTATAATTTTCTTGTTTAATGCAAGAAATAACAAAAACCATAAAATGTTAGTATAGGCAAACACATATGTTGAGCACAAGTACCATTCATTCAGCACATGTTGGTAAAGAGTATATACTGCCTCTTATTAAGCTCCTAGAAATTACATCCAATGACTTTTGTACTCCACTTGATAATGGATACACATTATTTTTCTTTAAAGGCAATGAGAAATGCAACTGAATGTTTCCTATATTCTATTAATATTTTAGTTAAAAAGGATTAATCGTTGTGGGTTTTTGTTTGTTTTATCTTCAGGTGTCTGGGGCAGTGCTTTTTCAATATTAATCAACAGAGTGCTTGGTGTTTCCAATAACAGCCAAGGTTCCACAATGGAAGAGGAAATAGGTAACTGCTTAAATTGTTAATCAAAACAATGTCCTTAAATACATTTGTGCATAAGTATGGCAAACATTCATATGTGCTATGTATCTCGTTACGTATAATGAAGAATGTGAGCAAGTTACACTTAAAGGAGAAGGAAACCCTAAAAATGAATAGGACTAAAAATGCCATGTTTTATATACTGAACTTATTGCACCAGCCAAAAGTTTCAGCTTCTCAATAGCAGCAATGATCGAAGACTTCAAACTTGTCACAGGGGGTCACCATCTTGGAAAGTGTCTGCGACACTCACATGCTCAGTGGGCTCTGAGCAGCTGTTGAGAAGCTAAGCTTAGGGGTCGTCAGTGCAGTGAATCAGCAGAAAAGAAGATGGGGAGCTCCTGGGGCATCTTTGGAGGCACAGATCTTTACTGCTAAAGGACTGTGGTTGCCTTGGGCTGGTACAGAAGCAAATATGGAAGCAGAGCTGACTGGCACACAAAAGGATCCACAGGACCATAATTCTATTTGTAGAAAACTTAAAAGTATATCAGCATCTCCATCTCAATGGAGATGCTGATATACGTTTAACTTTTCTACAAATAAAATTATTTTTTAACTGAATTCCTTTGGTCCTGTGGATCCATTTGAGTGCCGGTCAGCTCTGCTTCCATATTCGTTGCTGTACCGCTTCTCTAAAGCTGGGGGTCTGGGGCTGGTGCACCCGGACCACTTTCACTGTTCGGTGAGTCACTTTACATATCATTCTGGAGCACCTTGTTTTCTTCTAGCTGGTACAGAAGCCCAAAACATAACGTACAACATTTCTAGCTACTTCTTTAGTTTAACTTTCCTTGTCCTTTAAAATAACTAATTGTAATGCAAGATATCTTGTACTTGGCGGTATTATGGGTTATAAGGGTAACTTCCTTACCACCTTCTTCCTGCATTAAAACCCGCAGATCTAGCCTTCTAGTGATCAGAACATCAGGTTTTAGCAATGGATCTAACCCCTATGAAATTGGTTGTTCCTCCAGACTGAGAGACAATCATATGGTCTGTGTAAAACCAGTGTTTATTATTCTGTTCCAATATCCCAACAGCTTAGAGCTTTCATTGAACATTCTTTTCAGGCAGCAAACTCCAAAATATCTTTTTGGTATTGTTTACTGTTGTATTGCTTGGTAACCTGGGTGTCTCATTAAGGAAAGTATCGCGTCTATCCTGATCCATTAATGAGTGGAAATGACTCATTTTTCTGCGGTGCTAAAAATAATGAGCATAAACATAAAGTGATGTAAAGATGATTAAACAATGCATTTATGTTAGAGATGTGTGTGTGTGCTACTTAAATTATGCACTGACCTTCTCACTAAATTGGTACTTCTTCAATTCCCATGACTGAGGATTTTTTTTTCTAATCAAAAGTAAAGTTTTCATTCTGAATATGGTTATTGGCAGAAAGTTCTAAAAATAAATTTGAATGAGTAAAATATGCTATAAGTTATACATTTTGTTATACATATTCGATTTACTTTGATTTAATTTTGACATGGTAGGTAAGACATAGGATGTCATTTGGAATCTTCATCTGCCTAATGAATATATTCATGTGTGTTCAGGTTGTTGTACTTCACATTTGCTTTAAACTGATAATTTCATGCATCAAATACTACAGGTATGGGATCCGTTATCCAGAAAGATCCAAATTACGAGAAGCCTGTCTCTATAGACTCCATTTTATCCAATAATTTTAACAATGATTACCTTTTTCTCTGACAAAATAAAACATTACACCTTGAACTTGATCCAAACTAAATATTATTAATCCTTATTGGAAGCAAAACCAGCCTATTGGGTTTATATAATGTTTAAATGATTTTCCAGTAGACTGTAGGTATAAAGATCCAAATTACGGAAAGATACATTATTTGGAAAACCTCAGATCCCGAGCATTCTGGATAACAGGGTCCCACACCTGTACTGCTTTAATTAACACAGGAAATATATGCCAGCTGGAAGATTTTCTACTGAATACCTAAATAATAGGCTTTTTCATTTGCATAGGCTTTTGATTAATCTTTACTCTTTGAATCCAACAAATCACATGACTTTTCATCACATAAGCAAGAAAGTAAAAAAAAAAAATTCACGTGAGCAGTTCTATTTCCCCCTTGTTTTCGTAATTTACATATGCTAATTAGGGTTCTGATTTGGTTTGTTGTTCTGCTGAATCCTAAAATAGTGGATTCAGTGCATCTCCGACAATTCGAAGTGATCTCCGACAATTCCTTGCAGTTTGTTGGGGCTCGTTTCTGGGAGGCTAGCAGCAGCACCAGCAAAAATACAAATCATTTGCCTGCAGGGATTTGTACAATGGGTTTCTAATATGAACCCTGACTACACAGACAGAATGCAGTTATATAATCATCTTTAATAGGAACTATCATAATTAGTAATGAACCAAAAATTTTGCCATGTGCAGATTCGCAGTGAAGCTCCTTGTTCCACCGGCAGCCAAAATTTTCACGAAAATGTGTCGAAAATTATCTTTGAGCAACAAAATAAAAATAAAAAGATTTTCAATAAACGCATACATCAGTTTATCCTTCCCTTCTCCTTCCAGATCAATCAAAGGGATCTGAGCCGTCCGCCTGTCCATATAAGGACATACACATAAATATGGTTTATTAATTTTAATGTGGGATACAAAGCACACAGATATTATCTGTTGGTGGTCAGATTTATTACTAGTTGTGCCTATGTTTGTAAGCTAGTAATAATATATAAAATATAGATGGTACTTTTTTAAACAGCAACATAGTTACAAAGTGTAGTAGTAAATACCATTACCAGTCTACCAGAGGTAATGTCACAAATCACAGACATGTTTATAAGAAATTCGCAACATAGGAGCCTTTTTTTCTATTAAAAAAGAAGTTGTAGCCTAGTGGATAGGAGGTTCTCTAACAATGTAGGGCATGTATGTAGCAGTATACTGAGTGTAAAGTGCATGTGATTTTTCCTTTCCAATTTTTATTGGTAGCCCCAAAGCAGAAACAAGATGCCACGAAAAGAACACCCATAAACTCTAATGTAGTTTGCAACAAAATTTATTTCCACAAGATGAAGCTTATATTACGTTTCCATTTCCTCCTAAAGCAAGTCAAAACTGTTTCTTTCTTGAGGATTAGAAAGGAGGCATATACAGTGTACAACCATGTTTTAAAGTATAATGGAAAATTACTGAAGCATTAGATAGGAATTCTCCATGTTTGAACTTTCCTTTTTAAAAATAGATTCAGTGGCCAGGAGTCTTGGCACTAAATGTGTATTATTAACCAACTGAAATAATAGCATGGTATTTTGTTTAGAGGGCCAGTTGGCTTAATACCTGTATAAGGCTTGTCCTGGCAAAAAGAATGCAGTAGTTAGAAATGTTTTATTAATAGTACCTTGACATTTACGCCATATAAAAGGAAATTATCTTTCTATCAAATGTATTTGTTATACACACTGACGTAAGGTAAGCTGTAAATATAATTTGTAGTACATAAATACCTTTTTTTTGGGGGGGGGTGCCTCACCTGTAGGTTCTTTTTTTAAAAGTAAATACATGATATCAGTTTTCCATCCTGAAATAGCAAAATATGAGCCCTTGAGAAAGCACGCAGACTTTACTCTGTGGTAACCTAATCCATTGGATCAACAGTCTTCTTTCTTTGACGTTTTTTTCACAAGAGCGAGGTGTTAGTAATTATACATGCAGAGATACTACAAGCAGCATACTCGGTGTGCCTGCTTGTGAGTACTTAGTAAACCACAATGCTGATGGAAATACAATTTCATTTTCATTTTTATGCACCCCAAATCCTGCTGTTTAAATGTAAAATATTTTGAGTGTCATTGCATTAATAACCCTAAAATGCCTTGTGCAGTTGAAGAGCAGTTTGCACCTTAAAGAAAGCCTGGTTCTTTTCTGACTTTAAGACATTTTTAGAAAGAGACTGAGCCTCATGCAACAAGATTATTTTTCATCCTCATTTGTTTGTTCTGATATTATGGAAAATCTGTGTTGGTTATTTTTTTTTCTTCAAGTGTTGATTGACCCATGGTAACATTTAATGACATGCTGCTTCTAAATACCATCTTGAGGCTTCATCTGCCTTTGTCTCCTATTTTCTTTATAGTCACATAGTTTCCTTTCTTTCATCAAAATAAATTTTATTACAGATATCTTTTTTATTTGCTCATCAATAATTCTGCTGAATTATTTATGGATTATTTTTGTAAAGCAGCACAGTGTAGGAAGTTCTTAAATGAATCCCTAATATTAACCAGAGCCATATATTTAGAGATCATTTTAAAGGTTTAAAATCTCTATATTAGAACAGGTATTTTTTTATATACACGTGGTTAAACCATTAGGGAATGCTTAAACTATCAAATTAGATGCTGACCTTAAAAATGTAGACTGTGATGTAAAAGAATATATTCTCCATTTGGAGAAGATCTATGTTTTAATACAGTAACTCTAGGATTCTGCTATGAATTTGCCCAATTCACAGCACTTTTTTTTCTGCAGGAATCAGATTTAGACACATTCTGAAAATTCTTTAATGTCATATGATCTTATAGAGCATTGGAAATTAGGGTTTTGATTTTGCTCAAATCTGAATTTGAAAACTTGGTTTGAATTTGTTTTTTTTTCCAAAATCCAAAAGTCATGGATTAGGTTCATGCCTATTATTATATAAAGATTTCCTGTGACAAGCAATGATACTTACTTGATAATTGCACACAGAATTAGAGGTTGAAACGAAAGCATGATGAAAACAAAATACAATACTTTTGATGAACGCAGTTGGTTTTCATATTAATGTTTGCATTATATAATTATTTCTTGGTCAGACAAATTCATCTGATTTGTATTTTATCTTTATTTTCAGAAAATCTCAAGCCAAAGCACATACTAGGCAATGACAGTTCTGACAGTGATGATGAGATGCAGGAACCAAAAGGTAAATCATTTAAATATAAAGTTTTCCCTCCTCGCATATTCTTTTTTTCCGTACTGTCTTTCTAATGCTCTTATTTTTCTTCTCCTTCTAAAGCTTTGCTATCTCCAGGGCCTGCCCTTTCCAGAGTTAATCATGTTCGCTGGTTTGGTGCTTTTCCTGATCTAATGCTGGCATGAGGCTCACTTTCTTTATCTTGCTGATGGTGGGTGTTTTCCTTCTGCTGTGGAAGGGAGGACACAAGTTCTTGGCTTCTTCCTCTTGACGTTTTTCCTTTCTACCAGGGGGTACTGTCAGCTTTTTAAAGCGTTTTGCTAGTTATAACAAACAACTGTTAACCATTCAGTTTAGATTGATGTTTGTTATATTCTTAATTCCTACTTCACTCTGATACACTAATTGTACAGGTATAGCTTATTCTACGCTTTCCATAACTTTTTTATTGCTGCATAATCACAGCTTTTCTGGTGCCCTATGTGCTGGACATCTTTGATTGGAGGTAAACATCTGCATTTGTCTTTCTCAGTTGTGCCTGGGAGTAAATTGCTACCATTCTCTATACCTTTTAATGCAACATTGCTTAACCAGAATAACTGAACTACCATGCCACCTTAAAGCTTTAATAATTTCTTAAACACAACCCCCCCCCCTTTGTATTTTTGGGGGTCCAAGATTTAGTTTGTCCCCAATAGTTCATGAGTTATAGATAAAAGGAAAAATTGGTAGAACAGTCACAATCCTATAACTGTAGGGATATCAAAGACAGTAATTAAGTAATCAACCATTGATTTGAAGCCCCATCAGGTTGGCAAAATCAAAGTTTGTGGATCATTATTATAAGAGGTACGCAGTATGGAAGATGCTCAAGTAGCCAGAAATAGTTAATTGGAGATTAAAATCACCAAATCATAAGATACTAAGCATAATTCACAAATAGAGTGGGGCACATATGCACATATACTATAGGTCTGCAAGCCCAATAAACTGGTCACTGTCCCAGAATTACATTTTTAACTATAAATAAGGTGCCACCTAATGTTAACCAACCAATTCTCTTGTTTGTTAAATAACAAGGCATGTACTAAAAGTGTGTGAGTAAAGGCATTGTTGTGAACCTTGACTAAAAAATTCTGTTTTGGTCTTGTCTGATCACAAAATATGTTTCCTAATGACAGCTCAATTACTTTCATTCTTTCTGGCAAACTCCAAGCATATGTGCACAATGCACACGATACTTTAAATATTTGCTTATTTAGTCTCACCTTCCCACACAGGCCAGCATTATACAAAGCAATTGATATGGTTGACCAGTATCAACAGTCAAGTATGGTGTTGTTAGCATCATGGTTCATGGCAGCATGAGACCAGGAATAGTGTTGCAATAGTGTACATTATTGAGAAATCCTGCAAGAGAACTTTTTTTAGAATGCTAAAACATGAAAGTGGGATAATCATACCAAACCCAAGTAACATTGGAATGCCTCAAGAACAAAAAGTTGAAAAGTTAAAAAAGTACAGTGGCCCGGTCAAAACCCTGCATTTAAACCAGTTAAGAATCTGTGGTACTGTGTGAAAGCTGAGGTGAACCAGTGTCACTGGACTTACCTGATCAAGCTGGGGAACTGGCTTGGAAAATCAGGCCAAAAATCATCCCTGAGTGAAGTGCAAAATTGGTTCAGGTATGGGACCTTTTATCCAGAATGCTGGGGTTTTCCTGATAACGGATCTTTTCTTAATTTGGATCTTCATACCTAAAGTCTACTAGAAAATCACGTAAACATTAAATAATCCCAATGGGCTGGTTTTGCTTCCAATATCCAATTATATCTTAGTTGGGATCAAGTACAAGATACTGTTTTATTATTAAAGAGAAAAATTTGGATTATTTGGATAAAATGGAGTCTATGAGAGACGGCCTTTCCATAATTCGTGGGCTTTCTGTATAATGGGGTTCTGGATAATAGATCCCATACGTGTGTATTCTTCCTCCAAAAGACTTATTTAAAGGTAGCTGTACAAAATATGCAGGAAGTCACTAATGTGCAAACTGAATTTTTTCCTGTTAAGATTTATTTTAAAATAAAACACATTTAAAATCTTATGCTAACTTTCATTGTTTTGAAATAAAGATATTAAAAAAAATACAATTTTACTGTAGGATTTGCGCAATAAACAAAAAAATCTGATATTCTTCCAAATTATTTTAACGTTCCCTTTGTTCTTACTCATTGTCATGGTCTACTTATTTGCAATAGGTACTGAAAATGCTAAAGCAGAGGAGGAACATCTGAGAAATAATCAAGCCAGTTGGGTGCAACGTATGCTGATGGCGTTACTGGGTGACTCTGCTATATTTAATACCCGTGAAGGAAGAGCTGGGAAAGTGCACAACTTCATGCTTGGATTAAACCTTAATACATCATACCCATATTCACCTCTTTCAGGCTTATGCACTCAGCAGTCTATGGAGGAGGATGAGCTTGATGCTGCTGTTGCCGGTAATGCGTGATTGCATTTTGGAGAGAGTGACACATATCTATAAAGACACTGGAGATACTGGAGAGTGTGTAATAAAGTGTATCTGAACTACTTAGTAAAGCTAAACTCATTTGATAAATGAAGGACAGCTAAATGCATGCCCTACTTTTAATTTATAGTTTGAAGGCAAATGATGGATTTTCCTCATGACACAGTAATTAAACTGTTCAGAACAAAGATAAACAAAATAAAAGTTCAACATTTTAACATTTCCTGTATCCTACTGTCACCAAAACTCCTATGTTGCTCAACTTTGTAAAGTATAAATTGTAAAAATATTAGCATATGGAAAACTTTTGTTCCACATCATGCAAACCTAATCCCAGAGATACATGCACTTTGCTTGGGTACGTTTGAACTATTTTTATCCATAAATTCCTTCTGAATGTGCAAACATTTTAGCAAATATGTTGAATCTATGAAAATCTCTGTCAGGTAGAGTTATGGGTTTTTCTTATGTGACTTATGTGCCTTATTTATGCCCCTTCTTGTGCCTATACAGCAGGGCTTTTCAGCTTTTTGTTGGTAAACTACCTAAAAGCTTCAGCCTAATTTAGGTTGCATAGGGCTGCTGTTTTCAGAAGCTGGTAGGGCATCTCAGGACCTTAAATAAGATAAAGTCTACCCTCATTTAATGGTGCACTATTCCACTGAGTTAAGTTTAAGAACTTGTGTTTTGGAAGGCTTTATTCCATAAAAGTACATTTTATTTATTAATGGTACTTTACATATGTAGATGCATCTTGTTTTCACTTGGGCCTTTGGAAAATACAATATGGTTCATTTAAAAAGTTGGTTTTGTATTTTTGTGCATTTGTGTCTGTGTACCGTAATTATCTATGTTGGTAAATGTTTTTCAGATCCAGATGAGTTTGAGCAAATATATGAACCACTTGATGTGAAGAGCAAAAAAATACACATAGTGGACAGTGGGCTAACGTTTAATTTGCCATATCCTCTTATTTTAAGACCTCAAAGAGGAGTTGATTTAATAATTTCATTTGATTTTTCTGCAAGGCCCAGTGATTCAAGTCCACCTTTCAAGGTAATGTCATGTTTTATATTTTTTTTCTGCCTTGGCAAAGGCAGTCTCAAGCAGACATGTGCTATTTGCAATTCTCCAGCTAGAGTACTGTAACGGGTTGGGTACCAACGTAATAACCACAATGCGTTCAGGTTACAGGCGTAATGTCCCCTATTCCCTGACCAGGCAATTCTTGGGTACTCTGCCTGGGTACCCAGGTATATTGCAGGCTTGGGATCCCCCCAGCTCCCTGACTCCGTTGATCTGCCTCTAGAGTGACATCACTTCTGGCCAATGATCACATCACTACTGGTTTCATGGATCCCCAGGTTGGTTTAAATGTGGAGGAAGGGTCGTCCTGGTTTGGCACCAATTTGCACAATTGACCTGTGCAGGACTCTAGCTCCAGCTACTGCAGATCTCTTTTCTGTCTTTTACAATTCTGTAGAATGCTGGGATAAGCTGTAGGAAAAAAGGATATTTCAATACATTACTAAACATGCCATACATAGTTTTGTATGAAACTAGTTAATTTAAAATATGTTGGGAGTGAAGCAAAGATACACAGCAATAAATTATTTGTGGGCTTCTCCATTGGTAAATGCCTGTCCCTGTTCCTAATGCTCCCCCAGAGGTACTCAGATAACCATAGGTAAAAATGTGTGCCATATTTTCAGATAGCTTAGTTTGTTTTGAGACAGAGAGAAAACCGTGGTCCATGATGTAAAAAAAAAATTTTTAAATTAAGGTTGCAATGGTCACTATTTATTTTGTCTGGTTTTATATGACCCAGGCAGACCAGCTGGGTTACATCTATTTTATTACTAATGAAACCAATCTGTCTTATCCTAATTTCACTCTTTATGATCTGTTCTTGGCATGAAGAACATTTTGTTTCATATAAATCCTTCACACTTTCCAGATAAAATGCACCTTGTGGTTAGTTATTTAAGGTACACTATACCTCTATATTCTATTTTAAATGTGGCTTTCTCATGGAATTATTAAGTATATTTTGCTTCCCCATCCCAAAGCTTATATATTTTATGAAGATATAAGCTTTTATGAAGATAATTCCTGCTGCTGTTTCCTGAAGCTTCCACTGACTTGAAATAGAAACATATGAAAGTACAGATTTCAGCTCAAAAATGATTACTGAAATACAGTGGCTAAAGAGAGCTGCATGTGCCATTAGCCTTCTCTAACAATTTATTATTATTATATCTTTCTTATTACATCTTTTAAATGTGGTATGGTAAAATGGGCAAGACCTATCAGTCCTGGTTACTAGAATAACAACATTGTGGGCATGGCCAACTTAGAGCTTTATATCGCACTATCCATGTCAACAACAACTACCTACGTTTTCTCATAACCTGTACAGGGAGATACTATAAATCTATACCAGCAGCGGTACTCCAGTGTAATAAACATCACTGTGTACAACATGAGGATTTAAAGGAGAACTAAAGCTTAACTTAAGAAATAGCTAGAAATGTTGTACATTATGTTTTGGGCTTCTGTACCAGCCCAAGACCACCACTGCCCTAAAGATTTGTGTCTCCAAAGATGCCCCAGTAGCTCCCTATCTTCTTTTCTGCTGATTCACTGCACATGCTCTGTGCTGCTGTCATTTAAAGAAACTTAGGGACCCACTAAACACATAGAATATAAATGTTACACTATAAGGCTGATTAGTACTTAATATAGCCTTGTAGCATCGTCTTATATTACAGGCAAACTTTATTTTCTGCTTGATAACTTGCAACGACCGCTAAGCTTAGCTTCTCAACAACTGCTCAGAGCCCACTGAGTATGTGACACGTTCCAAGATGGTGACCCCCTGTGACAAGTTTGAAGTCCTGGATCATTGCTGCTATTGACAAGCTGAAACTTTAGGCTGGTGCAATAAGTTTAGTATATAAAAAATGCCATTTTAAGCCGTATTAATTTCTAGGGTTTAGTTCTCCTTTAATTACTCTTTAATGGGAGAAAATGCCCAAAATAATTAGAAGTTGGTTTGTGTGCCCAAGCAAGTGGGTGTTTTATGTCGATATGATAGACATTAAATCTATAAAATAATAATCTTTATTTTTAATTGTTTTGTCACTTTGATTCCGAAGGAATTCAGACATATATATCCTTTTTATTTTAATGATGGTAGTATTTTTTGCTTTTACTTGCTGACTCACTGGAGGTTAATATTGAGGTCTGCTGCAATGCAAACTTCCTCTCGAAAACACGCAGCCTTAATATGTTAAGAAACTGAGATGTTTGCTGAGCTATGCATGAGTGTCTGATAGTTATCTCTGCAGAAAAAAATATTACTTTCCATTGAGGATTTTAACCATTCTCAACATTTACTTCCGTCAAAGGAACTCCTACTTGCTGAGAAATGGGCACGCATGAATAAGCTGCCCTTTCCAAAAATAGACCCACACGTCTTTGACCGAGAAGGACTGAAAGAATGCTACATATTTAAACCAAAAAACACATCAGTAGAAAAAGATTGCCCTACCGTCATTCATTTCGTGCTGGCTAATCTTCAGTTTAGAAACTTTAAGGCGCCAGGTAAGATTGGTGGAAAAAAAAGTAAACTATTTTCCTTTTTTCCAGTTACCATTTTTTTAGTAGGTGTCAACATTTAACCATAGTTATTAACTGTAAAAAACACAAGATGGATCAGATAAACCTATTTAATAGGTGACCTTTCCTGACAGCAATGACACATGATATCTCCGTACATGCCAGAAAAGCTATTTCTCACGAAGTGATATATCATATGCAATTATATACCAGAATATTCTATTGTATCTCGTTCTAGATTTGCGTGTTGTTTTAATTGCAGAATATGACTGCTGTCCCTCTAGGGCAGGGTAGGCCACAATTTTCTGAGGAATGCCCTTTTCACAAAGGTTGGTAAGGCATTGGGGACTATTGTGAATATTATATTAAACTCCATTGTTGGTTTCTTTATAAACCCCTTGATACTGAATTTGAAAGGATTTATGCCCATATTAAATGATTGCACTGGTACATAATACCCTGTGAAGAATATGAAGGAAAACCTATTTGTTTCAGGCTATATTAATAAATGGTCACTGAATTCAAAATATAGGATGTGCGCATGTAAAGCTTGAAAGCATTTTTTAATTTTGTACATAATCATGTTACCTGCCCAAAGGCCATCTGAATACGCTAATGTAAACTATACATTCTAATAATCTCACTTTAAGGGATTTGGCATGCAAGGTGTTTTAACAAAATATAATAGCGGAAGCTCATTTGCAATTTACAGGGAGTCAAATACACTTTGCGTGTGACTGTCACCTGAAACACAACTTTTTATGTGTTACTGGTCAAAACTAGTGATGTGTGAATAAATTCGGCTGGCGCGAATTTGCGGTGGATTTCCGCATCTCACCGCTGGTGAATAAATTTGTGAACCTCCAAGCGAAAATTATAAACAAGTGTGTCTGCGGGTGTCAATTTTCGAGTTTCACAAATTTTTTGGGAGAAATTCGCCCATCACTATTCAAAACCCATCTACCGGCTTCTAAACACAACATGGTCTCATTGATCATCGAAGTTTTATCTGAATTACATGTATTTCGCTTAAGCAACTAAACATTTTACTAATATTGTGAATTTTTGAACTGCAAGCCCCTCTCATTTCCAAAAAAATTGTGCACCACCCACCATGGAAAACAGAGGGACTTTAAAGTGAACAAGGTGAGGAGGACTTTAAATGACTCTGCCAGCCTTAAAGGATGGGGGAATGGTCCTTGGAGTCAGAGGCATATTATTTATTTTCCTTTCAATCTAATAAATTATGTATGTCACAATCTAAACAAGTATATCCATATGGCCATTTGTAGTGTTCATAAACAAACCCTTAGTGCTTGATTTGGATTGCTAGTTAGATAAAACTTCGGAAACATTTTCTTACCTATGATTTGCCACATATTTGTTCCTAAAATGATAATGTGCTGAACTAGAGTGTGCAGCGATTTGGGGACTCCCTTTAAAAAAATGTGTAAACTTTTCTGACCCCCCCAATTCTGATGATGGCACTTCCGGTTTGCAGCAACAGCACTTCCTGTTTAATGGCGGTTGGCGGGTTGCAGACCGCGTTGCAGATAAGGCAATTGCGGGTGAGGTAGCAGATCCAAGCGGGTAATATGCATGTTGCAAGTTTGACCCGAGTCTCAAAAATTGGTTCGGTGCATGCAATGGTTTCAAATCCTGAAAAAGCTACGTAACCCGTCCCAAATCGCTAGTTGGTCAGATCAGAAATTGGAAATGAAGACCCTTAGATTTCCAGGCCAATTTCCATATATAAATATATTGACTCAATGGCCCAGTTTTCCATTTGCGGATGCTATTGCTGATTAGTTGAAGATAGGTAGACTAACCTCCTCACGTGCATACCTATAGGACTTTACCAGAGCAGCACCCCACATTTATTGCCATAACTGTCACAGATGATAGTTTGCCTAAGCAATCGAGTAGTCATTGTGAACATTTAAAAACAAGTGTGTCTGCAAGTGAGATTTCACGCTACTTGTTTGTACATTTTACAAAACCCCTGTTTAGCAGATCCCAAAATAGATGTAGGTGTACAGTATATTTTATTTACCTGGGACAAATCTACTTTAATGATGGATATATCTCAATTGCTGTAAGAACTGTAGTCAATTATTAGAAATATATAACATAACTTGTTTCTCTTTTGTGCAGACTAATTGTGCAATGTCAGAAATAACGGGCAGTATCCCTCAGTGATTTATTCCCTGTGTGGGATGCAAGTACATTAAGTACATTCTTTCATCACTTTCCAGCTTTTCCTTATGCCTCATTACTAACTCTATTAAGGACACTGACCATGTTATCAGTATCTGCCATTTGCTAACCCATAAAGCAAAGCATCCTAAAACTTCTGCAAATGATTTTCTTCTGTTTCATAACTAATGGGAGAGTTTGATTAGATCAGGTCAGTGACTTCAGACTTTCCCTTTTATCCCAGGAAGAGCAGATGCAGAAAACATTCCACAAGTACAAGATGTAGCTGATAGAGAGAAAAAGTATAGCTGTTGTCTGTGTGGGGTCTCTTCACTCCCTTCTCCAAATAGCCAGGAGGGAAATACAACTTTTCAATTCTTGTTTTATTTTATGTTTGCACCATGGTTCCATAAATAAGGTTTTTTAAAGGGGTTGTTCACCTTAAAATTAACTTTTAGTATGATGTAGAGAGTGATAGCTTTTTAATTAGCAGCTCTCGAGTTTGCAGTTTCAGCAATCTGTTTGCTAGGGTTCGAATGAATTGAATAGAAGACTGGAATATGAAAAGGAGAGGGCCTGAATTGAAAGATGAGTGATAATAAATAGCAATAACAATAAATTTGTAGCCTCAGAGAATTTGTTTCTAGATGAGGTCAGTGACCCCCCACTTGAAAGATTCAGAAGATGAAGGCAAATCATTTAAAAATTATAAAAAATAAAACCTGAAGGTCAATTGAAAAGTTGCTTAGCCATTCTATAAAATACTAAAAGTTAACTTAAAGGTGAACCACCCCTTTCAAGAATATTTCTCAATAATATATGCGACTAGAAGTTTACCCATACTCACCATAAGGCTCATTCACAAGTGCAAGTTGCAAGCGTGAGGTGGCAATGCAGTTGCACGTGTGCTCCGACATGAATCAGACACAATTGCACTGAAAATCTTCAGTTTGTGAATGGCAACACCTCCAGTGATCGGATTAAAATCAGGCCTGTACCCTGCAGCGTGTTGGGTACCCGTGGGTTACCCCCAAAAACCTGTGGAATCCTGCGGGAAGCAGATGTTTCGGGTTGGGGTTCTCCAGGATTGCGGGTCGCGGGTCTTCTCAACAGCGAGTTTTACTCCTTTTTTTCTGATCATGCCTACTTGATGTCACTTCCGATTTACGACAACGGCACTTCCTGTTTTACTCCCTTTTTTCTGACCACACCAACTTCTAATGATGTCACTTCCGGTTTACAATGACAGCACTTCCTGTTTCTTGATGGTCAGCGGGTCGCGGATCAAGTTGCAGATAAGTTACTTGGGGGTCGGGTCCAAGTGGGTAAGTATGCGGGTTGCGGGTCGGGTTCCGGTTTTAAAAATTGGTTCCACGCAGGACTTTAGTACCCGAATCTTAAGATGCAGGTTGGCAGTAGTGCATCAGTCGGTGCACTGCACATATTGGGGTGGGTGGGACAGAATCAGCCATGCTGAGAGCAATTGAATTGAACGGCTTTTGACAAAAGCACCTTTAAAGATTGGCATTATTTTGCGCAACAGCTGCACAACAGCACTTGCAGGTCGTAAATGACCCTTATGAGTCAAAACACATCAGCTGAGACAAACCTCAAGGATGGTTTTTAAATGAACCCGTCCATATACCATTTGATAACATAAATCCTATTGTCTCATTTATTATCATCCTGTCGGTGTTGCTTTTGTCACATAACACTTTCAACCAATGTATTGGTAAATGAGTGCAATTGTGCTAGTTTTCACGAATGGTACACAAATGAGCAATCTTCTAGGGGAAGATTTATTAAGGTTCGAGTTGTATTTTCCACAAATAATTTGGGTTTTCGAGGTTATTTTTGAGTCTAAAATTTATTTTTTGGGTTAAAAAAACCTGGAATTATTCATTTTTTAAAAAGAAAACCTTGATGTTTCGAGATTTATTATACCCCTGACCCTGGAAATAGCTTGAGTCTGAAAATTCACCTTCTAAAATCTGTGGAAGTCATGTAGAAGTCAATGGCAGAGGTCCCTTGAACCATTTGAAGATGTTAATAGCCTGTCACCGACGGCACCCAATACCAGAACAAATGCCAAGCACCCTGGTCTCGGCTCGGCTTCACCAGTAGTGTGACCACCGTTGGGCTTTGGGAGGAGCCCTCAACTTACTTGGGTGCCACCTGGACTTAACGAGGGGTACAAGGTGAGATGTTCTGGCTGGCGAAGGGGCACGGCTGTTAGCAGAGTCTTTTGGGCCGAAGATCACGGTACAAATGGAGCAGGCAAGAGAATCGTCAGACAGGCAGGATCGAGGCAGGCAGATATCAAGAATCGTCAGGCAGGCAAGGGTCAAACCGGGTTGTCAATCAAGGGGTTAAGCAGGAAGAGTTGTCGGAGGCAGGCAAGGGTCAGGATACAGAATGCAGAATAGTCAGGAACAGGCTGGGTCAAACACGGGTAATCAGACAGACGAGATACAGAACAGATGCACAAGGCTCAGGAAACCACTAGAAACAAGTTCTATCATGGGCAAGGGACTGAACACAGAATGGCCCTTAAATAGTTTCAAATTTCGCGCCAAACGTGCGCCAAAAACGTGCTGACGCAAACACGCAGCGTGCCTGCGCCTTTAAGAGGCGCGCAGGAGCGCTGCGCGCACCCTAGAGCCCAGTATGGCGCCAGCGCTGGCTCAAGGACCACGCGGCGGGCGTCCCCGCCGATGGTGCGCCGGGCGACCCCGCCGCACAGGTACCTTCAATACATAGCCTTCATGATGTATACGTTTTTTTCGGTGGGTTTTTGCCTGAAAACTCAATCAGTTTGAGCGATTCAAGATTTTTTTTTGACAAAAAAAACTCTTATCAGTTCGAGTTTTTGGGTTGTTAACCCCGTACGCGCTGATTCAATTTTTAAATTAGAAACCATTTGAGTTATGAGTTCATTCAAGTTCATTTGAAGTCTTAAAAAAAACTCTATAATTCAACCGTTGATAATTAACCCCCTAAACATTTACATGTCTGGTACAAAATAAAGATATTAACATGGTACTGTATAATCTATTACTAATTGGTACCCAGGCAGATTTCTGAGTTTGTCTCCATCACAATCCTGGATATACAGTACCATAATAAGTATCTGACCAACTAACTGTCTGTTACTGTAGACTCTACTGTAGAGCATATATGCAATCAGAGTTGGCTTCAGATGCACTGAAAGTCTGTTTCCTGTATCATCAGCAGATATAAATATTCTGTCAGTCTGTATATAAACAACTGCTGAGTTCAGTGAACCACAGATAACACCATTCTTTCCACTTGCCTAATGTAACATATGAGCCAATACCTGCCATATGTTTACACCTACTATTATTGCTTATGCTGGGAGCTGAAGTTCACCAGCCACTGGCAGATCAGAAGTTGTCACCTCCTAGTGGTGAGTGTGTGGTATACATGACTGTGGATCCAACAGTGAACTTGTGGGCCGGGTGCTTGTATAAAACTTTGACTTGTGCATATGCGAATGGTCCAAGTGTTTTTGTTGTCCCCCAGCAGAGCTACAACCTGGTGAACTGGGTGAAATAAAAACACCCAGAATTGCTGCATGTGTCATTGTCCTAAAGAAGTAAAATATTTTATGTTTCCCTTTACTGTGGTATTTGCTGTATTGCTGCATGTGTTCATAGTCTATATTTATGAGATCCTGGTAATTTACAGAACATTTGACATTATTATTTCTTTGAATTCGATTTTTATTTTATCCAGGGGTGCCACGGGAAACTACTGAAGAGAAGGAATCTGCTGACTTTGACATTTTTGATGATCCAGAAACACCATTTTCCACATTTAATTTCCAGTACCCAAATGTGGCTTTTAAACAGCTGCATGACCTTATGGAGTTCAACACTCTGAACAACATAAATGTATGTAACAACTTGTTAACAAATCTGCTTTTTAAAATATTCTAGTAATAATACATTATATCTAGGGTAACGCAACACTTTGCTTCCGTTAGTTTATTTGTTGACTAGGCTTGGTACATCTGCTTGGGTAGTTGTATAATCATTATTATGTAGAATTGGTGTAGCTTCTATCATTCACAAATTCAGTTACTCCTAGACGTGTCCAATAAAAAGGAGAAAGGCACAGTTAAAACATATAAAAATACATAAAGATATACTGTACTAGAATTCTTCTTCTCTTCTTTGCAATTTAAATTAATGTTTTTAGCATATCTGATATAGTAGCAGTTTTAGGGGGAAATGTAATAAAATTCACAAAGTGCAAAAATTTTGCGAATGAAAATTTGCATGCCGCAATGTAATATTATTCGTTAGGCTTTTATTTTGCACTTTGTAAATTGCAAATCTTAATTGTGCATTGCGAACCTTTAAAACCTGCCCTCGAGTTTCGTGAAATATTTTGTTTCAAAAAAAATTGCAATTGTGAATTTTTATTGCATACTCTGCCCACTATTGCAAACTATAAAATTCGCAATCACTATCCTAGTGTCACATGAGGGGCAAAGTGTTAGCAAAGGCTTTTTCACTTTGCAAACATTTATTAGCATTGCGAATGAATTGTGAACGATTTTTGCGTTATCGACCAATTTTACAATCCCCCTTAGAATATTAATTACAATCCCCCATTTTAATACCTGGCTTTCTGCTCAACAGCTCTCTCTCTCTCTCTCGAAAAATGTAAGTTTTTCCCGGGTAGTTTCAGTAAATTTTTCAAGATTTATTATACCCCGAAGCTCGAATCCGAAAATACTCCAGCTAAAACCTATCAAGGTCATTTAGACGTCAATGACAGAGTTCCCTTAAACCATTTGAAGATGTTTTTTGTCTTCATGATTTTTGTGAGTTTTTTTTTCGGTTTGCAAGTTATTATTCGAGGTAGAAAAAACTCTACCTTTGATAAATAACCCCTAAACTTTGGTAGGTAGACGCTATCCAGATACAGAGGATTATATGGCAGCATTAGGAGAAGATAATGCACTGGTGCAGAAAGTTTGTTCTAAGTAGATAAAACATTTGAAATTAAGCCAAAGGCTCTTCTTCTGCCCTCCTGACCGATCAGGCAGTACTCTGTAAAAGGCTCTTATGTCTTAGAAATGATTTTATGATGATTTATATTTGACTAATAGTTCTGTTACAGATCATCTCCAGCCTTAGCATATGCCAGAAATTCCCGTATGACCCTTCTCTTACATAGCATGATTCAATAGAAATGTTCTCTTTCTTTCTGTTACGAATGAATTGAGATATTATTCCATTTCCTGTTAGAAGGTAAAGAATAAATCAGCTTTCCATAGCATAGGGTAGTATTTCCATCCAGTAATTTTAATTACTGACATCATGTCTGACTAGCAAAAATATAACCCCTAAACCTGGACATTTTTTCTTTTCTTCAAAGTTGATTGACTGTTTTTGCTGAAGTACAACCAAAGCCATTGTTTGTGCATGGCGCAGAGAAGTGCTTGGAGAGTTGTGCAAGAACTGAACTGCGCATACACTCTCAAGGGTTCCTTTACAAATACAAGAGCTATTTGTAAAGCACTAAAATGAAAACAAGATTGAACACCCCTTTATTCTATCGATTGAGTGTAAAATTATTTGTATACAATACTCATCTAATCCCATATACCTGAATAGTGAAGTTATTCTGTGGTCCTTGTCAGATCGGGCCAAAGTTGCACGCTGCAACTGTTTCAGTTAAATCTACACATTTTCTTCATTCTTCATGATGTCATATACTGTAGCTGTTGCTGCTTCTTTTTACAGTAAAATTAGAGAATCAGCCAGCATGGGAATTGCGTTTCTCTCCCCCCCACACAATTCTAGTCAGGGCATCCATCAGGGGGGCACAGGGGGTACTGTTGTACCGGGCCTGGGCCCCCCCTGACAGCAGCGAAGCCATGATGAACTGTTGAAGTGCACAAGACCCGAAGCGCCAAAGACCCGAAGCGCCAAAGACCCGAATTGCTGAAGACCCAAAGCTGAAAATGGAGCCGAAAGCCCCGAACAGAACCAAAGCCGCTGAAAGAACCAATGTTAAGAAAGGAGCCAAAGTTGAAGTCCTCAAGCCGGGAAAAGACGCAAAGCCAGGAAAGGAGCCAAAGTTGAAATCCTGTAGCCACGAAGAGTAAAGCCACGAAAGGAGCCGAAGTTGAAGTCCTGAAACAGCAAAAAGACCTGAAGCCACAAAAGGAGCCGAAGTTGAAGTCCCAAAGCTAAAGACCTGATACCACAAGTTTAGTTCCACTTAACACCAATGTTTTTTTTTTTTTTTTTTTTATTAAACCCCCTGGTCACCAATGTATTATGTTAATACTCTATAGGCCCCTGCCACCAATGTTTTTTTTTTAAAAAAATTATATTGGTCCCCAATGTTTCTTTTTAACTTGTAAGGGGGGCCATGGGCACCAATGGTTTTTAAAAAAAAACTTTTATAGGGGCCCTTGCTCCAATGTTTTTTTTAAATGATAGGGGTGCCCTGGTCACCAATTATTTTTTTTTAACTTATAAGGGGGCCTTGACCATCGATGTCTTTTTATAACTTGTGTGAATGTGGGGGGGTATACCATTTTAGTGCTTTCTGTGTGGCCTTTTTTACTGTGGTGTGAGGGGGATCTGGGGTGGGGCCTGGGGGGTGGGGTGTGATTTTAAATGGTGGCCCTAATTCTAGTGTAAATGCAGGTGCACACAAAGCTGTAACAATTACATCTCAAGCATGATACACCAATATCTAAGTAGCATCTATTTGTCAAAGCATTTCACAAGTTGTGATGATCTTAATCACATTTTCCCTCTATTTGTGATTGAATAGTGTTACTATAGGCATGGCATTTCTAGAATTCAGAGGCCCAAACAACCCATCCGCAACCCAATAAATTACAGCAATCCCTCTGGCATTTACCAGCATCCACAAATTGGCTGTCCGAGCCTGTTAATAACAACATTAGTGACTGATTCGCTTGGTGCAAGTCAGTAGTGGTTATTGACCCAATATGATTAGTTTATCAGAACAGCTAGGATTGAAGTATTGGTCCTGCCATAATGTGCAGTCATTTTTTGATTGTGACAAAGGAAAATACTCACGACCAACTTAATTCCTAAAATAACACTGAAGATTGGCAACTCTGAAAATAAAATTCATTTGAATTCACATAGCAGTTATTTATATCCTTCTGTATACTTAACCCAAGTGTTTTTCTTTGAACCACTGAAACCCATAAGGCCTACATGTGTAAATGCCTACTGGGCATTCTGATGTTATTGGATCCATAAAGGAAAAAAATGGTTTATCATAATATATATATATATATATATATATATATATATATATATATATATATATATATGTGTGTGTGTGTGTGTGTGTGTTTGGCTTTAAAGAGCGGTACAGCTTGTAAATTACAACTTATAGTCAATTCATTGCATAGTGTTCTGAGTTTATAATTTATGAAATGTTGATTTGCATTATAGAGGGAACTTTCCAAACCTTTACTAAATGTTCTATACATTCTTTTTTTTAACTAGGTAATTAAGCAAGCCATGGTCGAAAGTATTGAATACAGAAGGCAGCACCCGTCCCGTTGTTCCGTCTCATTAAATGATGTGGAATCACGGAAGTTACACCACAAAGATTCCCAAAGCAAGTTTCAAATGTGAACTCTACATACCCGGATATGGAGAATAGCTATATATGAGTACATACCAGGAACTGTTTATGCAACTAACATCAATCTATATCAGTAGGAAGGCTATCATTAAGTAATGCTACATCAGTTACATCATTTATTTTTCTATTGCTGTTGAATAGGATTTATTATGAAATAGCATGAAACCTCCAGTGCTGTAGAGACAAATGCTTCTCCCTCTGAGACATGCTGATTGTTTGATCTGTATTTTTATATATTGAGTATATTTAAAAAAAAAATGGAATCTCCTTGTAAGCTAAGTATCCACTCGCTTTACTCAATCACTTGGAGTTGTGTAGGGGTATGATTACTCACCGGTATAATTATTAATAGAGAAAAAGAAAGTGAAAAGCAGTAAACCCCATACACTCCAAAATTGATTTTAGAATAACTAAAAAATTAGCAGATTTTTCGTACAGTGCTGAATGGCAGTATCATCCAGTGTATAAATCAACTTCAATTCATTAATAAACTATTTCAATTAATTTCAGTTCATTAGTTTATAATAAATGAATTCAATAAAGTGACTGTGCTTTAGTATAAATATTAAAAAGTGAGTGTATAGTTATATAGATTAAAAACGGCGCCAGCAATTCATGAGTTAAAGAATGGAAACAGAAAATAGTATAGAGGTGGAGTTGTCCTGAAGATTTTATTGAATTCATTTATTATATACTAATGAATAGAAATGGTTTATTAATGAATTGATTGGTGTGCTGGCACAAAGTTGATTTATACACTGGATGATATTGGCATTCGGCACTTTAAGAAAAATCTGATAATTTTTTGATTATTCTAAAATAAATTTTGGGAAGTTTGGAGAGTGTGGGGTTTACTTCTTTTCTTTTTTTTTAAATAATAACCTTTTAATTTAGTTCAAAAAATGAAAAGAAATATCAAATCCTATGTTTCTTTATCCTATGTTTCTTTATGAAGAGCATCTGTACGTCTCCATTGATTTTTTGCCAATCCCTTCCAGGATAAGTGGATTTTTACAGACACCTATAGAGCCAGACCAAAAGTGCTGACCGTTCCATTCACAATATGAAAACACATAATTTTATTGGAAGACCCTTTGAAGTCATGGGTTAAATCCTTGGGTTTGTTTTCAGCCTTTTCAGGTTGCTTTTTTAATTTACAGTACTATTCATGTGACATAGGGCATCTTTTCCATGGGTGTAATGCACAGAGATAACACTAGAACAATTAAGCAAAGCTTCTGCAGGGCTGTACAGTGTACACAAGGCTCAGTATACTTGCTGGCTGGGCCTCCAGACTGGATCCTTGCTAGGGACCAAGTGCAGTACAGTGGTGGCCTTTAGAATGATGTTATGGAACTACTGGTAGTCCAAAGACGTCCAACTAAGTTAAGGTGATATAAGAAGACAGAGTCCTTGAAGGTAGGTTTTGCTACTAAACATTTTTATTGTTAGAGTTGTAAAATGATCACTTAATTCTGTGAAGTTATATTTGCAGATACATTGTAACGTTTTGCCAAAGATCATACCAAAGACTGAATTACATGTAGCACTATGGGAAAACCACATTGCCTAGCCATGCTTGCACTAAAGCAATGGTTGGATGCCACTACAGTGAAGCTAGAAAAGAATGCATTGGACAATAAGAGATAGTAGGTCATTTGTACTGACAGAGTTGCACTTTTTCTCCAGCGCCATTGATCCACTTGTGTTCCTCATTGGATATGATTGTGTTATACTGTGCCAAGTGTCATGTACCTTTACCCATACAGGCTGAGCTTGTTATTGCTTCTACTGCATAAGCATCTTATTAAAATGAAATGTTGCAAGTGGCATTTGCTAATAAAGGCTTTCGAAAGAAACACAGCATATTCACAAGTGTCTAAACCCAGGCAGCAGTTATTAAAGGGGTTGTCCACCTTCAAACACCTAGTTGTTTTCAAATACATCACCAGAACTAAAGACATTTTCCAATAACTTTCTATTTTCTATGTGTGGCAGTTTTTCTAATATTTAAGTGTAAAGTGTCATTTTTCACCATCTAAAGCAGCTCTGGAGAGGGGGTCATCGACCCTGTAAACTGTTCTAAATTGATACATTTAGTTGACCCATTTCTTATCGTTGTCCCTGCTGAGCAGAATCCCTGAGCTTCATTACAGGCAGCTGTTAAAATAGATACAATAGTTGCTACGGAACGCATTTTAGGACATCCTGCAGCAAAATACATCTCCTTCATGCGATGTCCTATGCCCTCGGAATGGCACATCGGTTGCTTTTACAATCACTCATCGTTCTAATCTGCTCACACCTCTGTCCTCTACCCACCCTTCTCAGCCGTCAGTCATACCAACTCCGCCCTCAGCCTTCTGCCCTCAGCCTTCCATCACTCAGTCCTCTGCCTTCCGCCCTCAGTTCTCTTCCTTTTAGTCCTCTTCCTTCCGCCCTCCCTGCTCAGCCCTCCATCCTCTTTCCTCAGCACTCCCCCCTCAGATCTCTCTTTTCAGCCGACAGTCTTGTACCTAAGTTTCTAAAGTGGTGAGCGAGGGCAGAAGAAAGAGGACTGAAGGCAGAGGACTGAGGGCGGAAGGTAGAGGACTGAGGGAGGAGGATGGAGGACTGAGGGCGGAGAATGGAGGGCTGAGGGCGGAAGACTGAGTGCGGAAGGCTGAGGGCAGAAGGCTGACAGCGGAGTTCGTATGACTGACGGCTGAGAAGGGAGGGTAGAGGACGGAGGTGTGACCAATGAACAATGAGTGAAGGTAAAAGCAACCGATGAGCCATTCCAAAGGCATAGGACATCGCATGAAGGACAGGTATTTCGCTGCAGGATGTCCTAAAATGCGTTCCGTAAATTGCTAATACTCCAGAGATGCTGCTGAGAAATGTATCAACTAAATGTTGAGCTGCCAGATTGAAACACCAGAGACAGGAACATTAAACTTTTAACTTAGATTTTGGAAAAACTGTAAAAAATAAAATATGGAAAGTAATTGAATAAAAAGTCTTTATTTCCGGGAACAATCTGAAAACAATTTTAACTGAAAAAAGTGTTTGGAAGGTGAACAACCCCTTTAAGGCAATTGCTTGATAAGTGTTGAATGCTCGGCAGGTGAGGGTGTTACAGACCTGTCAATATGCATAAGTAAACTAAACATAAAACTAGGAGAACAGTAGAAGGAACCAAAGCATTGTACCATAAGCAAGAGTTTGCAAACTGTATGTATAAAGTAAATTAAACCAATTTCATTTGTGTTGCAAGGTCTCCAAAGTTGTGGTTTTGAAATGTTTGTTGTCTCTTTGCATATGGAGCAATATTTTCATTTGTGTAACAAGATGTATTTTACTTCTATGCACATATGTTTAAATGGTCTATATAAAGTGATTTCTGTCATTTGTTTATTGTTATGAATGTTATCCTTTAAATTAATATGTGTAGTCGTATGAAAGGTTGATAAATGAAATGTGGGAAGCTAAGTTTTCAGTGTGTGTGTATGCAGGGCCGGATTTAAATAGTGGGTGCCCCTAGGCCCGCTACCGTTTGTCGCCCCTGTCCCCTCCAGGGGGACAGGAGCAATGGGGATTGGCGCACGGAAATTTTAAAAAAATATTGTATCTCCAGCGCATCCCAATGAATCCCACATTGTGATAACTCACCCTGGTGGTCTAGTGGGAGGAGGTCTGCAGGGACGCCTGCAGCCTCCTTGGAGGGGACGGCCGCCACGTTCCCGCTCCTCTGTCCCGCAAAAGTGTTATAGCTCCTTGGTTTATTTGCGCATGCACTCTGGCGTGTGACGTCAGCACGCAGTGGTGCGAAATTTAAAAGTATTTAAAGCCACAAAGCATTTCTTCACATTGCCCGTTATAGGAGTTTGTTCCTGGTGCTTCTGAGCGTTGAGCTACTTAGTATTCTTTATTCCTGTTGTGACCCCTGCCTGGCTTTTCGACTATTCTGACTTCTGGTTCCTGACCCCTGCCTGAAATCCGACTACCTCTTCTGCTAATCCCTCTGATTGACTTCCTGGTTTGACCCTTGCCTGCCTGACTTTGTTTATACTTTGCCTAACCCGGCCTGACCTGACTACGATTCTGTCTAACGTCTTGTACCACAACATTCTGCCCCAAGACTTTGCATGCAGTTGTGCCCCTTTGCTTGTCCAGAACCCTTCGCCTTGCACCTCTCGTTATAAGACCTGGCAGCATCTGAGTAGCTGAGGACTCCTCCCGAAGCCAAAGGCGGCTGCTACAGGCAGAAGCACGAGCCGAGACCAGGGTGCTTGGCACCGGTTCTGGATTTAGGGTGCCAACCGTGACACGCATGAACCAATGTGGATGTGGTTGGGCAGCATGCCGCCCCCTAAAATCCTGCCACCCTTGGCCCGGGCCTAGGTGGCATTTCCACAAATCCGGGCCTGTATGTATGGGAACAAGTTTGTTTGGATAAACACAGTCAGTGAAAGTCAGTTCTAGTTGTTACCTCTCATATCCCTGAAGTGTCCACTCTCTGATCTAGGTTGCCAGTTTGAGGCTGATTTTGTTACATTAACCACTAATCATCAGAGATCATCTGTAATAAAACCGGATCTCAGGCCTGTCGTTAATTGTCTTTAGCACATGCTGTTTAAGTATCGGGGCATGTTACATTAGCAGTTACTAACCTGAAGAACCAAACCATAATTTTATTCTGCTAAAAGTGTTTGGTGACTTGGTCCACACATATATAATACAGTCGGCAGGTAGAGTATGACACACACAGGGAGCATAGGACTGGCAGAGTATGACATACACAGGGTGTATAGGGCAGGCAGAGTATGACACACAGGGAGCATAGGGCATGCAGAGTATGACATACTCTGCACAAGTCTAGTTCCAGGTCTGGTCTAGGAGTAGGCAGATGAGGTAGCTGCCCAGTGCCCCCCAATTGTTGCGCGCTAAGCAGCTGCCTCTTCCCCTACCCCTAGTTCGGCCCTGCAGGGAGCATGTGGAAGGCAGAATACAGCAGGAGACAGGGAAAGCTATGAGTGCTACGTACAATGATAGTGCTGGTGTGAACATGTGAACAATGTGGGTCTTCAGTCTGGGTCTGAGGTGTGACCAGTACATGACTTTAGGGGTGTGAACATTAGAGGTGTCACAGGTCTGAACAATGCAGGGGGTCTTATTGGTGTGAACAAGGTAGGATATTACTGTACATTTGAGTTGTAAAAAATGCAGGGGCCAGTTACTCTCAGTAGTGATAACTTTTAAAGTTTGCACAAGGTAAGCAGATATAGCAGGTAGACTTTAATGTGGGGGACCCACACATGGGGGGGATTGCAGGTTGGACAGCACTGACCTAGGCCATGAACCTTGCATACCCAATCTCCACCCTTATGGACCACACATTTTTAAAATTCAAGAATATGCATTTTGATGCAAAATACTCAGTCGTTTAGGTGCATGGTGCAGTCTCTTGCTTGCCTTAAATTTAACATTTAGACAATTTTGCATTTGAATTTATAATACATTTTTAATAAAAATATTTTACATTCAGATGCGGATTGAAGGGTCCACCATAGTAGATCCTATTCACTGCCACCCCAATATCCTCATAGATGGAATTTCTATGTCTTGTCTGGCACATTACAGCATCTTATCCTTTATCCATTATTACCCTTTCCAAAAGCTTTCCTAAAACTCATCTTAAGCTAAAAGGCCTTTAGTTTTCAGTCTGGAGAACTGGATCACTTTTTTAATAAAGGTATCATAAAAAATCTTGGAAAATTAAGTAAAGTAAGCACAGAGTTTTTTAGTACCATCCATTCCTGGCCTTTTGTTTACTTTCACATGTCCTTCTGAGTCAACCAGCCATAAAAAGTTACGTTTTTAGAATTGGGTCTATTAAAAAAAATAAATTCAGCAGTTCAGGATCTCTGCTTTTTCCCTGCTCTCATCAACTGATTTTACTTACTTTGATAATAAATACCCCATCTCCTTTCTTGTTTAATTTTTTTACTCCATTTTTTTACTTCACATGCCCCCCAGTGCTTTGTAATTTATTTAATGCATGGCTTTAATTCTGCCTTAATAAAGACAAACTCTTCTGCCATTCTGCCTCTTCAGTTCTTCCTAAAGTATAACCATCTAAATTCACAGCCCAGTTTATCTTTTACCCCACCATGCCTTAGTAATAGCAATTATATCATCATTTTCTGAACATGCATCAACTCCAGTTCTCCCATTTTGCCTTACAAGCTCTGTATGTTTGCAAGTAGACTTTGGAGTTTGCTACTTATCAGTCTGACAGAGACATTTTTCTCCAGAGATAGTAATATTTTTTTCTAATATTAACAGGTAAACACACAATAGGCTTTTTAGTCATTCTTTGCCCTAGCACGGTGAAACCCCTTGCAATGAGGAACAATCCATCTTCTCTATATAGGTGGCTTCCCAAGGAAAATCCATCCCAATATTCTAGAAGCCCTAACCCTTTCTTCCTACACAATATTATAGCCATGCATTTAGCTCCCTAAACTTGCGCTATCATCAGTAAAAATTTGTGCATAGTAATATCCCTAATGAAGCTTGTAAATAATAACCCCTGCTTCAAAATACGATAAGTAGCCTCATGGTTCCAAGAACTGGAGTTGTGTGCCATGATATTTGGCCATATAACCTCTTAAATGACTTTTAACATCCTTTGATTTTGCACAGGGATTGTATTACTCCCTATATGAAGACATGAGTCAGACTAAGAATATATTGAATAGGTGAATCTGGAGGAATTGCCAGCAGTATGTATTTGTAAGTTAATAACAGTGTCGGACTGGTATACAGTACATGGGGACAGCATGGATAAGTTCAACAGGTTAAACCTTGCTCATTTATTGCGGATGCAACGTTTCGGGGCGTGACCCCTTTCTCAAGCATGATGCTTGAGAAAGGGGTCACGCCCCGAAACGTTGCATCCGCAATAAATGAGCAAGGTTTAACCTGCTGAACTTATCCATGCTGTGCCGGTGTGTCCTGTTCTTACGCTGTTTTTGAGGTTGCCTATTCCCTCTGACATCGAGCACCTGGGAGTCGCTGAAGTCTGGACGGCCAGGGTGTGCGAGTGTAAGTCTTTCTTTATACAGTACATGGGGCCCATTAGAGAATCTCACCCTATGTGCCACTACATACATACACTGTTTAATGTTGTGCTCTTCTATGGCCACTTTCTAAATCAGTAATAATCTTGTTTTCTGTAACTATGGATCATATTGTATAAAGTGTATCTTAACCTCATATGCTGTGTCAGTTCCCACACTAATCATATGAATAATCTAAAAAGAGGAACCTGCAGCTTCCAGAAACAGTGGCAGACATTTGTCAACATTTCAGCGCTATTATACTGCAAAATGTATCAATAACTTTGCATGAGATACACTCACTTCCCTTTTAGGTATACTGTACTGTCTTGACCTCCACAATGTGATTTTGAACAGTAAATGGGATTTAAAAAACCATGAACATGAGTTCACGCAAAAATTGTAGGGCGATGTCACATGTAATGCTTTTGTCACCTGTGGGACACGGACATCGAAAGCATTGAAAAATACCCTTTAAATTCAAAAGAATTACATTCATCGTGGGAAAATACCTTAAATTCCCTAAAGAGCGAAGTGACTAATGCTAGCGAAAATTCGCCAGCGTGACGTCATTTCGTAACTTCGCCGATTCCCTAACAAGCACAGGCATCACTTCAATAGCGAAGGAGATAGACGCTAGTGTTGCTTCGCACTCTAACTCCAGATGAATTTTCGCTCTGGTGAATGGACGTAATTAATTTTCTCTCTGGTGAATGGACTTAACTCCAAGTGGATAGGAGGTTTTTTAAGTCCTTAAAAACGCTGACGTCTTTTCCTTTTTTCAGAGTGATAGCCTGCAAAGGGCCGTGGGGGTCATTTATAAAGTTTGCGCAGGGCAGATTGGTTCGCAAAGTGAATATATTTGCCCTGCACATGGTTATATTTATAAAGCTGAATAAGACGGTGCAAACAGAATTGCAATTTTTTTTTTCACAATGCGAATGTCTATAGGAGCTTTTTAAATATGTCACAATTCGCAAATTGCGAATATTTATGCGCACACTCTGCAACTCAATTACGCCACAACTTTGGTGGCGGATAAAATATTCGCAAAACAGTTTCGCAAACTGCGAATTTAAGATGCTGTCAACTCTATTTTCGTGCACAACAACCTCACATATTGGGTGCGCTCGCACAAACTCCCATCTGATTTGCACGCCGTTTGCGAAAATTTATTTACAATGCGAATTCGCAAAAACCGGAAAGACAGGCAGAGCAGTGCAATATATTTGCTCTCAGGAAAAAACATGCGCAATTCAATCATTTGCGAAAAATATGCACTGTGCGAAATTTATAAATGACCCCCGTGAATTTTTTTTGGGTAACCTGGTTCCCCCCTACATTTCCTGACATATGGCACATAAACTATACACTGGGCTCATGTGTAGGGCAATATAACAACTTTATTTTATTACGGTTTCCTGCGCCAGGGTTCGACGCCCTGGATGCAACTTTGCCTTTTTGGGGAATTCGCGTTGTCCTGGTGAATTTACGCCTAGCGAATTGTTGCGTAGTGGTCACTAGCGAATTTGCGCCGCTTAGGGAATTTTCCCCATTGTGTTTTACATATGGTCATCCCCATTCTTCTGAATTAAGGAGGCAGGAAACATTTGGAAGCAGGAGACAGACACTAAGGGGCAGATTTATCAAGAGTCAAATTGAAAATTCAAAGTAAAAAAAATTGAATTTCAAGCTATTTTTTATTACTTTGACTAGGGAATAGTCCAAATTCGATTCAAATTTAAAAAAATTAAAAAATTTGAATATCAAAATGTATCATGTACTGTCTCTTTAAAAATTAGACTTCAACCATTCGGCATCTAAAAACCTGCAGAATTGCTGTTTTAGCCTATGGGGGAACCTCCTAGAACCTATTTGTAGTCAATTGGTGGACTTTTTTTTAGAAAAAACTTTTGATTGAATACGATGTTAATTCGATACGATTCGAATTCGAACATAAATGGCCTAGTCACCTGAAAAAAAAATGTTGATTTTTCAATAAATTTCGGTTAGTCTTTTTTTTATTCAAATATCTAAGTTTTTTTTATTCGAAAAATGTTGACTTTTTTTGGAAAATACTTTGAATCGAATTTGATCAAATACGATCTTACTTCAATTCGAATGATCAAATACAGCCTATTCACCCGCAAACTAAACTTCGATTTTTTTGAATACATTTCGGTTGGTGATTTTTTTAATTCGAATTTCAAAGTTATGGAAGTTCAAAAAAACTCCCATTACTTTGAAGTTCGACCCTTGATAAATCTGCCCCTACATGTGACATTAACCTTAAGGTTAATGAATCAGTTTTCATGTTACACTCAGCAAAACCTTCTGCGCTCTATATGTTCCCCACAGCTTTCAGCTACAGACCAGATTTGTATAATATCATATGTAGATGATATAGAAATATATTAATATTAATGTGGAAACAGTACAGCCATGAACTATTAATATGATTTAGAAAGTCTAAATGACCACAATACATATTGTCCTAATTATACCCCCAGAATGGACTATATGGTGTGGAGCGCTGGTGCCATTAGGTATTCGGTGCTGCGCACTAATCGGTTCTACATACGGGATGAGTTGTCGGAATATGGTAATGCTAACATAGGCTAATAGAGCTAAAAGAAGCCGGTCGACTTGAGTGACATAGGGTTTCCCACCAATGAGAGGACACGCATGACGCTACGGTACCGTACCTGCCTGTTGCTAATGGGCGTTGGAGATGGAAACAGATATTAACGGGTTTTACTCCTACACAGATCTCCGGCTCAAGTTCCGCGAAATAGACGACATAAGATAAATAAACAATGCGTAAGGTCCTGAGGGGTTATGAACGATGAAGATTGCGGTAAGTAATGATTTTAAGCCACATGTTTGATCTTAATGACACTTATTCACCTAAATAAAGGCACTAAAGATTTTTTATTTAGATCACAGATAAATATACTGTTTTGGACAGTATGAGTTAGATCAGTTATACATTACATACTTCCCTGCACTACTATGGCTTCCACTTCATAGAATGTACTACTAATGTGATGCACTTCCTGAGGATGACGTCATGTGATTTGGCGCCATCTTAAGCTTTAAATTTGTGTGTTTGTTGTGTTCTAATCACTCCCTGAGGACGGCTTGAGTTAGGAGCTGAAACGTTGGAATAAACAGCAATTTTTTCACTTGGAAAAGACCCAGAGTGCGGTTCATTTGTTATTTTTGTATTTACTATATAACCTGCAGGCATTTGATATATATAAGGAGTGCTCCAGGTCGATAATTTGTGGGAACTATTAAGACATTTGTGGACATTCTGGAATGTCCTGGAGATTTCCAGATATTTTATTACCTGTAGTCAAGGAAACTTTTGGAAGCATTATTTGGCAATGATGTTGGTAGGAAAGACCAGCATAGTCCAGGGGCCACTTGTATTAAAAAACAATGTACATGTAAGGGACCTTTTATCCAGAATGTTTGGGATTTAGGATTTTTTAGAAAAGGAATCTTTCCATAATTCAGATCTCCAAATCCTGTCTACTACAAAATGTATCAAACATGAATTAAACCAAATAGGATTGTTTTGTCTCCAATAAGGATTAATTATATCTTAGTTTGGATCAAGTACAAAGCACTATTTTATTATTACAGAGAAAAAGAAAATCATTTTTAAAAATTTTTAATTATTAGATTAAAAGGGAGTCTATGGGAGGCACCCTTCCCATAATTCTGAGCTTTCTGCATAATGGATTTCCGGCTAACGGATCCCGTACCTGTAAACTTTCAGTGTGTAATTAATTTTTACTGTGTTTATCCATAACAGGCAAGAATAGTCATTGTTTAGCAGCTTCAGACTAGGAAGCTTGCTTCAGAGTTTTCCAATGTCTTTAAAAAAATACATTTTTGAAAATGTGCTGAAATCTGAATTAAATTAGACCAGACCAGACTCTTTTTTTCAGAACAGAAATAAAAGGTTGGTTTTGACATATTTACCCACACAAATATGGGACTTATCCTCCAAATACGAGTAAACAATATTAGATAACCAGGACCATGCAGTTTGAATTAAAAAGCAATATTTATTATCACCATGCCAAAATTACTAAAACCATTTAAAATAAGCAGCGCTGCTTGGGGGGTAGGGTTCCCATTACTCCTAATTAATATGTATTATAAACAGTCCAATGTAGTGTAAGAGGCTGCGTGCACGCTTTGAATCCGAGCCTCCACTGACAGTCTGTTCAATTTGAATGATTTCAAAACGCTCAAAATTCTTATGGAGCTATGGGATGACCCCAGAATGGAGGAAGAGCAGTTATTGCTGCAAGATATTGAGGACTTATGGTCTGAAAACTCCTCCGACCAAATCAAATTACCTTCATGTAAGAAAAGATCCTGCCGCTACCCTAACGTTTCAGAAAATGGTGCTATTGACACTTTTGTACGTAGGGTTACGGAGGACATCTTACAATTGACCAAAAATACAAAAAAACCAAATCTTACTAAGGAAGAAATCCAGGCCCTCAAGGAGTTGAAGGGTAATTCCAACATTGTGATAAAGCCCTCAGATAAGGGTTCCAATATTGTAATTATGGACTCCTCCCAATATACCACTATGTGTACCAAAATTTTGAACAACAAACAATGGTACAAGCCTATTCTTTTACCACATGTACAAGAACATAGAGACCAACTATTTGACCTGATCGATCAAGCGTATCGGGATGGTATAATTGACCAACATACACTTGAATATCTTAAAGTCCCACATCCTCGAACTCCCACTTTTTATGCCCTGCCGAAGGTTCACAAGTCCCTCAGAGAACCGCCGGGAAGACCTATCGTATCTGGTTGTGGATCACTCACGGAACCAATTAGTGGGTACATCGATATGGTGTTACAACCTTTGGTGTCACAATTAGATTCATTTATACTAGACACCACTCATCTATTGAGGGAAATTAACGGTCTAATCTTGGAGCCGGACTGTATTCTGGTGGGGCTAGATGTAGAGGCTTTGTATATGAGTATACCACACTCCCTGGGTCTTGATGCTATACAATCGATCTTTGAACGTAGTCATAAACCAATTTCTGATCAACATAGGTTTATTTTGAAAGCACTAGACTTCGTCTTGCATCACAATGTTTTTCTTTTTAATGGCACTTACTATTTACAACGCCAAGGCGTGGCTATGGGCGCTAAATGTGCCCCCAGCTACGCCAATTTATTTCTAGGGGAATGGGAGCATTACGTCTTCATGGCTGAGGAATATGAGATATATTTACCCCATGTGCTACGTTGGCACAGATATATCGATGACATCATGCTAATATGGCAGGGCCCAGAGAAACTACTACAGGACTTCGTAGCGAAACTCAATGTCAACAGATTTAATCTAACTTTAACCTTAAATTATCATAGTACCAGATTGGAATTTTTGGATACGGAGATAAAAGTAGGTCAGGATGGTCACGTATCCACCAATCTTTATCGTAAGAAAACAGCTGGTAATAGCCTCCTACATGCCCAATCAATGCATCCTCATAGATGCATTGAGGGTATCCCTAAGGGACAATACATAAGATTGAGGCGAATATGTTCGACAGATGAGGACTTTAAACGAGAGGCCTATTCCCTTTACCAGAGATTCAAATCACGGGGCTATAAAACACGTTGCCTCCGCAGGGCATATCAATATGCTCTGTCCCTTAACAGGGATGACTTACTTTACAAACGTCGGAATCCCAACACCCAAATATCCTCCCCCAAGACACAGGAAGTAACACGATTGGTACTGACCTATAATACCAATGACAATGAAATTCGTTCCTCAATACACAAACATTGGAACATACTAGCAAAGGACCCTGTTGTGGGCAAATTGGTGTCCCCCTATCCTCAGTTTAGCTATAGGAGGAACACGAGTATTGGCGACTCACTTACCCGTAGTCATTTCCAACCACGATCTAGAACGACATGCTGTAAAACATTGGGCAGCTATAAATGTGGGGCTTGCGAACAGTGCCAATATATCAAAGTGTCTACTAGTTTTGGAAACGGGAGAGCAAACTATGACATGTACCATTATACGTGTTGTACGACCACACATGTAATTTATTTGTTCACTTGCCATTGTGGCAGCAAATATGTGGGCAAAACAAAAAGACCTTTTAGGAGACGCATATATGAGCACATGCGTGATATCAGGAATTGTAATTTGCTATCAGCAATTGCTAAACACATTGTTTGTATGCATAATGGACATTATGCAGGCTCCTATTTTCAGGGCATTGACCGTCTACATGGGGACATTAGGGGGGGTGATTTGGACAACAAAGTATTACAGTTGGAAACAACATGGATTTTTAGACTTAATGCTTATAAATCCGAATTTGGTCTCAATGGCCATTTAAACTTCCAGGCTTTTGTAAATAAATGATGGAATAGGACGACTTACTATATGGGCAGAGTATTTGGTTGCCTACATTGGCAAGTTTAATGACCACATATCATGTAATAATTTTTGTTTAGGATTGTAATAATCTGGTGTATGTGTCAATTTCTTTTCCTTCTCTTTCTTCTTTTTTTTTTTTTTTTCTCTTCGTTATTTCATTTGCTTATATGTTATTGAACTAACTAATTTTTTGCGACCCTTTGAGACTTTAACCTATATATATATATCTATAATTGAGCGTCCCGTATAGGTCCAGGGCCTATGTGTTAACTTTTCAATTGTACTTTATCACCATGCCTTAGGGGTACAAAAGTATAGTGACTGGCCATATAAATATTGATATAAATAGGGTTGCACTGAACTGTCCATGATTGTTCTATCTACTCATTTTTTGCTGAATGGATGTCCCTAGACTGCAACTTACTGCAATAATGTCACTATCTGGATATTAGCGACATTGAAAGGTTTCACGCAACGGTGTGGCAATCACGATCATTGAAGTCACGTGACGTTACCCTTAAAAGGATGTCATATCCGGTTTGTCGGTCTCTTGACAAAGCCGCAGGTAGCGGCGAAACAGCTGTCGAGGTACAGCGCTGCTAGGGGAATCGTGTTCTTCTGCTCTCCTTCCCGTTGGGGATGATGCGCACTAGAGGTACAAGTGATAGCGGAAGACGAATGTGAGTATGGACTGTTAAACAAACCGGTGTGGGAGGTGATCCGCTACGGTCAGTATCTTCTTTATTCTGTACAGCGATTGCTGCAGAGCGGTGGGACACATACAACTACATAGTGATTGTTATACCATCATAACATCGGAATCTAGATGTCCACCGGATACATCTAGGGGACATTCCCTTCCCTAGAGCCCACGTCCTTGCTATTCAGAACTGTACTATTTCGGGCACCAACGAGTTAACCCCACACCGGCTCCGCCTCACATGCCGCTTTACACTTGTCATTCACAATTTGAATTGGACTAATCTCCTTTTCTCCATCGAACTAAGCACTTTATTGGTGATTTATATAATTGCCGTGATGATCGTTTGCTCTCCTCAGCTTATGAACGTTTAACCACGGTCCTCGTATGGACGGGCGCTCTTGATTAAGAGCTGGTTACAATTGATACTCAGTGGAGGCTCGGATTCAAAGCGTGCACGCAGCCTCTTACACTACATTGGACTGTTTATAATACATATTAATTAGGAGTAATGGGAACCCTACCCCCCAAGCAGCACTGCTTATTTTAAATGATTTTAGTAATTTTGGCATGGTGATAATAAATATTGCTTTTTAATTCAAACTGCATGGTCCTGGTTATCTAATATTGTTTACTCGTATTTGGAGGATAAGTCCCATATTTGTGTGGGTAAATATGTCAATATAAATTAAATGTGGACACCTCCTTAATGCGGGCCGTAATTTGGCCAATACCAATTGCATGTACCTTGCTTGGGTTATATGGATATTTAAAAGGTTGGTTTTCATACTTTCAGTTACATCTAATTGTAATGTCGTTCATTTGGAGCAAGCAGCGTTCAGCAGGGATTTGAGTTTGTCCTCGGTGAACTTGCCATTTATGATTTGGCCGAGAATGAGAGGGAGAAATCGCTGAACTTTATCTTTTGTTTTTGTAAAAATGTATGGTTGGTGGTGACATCAGATCTACTCATATGAAGTTTTAACCTCAGAGGGAAGTCATACATTTTTTCCTTTTGTAGGACAAATATTCTCTCACTTGTGTGTTGCTGGTGAGTTTACAAGGGAGAATGGAATGGCACTTGGCATTATAAGGAAGCCACTCACTGAGGAAGAAATTGATTTTTAAATGATTCAATAACAGATTTTAAAAATGATTCATATAAAAGTCTAATATTATCATATGGCACTGCTGGTGTGACGGGACTGCAATTATTTTTATGCTCCCTAGTGATGGGCGAATAAATTCGCGAATTCGGGGCGAATTTCCACGTTTCGCTGAATAAATTTACGAAATTACGTTGATAATTCGCCACCGTCAAAAAAATTTGGACGTGTGTCGGAATAGCCGCTTGCGTCAAAACTAGTGTGTCGACATTATTCGGAAGCCCATTGACTTTAATCTAGGCGTCAAAATTTAAGCGAATTGACACGGGCTTCAAAATTTACGTGGGCGTCAAAATTTGCATTTCGCAAATTCCACATCGGGCAAAATGTTTGCCTATCACTGATGTTCACTTCTGTCTTTTAATAGAGTCAGACTGGGGGCCCAACAAGGCTGCCACCAGCCCCAGTCATGACTGAGGTCCAACCCCATTGTAGCAGCGATTGGGGTGGGGAAGTTCAGGGGGGAGCACCCAAGGATTCAGGCCCACCTGGGAGAGGGGCAGGCTTGGGGGGGCCATGAGGGACGGGAGGCACCAGGTTTATTCCCATTGTCCAGCTAGCCCAGTCCAACCTTGTATTTGACTGTTTTCCCTGGTGTAAATCTGTTATATAATGTATGAATCAAGAAAGAAATCCAGTAGCACACTTGAATTGATGCAAAATCCGTAGTAATTTATTTAGCCCATATATGAACAAACAAGAGCTTGTGTTTTATGTCATTGCACTTGAGCAACTACTCGCATATAAAATGGGCTGCAATAGCTCCCAGGGCCACTGAGAACTGGCATCCAATATGAAATTGCTGCAGCTGGAATAACTACTACAAGTATGGGACCCGGGGATCCGGAAGCCCATTATGCAGAAGGCTCTTAATTATGGAAAGGCCATCTCCCATAGACTCCATTTTATCCAAATGTTTAAAAATGATTTCCTTTTTCTCTGTTCCTTTTTACCTTGTTCTTGATCCCAGCTAAGATATAACTAATCCTTATTGGAAGCAAAACCAGACTTAAGGTATGAAGATCCAAATTAGGGAAAGACCCGTTATCTGCAAACCCCAGGTCCTGAGCATTATGGATAACAAGTCCCATACCTGTATTAGTTTTCATTTTTGTTTTCATTTTCTGTTTTTTTCTTATAACTAAGCGATAATAAATAATTAAAATAAAGATGCTCAGATGCAAAGATGCAAGAATGTTGATAAATGCCTTCAGAATCTTCAGAATCGTGTTCTCCTTCATGTAAGAAGCACACATTTCACAGAAATCTTTAAAAACTTTATACTTAATGAAGTATAAATCTTGATCAACCACTGCTTCCGAGTTAAAAATGGTTGTGCAACAGAATCATTATCCCATTTTAAACAGCAAGTTCAGTTTTTAAGTATTGGTGAAATATTTTTAGTACATGTTACCACCCCTCTGACTTCCAACCATTATTTGTATGGAAAGGATTGTTACTGTGGTCCATTAGCCTGTTTTCTGAATACATCTGGGTTTACACACGGGTAGTCATGGGATCATGGTTACCCTACAGGTTAACCTATTGGTAAGATGATTTTGTTCATTGCTCATTTGTTGGAGCTCTTAACAAGGAAGTCTTAATTTGTCCCTCTAACTCATATTAGACCATCATGTTGCCGCTCCCTATACCTGTAACAGTGAAATGGAAGTTGAATTGAAGATTTAGAAACTTGAAGAAGAAAAAGGGATCATATCACTAAAATTGCTGATCACTATTGGTGTAGTACATAAGCCTATAATCAAAGGGCAGCATTAACAGCATTAAATATTTGGGGGTAAGTATGTGCCAGCTTCGCATATTCTTTTGGAGTGATTTTGTCCTCATCTCACTGGCAGATTTACTCCTGGTTGTTCAAGTTAGATGGGTGACTTTGTTCACCTCCAGGGTTGGACTGGGCCAGTGGGACACCGGGAAAAAACCTGGTGGGCCCTGATGGCCCATATGCGCTCCAACCTGCCTGGTGATTTCTCCCAGCCCCAAACGATAGAAGAAATTGCAGGTACTCAATGGCTGGACGGGGTAGAGGCGGGTTGTGGGCAGCTGCCAAAGGGGGGCCCTGATGTTAGGGGGTGGGAGTAATAAGGCAGCCCCAGCGGGGCCAGGGCCCCCCAGTCCAACACTGTTCACCTCAGTTTTAAAAATGCTAATAATTGTATTGACAACCACACTTTGACTGTTCCATTTTAGGACATATTCTTGTTTTACTATTAAAGGGGATGTAAAATAAAAAAAAAGTGAAATTCCTTTAATGGGTCCACTGCCTAAAAATAAAGCTATCTTCAATATAATTTCATTAAAAAAATCTGTACCCTTTTCTTAAAAATAATAATTTTCTGCGCTCCAGCTCCCCTTCTCTACATGCACACAGACTTCAGCCTGCATGATTTCTTGATCCGGCCAACCAGCGGTTGCTTTATTTCAAAACAATCTCTCCTCCTCTGAGTTCTGAAGTGTCAGGGAAGCAGCTTGTGGAGTTGTCACAGAGGTTAGCTTTAGTCAGGAACAAACAGATAAATGAATCCAAAGTATCGCTTACCATTCTGAAGTAAAGCAGCCACCGGCTGGATTTGAGGAATTCATGCAGGCTGAAGTCCATTCGCATAAAGAGAAGGGGAGCTGGAGCACAGAAGATCAGTCTTTATGAAAACTGTACAGATTTTTTAATTAAAACAAATTTAGGCAGTGGACTTGTTAAAGTAATTTTACTTTTTTGACTTTACATCCCCTTTAAGCCACTTGCCTTGTCTTTAGGATCATTGACGAAAAGCCAACTTTCATGGAAGACTTTTTAAAAGTCGTTTACTTTTGCAGTAATTTTCCTGTATTTGGCACCATCCATTCTTCCTTCTATTTTAATAAGATGCCTGGTCTCTCTTGGCGAGAAAGCAGCCTCCATAAAATATAATTGGAAAGAGAAAGCAGCCTCATAGCATGACACTATCAAGCCTGAAGGCTCATTTATGTCCACAAGTGTAGTGAGAAAAATCCAGTTGGAGCACAATTGCCATGTTTTATTTTTGTTTGTTTTTTTTGCAGTTGCAGGGGAGCATTGTGTTTGTCCAGTACAATCTACTGTTTTAATATTAATTCAAGTGGAGTCAATGGGAGATGGTGTTCCTGTTATTCCAAACTTTCTGGACAATAATTTCTAAATATGGAAACCTGTACTAAAGTGTTTTTCTTAAACAACAACGATGAACTAAACTTCAGGCATGACAATGTTTTGCTAGATGTGTCTATGTATCATACGCCTTTAGCCCAGTATAGATTATATAGTGAATAAAGTACCCCCTCTTGTAAAATATAAGGATATTATAAGTTACCGAGGAGTTTCATGACCATATAAAAACATGAGGCCGAAGGCCGAGTGTTTTTATACAGGTCATGGAACTCCTAGGTTGCTGTATAATAACAGCTGGAGGACCAGAGGCTGGAGAACCTTACCTTGTATAAATAACTGGGCCCAGGAAAGTCTATCCTGAGCATGGAAGCATCACTGCAATAGTTGCAGCAACTGACTGCAGATAACTGGGGTGATATGCAGTTCCATACCTGCCATGAGACAAGCTCACTCTAAATTCTAATCTTTGTTGTTTGACATTAGAGCTAAATCTATTGCAATATAATTTAAATGAAACCTAAGCCATTTAAAAATGTAAAACTAGAGAGAAGGAACTATACTCCCATTAATAGTATGTAGAACTATACTCCCATTAATAGTATGTAGAACTATACTCCCATTAATAGTAGTTTTTAAGGATAAATAAATGGAAAAAAAACAATTCTTATTAAACTGCATATTTTCTCTTTGAAGATGAACCTGAAGATGAATCGTTTTACTGTAACAAGGAAATATGTTGGATTTGTTATTGCTTGCAATTTTATAGTATGAACAGTCTTTTACTATGATAATATCAAATTTAATTTCCTGCTTTGTTGTTCCTATAAATCATATCTCAGTGACATCATGATAGCAACGTATAAACATTTCCTAAGTAAAGTCTTGCCTATGGGGTACTTCATTTCATTAGCTGAAATATTTAATTGGTTTATTTGTACAACATTATGAGTTTGGTATGATGTGAGCTTGTTGTGGAATAAGTAGCCCGCTACATGTAAAAAGTTGGATAACTCTGCAGTTAGCAACAAAGCTGGACTGGAGTGGCTGGGGCCCACCAGGAAACCTAATGTCAAGGGCCTGCACCCCCCCCCCCACCGATACCAGATGATTGGGAAAGTAGGATTTTTAGAATGAATGGGCAATAATGTGGGTAACAAATCTAATTAAAGGGATCCTGTCATCGGAAAACATGTTTTTTTATTTCAAAACACATAAGTTAATAGTGCTACTCCAGCAGCATTCTGCACTGTAATCCATTTCTCAAAAGAGCAAACAGATTTTTTTATATTCAATTTTGAAATCTGACATGGTGCTAGACATTTTGTCAATTTCCCAGCTTCCCCCAGTCATGTGACTTGTGTCTGCTCTTTAGGAGAGAAGTGCTTTCTGGCAGGCTGCTGTTTTTCCTTCTCAATGTAATTGAATGTGTCTCAGTGGGACATGGGTTTTTACTATTGAGTGTTGTTCTTAGATCTACCAGGCAGCTGTTATCTTGTGTTAGAGAACTGTTATCTGGTTACCTTCCCATTGTTCTTTTGTTTGGCTGCTGGAGTGGAAAAAGGGAGGGGTGATATCACTCCAACTTGCAGTACAGCAGTAAAGAGTGATTGAAGTTTATCAGAGCACAAGTCACATGACAGGGACAGCTGGGAAATTGACAAAATATCTAGCCCCAGATTTCAAAATTGAATATAAAAAAATCTGTTTTCTCTTTTGAGAAATGGATTTCAGTGCAGAATTCTGCTGGAGCAGCACTATTAACTGATTCATTTTGAATTTTTTTTCCCCCATGACAGTATCCCTTTAAAGCAAATTAAAAATAATGAAATCAAATGCTAGTAGTCACTGTAGAAATGGATAAGCAATTAACCCCAGAAATGCCAATAATCACCATAGAAACTAGATAATCAGCAATAATGCCAGACATGCCAGAAATCACTGCAGTAAATAGAGTCCACACACATGATACACAGTAGCAGTAATACTGTAGGTAGGGGAATACTTCATGGTTTAGGGGAAGGCTACAAAAAGCTATCTCAGAGCTTGAAACTGTCAGTTTCAACTGTAAGGAATGTAATCAGGAAATGGAAGGTCACAGGCACAGTTGCTGTAAAACCCAGGTCTGACAGGCCAAGAAAAATACAGGAGCGGTATTTATGCAGAGGGAGAAGTACAATATTCTGGAATGGCCGTCGCAGTCCCCAAACTTCAATATCATCAAAAATCTATGGGATGGTTTGAAGCAGGCTGTCCATGCTCGGCAGCCATGAAAATTTAACTGAACTGGAGAGATTTTGTATGGATCAATGGTCAAAAATACAGTCATCCACAATCCAGACACTTATCAAAGGCTATAGGAGGCGTCTAGAGGCTGTTACATTTGCAAAAGGAGGCTCAACTAAGTATTGTTGTAATACAATCTGTTGGGGTGCCCAAATTTATGCGCCTGTCTAATTTTGTTATGGTGCATATTGCATATTAATCCAATAAACTTTGTCACTGCTGAAATACTACTGTTTCCATAAGGCATGTTATACTGTATATTAAAAGGAAGTTGCTACTTTGAAAGCTCAGCCAATGATAAACAAAACTCCAAAGAATTAAGAGGGGTTCCCAAACTTTGTCATATGACTGTATATCTGCCCAATCAATTCAGCTGACTTTTTATTTATTCAGTGTTTATTTGACATAAGGATTGATACTCTTCACTTTTTTTACTTTGACCAGAAGTCAGGAAACTAACATAATATTTGTATTTAAATTTGGGAGGGCTCCAGGAAATCAGAAGTCTCCGGGAAAATTAAATCAGACCTCTGATTTGTTGCCAAGTCTTGTAGTTTTTTTATGGTGCATTCAATCCCTAAACAATTAGACTTTAAATTTGAGTTCACCGGCCATTTCAATTTAGTTAGTTCAATGAAATGGCTCCATCTGGCTTTGCATTTCTGCACTGAAATACATATGGGGAAAGTAATAAACTGTGCCAGTAATTACCTACTTTAAAAAAAGAAATAAACATACTGTACAACTACATTAACATAACCATTAATACAACTGCGGGTATAGGTTCTATTATTCAGAATGCTTGAGAATTGGGGAGGGATATTATCTGTAATTTGGATCTTTATACTTTTATATCTAATTAAAACATTTAAACATGAAATAAACCCAATAGGATAATTTTGCCTCCAATGTGGATTCAAGCAGCTTAGTAATCAAGAAACAAGGTAGTTTTATTATTACAGGCATGGGACCTGTTATCCAAAATGCTCTGAACCTGGGGTTTTCCAAATAATGGATCTTTCCATAATCAGGATCTTCATACCGTAAAGCTGGTCATACACTATAAGATCTGCTTGTTTGCTATAAGCCCACCAACGGAAGGGCTACATCCTATGGCCGAATAATTAGATTACCACGAGGAGAAATGGGCTCTGACGAGTCAATCGCCTGAAAAAATAAACCTTACCGATCTATATCGTGGCCAGATATTGATCAGGAAGACCTGTCGGAAGCCACATACGTGGGCAGCTTTAATCTGCCCGTGTATGGCCACCATTAGTTTACACACTTATCCACTGCAGGTGCCAAAATGGTCAGCACTCCCAGTAAAGTAGATTGCTGTTTTTTCCCCAGGCCTGGAAGAAACAGATAAGATAGAAAGATAGAATTTCTTAAAAGGAGCAACAGCCTAGGGAAATAGTTTAGCATCTAAATTCAGTGGGAAGCACATAATCTTTTGGAACACCCAACCCCAATGAATTAGGCTTTCCTTTTCTGATGGCCTCCCATGAATTGGCACTTTCTGAATATGGGATTTCAAGTAAGAGATCCTATACCTTTATTTACAGTATATAAGTGTAGGGGACAAGAGGAATCCTTCCCCTGTTTTTCTGCCTGTGACATCATCCAGCTGTTACAGGCTGGAGGGCGATCAGAGTGTGCCTGACTTTGGAGCCATATGTACGGGGTCTCCCAGAGAGCTGAACAGAGCCAGCAGGAGTAGCTGTACAGAGAAGTACAGTGACTTTGGAGCCATATGTACGGGGTCTCCCAGAGAGCTGAACAGAGCCAGCAGGAGTAGCTGTACAGAGAAGTACAGAGAAGCTGTTAAATCTGTGGAATCTGTGGAGGTATAAATTGAGCCAAGCCTGTCCCCTGCCAAGCTGCTAGAAACTCATAAGGAGAAAGGTGCCACTGTGGAGATTGATCCTGTTGCAGATCTGCATATAATCTCCAGTGTGATTGCCTCTGAGAGCATCCCAGTGAGTGAGCCCCCCAAGGAAGGATACTGGCACAGATACAAGCGTGGGGCCCCAAAGTGAAGACAAGTCTTGTGTATTTACCTGCTGTGTAGGAGCTGCTGCTAAATTCCAAAGGGAGAGGTGCTTTTGGGAAATGGTAGCGCTACCTGGTGAATAAGAGCTCTGTGGAAGGGACATTTAATTTAAACTGTGTGGTTATTAACCCCTTCCGGAGGATTGGGACTTTGATATTAAAAAGGACTGTGTTGGAGCACCAGTTAAGTACCTAATAGTGATTTAGGTAGTGTCCCATGTGTCCCCAGTGTAGGAGTGCATGGTGTATTAGTTTGCCCAAGTTTACTGCAGTTTATATAAAGTTTATATTTGTTTCATTTGCAAACTGTGTGTGTTTTATTATTCCTAGTGGAATCCCTCTGAGGTGTGTTCCTCAGTGTTCCCTAGGTGGAGGCACTGCGCTGTAATTCCCAGTTCCCGGTACTTTTCATACTCAAAAGGGACCCATGGCCCCTGGATTGCCAAGGGTTGCTATTTAAAGAGACACTAACAAAATTAGGGTTATGTTAGTTATTGCTATGTTTTGGTAGCCAAAGATGAGTAGAGTATAACAGTGCTTTATTAGCAGGTTCATGCAGCCATTACACAACAGTAAGCAAGCTGTATAGAAAGTATGCACAGTATAAGTCTTGAGCACAGTGACATCTACAGGCCATTTGTATAAACACGACAGTTATGTCGCTTCCAGTGATTGTAACTGTTTCAGAACAACTTTTTTTTATAAGTAGGCTAATAGTAAATAACTTTGTATTGCTGCAGGGTTCAAAAAAGTTACATATCTTATTGCACTGAAATCGCTGCCAACAGTGGTGGAAATGATGTCCAAGTGGTAGCTGAATATTTTCACATGAGCGTCTGTATCGTATCCATCTGATGGGATTTCTGGAAGTTTTGTATATTTTTAATGATTCCGGTGCCAGCGCACCTCACACAGAGAAGCGGCAGATGGGCATTTGGGTTGTACAAGCTCTGTGCCTTTGATTTTTGGCACTGTGTTTGCCTTTAGTGTTTAGACTCAAGTCTATGAGAAAAAATACATTTATTTTCAGGAGAGCTTGATTGTAGTTTATGTGGAAATCTAAGGTTGAGGCTGGTGATTATTTAGTAATAAGTGTTAACCCTGTAGCTCCTGCAGCAAAAACCAGGAATTGTTATACACAGAGTAATCTGAACTGCATCTGTATGATTAATTCAGTTGCCAGGACAGAAAAAATGTTTCTAGCCGATGTCCAGTAATATCTCGATGGTGAGTCATTTTCCCCAGACAACACTTTCACTTGGAGTTTCTCTGTCTTGGAAATTTTTTAGTAGTAGTAAGGGAAGGAAAGAATGAATGAGCTTTAACTCCAGACTCACTCGTATGAAACTAGTGAATCAGCTTCGGTGGGCTGTGATATCATTCATTCATTTGTTTAAAATTGGAATTGTATTCTGAAACCCATGTTAGCCATAGACTGGTCTTGTTGTGAATGACATCACTTTAATGACTGATGTGTGTTAGATGTTTCATGAATTCATACACATGTGACAATACTATTGTAGCCCTTTAAACTCATACGGATTCTATTCAGATTAAAGAGAAATGTATCAATTAAATGTAACAGTTCAAAATTTGAACCTGGATTACTGAGCTGCCAGACTGAAATACTAGAGACAGGAACATTAAACTTTAGACTTCAATTCTGGGGGAAAAAAAGGTAAAGAATAAAAAATAAGTGATTGAAAAAAGTCTTTATTTTTGATGAACAATCTGAAACCAATGAGTGTTTGGAAGGTGAACAACCCCTTTAAAGGGCATGTGAAGTCTAAAATAGAATAAGGCTAGAAATGCTGTATTTTATATACTAAATATAAACATGAACTTACTGCACCACAAGCCTAATGAAACAAATAATTTATCCTTTCAAAGTTTGCTACAGGGGTCGCCATCTTGTAACTTTGTTAAACATCTTTGCAAGACTAAGACTGTGCACATGCTCAGTGTGGTCTGGGCTGCTTAGGGATCGTCATAAACAAAGCTGCTTGAGTTCTGCATGGCTGGGAAGTAAGGCGGGGGCTCCCCCTGCTGTTCATAAGTATGATTGTTTCCCTGCTCAGCAGTTAGGGACCATCTGACAATTCCTATCCAATTCAGTAAATAAAGGGAGAATTTCATTGCATACAGTCAGGTTTCTTATAAAAACGGTACACATTTTTTATTTAAAGTATATTGGAGATAGGTTTCTTTTTCATTAAAGACAGTAAAAATGGGATTTTATTGTTTTTGCCTTTACATGCCTTTTAAAGGGGAACTATCTCGAAAATTAAAATGTAAGATAAGCTTAATCACACTGAAATACGCAACTTTCTAAATACAATCAATTAAATATTCTGTACCGTTTCTGAAATAAATCAAGTTTATCTTCACCATCCCTCTCTCAGCATCTATTTCTCCTCATTTTGTCTTCATGCAGCAGTTGGGTGTCAGATGAATGATCCAATATATCTTATAGGGGGGCTCCTTTTGCCTAGAAGATGTATTAGTGAGTGAACTCTTATTCATCTTCTAGGAACGGGAGACCCCCCCTATAAATATCGGATCATTCATCTGACACCCAAATGCTGCATGAAGAGAGAATGAAGAGAAACAGATGTTGAGAGAGAGAGAGAGAGAGAGAGAGAGAGAGAAGATAAACTTGATTATATCAGAAACTATACAGAATTTTTAATTGATTGTATTTAGAAAGTTTCTTTCTTCAATATAATGAAGCTTATATAAAATTTTCATTTTCGCGATAGTTCCCCTTTAAAGGAGAAACAAACCCTTAATAAAAAAAGACCTCTACCCCCCTACCCTACATAGACACCCCTCCAGCTTAGCTGCCCCCCCCCCCCAGCCAATGCCCCTAACTCTTTACTCACCCCGCAGATTCTGTCCAGCGGAGTTTACGGAATAAGACAGGCGCTTCAGCAATTTTTTTGAGTTTTAGTGCATGCGCAGTTGTCTCACAACAAAAATTGCTCCAACTGCGCATGCACTGCTTCGCCGGTTTCACTCCGAAGATTACCGAAGAGTAGAAGATGGCGCCCGTGAACTCTGCTGGACAGAATCTGCCTGGAGGGGTAAGTAAAGAGTTAGGGGCATTTGCCCAGGGGGGCAGCTAGGCTGGGGGGAGGAGGGAGGGAGGTCTATGTAGAGTAGGGGGGTAGGGTTTTTTTTTATTAAGGGCTTGTTTCTCCTTTAAGGCTGGCTGCATGAACATTCAGTATAACCCTAAACATGAGCACAATGTTTGCATCAGTTGATAATAAGACCAAACCTGAGCCCGTATGCTGGCGCAGAAGCATTTTGTGATGTCTGGAACCATTGGGTAGGAAATAGGTTCATTCCTGGCGGCTCTGTGTAGACCATTTTGATCCTGATGGGATCAAACCACATGCGATTCAACATTTGTTTTTTTTTTTCTTTATTGAAATGCTTCTGTACGAAAAGCTTTTAATTCCCAACTCACGTCAAGCCAGCAGAGTGGGAGCAATTTACTCTTGAACTATAAAACTATGCAGAAAATGTTTTTCTTTCTACTAAATGAAATGTACTGTTTCTGAAAATGCAGCGGACTTTACACGTTGTATTTACTTAACATGCTCATACCGTTATGTCAAGCTCTTTCCTTTAATAAAACAGCAACAGACTCTCTCTCTCTAAGGAGCGAATGCTAGAGAGATGTGGCAAACTGTCTTTTCACCCTTCAATATAAACATACCCTCATTTTCTGACATTTTAACTGAATTCTATTATTGTTCCACTTTGTGAGTCACTTGCAAGAAGGGCAGGTTTCTTCCTGACAAAGGCTTATGCCTCTCAAATGTCTCTGATGATAACCAGTCCATCCAGGTCATAAAAATGTTTCCATATTCGTGCCGGGATTCTGGGAACCCACGGATTTCACTCATGACAGGGAGGGAAGGAAATGATGGTTTGGGAAGCCTCATTTAGCATTTAGGCTTTTGTTTAGCTAGGTGTCCATGACGTCCATGATTGCGCCGTGACACGTAACCCTATGACACACGGACCTCAGTGGAAGTTTCCCGTTTATGGAGTCAATTTTATTCCGATTCTAAATTTTGAAAAGTACATGGAGGGCAAACAGCCTTAAATATCACTGTGCCATTTTCCTGCTTTTTCAGGGCAGTTGTTTTTTGTAGCTGCTTTGGTTTTTCTATTTTGTGTTTTTACATTTTGAGGCCTATCCTTTAGGCTGATATCTGTTCAGTGGCGTAACTAGATGTTGCTGGGCCCCACAGCAAATTAATTTTAGGGCCCCCAACATATACAGTGTTTGTCCTGTTTTACCAATATATGTTCAAATTGCTCATCAATGAGAGCCTCATGGGGCCCCCTGTACCTCCTGGGCCCCCCTGCAGCCGCAGGGTCTGCTTCCTCTGTAGTTACGCCCCTGTATCTGTTGCAGTTAAAACAATAACAAAAAATATCTGTGCTGTTGTTATTGGCAGGAATATCGCTTGTGTCACATTTACTAAATCCTTTATTAGTCTATGTGGTTGCAGGCAAGATATGAGTGTGCTTCTGTTTGTCCCACTAGTTTGCTTCCAGGAATCCACGCTGCTTATCATTGATGGGTGGCATAAGCCACACGCTGACATATGTATGGAGTTAATATAATAGTATCCTGGGCAGTCGGAAATGTAGAATTAATGGGCTGAAAATAGATACCAGGTGAATGGGAATCTCAGGAAAGTGTGTAAGTGGTTTCATAGGCAGAAAGCCCCTTATTATCAATGATTTATGTCATGCTGTGAAGCAGTTTTAGTTTTTATCGCCCAAGCTAGTTGCAGAATGATGTGAAACGGGCACAGAATGGGACATTTATATATGCCATTTATTCACTCTTTGTTATAACTAAGGTAAAGCACAGCGTATCTTGTCGGCGCCATATAAATAAATGATGATGATGATGATATCCCATTTTAGGCAAGAAGATAAGCCAAGTGAACTTGTGCCAGGATTTACAGCATTATGGGTTTTAGTGATAAATAAGCATCATATACTCTTATACAGGCATGGGTCCTGTTTCTAGAATGCTTCAGACCTCTGGTTTTCCGATATTCTGTAATTTGGATCTTCATACCTTAAAGGAACAGTAACACCACAGATGAAAGTGTTTTAAAGTAATGAAAATATCATGTAATGTTGCCCTGCACAGTTTGCTTCAGAAACACTCCTATAGTTCATATAAACAAGCTGCTGAGTAGCAATGGTGGAAATTAAAACAAGGCTATATGGCACAGGATAAATAGTGGATAACAGATAACATTATGAGCCTTTTCTCATTTGAATGGCTGCCCCCATGGCTACACAGCAGCTTATTTATATTAACTATAGTAGTGTTTCTGAAGCAAACACAGCAGTTTTACTAGTGCAAGGCAACACTGCATTATATTTGTATTACTTTAATACAATTTCATTTTTGATGTTACTGGTCCTTTAACTCCACTAGAAATTAATTTAAACATTAATAAACCAAATAGGCTGGTTTGGCTTCCAATAAGGATTAATTATATCTCAGTTGGGATCAACTACAAGCTACTGTTTTTTTTACAGAGAAAAAGGAAATCATTTTTAAAAATGTGGATTATTTGGATAAAATGGGAGTCTATGGGAGACAGCCATTCCATAATGCTCCATAAAGCTCCATGGAGCTTTCTGGATAACAGGTTAATGAATAATAGTTCCCATACCTGTGCCACCATTAACAAATCTTAGTGTAAAAGAGGAACCAATATTTTATTCCAGATTTTAAAAACCCAAAGCCAAATGTTCTGGCATGTAGCAGTTGTGCAGCCAGTGTAAATCTGCAGGTTATTCACCTCCATGTTATTCCCACACAACCACCACCGCAGGCAGTACTATTTACACTGTATTTACACTGTCATCAGTCCGTATGACATGAGCGAGCACGAGCAGTGGCTACTTTACAATATTTCTAGAATTCCAGGGAATGAATCCCAATGCCTATGCCTTGTATCCCCCTAAGGGCAACAATGGTGGATTGCATTTAGGCAGCTAACAAAACACTTTCAGCATGTGAAAGTTTATTAATTATACAACATTGCATCTTTAAAGATAGGGAAAGTGTTTTCATTTCCACAGCTGCCTTCTCAATTTGAGTTGCTTGTCAGTAGGGTTTTCCTGCAGCCCCCGGCTAAACACATTTCAATAATTATTTCTTTATAGATTTATAGTTATTTATAATGCATTCTTCTTCTAACTGTTTCCAGCTTTCATCTATACAGCTAAAAACCAATGCACTGTAAGGGTCAGGCCACACTGGGTGTTTTAGTCGCCTGGCGACTAATCGCCTCGTTTTTGCGGCGACCAATCTCCCCAAACGCCTTCCCTGACTCTGCGCCGGCTAAAATGAAAAAACGCCGGCGCTAATCATACGTGACGATTTGTTTTCTGAAGTCACACAAAGTTTCCTTGTGAGGCAACTTTGGAAAATGAACCGCCGCGTGTGATCAGCGCCGGTGTTTTTTCATTTTAAGCTGGCGCAGAGTCATGGAAGGCGCTTGGGGAGATTGGTCGCCGCAAAGATGAGGCGATTAGTTGCCAGGCGACCAAAACGCCCAGTGTGGACTTACCCTTAAGCTCCGCATTTATTGTTATTGCTACTTTTTATTACTCCTTTTTCTATTCAGGCCTCTCCTATTCATATTTCAGTCTCTTCTTTAAATCAATGCATGGTTGCTAGGGGAATTTAAATAACTAAGGTAAACCAGATTGCTGAAATTGCAAACGGGATAGCTGCTGAATAAAAAGCTAAATAACTTAAAACCCACAAATAAAAAAAAAAAAAAACAAATTGCAAATTGTCTCAGAATATCACTCTCTACATCATACAAGAAGTTAACTCAAAGGTGAACAACCCGTTTAATGTTGCAACAGAAAAGGTGCATGGTTTGGCAGAACTTCTCCCATAAACATTTTCCCATCTATGTACCTCTCATTACTTTGCACTATCCCAAGCCAAGTGTGTGCGGGGAACAGAATGTACAGTGGCATTCGCAAAATGTTTGATCAAATAAAAATCGTTCTAACGATTCGAACGATTTTAAGCGATCGATCAAATGATTTTTATTTGATCATAAAAAGTGCCTAAAATTGACAATGTCCCCATAGGCTAACATTCAATTCGGTAGCTTTTATTTGGCAAAGTATTGAGTCGAAGGATTTTTTAAAGAGACAGTACTTCAATTATCGAATGGTCGAACGATTTTTACTTCGAATCATTTAAATGGTTAGATTAGATTGAATTTGACCAATTCGATGGTCGAAGTACCCAATAAATTACTTCCAAATTTGAATATTTTTGGATTCAAACTATTCACTCGAGCTTAGTAAATCTGCCCATAACTGTGTGAAGGAACAGATTCAGAACCAGGAGGAAGTCTAGTACAGGTATGGGATCCGTTATCCGGAACCAGTTACCCAGAAAGCCCTGAATTACAGAAAGGCTGTCTCTATTTTATCCAAATAATACAAATTTTTAAAAATGGTTTCCTTTTTTCTTTGTCATAATAAAATTGTACTTATTGGACAAAACCAGCCTATTGGGTTTATTTAATGTTTAAATGATTTTCTAGTAGACTTAAGGTATGAAGGTCCAAATTGTGTAATGATTCATTATTTGGAAAACCTGAGGTCTCGAGCATTCTGGATAACAGTTACCATACCTGTATAGGAAACTAGCAACTTATTTAAATATCAATACAGATGTTGGGTGAGCCAGACAACCAGCACACTAAGGAAACAGACGGTAGCCCCCACACATTATGAGGAAAAGGCAGAAGTTGAGACTAGTAGTCAACTGATATATGACTAATATACAAATAGATACTGTAACTATAACTTGACTGTGAGTGGAGCAACCTGAAATTACATGTACAGGACTCTCTTAATCTGTGAGGCTGTGACCACAAAATACATATAGTCAAATACAAGAGTCCTCTGCACTCAACCCATTATCAATATATTTAAGACAGAGACATTTTGTGCATACTGCTACTAAAAAATGCCTTACCCTTTAAACAAAACAGGGATTGTTTGTCCATATATTGCAATATATTTAAGCTGGCCAACTACGTCAAAGTCATCCCATATCTGGCCAGTCCTATGCTCAATTTTCATCTGATTCATTAAGAATTCTATTGCTTCATTATACATTTTACAAAGGGACTAGGTTTTACCTGCAACTTACTTACTGCTTTCAAAGTAAAACTCCCAAACTTGGCTGCCCTTTTATTAGACACCAGTGGGATCACCTGACTGTAGCTGGGAAGGGTGGGAGCTACAACATGGAGCTGGTCACTGCTTCTGTATAACTAAACGGCACTCACAGGATTTGCATAAAGAGAGAAAAAATCACCATAGAAAATCCCATAACAAATCAGTGACACTTGTACTGAATGTAAGTTACTGAGCTGCACTAAATTAAATGCAATCAGTGTAACCCTACTGGGTCGAGGACTATGATCTGTTAACCTTACCCACGCAGCTGTATTTAGAGGAGGGTTTTGCTTAATATCATGATATTCTGCACTTGTTAGATTTTAAGCTTAACTTTCCCTTGCCTGAATATCTATATACAGGTATGGGATCTATTATCTGGAAATCCACTATCCTGAAAGCTCCCATTTATGGGAAGGCCATCTCCATAGAGTCCATTTTAATCAAATTATTTGCACTTTTAAAAATTATTTCCCTTTTCTCTTTCATATTAAAACAGTAACTTGTACTTGATACCAACTGAGATACTGTATAATTAATCTTTATTGGTGACAAAATCCTATTGGGTTTATTTAATGTTTAAATTGTTTTTTGTAGTAAACGTAAGGTATGAAGATCCAAATTATTAGATAAGGTAAGAACCCTTATTAAGAAAACCCCAGGTCCCAAGCATTCTGGATAACAGGTCCCATACCTGTACTGTGTTTTGTATTGTTTTGAAGTCGTTATGTCTGTTGTATCAGGTGCAGGAAGCCTATCCCTGGTGGTGCACACAGTTATGATACAACAGAACTTGTTAGCAATTACCAATATATAAATGTTGAAACAACTGCACAGAACAATTAAGCTTATCTAACGGCACCCTGTCATAGGATCAGGCCCGGACTGGCAATCTGTGGGCTCTGGCAAATGCCAGAGGGGCTGCTATAAGGTCCCATAGAAAGTCAGTATTTAATGTGCTGGTGGGGGCTGTTTGGGCTTCTGATTGGGCCCCTGTGTACCTGAAATTCCAGGACCTATTTTAATTCTCAATCCGGACCTGCATAGGATAAAGAGAATGTATGTTTGCCGTGTATGAGGTTAATAACCACAAGTTGTGATGTTGTGAGTAACGTTACACTCATATTGCACAAGTGATTTGCCTTCCTGATGTCGAGGCTCCTCAGCCACAAAGTCACACATATACAAATTAGGAAACTGATCATCTGGGCTTCGACAGTATATCAAACTGAAACTGGCAATGCAAACACAACTGAATTCAGGAGGAATCAGAGGTAAGTGAGTGTGGGAACCGTTCATACAGCTGACCGGCTTGAATATATTGTAATAGAGAGGGTTTGTTAGCAGCTTCTGCTTAAACGATGTTGTCACACTCTTGTTGTACCAATGTCAACTTTCTAATAAAGTAAATAGCGATTAGCGCTTCCCTTTTGCTGAAAAGAAGCCACAAACACATGAAGTTAAAGGCACATTAACTTCTTAGCTTCATGCCAAGATGTATCTCTGATACAAGAACAAACGCAGTGAGATAAATCATCAATATCAATATTTTTTTTCTGCTGATTTACCTCTCAGTTCTGTTTCAGTTCATTTGGCTGCTTCATCATGCAGACTTGTATAAATCAGAAGGAATTCCCCAAATTGCAGCCTTTTCCCCGGAATTCCAGCATCATTGCAGTTGCAAAAGGGGTGATGCTCTTGACACAATTGCATTGCACCTATCACAATTGTGTCCTATTCACCAAAATGAATGCAACTGCACATGCACAACTTCACAGAATATATTCAAAGTCTGCCTGGAGTCATTTATGGTGTATGCTGGCATCATTTCTAGTGTTCAGCGTGCAAGTGATGTGTGCGTCATACACTTGTGGTGCAACTGAACTGCGGTGATTAATGCAAGGCACTAAGGGAACCCTGGAGCTACTGCCTGATCAGGAGGTGTTGGTATCTCCAGGGTTCCCATGGGCCAATAGCAGCAGTTATCCATTCAAAACAAAAGGCAGGAAGGACTGGCCATGCCTAGCACAAATGTAGGGAAGTGCAAGAAGTGCATTTCAGCACAAGTACCTTTAATGAAAGTGGTATTACGTGCAACAGACTGCCAGGTCAGCGCAGGGACTCCTGATATACTTGGCATCTCTGAAATACATGTCAATTACAAATGCTGACCATTCATCACACTAAATAATCAGAACAATTATTTTCTACAAAACGACTCTAATGCACAATACAAATTCAAATTAAAAAAAGAAGAGCTTAATTATGGTATTTCCTCTTTACCAAATGAGTGAAATCAGCCATACATCTGCCGTTGTGTCTCAGACTCAATTGCAAGTCACAGGACTCTAAGCAGCTAAAAACGCATGTGTTGCGGTAGCGCCATCTAGCGGCAATGATTTTGGACATTCAAAATGCTAAGGTTCAAAAAATACAGGATTTACATTCCAAAATACCCGAGGAATGGGAGATTCACCTAAAAATGTTTGTGCCAGCTGTGCTTAGGTTTTAGGCCACTATGCTTCTGAATCTTGTGCAGGTTGAGGCTTTGTGCTTTATATACAGTATATATATATATATATTCTATGGCAGGGTTAAGCTCTACTTTGGGTGCAGATGACTGGGAGCAGGAGACAGGGGCTATTGATGTGGCAAAGCATGGTGACTATCGAAGTCTCTGTTGTGTGAGTCACCTGCTGGGTTTTAGGCCAAACAGTTTGGTTTTGGCCTTGGGCTGAGGAAGGACCCTGTGTGGTTGGAAACATGTAGTACTGTGCTACCTACATAAATCTACACTGGTTGCATTTGAAAGGCTCTCAGTCGAATACCTATTATCTATGATACTAGTATGGAGGTGGCTGCTTCTCCATAATTAAAAAAAACACAACAATTGGTTGGAAGAATTTTTTTTATTTGAAAACTGACTTCAGAATTTGGCACTGTAAAACTTTGGCCAATAGCCACCACTGATGTCCAACCCCTATACCATAAACCTGTCCTTATATGTCATTTCCCAATCCCCATATGTCCCCAATCTGACCCCCCTGCTCTTGTCACTGCTCTGCCACCCAATGCCACTTTGTTCAGATTTTGCTGAGGCAAACGTGGCAAAGCAACTTCACTGCTACATAACGCCCAACATTTTGGAAACAGAAATTAGGACAAAAAGATTTGCCGTGCAATTTTGTGGTTTTCATGTGTTATTACAGTTTTGCTAATGAAGGTGCATTGCGTATTAAGCTGTGATTCTAAGTTCTCCCAAGAAACCTCCTTAGCATAAATTGTCACAAAAGTATCTAAGTATCTATTTTTGGCTCTCTGCCAAAAGCCAATTAAGTTCTTTTTCTTGCTGTTCAGTGCAGGAGATCAAAGAGAAAGTTGAGACATTTCACTAACAAACCCAGGACTGTGGGCTGAGCTGTCAAAATCGAGACTGTCCCGCCAAAAACAGGACAGTTGGGGGGTATGCACCTAGACTAGTTATGTCCCCCAGCTGCTTCAAGAACACACTGTGGGCCCTGGTTTCCTTTGGAGCTACTCCCCGGGTTCCTCTATGGTCTCTTTTCCTCCAGTCTCCCCCAGAGCTCTCCCAAGCATGCTTTGTAGCTTTCACTGATGTTAAATAGGCACTAAGAAAAATGTAAATATAAACATTGTCAAACAATATTATACTGTAAAATGTGAATTTTCTTCATTCTACAAAAATGTATTTCAATTACATCTATAATTACATTTCCCCATCCACTGCCAAACATCTGAGAACCTTGTGTCCAGCCCTATAACAAATACAGAGAATACAAGTCCAAACTATGCGTGTGCCTCATCCTCTAAACCCCACAACCCTGGGATAATAATGATTCTGTGATATGAACAGATTCTTCCTCAGCAACATCACCAGCTTCAAAGCTTAGAATTAGCGCCATTAACATGTGTTCTTTTTTATCTTCCTCCTCTCATCTCCCCCTGTTTACTTCTGCTCAACATGCTGATTTCATTAAGCGCATTCCCAAAACTGCCACCGGCAGTCTCCCTTTGTTTATTCACCATCAAGCATTAAATTGGAAACACATGGCAGAATGATCATTTCAAGGAACAACAGCGACACCCCCTGGCCAGTTGGAGAATTACAATAGGAGCTGTATGTCTTACTGAAGGGGTAACAGGCACATTTTCCATTTTTAGTCTGAAAGAGTTTTGCCCCATTTTCTGGGAGTAAAAAAAATTTATAGGAAAACGGATACCTTAATTTTAAGAAGTATAAATTACACGTTTAATAGAGAACATAGACAGAATATAGCCAATACCAGTTTTCCTCCTACCCTTTACTGGTCCAATTGATGAGAGCAGAGCTATAGTGGCTGGCAACTGCGGAATTTATATTAGAAGGGATATTATTATTATTATTGTTATTATTATTATTCATAATTAAGGATGCACCAAATCCACTATTTTGGATTCGGCAAACCCCTGAATCCATTCGCTACATCCCTATTAATAATAATAATAATAATAATAATAATAATTAATTAATAACAAAACAAGTAACAAAAATAAGAGGAACCAAACTGGTGACCAAAGAGGTACACAAAAAGTAGGGAATGAGAAAGGGGAGAGGGTTATGGTTGGCTAAGATACAAGTGTATTATAGATAGAGTTACCTTACTTAGCTGCTCCAAGGGTAAGAGCATTGCTATACGCACCATCTCACCTCAGCTAGACCCTTACAGAATTCGGAAAGGGTCTCGGGGGTGAACTATAAGTTTCAACACATTCACTAACAAAGAGACGTGGGTGCCAGTGGTTCTTCACCAGGAAAAGTCGATTTATTATAATCCTTTTCATACCAAATGGTTACAGCATAATATCACATGATACATGCATTTATTGGGTTTCTTATCACTGACTTCATTAAGGCTTGGGTTATCTTGGAGCTTAATCTTTTTATTGAATCCTACTTGCTCAGGCTCTTCAGCAGCACCTACTCCCACCTGGAGTGGAGTCCAAAGAAGCATAACCATGAGCTCCCAACCCTTTTATAGACTAGAAAAAAAGGAGCTACCGTTGCTACCTCAGGGCCTATGAGAACCCATCTGTAAGACACGCCGGGAGATTTCTTTGGGGTCTTACCTCCTGGCGTGTCTCTTCCAGTCTGATGACGCGCAGGCAATTGCCTCCAGTAACGTCACCTGCACTGGCCGGGCACCAGTGACTCTGAAGTCGCTTCGTCAGCGCTTGACGCTGAGAATCATGATACTCAGGTTTTGACTCCGAGCGTCATGAAGTAATTTTTCAGCGCCAGATTTGCATTTTTGGAGCCAATTCCTCTTTAAAAGGGCCTGTCCTTATTGTAACAGTGCCCAAGCTGGCTTCTGTTTACAGATTCTGCCGAAGCGTTATTACTGTTTGGAATACCCTGTTTTTTTTTTTTTTACTTCTGCCTGTTTTGACTCTGATTTTTGCCTCCTGCCTCATCCATTTTGACCGTTTTTGACTACTCCTTGCCTAATCCTTGCCGGTACCTCTTTGCGGCCTTGTTACTATCATACGTACTAATTCCTTGTTGGTTCCGCAGCAGAAAGCCCGGGTGTCGGTGAACACTGGAATCTACAGGGGTTCCATGTGCATCTGAATGTACCCACTGTTTTCAAGGTTCCTGATAGACGAGTACATTACACCATCCCTTCTCCAGGGCATAGCTTATACTTTCTCACATTAGGGACAGTTTACTCCCACACATTCCCTACATGAGCATTGACTAGTCTTGAATTTGCATTTACCTTTTATTTATTACTGAATAAAAGTGGGGGTAGGATGAAAGAGAGAAGGGTAATGAGTAGGGATCTTGTAAGGCTAGTATTTATTCATATTGTTTTGTGGCTGGGAAGCATTTGGAAATCTGTATTTTGGTTTTGTATGGTCACATCAATGTAATTCTATGTCATAAAGAAATTGCAAGTGTGTCTCATCTTTCTTCAATCCTAACAAAGTGGCACCTCCTTAGTGATTTTATCTTTCCTTGTGCTTTGAGTTGTATGTGGCTGCTCTAGGTACAAATATGGCAACACCAGCTCTTTGTCTCAACACTAACTCCCAAGTCTTCCTTGCGATTCCCCTTTATTTTGTATTCATTATTTAGGTCTCCATTATGTTTTGGCATTCATAACAAACAAGATCATATAATAATACATGTATGTCTGCAGGTGAGCTACTATATTCATTATATAATGCTGGAACATGTATTAATTGTATGTATTATTGGTCAATGAAATGACATAGCCGGTACAACACTTAAACATAAATGAAGTAAACTGCAGCCAGGAGGGCAAAGACGGCCAGGAGTTTCAAAGGGAATGGTATCCCAGAATGGTGTCTTTTCATGTCATCGTCAACCAGTACTCTGGACTTTGTGGGCTTAATAATGCGCTCTCGTTGGGTAAGGATTGCCTTCCTCGCTTCTTTCCACTTGTTGGAACCCATCAGTCTATACTGATAGGGAGTGCAGGGCCCAAAGAACAGCTCCCAGGCTAAAACCGGATCAGTAAAGAGGAAATGGAACAAGTTCGGCTTAACTCCAAACTGGGAGGCCAATTCATCCATATAATCCACATAATCAACTTGGATTGTGTGCCGAGGGCTTGTCACATAACTTTAGAGAAGGAAAAAAACACAAAACAAAGGAAAAGGACCTGTTTTTATTCAGAAGAATCTGTTTTGTACCTATATATCAAACAGGTAACGGTATCACCCACTTATAAAGAATCCCTGATCTGGCCATGAGTCTTGTGAAACCAAATTGGCAATTGCCCTTTTTATAACTTTACTGATAACTGACTAAAACTGGCAATTGCCTCGCCACTTACTTTAAAGGGGTTGTTCACCTTTGAACTAACTTTTAGTATAATGTAGACTTTCATATTTTAAAGGAGAAGGAAAGGTTAAAACTAATTAAGCCTTATCAGAAAGGTCTATATAAATACACCAGTAAACCCTCAAAGTAATGCTGCTCTGAGTCCTCTATCAAAAGAAACATGGTTATTTTGGTTTGGTTGCTGGGGTCAGTCAGTCAGTCACTGTTGCAAGTGAGTAAGAGGCAGAATAATTTAAAAAAAATCATATAAATTAGATAAGGAAGACCAGGTGAAAGTTACTTTCTCTAACATACTAAGAATTAACTCAAAGGTGAACATTCCCTTTAAACAATAGGCCAGAGCATGTGCTGTGAATCAGCAGCAGCAAATATGGTAAGTAAATGTGTATTTGTTCACTGCCAATACAACTGGACCCCCCTTTATTATAATAATCTAAAATGCAATTAATTAGTGCTTTCTTTTTATTTACCGGCATTTCATTTCTTTCTCCTTGCAGGCTACATCTGTCAGCATGTCCTCCTGGGAAGGCAGCTTAGCCAGGCCTAGAAGTACAAGTATATCATTCAACTGCTTTTGTGTCTAGTCCAGTTACATCAGTGAGTGGCCAAAGCTCACAAGTATCAAGAGTCTCATACAGCGAATGTAACCACCTGGCCCTACAAGCAGCCCCAAAAAACAACTCCTTCACTAGAATTTTTGAATGAAAATACAATATTAACACTTAGCAGCGTCGGACTCCTCTGTTGAAAAATATCTTAAAAGAAAAACTGTGTTTAATTGCACTGGTTAATGTTAATGTAAATAGGACGTTTACTTGAAATAAACGGTGCAACCTGGGGGAGCAAATAAAACTGTTTGGAACTACCTGGTTTAGAACCCGGGACCTAGGAGATGCTGACTCAATGTTAGGCTGGATCATTTTATCAGATGCTGGTTTTAATGATTTGTAAGGATCCAACTGCAGAATAACCATTTACCAATAACCAGGTTTAGAAACAGAATTTACTAGAAAGACAGAAACCAGAGTATATGGAGCAGAAAATAACTAATCCAAGAGGCTGGGCACACAGCTGTTTTGAGGAAAGCCAAAGGCCAAAGGCAGAAAAATATCATGCCATGGGTCAAAACTGGGGAGACAAAATATGGGAATCGGACTTATGAGACAGAATCAAGCAATTCAGGTTATAATATGTAGGAACAGGACTACAGGATTTGAGTAACTAGGAACACAATCAAGAACTAGAGGCTTAGTCAAGAACACAATCAAGAACATTGATTTAGGCTTAGGCTAATGATTGAGCACAGGTTACTGGCAGTGGCAGACTAAAGGGACCCATACACAAAAAGATCTGCTTGCATGGCGAGGTTGTCAAATGAGCGGATCTAACCACGTTATGCCCACCTTGAGGCGGGAGATACCGGGCTGATATTAATCGGATCTCAGCGCTGGTAATGCTGGCGGTCGGACCAAGAGCCGCATCTGTGAACCAACGTGGCCCTCAATCCGACAGGAATTTTAAGGCACCCCGATCAACATCTGTCCAATTTTCGCCCAGATGTTAATTGTGGAAGCTCGTTGGAGGGCCCTATACACTGGGCAATAAACTTCTGAATTTGTCTGTCTGCAGCTTTTGTCAGTCTGTGTATGGCCCTTTAATTGAACTATTGCCTGCAGCTGGATTAAGGGTGTGGCCCAGGGAATACAAACAGAAAAAACAGACATTAACATAATCTGCCAGGCCCCAATAACACCACCTTCTTCTGTGGCTTATGCTGGAGGAACAGCAGTCAGCACACACAAGGCCCCCAGTTCTAAATCAGGTCGTTGCATCGTTAAGACCAACCCCTTTCTACCTTCTAGATATACTACAGGTATTGGGATCCATTATGCAGAAACCTATTATCCCAAAATTTCTGAATTATGGAAAAGCCATCTCCATTTTATTCAAATAATCACAATTTTAAAAAATGATTTCCTTTTTCTCTGTAATAATAAAACAGTAGCTTGTACTTGATCCCAACTAAGATATTATTAATTCTTATTGGAAGCAAAACCAGCCTATTGGGTTTATGTAATGTTTACATGATTTTCTAGTAGATTTAAGATATGAAGATCCATATTACAGAAAGATCTGTCATCCGGAATGCCCCAAGAATTCTGAATAATAGGCCCCATATAATAATAGGCCCCAAAGAGATTTTGCACAATTGTATCCTGTTAGTAGAAGAAATGAGAGAAAAACGGGTGTACTGTCTCTGTAGTGTCAGCTTGAGTCAAAATGGAAGAAAAATTATACACTTTTCTTATTTTTTTAACATTTGCACCCAAATTAATCAAGATACTTGATTTGAAATATGTCTGTATATTCTGATATATTAAACATGTATTGATGCGCAGTTCATGGCATTATGACACACTCCCTATTAGTATTTGCCATAACAGATTGTTGGAAAGGAAACAGAGAAATAAAAGGGAGTGTGAATTCATTGACAACTGGTTTAAAGTAGAATAACGCCCTTCAGAACATCCACTCAGACAACCAGTATATACTAACCTTTGAAAACTCGCACTGCCCAGCGACATTGCAGCTCTGAGATGGGCATGATGGCCCCAATGGGTTGAATAAGGCCTATACAGGCCACCGTAGACTTCTCTAAATGTGGCGGGAAAACAAATTTGTACAATGGTATCTTGTTGTTTTCTGTGTTGAGATCTGAATCTTCAAAGAAGGGAAAGGAGAAACTGTAGCCAGTGGCAAAAAATACCACATCGATGTTTTTTTCAATCGTTCCATCTTCAAAAATCGCATCCGTTTCTGTGAACTCCTTCACGTTGGCCTTCATAATCACTTTGCCTGAGATGATGCGGTTTGGCAGGTCATCATTGATGGTTGGATGTTGGCTGAGAATTCTGCCCATGGGTTCACAAAATACTGAGAATTAAAGGGGAACTATTGCGAAAATGAAAATTTAATATAATCTTCATCATACTGAAATTACAAACTTTTTAAATATAATCAATTAAATATTCTGAACCGTTTCTGAAATGAATCAAGATGCTCTTCACCGTCCCCCACTCAGCATCTGCTTCTCTTCATTCTGTCTTCATGCAGGACCTGGGAGTCTGATTTTGAAAGGCAGTTAGATCCAATAAATCTTATAGGGAGGCTCCTTTTGCCTAGAAGATGTATTAGAGCTCACTCTATTAAAATCACCAGAAATCCTGTCTCTCTACATGCAGAATGTGTGCAAAAGTCAGTTATTTTGTTTGTACTGGAATCAGTTATTTGAGTGAGCTCTAATACATCTGCTAGAAAAGGAAGCCCCCCCCCATAAGATATTGGATCTAACTTTCAATAAAAATCTGACACCCAACTCCTGCATGAAGACGGAATGAAGAGAAACAAATGCTGAGAGAGGGATAAAAAACATAAACTTGATTCAGATTTCAGAAACGATACAGAATTTTTAATTGATTTTATTTAGAAAGTTTATTATTTCAGTGAGATGGAGCTTATATAAAATTTAAATTTTCACGATAGTTCCCGTTTAAGCTTAATCCACTTCAGAGAATGAAAACATCCTAGGGGTCATTTACAAAATGCAGGCCAAGGGGCAAAATGCAAAAGAAAGTGCAAACTGACGTGTTTTTCATGCTTTGTACCCTGCCCTGCAATTTTTGCAATAGCACTGACTGGTCTCTGTGCTCCAAAATGGAAGTTAGGGACGATACTATATACCCTATATACCCTATATACCCAGGCACTGCTCTCTGCGCAAATTAAGTGCTAGGCACAGCGCGCATCCAGAACGCAGATCATAATCCTATTTAAATGAGTACTAAGGGGTGCTCTAGCACTTGTGTCTGGAGTAATAGTAAATGACCTTTAAAAATGAAATGATACTCTATTATAACATGTCATTATGTACTGTATATATATTATATTTAGTAGTTACATCAGGGATAGCCATCTTGGGCCAACCAGTTGCTGTCAGCGAAAACCTCCCAGCTAAAAACATGTCCAATAATCCTATAGCTGGAGTGCCCCAGGTTGATCGGCCATAATTTAAATCAGTTTTCTGAAGCCGAGGTTCCACAACTATCTGAATTAAGCAGGACCCCCCAGTTTTAAACCAGGTCTTCTACTCACTATACCATGTAAGACACTAGGGTGGTTACTATACCTGTGCTTAGGTTTGAGTCCAAAGTTCTCATGATTAAAACGTGCATTCAGCCTTTTCTCAGCCCAGGAATTCAGCATGTCAGTAGTCAAGTACTCCTTGATGATGTTTTTAAATCGGCTGAACAAAACGACATCTAGTGGGTAGCCTTCATCATGGACTCGATTGATGACCCACGCTCCTCTCCTGGTGCTAAGGTATACCTGCAAATAACAAATAAACTGTTCTTCGCCAAAGTTATCTTGCAAGGGCGACATAAAGGAATTTCTACATATGCAGAGAACTGTCTGTGAGCTCCCTACCATAAAAATATCCTTGCAGCCATCTCTCTAAGGATACACAGAAAATATGTGCCTAGAGACTGGTCCCTGGTGTCTACCAAAACATGCTCGTCACACAGGCAGATGGCAAGCTGGATGGTAGGTTTCATTGGGTGTTGTGAGACCAATGCAGTGCAGTGGCCAATGTGGTCCTCATCCAAAGAAAATTTCAAACCTGCCCAATAGATAGCTAACCAATCTCTGATCACATATTGGTTGGGCAGACTCTTTTTAGAGCCCCATAGATGGCCAATAAGCTGCCGACACTTTGGCAGTCACTGAGGGCTGGAGTACCACAGAGAAGAAGTGATGCCTCTTGCAAGAAATAGGTTAAATAAAAAAAATGCATAACAGACTTCAGGCAACCAAATTTCCCTTTAGTATTATGATTTCATGGAACTTGGACTGTTTATGTAAAAGTTGTTTGGCTTTGGTGCTTTAGCAGACACGCTCCTCTTATAAAACTGTGATATCTCAACTGTAAAAGCATTTTATTTCAACCATCAGAAATAAAATGATATTCTATTAGGAACATTAGACATTCCTATTATTCAAGTGGATGTACCTGTTGCGCAATAGCACTAAGTTCTACTGCCAAGTCCCCTCCAGAATTCCCTATGCCAATGACAATGATCCTCTTGTCCTGGAACGGATGAGGGTATTTGTATTCCCGACTGTGGAAGTACTGGCCTTTGAACTTCTCAATACCTGTCAGAAGGGGAGCGGTAACTATTCATCACATGTTTTACAAAGTAAAGTAAAGTCAGTCGCAGATTTAGAGGCTTGACAATGGTTACCACTCGCCCGTTCAAGTTTAACAAAAAGCAGGCTCAATGCAGCTCCCATTCTGGAGGAAGAATAATATCTCTAATGAAGAGCAAAGGAGTCTCATCCTCAGTTTCATGGAGGTCAGTGGCCTAGTGGCTGTAAAGATTGTGCTTGTCTTATTAAGAGCACCGTGCTGTCAATTACTATATGTGTTAGTAAGAGCACCCACATACCTCTGGAGAATTGGGGACACTCCAGCTAATACAGATATATGTACAGACACCTGCTAATTGGTGCCTTAGCTGAAACCTATTGGGCCTCTGAATGGAGTTTTACAACCTGACCATACAACTACACTTTTCATCTCCTTTGTGAGTGTTAAAGTGCAACTATCACCTGACCAAAGGTTTGTTGCCTGAATGTTACACAACATGTGATTGCAAATTCTATTGATAGGGATTCACTGAATCCAGGATTTGGTTCGGAACTGAATCTGAAAAATCACGTGACTTCATGCATCTGCAAATTAGGGTTCGGATTTGTCCTTCATGAAAGAATTTTGCATTTTGCTCAGTAAGATCCAACATACAATAATAAAGGGAACAGAAAGTATCTCAGTAAGGAAGAATTACAAGTCTGTCAGTTATACCTCCCAACATTTAAAAGTCAGAAAGAGGGACAAAAAGTTCTGCTGTGCACAGCACAATGGAAATTAGTTGGGCCGCTGCCATTTTGTGGCCACACCCCCTAAATACCTTGTCCATTTTACAAAATTCTCAGGTTATGGAAAGTCTGAACACATTTCTGGGGGTTTTAGGGTCAGGTTTTATGTGTTATTACAGTTTTGCTCAAGAGTATTCAGTTTTCCCAAGAGATCTGCTTAACTTAAATATTTAGAATTGTATCTTTGATTATCTTAAATAGATACAAATGTATCTTTACTTATCTTAAATTGATACAAATATCTTTGTGCCGGTGCTGAGTATTCTGGGCTCTCTGTCAAAAAAGACTTTTATCTGATTAAATTTTAGAAACTGTATCTCTTTCTGGCAAAAGTGCACCTGCACTTAAAGAGAAACTCGGGACATTTCAGTAACACTCCGGGACTGCGGGATGAGATGTCAAAATCGTGACTATCACACAAAAAACGGGACAGTTCGGTGGTATGTGTCATTGTCAATACCTGGAAAGGATCCCAGTGGCAGATGAGGGAAAGTATGATGGCCACTGCACACCAGCACTCCATCATAGATGCCCATGTCCTGCTTTCCATCACACTCTGTCACTATTTCCCATTGGCCACTGATAGCAAAGTCCGGGCGCTTCTTAATGCTACACACAGTAGTCTGGAAAGGAGAGAAATCCTATTAGGGGCATTATCAGGAAATGTGTACATTTCTCAAATAGACGTTAGCTGCATGATAATATCCAAAACAATTACTCTACATGATGGAATGTTTGAACAAGGGTTCAGAACAAAAGTTAAGCAGCAGATAAAGTATAAGTGGCTGATAGATAAGTTCTTAAAACTGGCCTGAGATCCTGAGAGGCAGCCAGTAAACAGCAAACAGTCCAAGGTCAGAACCAAGAGATCCATATATAAAGGATATGGACTGGGACAGGAGACATACACAGAGCAGCACAGAATCTAATGACCCAGAACCCTGCTTGTTGCCACCATCTTCATCTACCTGCTATCCCTCAGCCAAAGTACTTTTTTTTCTACTATCCTGATGCTACTGGCACTAACTCACAAGACTACACCTGACATGCAAGTCCTTTTCTGAGGCTGTTATGCTACTAATGGCACCATCTTTCCACACTATCTGTCTTAAGGACAGTGGAAACAGACTCTTCAAGGTACTGGGGATCCAGTTGTACCTTTGGGGGCGATGTCATCACCTGGGGAGGGGGGGGCACTCTGCCCAGGAAAGAAGAAGGAAGGAGGACATGTGTGATATGTCTGTGAGAGAGATTTATAGATACTGTATATTCTTGTGCCATTCTGTTGGAGACTATAGTATGGACTACCCACCTAAGTGGGGTTAAAACTAGTAGGGTTTCCACCTTTACGCTTGACTAAAACCAGCTTTTGCGTCAGGGAAGTGGGAGTGACATCATATAGCACGATGACATCACTGGGCAGGGAACTGGGCAGCATAGGCGGCAAATGGATGTGGGTGTGGCAATGGGCAGGGAATAGCTATCCATGTAAGGGGTTATTTGTCAGCGTCAGAGTCGTGGAAGGGAGGGATTTACAGGGTGTAACAAATATACTGGCTATTACATTCCCCCTGAATTTGTCACTAAAAGAGAACTAAACCTCACCAATAAGAAAAGGCCCTACATACTACCCTAGATAGTCCCCCTCCTTGTCCCCGCCCCCACATAGTCGATTACCCCAGCTCTTTGGTATTTTCAGCTCCTCTTCCATCCCTTTGGCAATTCACGGCACTTTTGCCACATGCGCAGTTGCTATGAACTGGAAGACTGCTCCAACTGCGCCAATACAGAGTTCACTTAAGGTAGAAATCCGAAGAGCAGGAAGATGGCGCCCATGAGCTCCACTGCGCTTACTCTGCACTGATACGGGATTTCTGTGTTAGGGGCACTTTCAGGGGTTATCAACTATGTGGGGGGAAGCAGGGAGGGGGGCTATCTACGGTAGTAGGTAGGGGCTTTCCTTATTGGGGGGGGTTTACTTCTCCTTTAAGACCCTGGCCCTAGCTGGGGTGATTTAGACGCTGGGCTGGTATAATTGTGGTTGGCTGGCAACCATAGCAGCCAGTGAGTCAGTTTACCAGGCAGTTCTGATTACTGGACAAGAACTGTAAGTTACTGTACTTTTATCACATACTTACACATTACTGTTCTGTGGAAAACTCCTTTATGAATAAAACATATGGATTTTCCAGGAAAGTTACCCGGATGGCATTGGCTTTCTACTGAGTTTGAGTGAAATTCCCACAATATATATATTATATACTCGCAAGTGTAGTGCATGTTGGGCGACAATGATATGGATGGCAGCAGCTTGTGAGTTAAGACATTGTTGTGAGCCCATGCCACGGATAAACATTTTATGACAGACACAGCAAACCTTAATATTTTATGAAAGACACAGTGTGGCCTCATAGCATTTCATGACAGTTGCAGCGTGGCCCCTTAGCATTTTATAAAAAACACAATGTGGTCCCCTACTATTTCACGACAAACGTGCCGTGATCCCTTACAATTTCATGACAGTCACAGCATTGCCCCTCCCTATTTCATGACAGACAAAGTGTGGCCCCTTACAATTTCATGTTGACACTAAGTGGCCTATAGTATTTCATGACAGACACAGCTTGGCCCCTTAGTTATGTTACTTTAAATTTCTGCATAACTGAACGTTGCACTTTATTCATTCTTAAGTCCATTTTATAATCACCTCAAATATATATATATATTCAAATGAGGTAATTGCATGCATGGGAAGACATATATAGATATATAGATACAGTAGTACAATACCTTAAAGCGGATGTATCTTAACAAGTTAAACTTCTGGGCATACATGCGGAAATAGTCCATGATTTTGGAGTTATGCATGTAGTTGGGGAAGTCATCTGGGATGGGATAATCACTAAAGCACATCATCTCTTTGGAAGTGTTTATGATCACAGATTTATAGATGCTAGCACGTCCTTCTTCAAGGTCTTCCTGCAGGGAAAAAAAGTGTATATTGTCTGTAAGACTTACCAACATTGTGAATGATAAAACCATTATTTCAATTACACAAGTAATACAAAATGCTTACCTTGTATCTCCATAAACCCCCAATGTCATGATATCTCTCAAAGCTTGTGGGCTCTAGATCCTCATCTAAGCAGCATTTGATGGCCGCTAGACCACTGGAACCTGCCCCGACCACACAGATCTTTTTCACCATGATCCCTGACTTATTTTGCTAAAAGTAAACAAACACATCAGGTGGATAGCTTTAAGTCCAATGCCAACATGAGCATATATCATGGAAATCTAAACACCAATATATATTGCAGACTTATTATTATAGAAACCAAATCCGTGCAAGTCAGGCTACTTAGAAGACAATGGTTATATATAGTGTGTCGAATTGTGAAGCATTAATAACTCTTCTGCATCATGTAGATATCACAGACAGTGGCATATTTTCCATGTAAAGAGGAGGTTTATGTTGTTACCTGCACTGGGTTTCTTCTGGCAAATGCCTATGTTGCTTTTTGGAGATGCTTCTTGCTTCTGTGTACTTGTTCTCAGACTCACAGGATATGCAGCTATTGCTATATAAAGGGTCCAAAGAAGCCTGCCCTGGGGCCTGAACACACCCAGTACATAAAAAAATACATTGGCTACAGAATCAATTGACAGAACATTACAAAACCTTTAAAAGAACGAATACAGATGAGGACAAAAATCAATACAATGAGACAAAAACACTTTTTGATACTTTATTGACTGGAAGAGCTTATAATACATTGAGCCACACAGCAAATCAATATTACAGATATGGCAACAAATCTGGGAAATTGCTAGCATGTATAGCAAAAAAACAAACTCGTACCACATACATACAAAAACTTAAAACTACTGGTGGGTGGACACAAGATTCCACACAAATCAGACACATACTGTCGGAACATTTTAAAACGCTCTATGAGGCCCCAGTAGATGATCCCACCGACGGCCTACGATTTTTACAGGAAGCCGGCCTTAAAAAACTGTCAGTCCAAGATCGGGAAATCCTAGATGCCCCTTTAACAGAAAAAGAAATATATACTATATATATACTATTCGGCATTTAAAGAATGGGAAAACACCAGGACCAGACGGATTAACAGCAGAATTTTATAAACTCTTACTACCAGAGATAACACCGCTCCTAAACACCCTGTACACTGATACCCTACAAGGACATTCACTCTGCAATGAGGCAAATGTGGCTAGAATCATATTGATACCAAAGGAAGGTAGAGATCTTACAGATCCGAAATCTTATTTCCGGCCTAGCCAACTTTTGTGGGCTTGGCTCCTGTTTGTGATCAGCTTCTAGAACGCATAGCATTTCAATTTTCAAAGCTCAAAGTATGTGAGGCCTCGTGCCAGATTGCAGTTTGCTTGCCCCCTGTCATTGTCCAGCTTACAGATATCAAGACTTGAACTTTTGGAGGCTTACCAGTTTCATTGCACTGGCCGATTTTTAGGCTTTTATGTGTTTTATTGTGCTGTGCCTTTTGTGCTTTTGCCAGTATCGCTCTAGTATTACTCTGGTGGGTATTTAGAGCTCTGGCTATTTTAGAGACCACACTACATGCATTTCGGGATGTCACCATTCGTGAGAGCAGTCACAACAATACTATATTCATTGATCTAAGGGGTTTGTGCAACTAGAAACCGATCTGGTGTTGCCATATGTTTGGTTGGCACCATTCTGAGTATGCAACGAGCCTTCAACTTATGAACCATGGTAAAACCAGCTTGAATGTGCCAAGAATTATGCACTTTATATTTGTTTCTATTTATTTATCTGTCTGTTCCATTTTACTTCCTAACCGCTTGGGCATTTATACACGAATGGATGTCAGCCAGTGTATGGCCACCTTAGGTTTCTGTACAATTTCTGTACAATAAACTGATTTTTACCGTTGTAAACTCCATTTATAGATCAGCCACTTTATGATCAGGCCACAGGGAGCAGGCTCGGATGGCCCAGTAGTTATAATTATACTCTCTGATCAGGTCCTGTGTAATCCAGTGAATTTCAGCTTCAGCTTCTAAAACCCTGAGCAAAAAACTTTAGGTTTCTCTATTTAGGAGTAATAAACACTGCTAGAAAGTTTTGCCGAAAAAAATCACACTATCTACTGGCATCTTGTTTCTTACATGTTTTGTAATATTAAGCTATGCTTTACTGAGATGAAGTGTAAGTGTTAACAGAGAAAGGAAAAATCCAAAAAACAAACTGCTGAAAATCACAAGGGATCCTGCTTGCTGATGATCAGCTGCCAGTAGATAATTGACAGAATATAGTCTTATATAAGTAAAGTTGGTGGCAGCATCATGCTGTGGGGTTGCTATTTACTACCAGGGTCTAGGCAACGGAATAATACTGGAGCAATACTGAATGGTGCAAATTAAAGGGAAATACTGCAGCTGAACCGGTTTAAATTTACTAAAGCTTGGGAAAATGTTCTTGTTAGCATTGGAGTGACTCAAGATCCAAAAAGTGAATATTCTACAATGGCCCAGTCATAGCTTTGATCTCAGTCCAACGAAACTTCGGAAAACGAAGTGCTCCGATTGCCATCCTGTCTGCGATTTTTATTCTAGCTGGCGGGAAGGTGGTTCGGGGAGATTAGTCTCCCCAAAGAAGAGGAGATTTGTTGCCGGGTGACTAATCTCCCTGAATCTGACTGTGTGTCTCTGCCCTAAAGCATTGTATATCACCGCATGTGAAATGAGGCAATAAAGAAGTATCTTAGTCAATCTCTATCCCATTCTACTGTGGCCACAACATTCAACACAAACCACACACAGGGTTAAAGTCTGCTTTATTGAACATATGTCAGAAAGGTATTTGCATAAAACAAACATTTCAAGATAAAATTATTAGAAATTCCTTCAATCTGATATTAAGCTTAAAAGTATTTTCTGGATTGCAGCGACAGGATTAGTGCAAGTAAACTATAGAGTAACAAAGCCCTTTGGAAAAATTAGTAAATAGGATATTCCTCATTATTCCGTGCCCAATCCTATTTCACCATTATTACAAGTATTGTACATGTGCCCATTTACTAACCCAGATGCCAATTTTAAAGGTAATAAGACACTCAATGGCATATTTATTATGCTGTGTAAAACGAAATTCACCGAAAAAGCTTTGAGAAAGTCTGTGTAATCATACACCATGCGAACGTCAGATTTGCCAAAGTTATTTTACATTGCTTTCAGCGGAAGTAACATAGACAAAAACAGCAAAAATGTTACACAGTATTTTGTGCTGTTTTTTACGTGGCGAAGCCTGTTGATGTGTGGTGTATTATCCCGCTATTTCTTACACCGTATAATAAATATGCCCCTCAAAGATACTCAGGAACTCAGAACAAAATGTGGACCAGAAATTCATATATGCATTTTACTGTGTATCCACAAATCATTATTTTACTCTGAGTGCTAACAGTAGTCATAGGGGCATGTTATGCTGTGTAAAAAACGGGGTAATACACCACACATCTCCAGGCTTCACTGTGTAAAAAAAAAAGACGTATATTTTTTAGGGTCCTATTTATTATGCTGTGTAAAACGAAATTTGCCGGTGTAAAAAGCTGTGTAAAATAAATGGCGAATTTATCAAGGTGTGTTTTATTTTACGCCAGATTTGCTGCCGTCAATTACACTGCTTCCTGCTGCAGTTGCTTAAAGAAAAAGAGTGTTAAAAAATGACGCTATTTTTGTTACAAGGTGATGCCTGGCGATGTGTGGTGAATTATTCCACCGTTTTTTACACCATATAATAAATATGCCCCATAGGAGATTTCAGAGATGGTACATTGTCATGTTGCCTGTAGACTGGATCAAGTGCCGTCACCTTAATTCCCCATTCATTTACTGCTAAATGTTTAACATATTATTTGATATAAAAGAGCAGCCAGAAGAAGCAGAATGGTGCAGACTTGGATAAAGTTCAGAAAGGATTTATCTCTTGAAGGATTATCAAGGGAGCGAGTCTTGGTGGGTTTGATGATACGATCATACTGGGTCATGATGGCGGCTCTGGCTCCACTCCACTTGCCTGGGCCCATAAGGCGGTACTGATAGGGGGTACATGGGCCGAAGAGTACTTTCAGAGCAAACTTCGGATCAGTCATGAAGAGCAGAAACAGGCTGGGCTTGGCACCAAGCAGACTGGCAACTTCATCCATATATTCCACATAGTCCACTTGTATAGTGTGCCGCTGGCTCCTCACATAACTTATAAGGGAACAAATCAAGAATAGGATGTGTTTAAGGATAAACACTCTTCAAGTTTACTTAAAAGAATTGTTCAGTATAACAATAAAAACTGAGTAAATAGATAGGCTGTGCAAAATAAAAAATGTTTAGTTAGTTAGGCAAAAATGTAATGTATAAAGGCTGGCGTGATTGGATGTCTAACATAATAGCCAGAACACTACTTCCTGCTTTGCAGCTCTCTTGGTTTCTAATGATTGGTTACCAGGCAGTAACCAATCAGTGACTTGAGGGGGGCACATGGGTCATTACTGTTGCTTTTGAATCTGAGCTGAATGCTGAGGATCAATTGCAAACTCACTGAAAAGGTTTGTACCATGTGCCCCCCCCCCCGAAGTCTCTGACTAACTCAGAGTTAGAGAGAAAAAAGCTGGAAGTAGTGTTCTGACTATTATGTTAGACATCCAGTCACTCCAGCCTTTATACATTACATTTTTGCCTAACTAACTATATTAGAAACATTTTTTATTTTGCACAGCCTATCTATTTACCAGTTTTTATTTTTACACAATATTCAGTTGCCCTATCAAGTAGAAAGGCTAATGGCTAGAGTAGGAGCAGACTAGCATAGTAACCTTTACCAACCATTTTCATCCATTAGTCTAATTGTACTACTCCATTCAAGCCTAAACCAAGCTAGTTGGTGATTGGTTGCTATTGATTCAAGCATGGGGCAAAGTTACAATAAAGTATCTATGAAGAGTTCAGGGAATGGTAAAAATATTACTGTGTTCTAATGCACACATTTAAAGACCTTAAAGGGGGATAAAAGCTTTAGTAAATTGGCTTGTGCTGAACACAGACTCATATTTCTACTTTAGTTTCTGCATTTGGTTGTCATTAATTAAATATCTGCATACCTTGACAGCCAATATAGTTATTATAGCAGACAGTTGTCCATGCAGCCCATCTCCAAGATGTTCCTATCATGTACTGAATGTGTGAATTCAACGTAAGAAAGAGGCAATAGGAAATAAAAACTGGTTTTATGAGTAAATCAATAAGCACTTTGTACATTGTAGCACAGACTGAGAAATAAAGCAAAGAATATATATGGCAGCTGGGCACTCATGGTTATTGGGGAAGTGGGGGTGCATAGAGCAGGTATTTGCACCAGAATCTGCACTCCCCAGTCCTCCCTTTTGTATGAAGTCCATGCAATACAATTAATAAAGGGATAAGTAACCTGTCTATCCTTTCATTGCACTATTTATTATATTCTCAAATATGGTTTATACATTTTTTCAGACTGCATGTATTTAGAAAATAATTAAGAAGGGCACAACAGTGGACAAAGGGTTACCAGGATAATCCTGCACTGTAACTACATTACAAATGCACAGACCAAAAACCTACCGACTTTCCATTTTCTGCCTCTTCTGTGCCACATCATGGACCATGCTCTGTGCCGCGGGCAGCCTTACTAAACCTGCATGGGGGTGTTTTAGAGAGAGGTAAGATGAGACATCATAGGCACAAACATCCTAATCTTTAATTGTCTGTTTTACATGAAAATTAAGGCTAATATAAGAGTTTCTTCTATGCAAATTAAGTTTCTGTAATTTACAGATATGGGTAATAACCCGAGAAATATATGAATCCTTCATTATTAATATTTGCTTACAATACATTTCACAAAGAAACTATGATGGCTAATTATTATGGTGGTACATGTATGGGACCTGTTATACAGAATACTCGGGAGCTGGTGTTTTCTGGATAATGGATCTTTCCTTAGTATGGATCTTCATACCTTAAAGGGAAAGTAAAGTCTTAAATAGAATTAGGCTAGAAATGCTGTATTTTGTATACTAAACATAAACATGAACTTACTGCACCACAAGCCTAATCAAACAAATGATTTATGCTCTCAAAGTTGGCCACAGAGGGTCACCATCTTGTAACTTTGTTAAACATCTTTGCAAGACCAAGACTGTGCACGTGCTCAGTGTGATCTGGGCTGCTTAGGGATCATCATAAATTATGAAAACAGCACAAGTCAAATAATATCTGTCAGAAGCCTATACAGCAAAACGGATTAATAATCAGAATATGCAGACTGCACTGAGTCCTGTGTTGTCATGTAATCTAATGTGGATGTTATAGTTTTTGTATTGATTAATACAAACTTTCTCCAACTCTGCAGAAGCAGTGGCTGCAGCAAAATAATCCTCCAAATAGAATCCCAGTTTATCTGTTTAAATCTGGATCCATGATCTTTGTTCCTGCACATGGAGTTGGAAACAGTAAGAGGATGTAAAGTAAAAAAATAAAATACAATACAATTCTCTACACAAATGCTCTACAGCTGCTTGAGTTCTGCATGGCTGGGAAGTAAGGCAGGGGCTCCCCCTGCTGTTCATAAGTATGATTGTTTCCCTGCAGAGCAGTTAGGGACCATCTGACAATTCCTATCCACAGCAGTAAATGAAGGGAGAATTTCACTGCATACAGTCAGGTTTCTTATAAAAACTGTACACATTTTTAATTAACTTATATTGGAGATAGGTTTCTTTTTCATTAAAGAAACTAAAATCGGATTTTATTTTTTTGCCTTTACATGCCCTAGAACTAGAACGGTCTACTAGAAAATCATGTAAACATTAAATAAACCTAATAGGCTGGTTTTGCTTCCAATAATGATTAATTATCTTTTATTTGGGATCAAGTACAAGCAACTGTTTTATTATTACAGAGAAAAAGGAAATCATTTTTACAAATTTGTATTATTTGGATAAAATGGAGTCTATGGGAGATGACCATTCCGTAATTTGAAGCTTTCTGGATAACATATTTCTGGATACCGGATCCCATACCTGTACCACAAGGCCCTATCCTGAAAGTGCTTACAGAGTACTCTTGCCCACCAGTTATTATAAGTCTTTCATGGTCAAACCCAATTTCTAGAAATGAGTGAAGCAAATGAGCAATAGCAATAGCTGTTATTAACTGTGCCTAAAGGTTAAAGTTGCCTACCACATTTCTAAGAATTATTCACACTAAAATGTGAGTTGGTCATATGCAACATACAAAAGATCTTTGTAAACTTTACCTTTGAAGACTCTTGTTGCTAAGCGAGCCTGGAGCTCAGATATAGGCATGATAGCACCGAGGGGCTGAACCAGACCAATCACTGCAAGGGTATTCTGCTCCAAATGAGGAGGGAAAATATATTTGTACAAAGAGACTTTGTTCTCTGTCACTACAAGAACAGACTCATCACAGAAGGGGAAGGAGAAGCTGTATCCAGTGGCAAAGATAACCATGTGAATGTCCTTCTCCTCTGTACCATCTTCAAACACAACATCGTTCTCCTTAAACTCCTTCACATTGCATTTTATTTTAACCTGCCCCGAGATGATGCGATTAGGGAGATCATCATTGATGGTCGGGTGTTGGCCATTAAATCTTCAGTAAAAACACCAACAAACAGAAATAAGATTTATTCAGCAGTTCTTTTCTCAGCAACGTTCCAGTTACATAATATCCATGATTTTAAAGTTATTTTCAAATGAAATTGCAGTCAGTATTTAACTATCCCTTTCTGGTCTCTGGTTCGGACTCTTATAACAATGTAGCAGATGTCAGTTCTCCTCTAGGTCTGTTATGCTGCCAGCATCTGCTATATTGTTTCAGGAGTCAGAACCAGACTTGGACAGAATACACTGCTTTCACTATAACTTTTATTATAAGGTGGAGTTGCCTTTTAAGGTTTGGGTGATTGAGCTAAGCAGTCCTTTGCTCAAGAGATGGCACTTTTGGCCACACTGATTACTAGTCTTACCAAAGTTCAGGGGCATCAGGTTCAGGTTTTTAACCTTTGGCTTCATAACAGTAAATACAATGTGTGCAGACACCGTACCTGTGTGTGGGTAAGAGCCCGTAGTTGTCATGATCAAATCTTTGGTTAACTTTATTTTCTGCAATATAGTTGATTAGGCTGGAAGGCAGGACTTTGTTGAGCAGGTAGACATAGCGACGAGTTTTTAAAGTATCCAGTGGGTAACCATTTGCAGAGACACGGTTAACAATCCACGTTCCTCGTCTAGTGCTTAGGAACACCTAGAGATATAAAACACAGAAAGCATTCGGCAGGATCAGGCATCATGCTGCTTCATTGGTTAGTGGCCAGTGCCAGGGTTTTGCATTTCATTCATATATTTCAAATGCAATGCAGCAAATTCAATATGTAAAATGAATAATGAAGCAGTAGAATCCTTAATGAATGAAATGGAAGTTGAGTGTAGGACTGGCCAGACCAGGGATGACTTTGACGTAGTTGGCCAGCTTAAATATATTGCAATATATGGACAAACAATCCCTGTTTTGTTTAAAGGGGAGGGCATTTTAGTAGCTTAAGGTACAAAATCTCTCAATGTCCTTAATATATTGATAATGAGTTGAGTTTAGAGGACCTCATTGCCTGTATAAACTTTCTCCGCCATGAGATTATATATACTATGCATGTCTGCAGCTTCACTGGCTCCTGATAAAATTGACTATGCATTTGATATGGACCCCCACAGATGTTGACAAAGACTTGTTATCGCTAAGCCACACCTGTTAATGCTAATAACATGCTCACTAGCCTTGTTAATTAACTGCCTTTTCTTCCGTTGGAATAAAGCAAAAACATGTTCCTTTTATTCTTAAGCCAGTCAATGCCTTTTTTCCTACCCGCCTACACTATTGCAACCAACTACTAACCTGGCTTCCACATTCCTTCTTCAATCTATCTTAAAGTCTTCTACTAGAATCCACCTACTCTTACAGTGTCTCTGCTCATAAAATCTTTATTATGGCTTCCTGATTATGGTTGCATTACCTCTTGCCAGAATACACACACACATATAATATATATATATATATATATATATATATATATATAGATATATATATATATATACCCAACTTTCTTAAACACATTTACCTGCTTTGCTATCCTGCTTAGTTCCACAGCAATGTCCCCACCAGAATTTCCAATTCCAATCACTAAGACTCTTTTGTTCTGAAAGCCTTCAGGGCTCTTGTAGTCTCGACTGTGCATGTAAAGGCCCTTAAATGTTTCTATTCCTTGAGGGATAATAAATAAAACATTAAAGCAACGCCACATATCATACATTTTTTTATAAACAAAAAAAAAAATGGGGAGCTGTAAGGTATATTTTTTATTTTCATTCATTTACCTGGAAAGGAAGCCAATGGTAAATTGGGAAACATATGATGGCCACTGCAAATAAGGATGGAATCAAAGACACTTGTATCTTGCTTTCCCTCCTTTTCTGTGGTTACAATCCACTGGCCACTAGTGGGGAAATCCAGGCTTTTCTTGATACTGCAAACCGTAGTCTAAAACATAAAAGTGTAGCAAGATGGTTACACAATATTCTCTTGGTTAACGGAGTTCCGAAGGGAACGGCACTTTCCATGTCCTGTTGATGGCCTAGACATTTCATTATCCAGCTCTACCATACATCATTAATTAAATAAACAAGTTAGACAATGCATTTATTAACTTATTATAGACTATAAAAATGATATCTTCCATTGCTTGCTTGTCTTCTCATTCAAAATATTAAATCTTCAGTACTGACTAAAGGGCTTTCTTTAATGGGTCTGTCATTTATGGTTCCTTATGCCCACAGCTAACTGTTACAGGCTCTTTGTCAAAGTTATCAGGAATCTGCCACACAACAGAAACTACTAGAGCCCTTTCTGGCATTGATTTTGATTAATGTGTTGTCTGCCTGATTCTTGACCTTCCTTTGTCTACAGATTACAATGCCCACCCTTAGGGGCAGATTTACTAAAGGGCGAATTGTCACCAGCGACCACTTCACATACATCACACCACTTCGCCTGGTCTGAGGTGGCAAAGTCAACTCTGGTGAAAGAGGTAACGTTCAGTAAAATCCGCACTTTACTGAATTTGTGGAGTAACAACCTTTTGCCAGAGCGAAAAGAACGCTAGAGACGGTCTCTTTTGCTAGCCAATTGACACCTGTGCCTGTTAGTGAATTGTCGATGTCCCTGCGGATGGCAACATTGGCCAATTGGTGCTAGCGTTAGCTACTTCATCATTTAGTGAATCTACCCTCTACTCTTGGCCTGCTCCCACCTTGTTCCCTGAATATCAATGATACCTCCTGATTTCTACTTAGTTTCTGGCCATCTACTTAGTTTCTGGCATCTAATTCCAGTTGATTGAAATGTTTAATTTGTGCCGATGCAAGAACTGGGATTAACTGTAATTTTAGTACTGTTCACTTGTTTTGCAGAATCCTGTTTTTCAGTAAAAACAAACATTCACATAAATATTTCTGTGTCCCAGACAGAAGTTATAGTTTTTGCTTGGTCAGAATGGAGTATCTTATATTCCACCACTGAAGGAAAGTGGCAGCTTTACACAGTCAAAATGTACAGATTTGTTTAAAATAAATGTAAAGATACCTTAAATTGTATATATTTCATCAGGCTGAAGTTCTGGGCATACATGTGGAAATAGTCCATGATTTTGGAGTTGTGCATGTAGTTTGGAAAGTCGTCTGGGATGGGGAAATCACTGAAGCACATCATTTCCTTGGATGTGTTTATGATAACAGACTTGTAGATACTGGCTCGTCCATCCTCAGGGTTGTCCTGTTAGAATCCAGAACACATAAAAACTATCCACTTTACCATTACTGCAAACACAAAAGATGCTAGAATATGAATCTCTCTCCATCCTCATCAGCTAAAGCACCCAAGTTTGGTCAAACCCTTTGGTAGAAAGTCAAGAGACGAAAGGAATATCTTCTATAAAAACAACACCTCCAAAAGGCATATTATATATATTAGTATTAAGTATTTATTTATTATAGAGAATCAACATATTCTACAGCACTGTACATTATGAGGTACAGGTAAACTTTGTATTAACAAGTATTTGTTTAGGCTTATTATAGGTTTATACGTCTCATAAACCATCTTAGAAGAATTGCATCCTGCATTGGTACTTGCCTTGTACTGCCAGAGTCCTCCTATATCTCCACTCCTTTCAAAGCAAACAGGTTCCAGCCCTTCATCTAGACAGCATTTAATGGCAGCCAAACCACTGGCTCCAGCCCCAACAACTGCCACAGTTTTCACCATTGTTTTGAGTGGCCTCTGTAATTGTGATAAAATATAAGTACGGCTGTAGGTGTAGAAGGGGGAGGGGGTGTTGCATTGTTGAATTATTCCTTTTAATCAATTTGATGCATTGTTAAAGCAACTCGTGACATTTAGTAGATGCCTATAGTTGATTGAAAATCAGGAGGCTTGAGCTATATGTAGGTCTGCCAAGACCTAGCACTAGTATTGAATGGCTAGGTACTACCTTATTCTTTTAGGCTTAGGAAATCTATTATTCAAAGCAGCACAGTTGTGCTTTTGCTCTGAAATCCAAATTTATGAAATCAATAGTTATTGCACACCGACATACTATGAAGACCTCTTCTTCAACACTGCTTATACGTCAAATATGCCTATAAGGGATACATCTCCTCTTAATTGTAAGCAGAACCTGGCAAGAAGAGCTGCAGAGCCTCAGAGTTCTGGCAATGGGGTTTGCACTGCACTGGGTCCTGCCTTGAGAGTGGAAGAAATGGAAAGCACTGCTAAAGAACAAAAAACTTTCAAGTAAACATAAGGGAACTTAAAAAGTTGTTAAAGGACAAGGAAACCCATGTTTGGTGGGTTTGCTGATGTTAGGCACCTTCCTGTGAATCATTGCAGTGACCTGGAGATAAAACCAACCAGTTTATTTTTTATTCGATGTCGCCAGCACTTATTTTCAACAGGCCTATGGTTTGTCTAGATCCCGGAGAAACTTTTTTTTTTTTTATGATGAGGTTGCAGGTGAGGCTTCCTCCTGACGACTCTAAGCAGATCATATCTATGAAAGTGTATAGGATTGGTAAAGTAGTTTCCCAGTATTATTTAGTAGGCAGTCCCCTAGTGTTCTAGATGCATAAACTGTTATTAAAATAGAGTTATGAGGGGGGCCTGTTTCCTCATCCTGCTTTGAGATATACCCCCTGTAGTTCCATCAGTGCTAAAGTATATAGTCCTGAGCTGCCATGTGCTCAGGGTCCATTTTGTGTAAGCCCTGGCCTGAGCAGGCAGGGTAAAGTGGAACCTAGACAGGTCAGGTCTAGTAAGGATAGGCTTCACCTTATTTAGCTAAGCAGCCTAAGGCTCTGACGAGGAGTATGAGTGGGATTAAGATCCCGGGTACTAATTACCCAGAGTAAGTGTACAGACTTGAGATTGCAGAGATTCCCCTGGGTTCCACTTAGGGAAAATGCTAAAAGCTGTGTGTACCGTCATCGCTGCTGTGTATGTTCTTTTCCCTGTGGGGACTAATACTGACCATTGGTGCTTGTGAGTATATGCAAATCCACTGTTGTTCTATGTTCCTGTGATCTTTATGTACACTCCTTTGGATGTTCAATAAATACATTCTCTGGTTATTATTTTCCAAGCAGATCTGAGGCATAAGCAATGCTGCAGAACAGGCCTGCATAGTATGTTGGTGTTGTCAGGCCTGTACAGATACTTGTATTTAGCCTAATGAGGAGATACTGCCATCTACAGCAAGAAAGGAAGCACATTTTATAAAAGGAACCAGCATATTGCAAAAGTATTCCTGTTAGAATTGTGTTTTGTAAATAAATTACAAACATTCTGCACTCTACAATCTGCTACAGAGTTCAGCATGCCTGGAGTCTTGCATTTACCTGTTCCAGGTTTAATACAAGTCGATCGTGGTTCCATTCATTTTTAATGAGCCTGTAAAATCTCTACTGTTTAAGAAAACCTGGGGGGAAAATGAATATCAACTTTCTTGAATGCTTCAGATACACCCCCCATTGACGTCTACAGAATCTCAATATGTTTTAGGTGGAGGAGTTTTTCAAATTGTTTATTTTAATAAATCTTGAAAAAGTGATTTCCCCTCAAATTGTGGGAAATGCAGTATTTGAATAAAAAAATCTTTAATTTTTAAGAAAAACCATATTGACGGTAGCCTTTTACCATGACAAATATGTTATGAAACTAAAGTTCATACCATTATTAAGGCCCAATAGTGTGCTCCAAATCAGATGTTTGGGCTGATGTGAAAAGTGTCACTGTAAAAGAGCCTCTTGTGTAGTTCCAAAACAACAAAGATATTCACCCCAAACCTAACTGAATTTACCTTCATACCAGGCTGCCCCTTCCACTTTTCAGACAATAGAAGGAAAGGTTACTGCTTTGTATTACTCCAGCAAGTAGTTTGTTTTGAAGGAGTAGCAGGTTTAATTGGAAGGAGAGAATACTAGAATAAGTTTTAGGATGGTATCATGGCGAGTTCTTCTACTTGGAGGAGTTCCTCTACTTTATGGAGCTTGTCTTTGTAAAATCTACGTATATGGGCAGCAGAGTATTTTGATAATTCTCTCTCTCTCTCAAACATTTACATCAAGAAGAGTTATTGAAATATACAAGATTCGTCTTACTAATGTTGCAAATTATGAAACCTAAGGTCTAATTTATTATGTTTTAGGCAGAATATATTATACCCAGCACTTGTGCCTTTATGCCTGCCATTTTAACATACATGCTTGCCATGCTTTAAGAGTCTTGAGTGCAAGATTAAGTGCCAGATTTCATAATATTCCTGGTTATACCAGGGCCATTGCATTATTATTATTAACATGTATTTATATAGCGCCAACATATTGTGTAGCACTGTAAAGTAAATGTGATTATACAACTACATCACATGAATTATATACATAGAACATATGGAGTAACAAACATCACAATCAAAACAGGTACATAAAGGTGAGGAAGGCCCTATGCATAGGCATACAGTCTAAAGGGAAGGGATTAATACAAAAGGTGTGGGAGTGGGCAAGATCGAATTAAGTGGGTGAGAAATGTGGTATTGTATGTGGTGTTGCGTTTGGTAGTTAAGCAGAGTGAGGGTAGGCTTCTCGAAAGAAGTGCGTTTTCAGAGATTTCTTGAAGGCAGAAAGGTTGGGAGAAAGTCGGACAGACCGTGGGAGAGCGTTCCAGAGGAGGGGTGCAGCCCTTGCAAAGTCTTGAATGCGAGCATGTGAGGAGGTAATGAGAGAAGACTTGAGTAGCAGGTCAGTAGAGGAGTGTAGTAAGCGATTGGGTGAGTATATAGAGATGAGTTCAGAGATGTAGGGTGGGGCAGAGTTATGAAGTGCTTTGAAAGTCCGTGTCATTAATTTGAATTTGATTCTGAAAGGTAACGGAAGCCAGTGCAGGGATTGACAGAATGGCGAGGCAGAGGAGGAGCGGTTGCTGAGGTGTATGAGCCTCGCAGCAGTGTTCATTATGGACTGGAGAGGTGACAGTCTCTGGAGGGGGAGGCCAATTAAAAGAGAGTTACAGTAGTCTAGACGCGATATGATGAGAGAGTGAATAAGAATTTTGGCAGTGTCTTGGGTGATAAATGATCATATTTTGGATATGTTCCTTAGGTGGAGGTGACATGATTTAATAAGTGACTGGATATGAGGAGTGAATGACAGGGCCGAATCTAGGATAACCCCAAGGCACCGGGCCTGGGGAGAGGGGGTGATAGTGGAATTGTTAACTATGATGGATACTTCCGGGATTTTACCGGGATATTTGTGCATTTCACCAAACTTGGACAGGCACAACGTAACCTGCATCCAGCTTATACTTATCAGTATGGTCCCCTTAGAGAAGAATGGGTCAGTTACCTCCTGTGTTGCTGTTGGATACAGAAGTGTGGAAGGAACATAAAAGCCACCGTATTGGAACGCAGGTTAAAATTCCTTACACAGTTTATGTATAAAAACCTATTTACACTTTACCTTACTTTTTAGTGTTCCTTGGCAAACCTACACTGCTTATTGAGTTACACATTATTACCTTGAAAGAAACTGGTTTTTAAGTCTTCGTTAGTTAATAAGTCTTCCCTGTTCATTTGTTAATATTTTCTGCTAAACACTAGAAAATGAGCAAAAGAATCACAGAGCATTCTGCTCATCTGCAGGTTTGTAACCAATAGTAAATAAACTTGTGAATTTAGGAAGCCGAGACAACCACAACTACCAGTTCAAACACATCGTACACCTATGCTTTGCCTCCACTTCCAGCAAACCAGTTCAGATTACATATCTATTATCCAATTAAATCTTAACTGCTTAAAACATAACCTTTATTAGCAATAGTATTATGAAATAAAAAAGTTAGCAACGCAACACCCTTAGACACACTCACTGCCTTGTCCCACCTAAGCAGTGCCGGACTTGGTCCTAAAATACAAATATTAAAAATTGCATCGAGTGCATGGTGGACTTGCACTTTAAAGAAACCAAAAGTCGATGCATTGATAAAGGTTCAATACACCTCCATGCAAAATCTCCCGCTCCTGCAACACCTGCCTGTATACTTTGGGAACAAATGGGTGCTAGCCACACCACAGTCCACCTATGCGCCCAAGGCTGCAATACCCAAGTTGTATTTTAGGACCACATCAAGCTCTGCTTAGATGAGACAAGGCAGTCAGTGGGGCAAATTTACTAATGGGTGCTGGTGTAAATTCGCTAGCAAAGTGGACCTACTCTAGCGATATGCCAAGCGAATTTACGCTCTGGCAAAGGGATGTAACTACGCTTATTCACAAGTTGCGGATTTTAATGAACGTTACCTCTTGCGACACACTTTACTTCGCCACCTCAGACCAGGCGAAGTGCAATAGAGTAGATAGGACTTGCTAAGTCTTACTTTTTTAAGGGTGATAAGCTGAAAAAGAGCGAACTTATTTTTTAGGGTACCCTCCTCCCCCCCTACATTTTTATAACATATGGCACCTAAACTATATTGTGGGCACATGTGTAGGGCATTAAAACACATTTATTAAGGTTCCCTGGCCTTGTGTAGTGTAATGTGTATGCTGCTGGCCATTGTACTTTAACTGCACACCGTATGCTAATTTGCCATTGTAGCGTAACTTCGAACCGCTGATCGTAACAGCACTTGTGCAACTTCACAAACGATCGGTAACTTGTGCGCAACTTCAGATCTTTGTGAATTTGCTCAACCCTGGCAAATCTACGCATGGCGAAGTGCGGCGAAGCCAACGCTGGCGCAACTTCAGAGGCAAGTAAATTTGCCCCAGTGTGTCTTAGGGTGTTGTGTAAGGGCTCTTACTCACGAGCGTTTTTACCTGTGCTCCCCTGCGTTCCGTTTTTCTGCGTTCAGCCGCAGGGGAGCGCAGGAATAGACGCATTACATTTTTTCCAATGGGGCTGTACTCACACAGGTGCCAAACGCAGGTTGAGACGCAACATGCTGCATGTGTCCTGCGTTCGGTGCCTACACGCGCCTGTGTGAGTACAGCCCCATTGGAAAAAATGTAATGCGTCTATTCCTGCGCTTCCCTGCGGCTGAACGCAGAAAAACGGAACGCAGGGGATCGCAGCTACAACCGCTCGTGAGTAAGAGCCCTTAAGAACTTTTTTATTTTGATACTATTGCTAATAAAGGTTTTGTTTTTAAGCAGTTAAGATTTAATTGGATAATAGATCCACCATCTGAACTGGCTCGCTGGAAGTGGAGGCAAAGAGAATCGGTACACTGTGTTTCAACTGGTAGTTGTTGTCTCGGCTACATAAATTCATAAGTTTATTTTAATATTTTCTGCTGGCAAAACATATTAAAAAAGAAATCCGTTATCAAGAAAGCTCCAAATTATGTAAAGTCCATCTCCCATAGCATCTATTTTATCCTAATAATCCAGACTTTTTTTTAAAACGATTTCCTTTTTTTCCTGTAATAATAACAGTAGCTTCTACTTGATCCAAACTAAGGTATAATGTATCCTTGTTGGAAGCAAATCCAGCCTATTTGGGTTTATTTAAAGTTTAAATTATTTTCTAGTAGACTTAAGGTGTGAATTACAGAAATGTTCATCATCTGGAAAACCCCAGGTCCCGAGCATTCTGTATAACAGGTCCCATGCCTGTATCAACTTTAATCTTTTTTGTTTTCGCTGTTATATGTATAGTATGTTTCTGATTAAAGATTCTTCGGGGGAACATTTAATAGAAATATAGGTTGGTGTTATATACGAGTTATACTCTTGCGAGCTAAGGTTAAGGATTGCAGGAGAGTTGCTTTGGTTTCACAGTTATAGATATGTAATTGAACAGTCTGCACAATATTTTGCTTCCACACAGTCATACTAAACTAAGCACAAATTCCTTTTTTTATTTGTTGAATATTTTAAAACCCTTATTACTTTTGTTTTAAGTAAATTCACTGGTGGCGGGCATACATTGTTCATCAGTTACTACTACAAACAAGGGAAAGTTGTGCTCACCACTAATTTTTAAAACCATTAGGCGGGGGTGCAATGAGGCTGTGACCACAAAATACATATAGACAAATACAAGAGTCCTCTGCACTCAACCCATTATCAATATATTTAAGACAGAGACATTTTGTGCATACTGCTACTAAAAAATGCCTTACCCTTTAAACAGAACAGGGATTGTTTGTCCATATATTGCAATATATTTAAACTGGCCAACTACGTCAAAGTCATCCCATATCTGGCCAGTCCGATGTTCAATTTTATCTGATTCATTAAGAATTTTATTGCTTCATTATACATTTTACAAAGGGACTAGGTTTTACCTGTGGTGGGTTGAGTGCAGAGGACTCTTGTATTTGACCATCAGTTACTACTCACTTACTATTCATTTGGTTATTTAGGTAATAATTAATTAATTCTTTTTATTAAGTCTCTTCTGGTCTATGCTGGAAATTATAAGCATAAGGGCTGTGCACTTTTCCACTAAATCTCCTCCATACTTGTGTATATACCTGACCCCTCTTCATATGTTATTCGTCTTCTGATCTACCTGCATTTTGGAAAAAAAAAAAAACAGGTATGGGATCCATTATCTGGAAACCCATTTTCCAGATGGCTCCAAATTATGGAAAGGCCTTCTCTCATAGACTATTTGATTTAAATAACGCAATGCTTTTTAAACTATTTCCTTTTACTCTGTTATAGTAAAACAGTAGCTTGTACTTGATTCAAACTAAGATATGTTATCCTTATTGGAAACAAAACAAGCCTGTTGGGTTTATTAATGGTTAAATGATTTTCTAGTAGACTTATCGGATGAAGATCCAAATTACAGAAAGACCCGTTATCTGGAATCTGTATTAATACATACACACACACACAAAATTTGTAGGCACTTGCAAAACTAACCTGTTTACTGTTATTATATTATAGAGGAAGAAATAAAGAATAACAACAAATGGATCTCTGACACTGCCAACATTGGATTTATTCTGGTCTTTTGGGCAGAAAACTGGATAGGCATCTATCGGCAAGTATTATAAGTCATCCTGACATACTGAAGCTGCATTTAAAAAGGTGCATTGCAAAATGCAGTTATTGAATAAAATGGAAGAACCCTTGATGTGGTTAGAATTATTCTGGGTTCAAGTAGAACCCATCCCTGTCTGCCGATACCTGATCCCCAGAGTAGCTCTAAAGAGCCACCCAAGAACAGTCCCTATAAAGACAGCAACCTTGCTCGGTGGTATATATATTTTCTATGGATGTTAAAATGTTCCTTTAAAATTATGGCACATAATTTAAAAAAATTTGGTTTAATATTATTATACGCTGATGCTGCAAAATCTGAAAATCCGTCATCACAGACTTGTCGAGGTCCTATATAATTCAATGTGAGAGGCACCTACCTCAGTTTGAAGTTTTCGTGGTTTGAAATGGGTTAAGCCTGAAAATCCGACTTTTTCCAGAAATTTGGGAAAAAAAAGCCAGAAAAAGTTGAGTAATTCAGGGAAAAAGCCAGAAAAATTAGATTATAAATCAAGTTTGTTTTTTATTAATAAATAAGATGAAATCAGGCATATGAGTTTGGTTGTGGTTTTTTTTTAATAAAATGAGATAAATTCGGATTTTAGTAAAAAACTCACTTGGTGTATCTCAACAGAGGAATAGCCTTAACACACTAATGATAAGGGTATAGGAGTTTCTTAAACTGGACTTAAATAGAAAAAGGGCAAGAAAGAAAAAAGTTTTGGGTAAACTTTTCCACTTATGGAGAATTTCTGAGCGTGTTTAGGACTTCAGTTGCCTGAAAAGTGCTGGATCGTAAATGAAGTTATATATTGGATTTGCCCGGGTAGAACAAACTACTACAATGACCTTTCATGCAATCGGTGTGTTTCCTACAGTGTTTTAGAGGAATTTTACTCCAAGCAGGGTTCTACAGATAAGAGAGGGGAAAAATAATGATTTAACATGATCAAAAAAGAAATTTATATCAGATTGTCAGACTCCTTTAAGATCTTCTGGACAGTGCTGGAAGGTATCAGCTCAGAGCGTAAATGTGAGATTATCATCACATAAATCTATACACAATAAAGAAGAAAAAAAAAAAAGGCAGATAATTTTTAAACTACTTTTATTTTTCTTAATATTCCTTTTAGGCATTTTTTTCAATTTAAAAAAAAAAGAGGCCTTTAAAAAAAAAAAAAAAAAAGGTAAATGGGCGATAAGTGCATGTGATTAAATGACAAAATATCAAAGAAAAGCACATACCCTGACGATCAGATGGGATCAGATGCTCTTGGCTTATTTGATAGCTGATGTGAGCTCAGAATCCGGCCACTGGCAATGCAGTTGTTTATCTTCCACCTCAAGTCTCCGACTATTGAAGGTAGAAAACAGGCAGCCTGGGACCTCCTCCTCATTCACCCAACTGTCGTTGGCATCCGCAACTCTGTACCTGTTTGTACGGATTTCTTTACACCAATGAAATTGCTTGTGCTTAATGACCCTGTCGATAGTAGATGAGTTCTAAGGCACAAAATTGTATATTTTTTGGATTGCTTGTTAGTTATCCTGGAGAGGTTTGCTTCTTGGTGTTGTACAGGATATATAATGGAACCAAAGAAAATACCAAATTTTATTTGTGTATATGTACATACCAGAATTTAGTTACCAGCTAAGAATTTACTTTGTTGACTCGCCGGTACAGGCCAACTCCATTTGGATTATCAACAGGATGAAGAACCTATTTTGTCATATATCATTATATTATTCATGGGCATGACCACAGGCTTTGTGGGGGGAGATCTATTTTCTGGTCTCTGACTTGTAAAGATGTATATTAAAAAAGTTTGTGCTTACTGAATTGTTTAAATCATTTATTTGCAAGTTCAGAATCATGCCTAGTAATCAGTGAATTTATTTTCATGTATATCTCATACTGCTAGCTGCTCACATATTACTTTATGATTCTGTAGACTAGTGTTTATTTTATTTGAAATATTAATTTCTATTTCTTTAGACTGTGTCTCCCAGACTACTTTCAACCTCCAGCTCCCACCATTCTCTAAAAACCTATTGGGTTTATTTAATGTTTACATGGTTTTCTAGTAGAAGATCCAAATTTACGGAAAGATCCATTATCTGGAAAACCACAAGTCCTGTTGATGAGTGTAGGAGTTAAAGCATTCACTTGTTGACACAATCTGGTACTGAATACCAGGGAATATCACTGATTAACATAAACGCCTTCCCTTCTGAAACAAGAATTTTATCTTTGGCTAATGATAGCAAAGTACATTGTCACATTGAAATACGACTGTGTTCAGTGCTAAAGTACTAAATGTATGTCAGTAAATGTATCCTTGTTATATTAGAACTTGATTTTATATTAGGAGAGATATTGTTAGGCTATTCTTTTTACATATATCTGCAAACATTATATAGATGAGCATTGCAGCCACCACAGTGCTTACAATGAGTTACTAAAGTGGAACGTGACACCCCTGGAAAAAAGATGTCAAATTGCTGAGCATTTTTTTCGGAATATGTTAATTTTTTAAAAGATATGGAATCGAATTTGAAAGCAATTCAAATAGAGTTTTCCTCCAAAAAAACTTGAATGTCAGGAAGGCTATTAAGGATGGCAATTTTGAATTTGAGTTGGTGATTTTAAACTTTTTTAAACGGAATTGTGAGTTTTGACCAGAAAAACCAACTCGAAAATTCGAAATTCTAATTTACCATTCGAACCTTGGTAAATCTGCCCCCAAATATCACCTATAGACACCACTGAAACTTTGACTCCAGCATGAAACTGACATGGCAATTCTGAGAAAGCTAACTTGCCTTTATTGCTTGCATTAACCATTAATAACATACAAGGACAACCTCAAACGTACAAGAAACACCGTCTCACTCTCCATAGTCATAATTGGTCAAAATGATAACCCTTCAGATTAGAGTTTAAAAATGAAATATAAATATAGGGACAAATTTCATTAAATTAAATAAAAGCAGAAATTGACTGGAAGCCAGTGTGGAAGAAGAGATATATATATTGTAGGTCTATTCTTTGTATGAGGGAAGAAAGAGATCAGATAAATGTTAATCACCAGCAAAGCACTGCATCTGTGCCTATTACATTAGGAAGAACCTTATACTGAACCTGCACTTAATGTTGTTGATCTTTATATCTACTGCCTGACCCTGTCCATTATATAGAGAAGGGCTTCTCATGGGCCCGTATTCAAGGTGAACCAAAATGCAGTGTAACTTCTAAACAAATTAAAGGAAAACTATACCCCCCAAACAATGTAGGTCTCTATTAAAAGATACTGAGTAAAACAGCTCATGTGTAAAACCCTGCTTCATGTAAATGAACCATTATCATAATAATATACTTTTTTAGTAGTATGTGCCATTGGGTAATCATAAATAGAAAATTGCCATTTTAAAAAATAAGGGCCACCCCCTGAGATCGTAGGATTCACTGTGCACACATACAAACCACATGTAAGGTCACATGAGCCAATTAACAGACAGAGTTGTGCCTTTTGCTTCCTCACTTCTTCCTGTTACAGTTAGTGTTGTAGTATTTCTGGTCAGGTGATCTCTGAGGCAGCACAGATAGAGTCACGAAATGGTGGTTCAAGGCAAGAGATGTAAAAGGGCAATATTTATGTAAATATATATTCCAGTTTGGTAAGATTCTTTAATATGTCATTCAATTTGATATAAACTATCTGTTGCTTAAGTATTCATTTTGGGGGTATAGTTTTCCTTTAATAGAGCTACTAAGAGCTTGTGTGTATGAAGCCTAATGTGAATGCAAATTGACATACTAGTGTAAAAATGACTCACAACAATCCACACTAACCAGACGGTAGTGGCAGAAATATTGTTTTGAGGCTGTTTTGCACGAGACATTGTAAAAATCAAGGAGAAATATGGAGCAGACAAAAAGGTAAATGCCACAGAACAATTCAATTTGGCCTTATAGGAATTTGACTCCAGGTAGGAGGTAAACAAGAGTTCTGTTTCTTGTAAACATTTTATTTGATATCAGTATATTGGAGAGTAGCTTATTATTACATTTTCTTTCATAATGCAGTTTGAACTGCATTACGCAGTTTGGGTGGAGGACTCCTTAAATAACGAAATGTTTGAGAGGCGTATTTCCCCTTTAACAGTGTCAGACTTATATGTGCTATGTTCCGCTTTGATGGAACAGAAAATAACATAACTCCACCTTGCCCTGCTTTGTCCGTCATAAGTAATTAAGAGATTATTTCACACATCCCACCTGTGGCGCTCTTCGTCAAGTCCATTGCCTAACATCTGCTTGGAATTTAATTAAAACTTAAAAAGATTTAAATACAGAAAGCAATATTCATTTGGGAGCAAGTTGTTGATGCCACCTCCAGGCTGTAGAGTTAAAAGACCTAAGCAATATGCCACGGACGTATTGCCTGGGGCAGGTTTAGTTGCCGAACCCTAAAATTACTCATAATTAAATGCAATGCTAAGCATTTCTTAATATGACTAACAATTCCAAAGGCTCTACCCTTCATAGGAATCTAATTATGTCCACAAAATCTGAACCCTTGCATGCACACCATCATGGGTGGATCCTGCTTTTCTAATACCCTTGATAAAATGAACTCTATATCCAATACGTGTTCTGTATTCCCAGTTTAAGATATTTGAAAAACTTTTTATATGGGAAGGCCATGGGCCTAAAGAATTAGCAATTGACTAAAAGCAGATAAAACTAATCAAGTATGTAACTGAAGGCTGCCATATTAATTACTACGCCTAGGAAAACACGATTCATTAAGCTTTTCATATTATTGGCAAGCCTCCAATTATGTCTGGATCAAAGGATTTTACTAGAAATTGCACCTATTCCTTTAGGTATGTATGTTCGAAATACCTTTACTACGTGGAAAAAAACTGTAATCGCCACATCTGTGAGACGGAGTAAAGTGGCCACTATTCCTTACTTTGCTGAACATTCTGGACTGCTTCTTTGTTGCATAATTCCAGAACCAGTGAAGTTGGGTGTATATTACACACAAAACATACATTGTTTTTGGATCAGCGCCTAATGCAAACAGAGAGAGCAGAAACAAACAAAAACAGAAAATATGGTGTAGTATTTTTGGGTTTGTTTGAGACACCCAGTGTTTCGAAGGTATAGTGAATATTTAAAAATTTTTCTCTAAATTAATGGTTCCTCCAGTGCCAAAGGGCAACTTCACCTTCACCAACTTTGGCTAAATTGCTTACTCACAAGATAGCAGTAGGGTTATCGCATGTAGTAATAGTACTCGTATATCCTTTGTTTATCCCAGGCAGTACAGTATCCTCCCTGGTCAATATTCAGACTCCAAAGCAGGGGTATAAACAGATCATAGTATAACATTTTTTATTAAGATAATGTTAAAACATTCGCAGCAAACAACGTTTTTATTTCTTCTCCAACCGTACTTGCACACTGAAATTATCGCTTTCCTTCCTGGCAGCTTCTGCGTTTTACTTATATTGATACTTAATTGATCATTCGCCCACAAAATTTGGTTAACGGTACCGGGTACTGTCACCTTTGGTGACTGGAAAATCAGCATCAGGTACCTTTAACCAAATTTTGTGGGCGAATGAGTACTATTACTACATGCGATAACCCTACTGCAATCTTGTGAGTAGGCAATTTAGCCAAAGTTGGTGAAGGTGAAGTTGCCCTTTAGAGAAATACATAAATGTATGTGACACTGGAGGAACCATTCATTTAGAGAATGATTTTTAAATATTCACTATACCTTCCAACACTGGGTGTCTCAAACAAATCAAAAAATACTACACCATATTTTCCGTTTTTGTTTGTTTCTGCTCTCTTCGTTTGCTTTAGACGCTGATCCAAAAACATTGTATGTTTTGTGTGTAATATTCATCTGTGCAGCTGAGAGACTGAAGGGGAATGGCAGGAGAGAGTTAAAGGATTGCATTGTTCCTAAGTATTATTGTAATTTGAAGTTGGGTGTATACTCCAGCCTATGCAATGTATTTCTATCCTTACATAAACTTAAAGAGGTTGAAGTCAGCAGATTTTGAAAACGTTCGTTACCACCCTACAAAAAATCAGTGTCCTAACCCTCCCACACCTTGGCTCTTATGAAGCGCTACTCATTAGTACACACCCACTCACACTTCCTTGCTTTGATTCTTATTTTTGCTACACATTTCATCGATACCTTAAAAGAGAATTCAACCCCCTTAGGCGCAAAAATCCCTCCCCCCATTCCTGAGTAGGCCCCCCTCACCAGGCAAATGCCCCTTACTTGTTACTTACCCCTCCTTCTAGGTCCAGCGGAGTTCACGGCAGCCATCTTCTCCCAAGCCCTCTTCTTCCTGTAGTCATCGTTATTTGGTGGCGCATGCGCAGTAGGAGGCATTTGCCAGTTTGGATCTACTGCGCATATTCCAAAAGTCACGAGGTTTCCGAAAAAGAAATCTGAAACCGTTGACTTTCCGGCGCATGCGCAGTTGGAGGAATTTGCAGGTACGAAGCTACTGCGCATGCGCCCAAAAGTTAGGGGCATTTGCCCGGGGGGGGGAAGTTGGCCAGGCGGGAGGAAGAAGGGAGTCCTATGCAGGGGAAGGATTTTGCACCTAGGAGGTTGAATTCTCCTTTAAGGTGGACATAGATGTTACAATTACGATCTTTCCTGGAAAAGACCTTTCCAGGAAAGATCATTCATTTCAATTCCCTAGAGTAGAGCTGAATCGCCAGATATACAGGTAGAAACAATAGAATTCTACCTGTATCTGATAATTCAGCACTAACAATGGGCGATATTCAGGTTTCATCAAAGGCACCCGTTTAAAATTTTCTTGGCCAGTCCGATCGACCAATATCCAAGTATTTTGCTCGTCTCACACCATACATGCATCAAATATAGCATAAAAATTAATTTGACAAAAGACACTTTATAAACAACTTGCTCCTTCCCAAGGTGAAACTTTCTGATGTTCCGCACCAATCGTACATGGACTAAAGGAAGAACCTTATTAATGCCAAGATACAGATATGTTTTTGCCTGAAATTGACAATGCAGTGTTTAGGGTAAAAAGTGATTTACTTTATGAAATAACATTTTTCCTACATGTTCTTACCCTGTCCACGAATACCATTTACACAATAAATATACAGTTCCTCAAAAATGAATGAAACACAAGGATGTAGTAGGGCCACTTGTTTTGTAGATCATCAATTTATTTGGAAATGAATTAAAATGTGAAGAAAAAAAAAATCTAAGTAGACATTTTTACAAATGAGATTTGCCAATATCTATAGCCAAACATGCAGTAATACAGAAACCATCAAATAATTTACTGTACCACAAGATATCGGCAATCTATTAGATAGGGGCTTTTACTGCCCAGGAACAACCTTGCAAAGAGATGGTAAGAGCATATTGAAGTCTCAGAATAAAGCCATACGAATGGTTTTTGTTTTGATTAATGAACTTGATTGTGCCCAAACGTTTTGGTGATCGGAGATCACCCAAATGGGATACCTCTGGCCTGTATGGTAAGTTGGCCTCTTAGTCAAAGAGCTAAACTCCATGAGAGGCTTTGTAGGATGTTGTTGGATCAACAAAACCCATTCTACCAGGCAATGTAGTTGTATTGGACTTGGGACTGAGATTTTTTACATGGAATATTTTCCATCCTATTCGATACAACTGTCAGATGCGAACGCTGCATGCTGTTTCTTCATCCATCAAGATAAAATCTGATGGCGTCTGACTTTTTTTTTTGTTTTTAGTTGAAATACATTGAATGTCAGATGAAGATGTATAAACAAACGACACCATCTGACTTTATCTGCTCGAACTTAACATTTTGTAGCATCCTACAAATCTTGTGCTGTTGTGTGGTGTTGCGTGGTGTTGTGTGGCAAGATGAGATAAAATCTGATCAAAATCTCCCAAAGAATAAACTACCTTTTTTAATTGAAAACATACTGATCCAACAAAGTCTATGGTGTATTTGGGAAATGCACAAAAATGTCTGTTAACCCTTACAGACAAACGATTTTAGTACAGATACTGGATCTATTACCCAGCAAGCTCTGAAATACGCAATGCCATTTCTACCCTAATACCTCTTACCTGATGCTAACTAGCCCATCGCAAATCCATTATAATGAAACAACAGTCCTATTTTTTATGTTTTAAAAAGTCTCCTTAAGGCACAGTGCTCCACTACACAAAAAGTCCTTATTGGGTCCCAAAAATTTCAGATAATAGATCCAATACCTGCATATAAAATATAGCCCACAAGACGTGTACTTTAAAAAAACATAAACTAGTGTTCTGTTGTCTATAAAATTTATCATATGACATAGAAAATTAAAGCATGCCACAAAACTATTTCTTCTGCACCAGAAATATATATATGAAATCTTCTAATAAAAAGAAAATGAACAGTCATCAACAATATAATTGTAAAGCTACAATATGCACAGCACTCCTCCACACACAAAAAATCAGAGAAGGAAGTGCCTCCACTTTAATACTCAAATGCACTATACACTACACTGTGTTATGTAAGTTCTTATAGTACCTAAGGGCAGGAGGTAGGGGGCAGTATGAATGGAAACAACTGGCCCAGGATGTCCATTTGTTGAGCAATATCTGCAGGTGGTCAGTAGTAGGACAGGGTTCCAACAGCCGTCCATCACTATTAGTGTTGCTGCACACCAACAGATTTCATGGCGACACCTGTTGATTGGCCGATGTGCAGCAAAGTCAAAAGCAAAGTAGAACATTAGTTTCGGCCACAATCATTAGACATTAAGGGGCAGATTTACTAAATTCGAGTGAAGGATTCGAAGTAAAAAAACTTCGAATTTCGAAGTGTTTTTTGGGCTACTTCGACCATCGACTACGACTATCTAAGGATTCGAACTAAAAATCGTTCGACTATTTGACCATTCGATAGTCGAAGTACTGTCTCTTTAAAAAAAACTTCGACCCCCTAGTTCGGCAGATAAAAGCTACCGAAGTCAATGTTAGCCTATGGGGAAGGTCCCCATAGGCTTGCCTAAGTTTTTTTCATCGAAGGATATTCCTTCGATCGTTGGATTAAAATCCTTCGAATCGTTCGATTCGAAGGATTTAATAGTTCGATCGAATGAATAATCCTTCGATCGTTCGATCGAATTTTCTGCGCTAAATCCTTCGACTTCGATATTCGAAGTATTTCAATTCCTAGTCGAATATCGAGGGTTAATTAACCCTCGATATTCGACCCATAGTAAATCTGCCCCTTAGGGTATTATTTATCAAAGGTTGAATGTTAGAGGTATTTTTATACCTCGAATGAACTCACAACGGTTTCTTATTTAAGAAAAAACTGAAATGGAAAAAACTCAAAACAGTGAGTTCAGGGTTAACAAACCCAAATCTCTAATTGATCGAGTTTCCGGCGGAAAAAAACGTTTTAAATCGCTCTAATTTATCAAGTTTTTGGGCAAGATCCCTCCATATCATCAAACTCGATCATCTTCAAATGGTTCAAGGGACCTCTGCTGTTCACTCCTACATGACCTGGACAAATTTTTTTTTTACCCGAAAAATAGATTTTTGGGCAAAAAAAAAAATAACCTTGAAAATTCGAATTTTAGTGGAAATACTTAATAAATCTGTCCACAAATGTAGCTGGTGCTAATCTCTTGATTTCCCCCTTATTTGAAAAAAATTGTTTCACAGTATTCTTTTGCAATAATTTTGTTACGGCATAAAACAGCAGGTTTGACAAATGTTCCCTTTGTTGACTTAAATCAACAGTAACACCAAAAAATTTAATTTGTTTTAAAGTAATGAAAATATCTTGTAGTGTTGCCCTGCACTGGTAAAACTGATGTGTTTGCTTTAGAAACACTACTAGAGTTCATATAAACAAGCTGCTGGGAAATTGAAAAAAGGCTAAATGGAACAGGATAAATAATGGATAACAGATAACATTATGTTCTACTGAGCTTATCTGCTGTGTAACCTGAGCCTTTTCTCCTTTGAATGGCTGCCCCATTGCTACACAGCAGCTTATTTATATAAACAATAGTAGTCTTTCTGAAGCAAACACATCAGTTCTACTAGTGCAGAGAAACACTGCACTATATTTTTATTACTTTAAATCAATTTCATTTTTTGGTGTTACTGGTCCTTTAAATCATCAGTACACTGGCCTACGTCAAGAGGAATGTAATAGAAATAACGTATAAGAAAAGGAATGGGTATACTATGTCTAATACAGAAGAACACTGAACTTGCCAACATGATATTTCAATATAAAAATGATCAAACAATGCTCTGGGCCCAGTACGGGGTATGCATTAAAAGTGGCAAAGCCTTCCTGATCTATAATGCTTGCTTTCTTTATCTATGTGTACTAAAATAGTAACAACTAACTGCAGATTGGCTACTACATGTTCTCAGAGCAAAGAAAACATTGCCCATATTATTACATACCCAATATGTGCAAGATAAATGTCTGTTAGATATTACAGTGACTGTGTATGGCTCTACTTTGGACAAGGTTTCCCTAAATATTCCCAAATCATGAAGTTCCGTTCTTGTTATCATTAAGGCAGGCTGGCAAAAGCATGGCAAGTTTTAAAGTTATGCTGGTGGTAGGAACGATGTTCCCAATGAACTGAATGGTCTACTGATTTGTTCCATGAACATTATGGCCTTCTCCTCCAACTCATCACATTAAGAAGTACAGCACAGATGATTTTCTTATTTTACATGTAAACCCGAATGATCCTAATTTGCATTAATATCAAATGTAGGCAAATGTCCAAGGTTGCTCTTGGGATAAAATGTCCTTGTTAAAATTAGAATAACGGATAATGTTGGCACGTACATTATGGCTGATAATCTCATAATCCTCAAAAAAAACAATGTCTGGTTTGGGTTGCTAGAAACTGTAACTCCACTATTTACTGGAGGCTCACAACCTGTTGTTATGTATTGCTTTTTCTCGTGTTAGGGGCCCCCACCAACCTGCTTTGCCCATGTACTGCTAAAACTGACAATAACCAAGTACATTAAAACCCCCAACTCCAACCTGCAGAGGGAACAGAGCTCAGAGAGAACCATAGTATTATAGATTAGATTAGGATTAGGAAAACCAGTATATAAAATATTTAAAGACAAACAACATCCATCAATAAAGGCTTCAGCTTGCTGTTGCCTTAAAAATTAAAATAAACTGATCAAATGGAATTACTTTCACAGAATTTAACATAAAGCCCACGAAATATAATGAAAGTGTAGAAACTAAATTTAAACAACAATTAAATTACATTTTCCACAGTGTTTTTTCCCTGCAAGATATGTCCATGCTGTACATATGAACATTGCAGGACAGTTTATGTATTTGGATTGCAATGTCTCTTGAGGCTATTATTAGATTCTAATTTTGTCCCAGTAGTCACCTAAGTGCTGCATGTACCTGACCTCTTAATAACACAATATGAGGCCATTTATAGAAAGCTGCAGGATGCAGTGGAGACCCTTGTCATATCCATAGGAAATGAAAATGAGGTTATTTGTGACAATACCAACTTAAGATACTTTTCACCCCAGAGACTTCACATTCTGAATAGGGCAGGCAAAGTACTCGGTGACAACCAGAAGTACTCAATCAGACCATATTGCATGTGGCCCATAAAGAATCCAAAGGCCACATCAGTCACATTGTGTCTACCCAGCATGACCCTCGACAAGCTGACCAAAATGGCCCACAGCATCACTAGAATCCTTACGGGTACTGCCAGAACCAGATGATTCAGCATGAAGCGTGACACCATAGCTGCACGTGTGGCGTGGCCTGAAGGGAAAGAATACTTGTCCACAGAGAAAGTAGCAAACATGTCCATGCGATTGTGAACTGGTCTTCGTCTCTTCACTATACCCTTTACAATTCCAACAAGGACTAAATCCAGCAGCAGTGCTGTACAACAAAAAAGCTGGTTAGAAAAATGTCACTTTTATAGAAACAAACAAGAGCAAATATAGGAATCATATAAATATAGTAAGGTAGGTTGAAAAAAGACACGTCTATCAAGTTCAGCCTTTTCGTTTTTTGTTCTTTTTAATCTGCCTGACTGCTGGTTGATCCAGAGGAAGGCAAAAAACCCCATCTGAAGCCTCTCCAATTTGCCTCAGAGGGGGAAAAAATTCCTTCCTGACTCCAAAATGGCAATCGGACTAGTCCCTGGATCAACTTGTACTATGAGCTATCTGCCATAACCCTGTATTCCCTCACTTGCTAAAAAGCCATCCACCCCTTTTTACCAAAAGGCACATGTAAAAATATGCAGAATTCCTTCCCACAATATTCTACTACAGGTATTGGAGCCGTAATCCAGAAACTCGTTACCCAGAAAGCTCTGAATTACAGAAAGGATGTCTATCATAGACTCCATTATAATCAAATAATCCAAATTGATTTCCCTTTTCTCTGTAATTATAAAACAGTAGATTCTACCTTGATCCCAACTAATATATAATTAATCCTTATTGGAAGCAGAATAAGTCGATTGGTTTAATTTAATGTTTACAGGATTTTCTGGTAGACTTAAGGAGTGGAGATCCAAATTACGGAAAGATCTCTTATCCGGAAAACCCCATGTCCAGGCATTCTGGATAACAGGTCCCATACCTGTTGTAATTTATGTATAATGTTTTCATGAAGAAGAGTTCTATGGCAGCATGATAGCCTGAGGCATGTTAAAACAGTTGTGGGCAGGGATAATGAATTTGCTGCAAGAAAAGGTCATGTACATGGGGCATTTGATTGGTCCACCCCAAAATATTGCGATATTGGTAGCATGCAATGTGTACTGTATTACAACCACACTCATAATACTGTGGCTACAAAGGCATACAGTGAGGCAATTAATGGAAGGACTAGTTCAAACTGAATGTTACACGACTGATTATTTTGTCAATGATGGTTTACAAATAACACAAATTTAAGGCCAATTTTAGAAACAAATTGGATACTTTTAGAGTGAAGGTACGCAAGGCATTTTGACACCAACCAAAAAGGCAATTTTACACGGGCAACATAATACCCTGCGTGCCCTTAAACTACAACTTGTGGCTACTGTGTAGGTCATTCATTGATAAAAGGGGACGTATACCCAAAAATAAAATTTTGTCCAATGAAAGAAAGTACAATTCTAAGTAACTTTCCGTTATACATTTATTAACATTTCCAGTAGTTGAATTTTTTTTTGCAAATGTAACTATAAGCAATACTTGTTTATCCCTTTATGTCCTCTAGTCTGTATCCTGGAACAAAGCAGAAGTCTTGTCCACTTCTGCACGTGTCTGTTAATCAGCTGCTACATTCTTTTAAAAATTCAAAACCCCCAGGGCAGACAACAGGAAAGGGCAGACAAATGCTGCTTTAAATATAATTCACATTTAAAAGCAGCATTAAAACAATTGTGCGTTTGTAAATAGTAAAAGTGTTTAGGATTGACATTTATTCAATTATTACATTGTACATTTTAATATACGAAGATGGCATTTTATTTCTGGCTTGACATCCCCTTTATGTTATCTGATATTGCATTTACAGCCACTAAGTTGCATGAACTTACCAAATAGTAGGTTGAGAATGACCTCACGCCCAGCAGAGCTATCACTTTTGTACAGGCAATACAGGCTGCCAGCAATCCAGGGAATGCCATGCCCAGATATCTCCACCAGCTTCATCAAAGGACGGGCACTGCCCCAAGAGGAGCCCTCTCTGGCACATACCCCCATCTTCTTAGTCAACCAGAGGTCAACAGCCAGCAATGAACTGAGAGCAATGCCAAGAAAAGATGGGTTTAGCTTCATGCAGTCTTCTTCTGGAAGCTGCTGCTGTTGCTGTGAGGCAGTCGATGAAGTGGCGTTGAAGGAGTCCTTGCGGTGAACTGGACTGTCAGATGTCCGGTGACGGACGGATACAGGATCTGAAGCATTTGTCCTGTTAGTAAGTAAGGACATAAATTCTAATTTGTTCATGGGATTAGCAGAGTTGTTGGCAGCTCTTGATACCCTTGGACTTGGCATTACGGCAGGATGGATGGTTTCCGCTCTAGTTCAGCAAGCTATGGGGGGGAAAGGAAACATAAAATCACTGACAGATATGTGAGCAAGACACTAAAAGCAATATCTGTAGTTATTCACACATCACACACTAAATATCATATCTAATATGTACTCTCTATGCTCCCAGCTTCCCTGCCTAGGGCCCCGCATATCTCACCCTGCTCCCCCATGTCTGCTACACCTGCCACATGTCACATGTCACATGTCACACTAGCCCAGAGGCATCACAAGGGACAGTCCAATACAAATTGGGAAGCACAATAGAGCTGGCATAATAGAATGCACCATGAAATGCCCTAAATGACCTGCAAGCTCAGGCTCACTTGTATGAAAGCAGTTCTTCACCACCAGTCTTTCCTGTTTAAACATTACACAAATTGTGTGTGTTAGTGGGTTGGTTAAAACATCCCACAAATCACTTACCTCTCCTCTGCATTCGGTCTGAGCTGCTTCCCAACACAGAAGCTCAAATCTGCAGCTCAATTCATCAACTTCCTGTTCCCGCGTGAAGCTCCGCCCCCTTAAATTGACTGTGCTCCGCTTTCTGACGGCCCTCTACCGCGCATGCCTAGTAGGTCTTCCGTCCGTCAGATCAGATCTCAGTGAGCATGCGCAGCTTCCCTCCCATCCCAACCAGTAGCTGCCAGAGTTGCTTATTCGTTCTGCACTTCTGCTTCATTCCCATACAGAGGAGGCAACTGTGGGGGCTCTTACCCAACTGTATTGAAATAGAATAGGTGGGCTGTGCTGCATCTAGGGTTGCCACCTTTTAAAATAATCTTTACCGGCAGGTGGAGGGGGCGTGGTTAAAAGGGCGGGACGTGACGATAAAGGGGCGGTATCTTAACGCGCTATTGGCTGACTGGGTCGTGACGTCAAAGGGCGGAGCTAAACACTCGAATTTGGCAAGGAGTCCAGGAAAAAAGGTACGTTTGGAGCAGGCTGGGGGCAGGCCATGGGCTTTTTTTGCATATTTGCATATGCAAATTAGGGGCAGGAGGAAAATCACATGACTTTTTGTCACAAAACAAGGAAGTAAAAAAAGTTTCCACCTTTCCACCCCTAATTTGCACATGCAAATTAGGGTTCTGTATTCCTTCTTTAGCGGATTTGGTGGTTTGGCCGAATCCAAAATAGTGGATTCGGTCCATCCCTATTATTTACTACTGAAGTGTAAATGTTCACTTCCTCTAACTCCACCAAAGTTTGCATCAGTAGACATATTTAAAAATGTTCTTATTCCACTGTGAGCATAATGTGACAACATTTTGCTGTTGCATATTCTTTGCATTAATTCACCTTCTCGTTTTCCATGATTGTGTAGGGGAAAATTAGGTAGAGAATTTACACCAAAAAGAATCACATACTTGGGATATTAGCATGGAGAAGATGACGAGGCAATGAGATGGAAAACTGGCTACTCTATCTTTGTAATGGCAGTTCTCCTACCTGAACCTGGTAAAAGTTTTCTAGTTAAACATTATTTGTTGCGGTCTTAAATTTAAAAATATCTTATTTTCCAACTGAACAAATCTCACCTGGTCATACTCGCCCTTTGGTGACCGATGTCATGTTGAGTTGCCATTTTGGCTAAAATACTCCAAATTATGCCCTTTAGTAAATGTGCTATATTGATGTAAAATTGGGGCGCAGTTCTATACAATGAGGCTATACCCATGCCAACTGAGGCAAACACTGAAAACAGTAATTATGTGCATGCCCACTGCATTTAGCATTGATCATTTTGGGCAAAGCCGCATGGCATAAAATTAGATTGTGGCTATCATACAGGATGAATGTGTATGTATCCCAACTGGCACTACATTATTGCTGAGACTGTTCAAAGGCTACAACAGTCACTGATTTATCCAAGGGTATGCAAGACTTCACCAATATGATCACAATGAAAAAGAAAGATCAAGATATTTCTTTTTTTTAAGGAGGGGGTTGTGTGTCCTTTAAGAAAGCCCATGTGGGACATAACTGTTCAGTGAGTTTGCAATTGATCCACAGCATTCAGCTCAGATTCAAAAGCAACAGTTATGACCCATGTTCCCCCCTCAAGTCACTGGTTACTGCCTGGTAACCAATCAGTGGAAACCAAGAGAGCTGCAAAGCAGGAAATAGTGTTCTGGCTATTACACATCCAGTCACTCCAGCCTTTATACATTACATTTTTGCCTAATTAACTATATTAGAAACATTTTTTATTTTGCACAGCCTATCTATTTACCCAGTTTTTATTTTTGTATTGAACAATTCCTTTAACCCTTTGCCTGCCAAGCACGTACGGCGTACGTGCTGGCAGGCCAATGCTCAGGCTGCCAAGAACGTACATTGTACGTTCTTTGGCAGCTGAGCTCTCTCTCTGCTTTGGCGGCTTTTGCCGCCTCCGCAGAGAGTGGGGAGAGAAGACAGCCCCCTAGGCAACGAGGCTGGGGGGCTGTCAAGTCGGATCTGCGACTCGATTGTCGCAGATCCGACTTCAAAGTAGCAGACGCATCGCATGGAGCGTCTGCTACTACACTCACCATCTTCCTGCCTGCAGAGCCTCCCATGCACTTCCTGCTGCGCAGCAACTCTGCAGACACGCTGCCAGGACTCCTCCAAAGAAGACAGCGATTCTCCTGCTCCAAAAACGGTAAGTGCACGTTTTTTTTACACACTTACCTGCACCTACACATACTTACAGTACATTTATGCATTTTAGTAAAGATTGGAATTTTTTTTAATTTTTTTTTTTTTAATTTTAGCACACTTGGTCCCTTTTGTACAGTTATTTACACTTATTTACACTTATTTACATGTATTTGCACACTCAGATAACTTTTATTAGTGCACAAATATGTATACACAAACAGGTGTTTTTTTTTTTTTTTACGAATTCATTATACTGTTATCTTTTGTTTTTTTTGCCTAAAAACGTGTTATTTTGGCAGCGTGACTATTGGATAATCGATTTCGGCCACTAATTACGCTGTCAGAACAATTATTTTGTTATTTCATTGATTTACGCTATTTTTGTGGTTTTATTGCAATTTTATCCCTGCATTATTGTTCCTTATGTATCTTTAGTATCGTTTTGCTGTTTGGTGCTTTGGTATAGAAAGATAGATTTTACTTAGTTTGATCCGCCAAAATATGTGCTTTCCAAAAATATATGGGTTTCTGGGGGTATTTTTACAGTTTGGGGGTCTTACGGCACATAACGTACAGTTAGGGTTCTCTTTTCTGCAGCTTAGTTGGCTAGCGTGAAAATTCATAGGCACGTTTTTCATTTGGGGTCCATACACAACACATACTTTGGTAAATCTATACATATTGGGCATCAAACTATTTATTAGACCTCTGACGTCCATATTTAGAGAGATTTTTCTTTGTACGTAAAACATTGTGTGTGATAAATGCGGCAAACTGCAACATTTTTAGGCGATTTTCAGAAATGTTGTAAAAACCTATATGTTTAGAAAAGCTTTGCAGTTTGGTAGTTTCGTGTAGAAAGACATCGTTATCTTTGTTGGAATCGGCAGAATGTGTACTTTCCAAAAATGTATGGTTTTGGGGGGTCATTGCTGTTAGGAGGGTCTTGAGGCAAATAATATGAAGTCACGGGTCTATGTTCACAGAAGGCGAATCGGCAGCGGAGAAAACTCATATTCACTATTTTTATTTGGGGTCCGCACATGCCAGCTGCCTTGGTATATCTATGCATATTGGGCATCAAACTGTTCAGTAGACCCTTGGCATCAATATTTATGGTGTTTTACAATTGTATGTAAGAAATTGGGTGAGATAAATGCAGCCAATTGCAATATTTTTAGGCGATTTTCAGAAATGTAAAAACAGTTGCTTTTATCGCCAAATTTAGGAAAGGCTTGCGACTTGGTACTTTGGAGTACAAAGACATCCATACCCGATTTGCATTCGCAGGAATGTGTACTTTCCGAAAATATATGGTTTTATGGGGTGAACTTACTTTTTTCTACCTTTGCCCCCCCCAAAAACAATGTAAATGTGTTGATTTTGCAGTACCTGAAATGACAGACCATATGGGGGTCTTTCTTTTGGGGCCCCTGTATGCCACGTGCTTGGGTACACCTATACATATTGGGCATCAAACTGTTCAGAGGACCCTAGGCTTTCATATTTGGGGTGATTTCTCTTGATACCTAAAAGTATGTGGGTAATACAATGCTGCAGGGTCGAAATTTTGAAGTCATTTTTGGAAATGTCCCCAAAATCACCAAATTTAGGAATGGTTTGCGGCTTGGTACTTTGGAGTACAAAGACATGCATACCCAATTTAGATCCATGGGAATGTGTAGTTTCCAAAAATATATGGTTTTCTGGGGTGAACTTACTTTTTTCTACATTTGCCCCCCTCAAAACAATGTAAATGTGTTGATTTTGCAGTACCTGAAATGACAGACCATATGGGGGTCTTCGTTTTGGGGCCCCTATACGCCACGTGCTTGGGTACACCTATACATATTGGGCATCAAACTGTTCAGAGGACCCCAGGCTTTCATATTTGGGGTGATTTGTCTTGATACCTAAAAGTATGTGGGTAATACGATGCTGCAGGGTCGAAATTTTGAAGTCATTTTTGGAAATGTCCCCAAAATCACCAAATTTAGGAATGGTTTGCGGCTTGGTACTTTGGAGTACAAAGACATGCATACCCAATTTAGATCTGTGGGAATGTGTACTTTCCGAAAATATATGGTTTTCTGGGGTGAACTTACTTTTTTCTACATTTGCCCCCCTCAAAACAATGTAAATGTGTTGATTTTGCAGTACCTGAAATGACAGACCATATGGGGGTCTTCGTTTTGGGGCCCCTATACGCCACGTGCTTGGGTACACCTATACATATTGGGCATCAAACTGTTCAGGGGACCCCAGGCTTTCATATTTGGGGTGATTTGTCTTGATACCTAAAAGTATGTGGGTAATACGATGCTGCAGGGTCGAAATTTTGAAGTCATTTTTGGAAATGTCCCCAAAATCACCAAATTTAGGAATGGTTTGCGGCTTGGTACTTTGTAGTAGAAAGACATGCATACCCAATTTAGATTCGTGGGAATGTGTACTTTCCGAAAATATATGGTTTTCTGGGGTGAACTTACTTTTTTCTACCTTTGCCCCCCCCCAAAACGATGTAAATGTGTTGATTTTGCAGTACCTGAAATGACAGAACATACAAGGGGGGTCTTCATTTTAGGGCCCCTATATGCCACATGCTTGGGTACACCTATACATATTGGGCATCAAACTGTTCAGAGGACCCTAGGCTTTCATATTTGGGGTGATTTCTCTTGATACCTAAAAGTATGTGGGTAATACGATGCTGCAGAGTAGATATTTTGAGGTGATTTTTGGAAATGTCACCAAAATCACCAAATTTAGGAATGATTTGCGGCTTGGTACTTTGTAGTAGAAAGACATGCATACCCAATTTGGATTCGTTGGAATGTGTACTTTCCGAAAATATATGGTTTTCTGGGGTGAACTTACTGTTTTCTACTTTTGCCCCCCCCAAAACAATGTAAATGTGTTGATTTTGCAGTACCTGAAATGACAGACTATATGGGGGTCTTCCTTTTGGGGCCCCTGTATGCCACGTGCTTGGGTACACCTATACATATCAGGCATCAAACTGTTCAGAGGACCCTAGGCTTTCATATTTGGGGTGATTTCTCTGGATACCTAAAAGTATGTGAGTAATACAATGCTGCAGGGTAGATATTTTGAGGTGATTTTTGGAAATGTCACCTAAATCACCAAATTTAGGAATGATTTGCGGCTTGGTACTTTGGCGTAGAAAGACATGCATACCCAATTTGAATTCGTGGGAATGTGTACTTTCCGAAAATATATGGTTTTCTGGGGTGAACTTACTGTTTTCTACTTTTGCCCCCCCAAAACAATGTAAATGTGTTTATTTTGCAGTACCTGAAATGTCAGACTATATGGGGGTCTTCATTTTAGGACCCCTATATGCCACATGCTTGGGTACACCTATACATATTGGGCATCAAACTGTTCAGAGGACCCTAGGCTTTCATATTTGGGGTGATTTGTCTTGATACCTAAAAGTATGTGTGTAATACGATGCTGCAGGGTAGATATTTTGAGGTGATTTTTGGAAATGTCACCTAAATCACCAAATTTAGGAATGATTTGCGGCTTGGTACTTTGGCGTAGAAAGACATGCATACCCAATTTGGATTCGTTGGAATGTGTAGTTTCCGAAAATATATGGTTTTCTGGGGTGAACTTACTGTTTTCTACTTTTGCCCCCCCCAAAACAATGTAAATGTGTTGATTTTGCAGTACCTGAAATGACAGACTATATGGGGGTCTTCCTTTTGGGGCCCCTGTATGCCACGTGCTTGGGTACACCTATACATATTGGGAATCAAACTGTTCAGAGGACCCTAGGCTTTCATATTTGGGGTGATTTCTCTTGATACCTAAAAGTATGTGGGTAATACGATGCTGCAGGGTAGATATTTTGAGGTGATTTTTGGAAATGTCACCAAAATCACCAAATTTAGGAATGATTTGCGGCTTGGTACTTTGTAGTAGAAAGACATGCATACCCAATTTGGATTCGTTGGAATGTGTAGTTTCCGAAAATATATGGTTTTCTGGGGTGAACTTACTGTTTTCTACTTTTGCCCCCCCCAAAACAATGTAAATGTGTTGATTTTGCAGTACCTGAAATGACAGACTATATGGGGGTCTTCCTTTTGGGGCCCCTGTATGCCACGTGCTTGGGTACACCTATACATATTGGGCATCAAACTGTTCAGAGGACCCTAGGCTTTCATATTTGGGGTGATTTCTCTTGATACCTAAAAGTATGTGGGTAATACGATGCTGCAGGGTAGATATTTTGAGGTGATTTTTGGAAATGTCACCAAAATCACCAAATTTAGGAATGATTTGCGGCTTGGTACTTTGTAGTAGAAAGACATGCATACCCAATTTGGATTCGTTGGAATGTGTACTTTCCGAAAATATATGGTTTTCTGGTGTGAACTTACTGTTTTCTACTTTTGCCCCCCCCCAAAACAATGTAAATGTGTTGATTTTGCAGTACCTGAAATGACAGACTATATGGGGGTCTTCCTTTTGGGGCCCCTGTATGCCACGTGCTTGGGTACACCTATACATATCGGGCATCAAACTGTTCAGAGGACCCTAGGCTTTCATATTTGGGGTGATTTGTCTTGATACCTAAAAGTATGTGGGTAATACGATGCTGCAGGGTAGATATTTTGAGGTGATTTTTGGAAATGTCACCTAAAGCACCAAATTTAGGAATGATTTGCGGCTTGGTACTTTGTAGTAGAAAGACATGCATACCCAATTTGGATTCGTTGGAATGTGTACTTTCCGAAAATATATGGTTTTCTGGGGTGAACTTACTGTTTTCTACTTTTGCCCCCCCCCCTAACGATGTAAATGTGTTGATTTTGCAGTACCTGAAATGACAGACTATATGGGGGTCTTCCTTTTGGGGCCCCTGTATGCCACGTGCTTGGGTACACCTATACATATTGGGCATCAAACTGTTCAGAGGACCCTAGGCTTTCATATTTGGGGTGATTTCTCTTGATACCTAAAAGTATGTGGGTAATACAATGCTGCAGGGTAGATATTTTGAGGTGATTTTTGGAAATGTCACCAAAATCACCAAATTTAGGAATGATTTGCGGCTTGGTACTTTGGCGTAGAAAGACATGCATACCCAATTTGAATTCGTGGGAATGTGTACTTTCCGAAAATATATGGTTTTCTGGGCTGAACTTACTGTTTTCTACTTTTGCCCCCCCAAAACAATGTAAATGTGTTTATTTTGCAGTACCTGAAATGTCAGACTATATGGGGGTCTTCATTTTAGGGCCCCTATATGCCACATGCTTGGGTACACCTATACATATTGGGCATCAAACTGTTCAGAGGACCCTAGGCTTTCATATTTGGGGTGATTTGTCTTGATACCTAAAAGTATGTGTGTAATACGATGCTGCAGGGTAGATATTTTGAGGTGATTTTTGGAAATGTCACCTAAATCACCAAATTTAGGAATGATTTGCGGCTTGGTACTTTGGCGTAGAAAGACATGCATACCCAATTTGGATTCGTTGGAATGTGTAGTTTCCGAAAATATATGGTTTTCTGGGGTGAACTTACTGTTTTCTACTTTTGCCCCCCCAAAACAATGTAAATGTGTTGATTTTGCAGTACCTGAAATGACAGACTATATGGGGGTCTTCCTTTTGAGGCCCCTGTATGCCACGTGCTTGGGTACACCTATACATATTGGGAATCAAACTGTTCAGAGGACCCTAGGCTTTCATATTTGGGGTGATTTCTCTTGATACCTAAAAGTATGTGGGTAATACGATGCTGCAGGGTAGATATTTTGAGGTGATTTTTGGAAATGTCACCAAAATCACCAAATTTAGGAATGATTTGCGGCTTGGTACTTTGTAGTAGAAAGACATGCATACCCAATTTGGATTCGTTGGAATGTGTACTTTCCGAAAATATATGGTTTTCTGGTGTGAACTTACTGTTTTCTACTTTTGCCCCCCCCCAAAACAATGTAAATGTGTTGATTTTGCAGTACCTGAAATGACAGACTATATGGGGGTCTTCCTTTTGGGGCCCCTGTATGCCACGTGCTTGGGTACACCTATACATATCGGGCATCAAACTGTTCAGAGGACCCTAGGCTTTCATATTTGGGGTGATTTGTCTTGATACCTAAAAGTATGTGGGTAATACGATGCTGCAGGGTAGATATTTTGAGGTGATTTTTGGAAATGTCACCTAAAGCACCAAATTTAGGAATGATTTGCGGCTTGGTACTTTGTAGTAGAAAGACATGCATACCCAATTTGGATTCGTTGGAATGTGTACTTTCCGAAAATATATGGTTTTCTGGGGTGAACTTACTGTTTTCTACTTTTGCCCCCCCCCCTAACGATGTAAATGTGTTGATTTTGCAGTACCTGAAATGACAGACTATATGGGGGTCTTCCTTTTGGGGCCCCTGTATGCCACGTGCTTGGGTACACCTATACATATTGGGCATCAAACTGTTCAGAGGACCCTAGGCTTTCATATTTGGGGTGATTTCTCTTGATACCTAAAAGTATGTGGGTAATACAATGCTGCAGGGTAGATATTTTGAGGTGATTTTTGGAAATGTCACCAAAATCACCAAATTTAGGAATGATTTGCGGCTTGGTACTTTGGCGTAGAAAGACATGCATACCCAATTTGAATTCGTGGGAATGTGTACTTTCCGAAAATATATGGTTTTCTGGGCTGAACTTACTGTTTTCTACTTTTGCCCCCCCAAAACAATGTAAATGTGTTTATTTTGCAGTACCTGAAATGTCAGACTATATGGGGGTCTTCATTTTAGGGCCCCTATATGCCACATGCTTGGGTACACCTATACATATTGGGCATCAAACTGTTCAGAGGACCCTAGGCTTTCATATTTGGGGTGATTTGTCTTGATACCTAAAAGTATGTGTGTAATACGATGCTGCAGGGTAGATATTTTGAGGTGATTTTTGGAAATGTCACCTAAATCACCAAATTTAGGAATGATTTGCGGCTTGGTACTTTGGCGTAGAAAGACATGCATACCCAATTTGGATTCGTTGGAATGTGTAGTTTCCGAAAATATATGGTTTTCTGGGGTGAACTTACTGTTTTCTACTTTTGCCCCCCCAAAACAATGTAAATGTGTTGATTTTGCAGTACCTGAAATGACAGACTATATGGGGGTCTTCCTTTTGAGGCCCCTGTATGCCACGTGCTTGGGTACACCTATACATATTGGGAATCAAACTGTTCAGAGGACCCTAGGCTTTCATATTTGGGGTGATTTCTCTTGATACCTAAAAGTATGTGGGTAATACGATGCTGCAGGGTAGATATTTTGAGGTGATTTTTGGAAATGTCACCAAAATCACCAAATTTAGGAATGATTTGCGGCTTGGTACTTTGTAGTAGAAAGACATGCATACCCAATTTGGATTCGTTGGAATGTGTAGTTTCCGAAAATATATGGTTTTCTGGGGTGAACTTACTGTTTTCTACTTTTTCCCCCCCCCAAAACAATGTAAATGTGTTGATTTTGCAGTACCTGAAATGACAGACTATATGGGGGTCTTCCTTTTGGGGCCCCTGTATGCCACGTGCTTGGGTACACCTATACATATTGGGCATCAAACTGTTCAGAGGACCCTAGGCTTTCATATTTGGGGTGATTTCTCTTGATACCTAAAAGTATGTGGGTAATACGATGCTGCAGGGTAGATATTTTGAGGTGATTTTTGGAAATGTCACCAAAATCACCAAATTTAGGAATGATTTGCGGCTTGGTACTTTGTAGTAGAAAGACATGCATACCCAATTTGGATTCGTTGGAATGTGTACTTTCCGAAAATATATGGTTTTCTGGTGTGAACTTACTGTTTTCTACTTTTGCCCCCCCCCCAAAACAATGTAAATGTGTTGATTTTGCAGTACCTGAAATGACAGACTATATGGGGGTCTTCCTTTTGGGGCCCCTGTATGCCACGTGCTTGGGTACACCTATACATATTGGGCATCAAACTGTTCAGAGGACCCTAGGCTTTCATATTTGGGGTGATTTCTCTTGATACCTAAAAGTATGTGGGTAATACGATGCTGCAGGGTAGATATTTTGAGGTGATCTTTGGAAATGTCACCTAAATCACCAAATTTAGGAATGATTTGCGGCTTGGTACTTTGGCGTAGAAAGACATGCATACCCAATTTGAATTCGTGGGAATGTGTACTTTCCGAAAATATATGGTTTTCTGGGGTGAACTTACTGTTTTCTACTTTTGCCCCCCCAAAACAATGTAAATGTGTTGATTTTGCAGTACCTGAAATGTCAGACTATATGGGGGTCTTCCTTTTAGGGCCTCTATATGCCACATGCTTGGGTACACCTATACATATTGGGCATCAAACTGTTCAGAGGACCCTAGGCTTTCATATTTGGGGTGATTTGTCTTGATACCTAAAAGTATGTGGGTAATACGATGCTGCAGAGTAGATATTTTGAGGTGATTTTTGGAAATGTCACCTAAATCACCAAATTTAGGAATTATTTGCGGCTTGGTACTTTGGCGTAGAAAGACATGCATACCCAATTTGGATTCGTTGGAATGTGTACTTTCCGAAAATATATGGTTTTCTGGGGTGAACTTACTGTTTTCTACTTTTGCCCCCCCCCAAAACGATGTAAATGTGTTGATTTTGCAGTACCTGAAATGACAGACTATATGGGGGTCTTCCTTTTGGGGCCCCTGTATGCCACGTGCTTGGGTACACCTATACATATCAGGCATCAAACTGTTCAGAGGACCCTAGGCTTTCATATTTGGGGTGATTTGTCTTGATACCTAAAAGTATGTGTGTAATACGATGCTGCAGGGTAGATATTTTGAGGTGATTTTTGGAAATGTCACCAAAATCACCAAATTTAGGAATGATTTGCGGCTTGGTACTTTGGCGTAGAAAGACATGCATACCCAATTTGGATTCAGGGGAATGTGTGCTTTCCGAAAATATATGGTTTTCTGCGGTGAACTTACTGTTTTCTACTTTTGCCCCCCCCCCAAAACGATGTAAATGTGTTGATTTTGCAGTACCTCAAATGACAGACCATATGGGAGTCTTCCTTTTGGGGCCCCTATATGCCACGTGCTTGGGTACACCTATATATATTGGGCATCAAACTGTTCAGAGGACCCTAGGCTTTCATATTTGGGGTGATTTCTCTTGATACCTAAAAGTATGTGGGAAATACGATGCTGCAGGTTAGACATTTTTAAGTGATTTTTGGAAATGTCACCAAAATCACCAAATTTAGGAATGATTTGCGGCTTGCTACTTTGGAGTACAAAGACATGCATACCCAATTTAGATTCGTGGCAATGTGTACTTTCCGAAAATATATGGTTTTCTGGGGTGAACTTACTGTTTTCTACTTTTGCCCCCCCCCCAAAACGATGTAAATGTGTTGATTTTGCAGTACCTGAAATGACAGACTATATGGGGGTCTTCCTTTTGGGGCCCCTGTATGCCACGTGCTTGGGTACACCTATACATATCAGGCATCAAACTGTTCAGAGGACCCTAGGCTTTCATATTTGGGGTGATTTTTCTTGATACCTAAAAGTATGTGGGTAATACGATGCTGCAGGGTAGAAAGTTTTAGGTGATTTTTGGAAATGTCGCCAAAATCACCAAATTTAGGAATGGTTTGCCGCTTGGTACTTTGGTGTAGAAAGACATGCATACCCAATTTGGATTCAGGGGAATGTGTACTTTCCGAAAATATATGGTTTTCTGGGGTGAACGTACTTTTTTCTACCTTTGCCGCCCCCCAAAACGATGTAAATGTGTTGATTTTGCAGTATCTGAAATGACAGAACAAACGGGGGGGTCTTCCTTTTGGGGCCTCCTATGCCACGTGCTTGGGTACATCTATTCATATTGGGCATCAAACTGTTCAGTGGACCCAGGATTTTATATTTGGGGTGTTTTACATTGATACCTAATGATGTGTGGGAGATATGTTGCTGTAGAGTGGAAGCTTTGAGGTCATTTTTCAAAAAATTCACCAATTTCTATAAAACATTATAACTTTAGGAAACAATTGCAACTTGGTGGTTTGGAGTACAAAGATATTTCTACCCATTTTTGATTCACCAGAATCTGTTCTTTCTAGTAATGGGTAGTTTTCTAGGGTAAACCTACTGTTAGCGGAATGTTTGGCCTTGAAATCAAAAGTATGCCGTTTCGGGAGTGTTGCTTTGGAAATTTGGTTGTGTACTGCTTGTAGATTTTGAGCTATACAAGTGAGAAATCTCCATAAAACTATATATATTTGGTATTGTCGCGTTCAGGAGACATAGACCTTTCTAAATCGGCTGTGTTCTCGTACATAAAATGAATGATGTTTCTGATATATGTGATTGTTCTTCGTGCAACATGATTTTTTTCATTTTATTTGACACTTAGAATCCAATATTTTTTTAGAGAAGTAGAATTACCCCAAAATTCTTGCATATTGTGAATGTTCAGGTTGTCCTGAAAAAAACAATATATTGTTTTCCTGAGTTAACTAAAAGACCACCCCAGGAAAGGCCCTTAAAGTGAAAGAGTGCAAAATATCTAAAAACTGCTTGGCAGTAGATGTTCGCATCTAGGACAAAACGGCTGGCAGGGAAAGGGTTAATGCCCATAGTGTGCCTGCCACATAGCTATGCTTCATTATTATGCAGACATATTGAATTGCTTTATGTTGCTCCAACACAATGGGCTCAGGCCCCTTGTAGATTTGTTGTGTGAGGCCTAGTGTATATCAGAGATTACGTAACAGAGGATCCCATGTCACTTCCTGTGTCTGAACTTAGTCAGGTGCCTGGCTGCTGCTGCTTCCTAAATGCCTGCCACATAGCTATGCTTCATTCAGGTTACAGCCATTGATTCAGTTGTGTTGCTCATAGAGTAATGACTGAAGCCTTGTGGCCAAAATAAGTCTCTTACAAGATGTTGTACTTGCATAAAGCAACCATAAATAAACCATAGATTTGAATAGATCGTGCTTGTGACCTTTCTCCAGCTCAAGAACATTTCATTTATGATAAATAGCTATACGGAGGCAGGTTGCCAGCAGCGATTGGCCTAGATTGATTGCCGTGTACTACGCTTTGCATTATCAGCATGTCCAGCGCAAAGACACTGACAGGCAGAGAGCATTGGCTGCTGTTTGCAGACTCCGCATAAGGGGCACTTGAAACTGCAATGTTTACACCATCAATATTATTAGTAGAACAAGAATAAAAATGGTTACATCGATACAGAAAACCCACTGGGATGCAGCATTAACCCATTCTTCACTAAAGGAGAGGCGAATATTATATTGGACAGGGGATTCAAACACACTCCAGGACAGTGCATATCAAAAAGGCAAGTTACATCTCATCATACTGGCATGTACATCAGCGGTATACATCCAGGTTATTTTAAAGTGGTTGATCACATTTGAATACACTTTTAGTATGATTTAGAAAGTGATATTATATGGCAATTGGTTTTGACTTTTTTTTTTTTAAGTTATGTAGCTTTTTATTCAGCAGTCCTTAGCTCAGTTTTTAATTTCAGCAATACAGTTGCTAGAGTCCAAATTACCCTAGCAACCAGGCACTTATATGAATAAAAGACTGGAATGTAAAAAAGGAGAAGCCCTTAACCCTTACAGAGAATTTGTTTTTAGATTGGTTCAGTGACCCCCATTTGAAAGCTGGAAGAAGGAGTCAGAAGAAGAAGGCAAATCATTCAAAAACGATGGCCAATTAATGAAGGCCAATTAAAACCTAACTTATAATTAGCCATCTTATAACATACTAAAAGTTAACTGAAAGGTGAACCATCCCTTTAATGTAACAAAGGGAAATTAAAACTTCAGCTATAAAGAAAATAATCTGAAACAACCAACCATGCTACAATAAAAATCAGGACTTCTGTTCAAAAAAATTATTTTTTAATAACTGAATATAAATATTTTCTGTTGATGTTACTGAAATAAAATTATATGCTATACTTCAGTCTGTGAAGGTTCTCGTTCATCCAAGTTATGGAATATCTATAGTAATAAGTCAAATCAACTGGACATGCTGTATTTTTTTTCTCTTGAAAACATTTCACTAGTCTTCTGACTGGTTTTCTGAATTCAGGATACAGCAAGTCCAGGTGATTTGACTTATTACTATATATAAACTATCAATTCTCCTGCTGCTTGCCTAGTGCCCTTGGGTTGAAGAATTCCGAATTTTTTGAAAATAAAATTAGTGCACACATTACAAGGCCCTTTATATTGCCCCTAGTTTATACTTGAAAGGTCAGACTGGTATATAATGTATATAAACTGATGAAAGGTTAATCCCCATGCAACCAGCCACCAACGCTATTTATTTTCTATTCACAAAGGAACATTTGTTAAAGTGTTAGGAGTGTTAAAAGGTATAAGGTGTCCCAGCTGCCAATTCACTATAACATGTCAAGCAAGTTGTGTTGTGGCTTAGCGCTGATAAAGGTTAATATTAGATCAGGATGTACAGTTGCTGATGGTATTCCCAGTAGAGTGCCACTTAAGCAGCAAGAGAATTTCCCAGCACCTCAGCTAATGCCCATTGACTATATTTATTGAGCAGTCAGACCTGCTATAATAAAAAAAAAAAGCAGCAGCTCACTAAAAACCCTGTGTCTCCTGAAGCTTAATGTTTTTATAAAAATGCCCCCCAGTTGAATGCATGGTAATAAAGATTTGCAGCCTGTTTTTTAAATGATAGATATTAATAATGAACAAACATATATAGTGGATTAACAAGAAATAACTGGACTCCCAGAGAAAAAAATTAAGGGCCCATACCCCCAAAACTCTGGGAAGATGACCTTGCGTATAATATCTCATTATACCAATGTGAGCACATTATTTAAATGAGATTTACCAGAAGGTAGATTTAATACTTATAATATTCTTCCCATATTGGATTTTTCAATCGCAAATAATACTATAAAGGTATCTTTTTTCATGATAAGGCTTTATTGATATTCTATATGAAAGAGTGTTTTACATATGAGGTATTTTATGGAAATAATGTTCAGGGGTTTCATTTTTCCTTTTGCATGACACATACTATTGCCAAAAGAAATGCAAGTGGTAGAATTCCCAGCCAGTTGCGATTGGAATGCTGTAATTCCACTGAACAATTGATTATATGAGAACTCTGTTATTGAATATATTTAGTTTGTGTAATTTATTCTTATTGGATCATTCCTTCCTACTTTAGCAGGTCAGTCCCTAATCACTGACCCAGAAAGGGGTCTGCCGCTTTTATTAATGTCCTCCTTCTCCATCTTCACAAATATTCTCCTTTTTTGCTTTTTACTTGAGAATTTGGTGTTCATTATATTCATATATTTGGCTATTTGGTATCCCCTATGTGGACTGGCAGCCTACAGGAGGCTCTACTTGGCACTATACTTAGTTGTTATGCAATTATGCCTCCAAGCCTGGAATTCAAAAATAAGCACCTGCTTTGAGGCCACTGGGAGCAATATCCAATGGGTTGGAGAGCAACATGAGCTACTGGTTGGGGATCACTGTTGTACATAGACATATTTGGTCTGGGACTTCCCTAGGCACCTGCCCACCAACTGCTCCCCACCTTGCAATTGATGCAGTTGCAGAATAGAGGGTACCACCCCTTCCCTTCTGTTCTGCTGGCAGATTTAGGCACAAGTGCACCCATGTGACACCCCATTAACACTTAGGACTGCTAAAAGGTGCAAAGTTTATCCCTTTACCCTTATTCCTAGGACACCCTGCCTGCTTTTGGCTAGTGTTAAGCTTCCATTGGTTCAAATGTCTTTGCTCCTGTATTATGCATCTTGAATGAAGGGGGCACAATAGGGGACATCTACATTCCACTCCAAGGAATTGTACCCTCTGGACTTGGCAATTCTTAAAGCTGGCAAGAAAATTGGCAAGGAATACGAAACGAATAAGTCCTTAAAATGCAGTACCTGCGGCCTGCCAGCAGATAGAGCTGTAGTACAAAATATAAATAAATATAATGCTGTAGAATTATTAAACAAATATTGGTCACTTGGTGCATATAAAACATCAGCATTTCCCATGTTATCTGATTTGAAATAATAATAATGTACTCATAAAGAAAAACTGAAACTGGGCAGTAAAACTGTAGAAAAAATATGTTGTGTAATATAAAACTGGGGAAAAGTGTTGTAACCCATAACAACCAATACATATTTAGCACTTAACTGCTTTGAATACTGAATGCAAACATCTGACAGATTAAGCCTCCCCAGCCTTTACACTTTCTACAGTCTATTTTTTTATCTATCGGAAGGAAAAGATAATCTACAGTATACTGAGTGTAATTATAGTCATATGTTTTTTACATTGTTGCAATATTAATACAAGATATCTACAAGTGCAAATAATAGAGAAAGTTCTCCCTTCAATTAGACAGGGTACCATCAATCGCCGTGAGGCATTTTGGATCTTTAAATTAAGGACTAGAGGTCCTGATTGCCTCAACAAATGATGGGACATAAACTGCTTTGTTTAAATTTTGGCAATAATAAAGATATTTTTTTTCTTAAAAATTATCCACCATATTATATATTGTTAATGGGGAAGGTTTCTATCACTGTACCTATACCAAACCCTTGATATGGATGGTTTTGAAATTAAATATTCTCCACAAAAAGTGATATGTGCTTATTGCAGCTTTTCTTTCCCTTTAAATGTGTTCTCAAGAGGGAGTATAAATGCCTTCACACTTGTCATGTGGTTTTATCATTGTGTATTTAAATGTTGTTTGAATTGTACACATTTAGCCTATGATTAAGGACTAGTTGAGTCTGAAACGCGTCAGACAATGATGCGTCTGCATGCTTTTATGAAATCTTTTCTAATAGCTAAACAATAGAGGAGAAATTTTTTTTTTATCGGTCTATATGGCTGCTAGAGTTCCAGTATCCAGTGATTAGAGAGATGTGAGGGGTAGAGGTATGTTACTTGTGCCTATAGGTTAGGTAGGGGTACAGTATGCTAGAATTATTCCAGAGAGGTTGTGCTGGTATTTTCTGCTAATGCATGATGCAGCCCACCACAAGAGTAGGTGCCGAAGAATAATGGAAATACCTTCTATGGAGGGTGTTGTGTGTCCTCATTATTGTGTCAAAAGTGTGACTTAGGTAGCTTAGCTCTTGTGCCGGCACCTGCACTCAGGCCCAGATTTGTGGAGAGGCCACTAAGGCCCGGGCCTAGGGTGGCAGGATTTTAGGTGGTGGCATGCTGCCCAATCACACCCACATTGGTTCAGAAATACTGTGGATGCGCAGGAGATACTATAGTTTTTTAAATTTCCTGTGAGCCAATCCCCATTGCTCTGGTCCCAATGATGAAAATGTAAGCAAATAAAAGGGAGGGGAAGGGGGATGATGAATGACAGCGGGCCTAGGAGTGCCCGCTATGTAAATCCAGCCCTGCCTGCACTGGATATTAGAGTGTTGGGTACTGTTATTTAAAATTGGGGACAAATATATCATTTCCTTTTGGATAGATTCTTGCAAGCTGTTGAAGCAACTTCCAGGAATGGAAGTTAGTCCAATAAATTACCCATAAAATGACCAAAACATTTATTTAACTGCATTATAAATCATCTCTGTATGATACATAACATGGCTGCATATGAACCTCTAGGGGGGCTTGAACTGAAAACATCTATCCACCATTCTAAGTGAGCCATCCCTTAGCTAGTGAGAAGCATTCAATCAGCTGCCAGCTGTTAAACACTTTTGATAGGTGGAAGAAAATTTTACAGTATCACAATGTCACTTTTCACTATTCACCTTCCACTTTTTTAGTTCAATGTTTTCAGATTGTTCACCAGAAATAAAGACTTTTTCAATTACTTTCCATGTTTTATTTTTGACTGTTTTTACGAAATTGAAATTACAATGTAATGTTCCTGTCCCTGGTGTTTCAGTCTGTTACTGTTACCATTGGCTCCATTAAATGATACATTTCTTAGAAGCATCTGTGGAGTATTAGCAACTATTGTATCAATTATGACAGCTGCCTTTAGTAGAACTCAGGGATTCTGCTCAGCCGGGACAAATATAGGAAATGTATCAATTTATGTATACAATTAGAACAGAGTCGGTGACCTCCTCCCAGAGCTGCTTCAGACATAAGAAGGTGAAAAATGGAACTTTAAAGGGATGGTTCACCTTTAGGTTAACTTTTGTATGTTATAGAATGTATGTTATAGAATGGCTAATTCTAAGAAACGAAGCCTTTATTTATTTTTATAGTTTCTTATTTTTATAGAATTTTTGAATTATTTGCCTTCCATCTGAAACCTAATGGACAGATGTTTTCTTGGGTTGCCCTACAGTTATCCAGGATTCTTAAACCTTTAAAATAAAATATTATAGAAGGGTGTAAATATATGTACAGGGGTAATGCAAAGGACTGGAGAAATGTGACCACAGCATAAAAAAAACACTAATAAATTTGTTCCTGGGAGGCACAGCAATGTAGAATTTTCGAAAATTAGGAATTCATGCTTGAAAGAATTTCACTTTGCCTTGTAAATGCTAATCAAAAAATGTGATTGTTGTGATCATTAGATTAGCAGTCCAAATGTCAGAAACCACCAACTGCCACTCATTCAGCTAAATTGGAATTGGGTCTGCCTATGGCACACTGTATGGCACACTGGTCAGTTGCCATTGGCCCAAGATACTAACAATGGTGCCTTAAGCAGTTCAATTGCCATATAATACATTACATTTCTTCTTACGGTTATGTACCATGATTCTGTGACATTAGACATCAGCAAGGCACAAGTAGAAATCTACAATACATAGTGAAAATACTGAGGGACCAATGGTCCCAGATTCAAAGGGGTAGATTTACTAAAGAGTGTAGCGTTGCTACCAGCAGGGACATCACAAATTCACTTGCAGGCACCAATTCACTAGCGATCAGGACCGTCGATAACTCTATCGCCAGATGACTTTTGGCTCTGGCGAATGGACGATACTTCGCAAGTTCACTAAAATGCTGATTTTACTGAACGTTACCTCTTTCACCAGAGTTGCCTTCACCACCTCAGACCAGGCAAAGTGCTATAAAGCTAGATCTTCCTCAATCTTCTGTCACATCATATCCTTTGAGCTGAAAATGCATCAAAGCCAAAAAAATGCTGGCGTCTTTTCATTTTTCAGCGTGATTGCCTGCAAAAGTCCTAACAATCTTTTTTTTGGGGAACCGTTTTTTTTCCAGACACCTAACATATGGAACATTCATTTTACAGTGGGCTCATGTGTAGGGCATTATATTAACTCTCTTGTCTTTATTAAGGTTCTCTAGACATGTATTTGAAAAAGTGGAATTTGTAAGTATTTGCATCAACATTCAACATTAAACGTCCATACAACTTTAAATTACCCGCCTTATGCAGATTGACCTGAGCGTAAGATCACTAACAAATTTTCACTAGGTAGAAATGAATGCTAGCACATCTTCGCTTGGAAATGCTCGCACTGCCGAAGCAACACTAGCAAAAAGTCGCCAGTGTTCAGCTCCCAGGATGAAACTCCGCATATTAGTGAACTGGAGTAGTCTGAGTGCATTGGCACCTGGCGAAATGTTGCAATGTTTGTGAAAAGGACGCTGGCAAAAATTTGCCGGTTAGTGAATCTGCCCAAAAGTGTCCACTGTGGTGTTCAATTTAGCATGAATGTCTTCAGCTTTCCATAGGAAACATTACACCATGCTTATTATTAAAAGGCCAAAGGCATCTTCTTGTTATAGCTGCAGTATATTTAAACTGCAAACGCATTTGTTCCCTTAATTTGTATATGCCTGATAATATATTAAATCAGTTTTACAGGGTGATGAATGAGATCAAATAAATCTAAACAAAAATAGCAGAAATATTACAAATATTTGTCATAGCTGAACGCATTCCTGCAGTACAGCAGCAGTAAAGGAGTTAATGCAGCACTTGCAGCATTGTGATAAATGGAATGCTGAGCCAGCAGGCAATCAATAGGCTTTCTTGCTGCAGGACTGGTGGCATTCTGCAGAGGCCACCGGAGCAGACCAAGGGACCAATATAGATCTGGCTTGCATTCTTGTCATTCCTCAGCCATTCTGGTCCAGCTTTCTATTCCTGTTTAGGAAAAGTGATCCTGCTAACAGCTTGCCAGGCTTCTTGGCCCCTCTAACACTTGCCTTCAACAATTAAGATGCTGTAAAAATAGCATTTTCATTCTTTTGCAAAGTAGAATCAACAGTGCTTTCTGAGCTTCAGATGCAATAGAGAAATCTGAATGTCTGTTTTACAAATAATAGGCAAATATTCCTGTAATTGATCTATAGTTAAAGCTACATTTGCAGGCATGCCACTCATTTCTTTACAATATATACCCGAACTGCCATCTATTTGATGCAGGCAAAATGAACCATGCATTTTATTAGGGGGGTTTTCAATAAGAGACATGCAGCTTAAAAGGAATAAGTCAACTTTAAATTAGCTTTTAGCATTATATAGACAATTTGCAATTGATCTTTTTTTTTTTTAATATTTTTCCATTTTTTAACTATTTCCTGCAGCTCTTCAGTTTGGAATTTTAGCCATGGTGTTAATGAAACGATAGAAGATGTATATGACAATGCCAGAAATCACAGGGAATTAGCTTTTTGGCTGCTAGGGTCAGTAACCCCTTCTGAAAGCTGAAAAAAAGCAGAACAAATAGACAAATAATTCAAAAACTATAATAAATGAAGACCAGCTGAAAAGTTGCCAATAATAGGCTAGGATAGTTAAAGTTAACTTAAAGATGGACCACTTCAATTAATTCATTAATTTCCTGCTGTACCAATCAAACGCTGAAATAGATATATAGTTACCCCCCATATATATTTTTAAAAAAGTAAGGGGGGGGGATATACAGCTTTCTACAATCTGCTCTGCTGCCATCATATAAAACATCTAAAATGAGTTAGAATTTCCTACTCTCAAAAATGAACTTGGTTGGCAAACATGAGTTACCCAAATGACTGGCCTCAATGTGGCCATATCTGTTTTTCAATCTGCGGATTTTTTTTTTTTGCTCAAGACCCCCTTATAGCTCCAGCATTTGGTGAAGGCCCCCATAATAAAAAATTATTAAGTGGCTGAGCTAATACTCAGTAGGTAACATTCACTAAAGGTGGCCATAGACGAAAAGATCCGCTCGTTTGGCAACATCGCCAAACAAGCCGTTCTTTCCCCGATATGCCACTAACGGGCATGGCAATATCTGGGGTAATCCCTATGGCCAAACAAACAGATTATGATGAGAGCGCAATAGGCTCCGGCGGGATCAGTCGGGACAAAATCCAATGACCAAACGACTGATCTCCGCCGGACGAAAAATGTTGGGACTTTCCACACACGGTCTGAATATCGTACGAATCGATTCATACAATAGGATCTTTGAGTCTATGGCCACCTTAAGGTGCAATTAGCAGTTACACTAGAGCAATCACCATGAACTTTCCCACAATGCATCATTTTCCCCCAGAATTTCACCATAATTAGAGATGCAAACGGGCAAATCTCTTGACGCTGCGTCTACCACAATTGTGTTTGCTGCATTAGTATAATTGGTGTGTTTACTTTAGAAAGACCACTATAGTTTTATATGAAGAGGCACGCTGTAGAATAGTATTGTATAATATTACAGAGATTATCTATTATCTGCTAAGTAACCTGTGCCTTTCTCCTTTTTCAGCTTGAATGGCTGCACCCATGGCTATACAGCAACTTAATTATATAAACTATAGTAGTCTCTGTAAAGTAAACACAGAACTTTTACCAATGCAGGACAACAGTACATGGTCAGGTGGTGGCAGAAGTTCCAGGATTCTCCGGCATCCATAGCTGCAGCAGCTCCCAATTGAGGATAGAAGGCAGGAAGGACTGCACTGAGCACAACTAATTGGAAATACAATAAACACCACGAAAGTGGTTTTAGGTGCAACTTACTTCGAAAAGTGCAAGTTGTCCACTGCCCTTGCAGATGTAAAAGAGCCCTAGTGTTTGTAGTGGATATATACAAACCAGTACCTAATTAATGTGTATTTCTAGCTTGCACCAATGTGATCTCTATGTCAGTGGTCATTTCCTTCATTTCTTCCGCTACCATTAATGTTTTATTCCTCTGACAAATGCCAAGGCGTATTTATCAAATGGTGAACTTCACCCCATTATCACCCTTTGATAAATACGCCTTTAAAAATCCCATAGAAATTAATAGAGAGACGCAGAGTTTCACTCTGCGGACTGCGGAGATCTCTATCTTCACTCTTTGATAAATCGACCCCAGTTGCATGTAAATGTACCACGTTGTAGCTAAGCACATATTTGCCTTATGCTACATGCATTTGTAGATAGAGATATGATATCATTCAAAATAATCTGTCACTGTAACAGCAATGGGAAAATCCTGGCTTGCCGTACATGCACATTATCATGATAACTGCCAGATTTATCAGATAGATTGATCGGGGAATGGAGAATTCCTGCAGGATTCCTATTCATTTGGCCTTTGTAATACTTAATAAAATCAATCTTATTTGATCAAGGAGACAAAGTGTGGATGCTTCTCATCGGTGGATGCCACCATAGAGCATAGAGGACAACCATAATGGCTTCCAACAGAAATGGGCAGCTCTGCATTTTCAGTAGTGGGAAGGGGAATCTTTACATTGGTTGGAGAGAAGGGAGTGCAGGTGACCCCTGGTAACATTTTGACTTTTGTTCTCCTTTAAGGATCAACCATTGGGGCAATAACTTCTATTGATTGTGGTGGGGATCAATTGGAATTGATTGTTCAGTGATAAATCTGTCCCTCTGATTTTGACCTCAGTGACAAGGTGAAACACTGAAACAATATGCTGTTTTACTGCTAATACCAAGGACTTGTAAAGGCAGATTTATCAATGGTCGAATTTCGAATTTATATGAATTTTTTTTACTGTAATAAAAATATACTCACAACTCAAATGGGAGGTTAATTGAGAAAACACTTGAGCATCTAATATTTGATCGAATAGTCCCGACCTGAAAATTCAAATCCAATTTGAATCAAGTTTTCCCTCCGAAAAAAACTTGAATGTCAGGAAGGCAATTAACATATTTAAATGGTTCAACGGACCCCTGCCATTGATTTGTAAAAACTCGGCAGGTTTTAGGTGGCGAATATTCAAATTAGAACTGTTTCCATGGTTGAGGTGTGATAAATCTCACATTCAAATTTACATTCGAATTGCTGAATTAAAATTTGAATGTGTGAATTTTGACAGCAAAGAAAAAAAATCGAAAATTTGAATTTAGTATTCGACCCTTAATAAATCTGCCCCGTAGAGTTGCTTGTAGAGTCGGCTACACACTTTGTATATGCTATACTTAGAAACCCCGTAGGTAGGCTGTGCTGAAAACAAAGTCAATGGAAAAGAAAATTTGGTGACAAATTAAAGAATATAGTATACAGTAAAATAACACAACAGATCATAAGTGTTATGTATATAGTTGAACAATTCCTGCAGCTTTTTATTACTGTTATTTGTATGGGTTTGAGCTATTTGTGAAGTTTTAAATTATGCAATATGGAATAATCCCTTTCTTCTTGAAATGTTTCAATAGTGCATTACAAAATATTAGGGATGCACCGAATCCACTTTTTTGGATTCGGCCGAACCCCCGAATCCTTCACGAAAGATTCGGCCGAATACTGAACCGAATCCGAACCCTAATTTGCATATGCAAATTAGGGGTGGGAAGGGGAAAACATTTTTTACTTCCTTGTTTTCTGACAAAAAGTCACGTAATTTCCCTCCCGCCCTAATTTGCATATGCAAATTAGGATTCGGATTCGGTTCGGCCAGGCAGAGGGATTCGGCCGAATCCGAATCCTGCTGAAAAAGGCCGAATCCTGGCCGAATCCCGAACCGAATCCTGGATTCGGTGCACCCCTACAAAATATACAGACATCTGTGCACAAACCTCTAAATGATGCATTTGAGCTTAGCCATAGAGCAGGGGTTGGTTGATGGGGTGCATGGGGAGAAGATGTCACTGGACTGCAGGCACAAGTATTTAAGATATGGGTCCGGGTTGTCCTGTTTTGCATTTTGAAGTCACAGTGCCCTTTCTCATAGAATCACGAGCTGTACACTGTCTTAACCTATTGGTTCCATGGGGACAATAAAAATAAAAGGTGAATTCATAAATACAAATACGGTTATACCTTTTCAAATAAGTGTAGAAAAATGCAGACACCCTCCAAGGTTCTACAAATAGGGAGTGAAGTAAAACTACTAGAACCTTTGGTATTCCAGTTATTGTTGAATCCTGGCTATTGCTTCTGGTAGGATTATATTGGGAAGTCATTTGGCCTAGCAGATTCTCGCTTTCTATTTCTTTCTATTTCTATTCCATGCCACATCTAAAAGGGATCATTCAGTCTGGGGTTGGAGCACAGTCATTGACTTTAGCACAGAATCAATATCCATTAATTATATGTATACATCTGTTTGACATAACAGCTATGTGGGTTCTAAGTATGTCGCTGAACCTTCACTCCCATATCCTTCAACATGAGATAAAGTGTTAAAGCATGCTGGCAATCATGGAACATATTGGGTCCCCAACGAAGTGGTTATTCGCATTACAGACATTGCATTAAGAATATTTTTCACAGCTGAGTAAATTAAAAAAGCCTAAGGTAGGCATAAGTGTGAATAATTGTGATTATAAAGCATACAAAACTAGAGATAATAGGAGTAATCTCTGAAATTCTCATATGGAAATAATTTAATACCAGGAAGGAGATATATAGAGGGGCTTGTGAGGAGTGCATGAAACTGAATACGTTTTGTGAAATACATCAGCAAATGGAAAAGGAACATAGTAGAAAACCTTTGTGAACACTTTGGTATTACGTAGATTTCTACATAAATTGCTCATAAAAGTGTAGTCTGATCTTCAGCTAATTCAACATAATAGACAAACACAATCTGCTTAAACTAATGACACAGAAACAATTGCATCCCCTTGTTTATATTGAACTTATTGTTAAAATATCCCCAGGCAGCTTTCAGCTGTTGGTAGGATGCTATGAGCTGGAGTTCAAAAAATAGCTGGAGGGCTGAATTATATACTTTTATTCCTCTGAGGGCCTACCTGATATAAAGTCCCCGTATGACTAACTCTTTTCATGAACCCTTACCAGCCAATCATCAAACTTTGATTTGCCTAGAGAAGTTAATATATTAATAGCAAATGTGAGATTGGTGATAATCACACTTGCAATAGACATATTTTTACAAACATATTCTCTATTCCAATGAAGAATGTTTATCTTTTTTAAATACGAATGCTGTTTATCAGTACCTTGGATATGAGAACATAGAAATGAAAAGAAACTTTAACACACATAGGATGGCAACATTTCATCTACCAGTAAGTCATTTCTGTATGAGGAATGGTCACCTTGACTATTTAATTTCATTCCAGCACCATCTGCAGACAATTGTTTAAAAATGATTCCTTTACTTTATATAGATTTAAAAGAAAGGATGCCATACAAATACCTAATGTGTAGGGTTAAAAAATAAATTTGGATTTAGATAAAATCTTCTTCTAATGGTGGGTAACAGGGACAAGTTTGGTGAGCCAGAGGTTCTCCAGATTTTTTTCAACAAAGCCTCGGAGAATTACAATAGTCAACAACCAAGCCACACCCATTTAAAACTGGGAGGCTTTGAATGCAGTCTTTTGACAATTTTGATTACAGGATGACAGTGGTTTCCAAACTTTGAGGCTGGGCCAAGCCTAAAGCTGGTGATAGGGGGCCAAAGTGGCCAGATTTAAGGATATCTAGGGTGGCTTTTTGGAATTCAAAACATTCCTGTAGCCCTACTTGAAGGACAATTGGGATGAGCTTTTTTGGGTGAGTAATTATTAGCCACCCCAGATATGGTTGAATTATTGAAACCCAACATTTTCAATTTCTCTAACCAGATTATGAGACCAGTGTCCTTTGAGGATGTACTGTAACAGCTATTGCCATACACAGGGACCAAGGTGTCTGCCTGTGGATCCTCCCATTTACAGGCTGTCCTCATAATTTGAGAATAATATATTAATGCATATACTGATAAAAAAACTGAAAAAATTCCTTCCTGACTCCAAAATGGCAATCGGACTAGTCCCTGGATCAACTTGTACTATGAGCTATATTCCATAACCCTGCATTCCCTCACTTGCTAAAAAGCCATCCAACCCCTTCTTAAAGCTATCTAATGTATCAGCCTGTACAACTGATTCAGGGAGAGAATTCCACATGTTCACGGCTCTCACTGTAAAAAACCCCTTCCGAATATTTAGGCGGAACCTCTTTTCTTCTAATCGGAATGGGTGACCTCGTGTCAGCTGGAAAGACCTACTGGTAAATAAAGCATTAGAGAGTTTATTATATGATGCCCTTATATATTTATACATAGTTATCACATCACCCCTTAAGTGCCTCTTCTTCAGCGTGAACATCCCCAATTTGGCCAGTCTTTCCTCATAGCTAAGATTTTCCATACCTTTCACCAGCTTAGTTGCCCTTCTCTGATACAATAATGTCCTGTTTGAGCGATGGAGACCAAAACTGTACGGCATATTCTAGATGGGGCCTTACAAGTGCTCTATACAGTGGAAGAATAACTCCCTCCTCTCGTGACTCTATGCCCCTTTTAATACAGCTCAAGACCTTATTTGCCCTTGATGCTGCTGACTGGCATTGTTGCTACAGCCAAGTTTATCATCTACAAGGACTCCAAGGTCCTTTTCCATAATGGATTTGCCTAGTGCAGTCCCATTAAGGGTATAAGTGGCTTGGATATTTTTACATCCCAGATGCATGACTTTACATTTATCAACATTGAATCTCATTTGCCACTTAGCTGCCCAGATTGCCAGTTTGTCAAGATCAAGTTGCAAGGATGCCACGTCCTGGATGGAATTAATTGGGCTGGATAGTTTTGTGTCATCTGCAAACACTGATATATTACTTACAACACCCTCCCCTAAGTCATTAATGAACAAGTTAAACAAAAGTGGACCTAATAGCGAGCCCTGAGGGACTCCACTAAGAACCTTACTCCAAGTAGAGAATGTCCCATTAACAACCACCCTCTGTACCCGATCCTGTAGCCAGTTTCCTATCCATGTGCAAATGACTTCATTAAGCCCAACAGACCTTAGTTTAGAAAGCAGTCGTTTGTGGGGCACAGCATCAAAGGCTTTGGCAAAATCTAAATAGATCACATCTACTGCCCCCCCCCCCCACTGTCCAGCATCTTACTTACCTCATCATAAAAAGCAATCAAATTTGTCTGACATGAATTATCCTTCATAAAGCCATGCTGATTGCAGCTCATAATGCCATTGACTAGGACAAAATTTTGAATGTGATCCCTTAACAAGCCTTCAAATAATTTGCCCACCACAGATGTCAATCTTACTGGCCTATATTTGCCAGACTGAGATAGTAATCCCTTTTTAAATATTGGAATAACATCAGCTTTTCTCCAATACATAGGCACCATACCAGATGAAAGTGAATCTGAGAAAATCAGAAAAAGGGGCTGGTCTAAAACTGAACTAAGCTCTCTTAGAACCCGGGGGTGTATGCCATCAGGCCCTGTAGCCTTGTTTACATAAATTTTTATTAAAGCTTTATGAATCAAATCCTGAGTCAGCCACTGACTAGATTGAGCTGAGCCATTAGTGCAGTTATTAAGTGAGCCTGGGAACTCAGACTCCTCTATTGTATACACTGAAGAATAGAACTGATTTAACACATTTGCCTTTTCTGTATCTGTTACAACCATACTGGTACCATTATTTAATGGAGCAACACTCTCAACCTGCATCTTTTTACAATTAATATATTTAAACTTTTTAGGGTTAGTTTTCACCTCCATCACAATTAACTCTTCATTTCCTTTCTTTGCCTTATGGATTGCTGATTTATAACATTTATTACAGTGTTTATATTCATTAAATGCAGCTTCTGTCCCAATAGATTTGTAGTTTTTAAATGCCTTTCTCTTCTTTCCTATTAACTTCTTTACTTCTGAATTAAGCCACATAGGATGATTCTTAGAGCTTCTACATTTACTTCTTAAGGGAATAAATTGAGAACAGTAATGATTTAATATCATTTTAAATGACAACCATTTCTGTTCTGTGTTTTTAGCTGAAAACCTAATGCCCCAATCAATGCTCTGTAGGGCAGCCCTCAAGGCACTAAAATTAGCTTTTGCAAAATTCATGGTTTTTGTTGCCCCAGTATATATTTGTTTTTTGCACTAGACATTAAATTATATAACATTATGGTCACTATTACCGAGGGGCTCAATGACTTGCACATTTGCTATAAGTTCTGGGCCATTTGAGATTTTTTTTTCTGGTTGGCTCCTCAACAACCTGTGCCATAAAATTGTCATGCAACAAGTTTATAAATTTGTTCCCATTAACTGATCTGGCAGTACTGTGGCTCCAGTCAATATCTGGTTAATTAAAATCGTCCATTATCATTACTTTACCCAAACTAGCTGCCTTTTCTATTTGCATGAGGAGCTTTGCCTCCTCCTCGTCACACCAATCACATCATATTTTCCCTCCAGCACCTCCAGCTCTCCCATTTTTCCTAGTTAGACTCCTTGCATTTGCAAACATACATTTAATACTGGTACCATATTGAACATATGACATGTGGTCCTCCCTATCCTTAACAGTATCCCCAGCCAAATCTCCTCCCCCATTTTCCCTTTCTTTGCCCTGTTGCCCACTATCTCATCAAAGAATGCAGCTCATCCCCATGTTGCAATTAAAACCAGTTGGGTGCATGGGTGTGTGGGTATGCATGGGTATGCTCAGCTCCAGCAGTGAACTGGGCTGGTGGGTTTTTTCCAGGTGTCCCACCGGCCCAGTTCAACGCTGGTGCTCAGCATATATATATATATATATATATATATATATATATATATATATATATATATATACCAGCATTGAACTGGGCCGGTGGGACACCGGGAAAAAACCTGGTGGGCCCCAGCCCTCCTGGCCAGACCCGCTCAAAACAAATGGTGCTCCTGACCATAACCCCCTCCGATCGCATAAATAATTTTGCATAATGCAGTTATGTGTGTGGGGGGAAGGGGGATTTGCAGCTGGGGAGGGAGCCCTTGCAAGCTAAAATAATGTGCAGTCCCAGTGAGCCCAAACCCCCCCCCCATCCAACTCTGCTCAGGACCTGGGATTTTCCAAATACGGGATCTTTCCATAATTTGGACCTTCATACCTTTCAGGAGAATTCAACCCCCCATATAATAAAACCCACTGCCCCCTACCATACATAGTCCCCCCTCCCTGCTTCTGCCCGCATCGTTGATAACTTCAGTAATTCCCCCTAATCCTTTAATTATCCCTCGTTGCAGAGTAAGCACAGCGGAGCTCACAGGTGTCATATTCTTCTCTTTGGTTATCTTCGGGTCTTCTTCCTTCCCTTCAGCTATTTCTATCAGTTGTTCATAATCGAAAGACTGCCTCAACTGCACATGCGCCGATATGGCTCTTACTTTCCGAAGATTATCGAAGAAGATGGTACCATGAGCTCTGCTGTGCTTACTCTTCAACGAGGGGTAATTACAGGATATGGGCCAATTACTGGAGTTATCAACTGTGCGGGCAGGAGCAGAGAGGGGGGACTATGTAGGGGGTAGTGGGTTTTATTATATGAGAGGTTTAATTCTTCTTTAAGGGCAGATTTATCAAGGGTCGAATTAAAAAATCAAACTTTCTAATTTTTTTATGTTCAAAACTGTCAAATTCAACTAGGGAGTTATTAAAATTCGATTAGAGTTTTTTTTTAAAAAAAAAAATTCTAATTCGATTTTCGAGATTTATCAATTTTTAGTTGTTTGCAGCCTTCCTAAGTTTTTAAAATTCAAATTGAATTCAATTCAAGTTTTCGGGTCGATTCCATTCAGCCGATTTTAAAAAATTTGTTTTTTTAAATAAATTTCGATTGTTCTAATTTATGGGAGTTTAGGGAAGTTTTTAAAAACTCACATGAATTTGAAATTCGACCTTTGATAAATGTGCCTCCCCGTCAACTAAAAAATCATGTAATAATTATATAAACCCTAGAGGCTGGTTTTGCTTCCATAAGAATTAATTATATCTTAGTTGGAATCAAGTACAAACTACTGTTTTATTATTACAGAGAAAAATTTTGGATTATTTGGAAAAAATGGAGTCTATGGGAGATGGTCTTTCCGTTTCTGGATAACAGGTGTCCGGATAACAGATTGCAACCCAAGAAGTCCTGCAAATGAAAGCAAGAATAGATAAGTTATCTACTACTCAGAGACTCAGTAGCACAATTCTCTTTTCTAACTGTCGTATTTTTTTGTTTTTTTCCATCTTGATAAACCCTTACCCTTTTATGCCTCTCAATAATCAACAAAATGTTATAGACGTGCTTATGCTATACCCCCGTAGTTATAATTTTATGCTTTTGCTATCTTATAATTGAGTTCTTTTAGCCTTATGATATCTCACCTTTGTTTCTTAGAGTTTCAGTAGAAAGCATTTATTTTCAGTAATAAAAGAGAAGTTTTAATGTTATTGTTACATCCCATCCTGTGTTATGTATGCTTATGCTCTGTCGCACGCACCAGAAGAATTTCAATATTCGTCACAGCATGAGAAAGGCCATATTGATATAAAGGAATAATTGTTTTATTTTATTGTATAAAATATAATATCTCAGCCTTGGTTAATTTACAGTGTGTGATTTCTTAAGGTGCCTGGTTGCTTCCTTGGTATTGCTTTTTAGTAAAAATATGTAACGTCAATATGACTTTATATTTTGGCTGTCTTTCCTGTGGTTATCCTAATTGTCAAACATGTGGTTAAATCTTTCCTGGCATCTCTGCTTTGGCTGCAGAAGCAGAGAACTATATCAAAAGGGTCCCTTTTTAGGACAAAACAGAATTTGAAAGGCTTCTCTTTTACAGACACAAGGTAACACAGCCTGGAAATGAGGTCTTTGTAGCTCAGTCATATGTTTGAAAGAAATTAGCTCAGTTCATAGACAGTATCTTGCCTTTGCCATTTGGCAGACCACTGACAGACCACTGTGAAATGAGCAGCCTCCAAAAGGCATGCCTCCCAGAATATGATGTCTGTCAATATTTACAGACCAGCCGTGCACCAAGCACAAGGATTCCCTTCCAATCTGCTCCAATAACAAAGTTACACAGCTGCTCTAAGACCCATTAGAGCTGGTGAAAATAGATACAGGTATGGGATCTATTATCCAGAAACCCATTATCCAGAAAGTTCTGAATTACAAGAAGGCCATCTCCCACAGACTCAATTTTAATAAAATAATTTACATTTTTAAAAACAATTTCCTTTTTCTGTAATAATAAAATAGTACTTTGTAAATAGAGATAATTAATCCTTACTGGCGGCTAGGGATGTAGCGAGCGTCGGAAAAAAAGTTCGCGAACATATTCGCGAACTTGCGCAAAAATGCGAGCGGTTCGCGAACGGTTCGCGAACCCCATAGACTTCAATGGGAAGGCGAACTTTAACATCTAAAAAAGACATTTCTGGCCAGAAAAATGATTTTAAAGTTGTTTAAAGGGTGCAACGACCTGGACAGTGGCATGCCAGAGGGGGATCAAGGGCAAAAATGTATCTGAAAAATCTGCCTGTGTGTGCTTGGAAGAGATAGTGTAGGGGGAGAGCTGTTAGTGATTTCAGGGACAGATGATAGTAAGTTTGCTGGCTAGTAATCTGCTTGATACTGCTCTGTATTGGAACAAAAAAATAAATAAAAGCAGTCCTTACAAGGACTACTGTTATTGCAGCAGTCAGCAGATGAGATCAGAAGCAGGACAGCTGCCCACTGCAGCTACATACAGAGCACTGCAGTAGAAGGTAGATTACTAGCCAGCAAAGCTACCTAAGCTTAAATGTCCCTCAAACCCCTGCAGACTTCTGTCCCTCCAATAACAGAGCAGTATCAAAACGATTACTAGCCAGCAAACTTTCAACTGTCCCTGAAATCACTAACAGGCAGCAGCTCTCTCCCTACACTATCTCTTCAGCACACACAGGCAGAGTGAAAAAACGCTGCAGGGCTTCGGTTTTTATAGGGAAGGGGAGTGGTCCAGGGGAGAGCTTCCTGATTGGCTGCCATGTACCTGCTGGTCTGGGGTGAGAGGGCAAAAAAAAGCGCCAACAATGGCGAACCCAAAATGGCGAACGTCGCGCGACGTTCGCGAACTTCCGGCGAGCGCGAACACCCGATGTTCGCGCGAACAAGTTCGCCGGCGAACAGTTCGCGCCATCTCTACTGGCGGCAAAACAATCCTATTGGGTTTAATGTTTAAATATTTCTTTAGTAGTCTTAAGGTATGGAGATCCAAATTACAGAAATATCCCATATCCAGAAAACTCCAGCTACCAAGCATTCTGGATAACAGTTTCCATACCTGTGCAATGATTGGAGGACCGCTCTTTGTAAGTTAAAGCCCCTTTATGAAGATGCTGAATGTAAAAGCAGCTTTTAAAGAATGAATACGTCAATATCATTGGTCAATTAAAAATGGGTCTTATGTCTTGTTGAGAATCACTAAAAGCTCTTATGGCAATATAGTTATTCTAATCATGGTTCAGTTTCTTATTCAAAAAAAGTACATTCTACACTGGAGGATCCGCCTACATAATCCTCCATTCAAAACTTGAATGGCAAAAACCAGATTCTGCGAGTTTGAGACCCAAGAACTCAAATTAATATACCTTGTATATACACATAAACAAGGTACTTAATAATGCTAAGGAACAGCACTACACCAATACTGGCACCTTTGCTGTTAGGTACATACTTAATGGGCTCTTTCTGATTTTCCTGAATCTCAGCCATCCCTACTAGAACAGAAGGAAAGCACGTACGCTGCTTTTCTCCACCACATACATGGTCATATGGGAGTAAATAACACTATTGTAGGTTTTAATTTAGTTAATGCTGGTTCTCCAAGAAATAGGTTAGCTTACAGGCTCCTTAAATAGAGCTAGATATAAAGTATAAACGTAAAACATTTACAAAAGGGTCGATATTTACTTTATTATTATATAAAATATCATATGAGTCATCAGAGCAATCACTTAGACCTACATAAACTCCTGCAAACACCTGAGGCCTCTAGCCAATTTGTCATGGAAATGTTAGACAGTTTTCTAAATTTTGCCAAGCAAAGAACGCATGTTGTAGTTGTCAAGAAAAGATATGACTTCAAATAAAAATACATTTTCTGTGATCATAAAATACACTCTCTGAGCCTGCAGAGAATCTGCATTTCTTTGTGTATTAGAACCAGGGAAGTGTTGAAAGGGGCAGTATACCTCCTTCTTTAACATGAGTGCAATGAATAGGGCTTGTATCGAAATGTGGGGGTTATTTATAAACATTAGGCAAGTTTGCCCCTGCAAACAATCAGGTGTTTGCTTAATTGTTCTACCTGCAACGGGCTAAAACATGCTAATCACTGATTGGTCACTAGAGGTTACTGCTCAGGGGCAAATCTGTCCAGTGTTTATTAATAAGCCACGTTTTGCTTATTGTTTTTGTTATTTCTTAAGTCTTAAGAAATAAAAACAATAGGCAAAAAATGTGGCTTTTTTATAAGATAACGGCAAAAAGGGGACGTGAAGCTGCTCCATGTTTGATCTTTGCGAGGTAGATATTTAGATAAAAAGATAATTCTGCAAACAAAACAGTCAAAACAAATGATGGATGAATGGGGTTGGACACTGGGAATCTAATTATTTACCTCACAATTAACAAGCATGGAGTATTTTCAGTTTCCCTGATTATCTTAAAGATGACCTGGCATCCTAAGAAATAATTCCAAATTCTTTTCTATTGGCAAAATAAACTTTACTAACACTATATACATTATTTAAATAAGGTAAGATACATAAATGTCAGATGAAGTCGCAGCGCTGATCCGACACGACACGACTGTTGGATGCAGATGCAGTGTGCAGCGTCGGACAGTCATGTCTCGTTGGATCAATGCTGCAACACCATCCGACAATGCTATTACTTACCTTATTTCTGTCACATCTGACGTGAGACCTGCGTTTTTGTGCAGCACATCGGATTGCGCTAAATCGCTCCGTGGAGTTCTACCCTTAGGCAGTTTACAGAAACAACTGCAAGAATTGTTTTTCCATTTGTGTAATGCACTTTGATTTTTCCTTTACCGTTGGGTGCAAGTTTCCAACACTGTTGTTATACCTGTGATAGTGAACGCCGGCTATTACATAGAGGGCCTAAATCAAGTGCAGCTATAGTTATGTGTCTCTCTCATTCTCTGATTCAGTCACCACATTTTAAACTGCTGCAACTCTGCATTTGCCATGACAGAGACAGGCTCAATTGTACCAATCTGGTATGAAGAGCAAAGGGTAGTCTGTGCAAGGCCTTTCAAAAGTGTGGAATGAAAAAAGTTTAGCAATATGCGTTGAATTTATATGGTAGTTAGACAGACATGAGGGATCATGCTAACATCCACCAGGTTTGGTTTGTGAAATACTGTTTATGATTAGTGCAGGGGCTGCCTGGCACACACATGGTTAAGGTATCAGATGTAGTTGAGCACATTCCATGCCTATTTTTAACCTGTCTAAAGACACACAGTGAATTCCATCCTGACCTACAGAATTGCTGATGTCCATTAGATTCCTCCCCTACTTGGTGCATAAAGGCATTTCATTTTTGCACCATTTATTGAACACTGCAGGCCCGGACTGGCAATCTGTGGGTTCTGGCAAATGCCAGAGGGGCTGCTATAAAGTGCCATAGAAAGTCAGTATTTAGTGGGCTGGTGGGGGCTGTTTGGGCCTCTGTGTAGGCTGATTGGGCCTCTTTGTACCTGAAATCCAGGGCCTATTTTGACAGTCAGTCAGTCCAGCCCTGCTGCCACCGAACAGTTTGTCAAGTCATCTTAACCCGCCTGTATTTCAGCTCCACCAGCGTAACACAGCCTGTAAATAAAGGGCCCATCAAGCACTTGAACCTTCTCTTATAAAGAAGTACTTCCCAAGCACTATACAGGCATACTAGAATTACATGTATAAAATTCTATGCATAGCTGTTGAGTCCGGACTGATAATTTAAATAGGCCCTGGCATTTCAGGTACACAGAGGCCCAAACAGCCCCCACCAGCCCATTAAATACTGACTTTCTATGGGACCTTATAGCAGCCCCTCCGGCATTTGCCAGAACCCACAGATTGCCAGTCCGGGCCTGAGTGCAGATGTTACATACCTGTGTGTCCTGTGTGTGTTATCTCCTCGCTTGGCTTGATACAGTGTCTAAAGTCAATTTTATCTCTCCTCTGGTATTTAAAGTCATATTTTACTTTGCTAATGTAAATAAAGAATGTTTGGGTCTAGAAGGGCTATTGAGAGAGATCAGTCAGCACATAAATCTATCTGTATCTATCACCCTTTCACGATTTTCCACAATTAAAAGGTAAGTAGACATTTAAAATAAATGTTGACATGTTATGGACAGACCAATTCCAAGCTATTGTTCAGCTGGCATATTTTTCTGCTTTTACAATGATTTTTCTTCCTGTTCTGCTTTCCTCCAGCCTCTGGTTGGTGAGTGTTTGTAGACCCATGGAAACCATGTATAATGCAGGAGTTCACTTTATTTTGAATGAATCCAACCCTTACATAAAAACCAGTTGTCATAGAATGTAAATGTCTATTACACCAAATTAAAACTCACTTAATGTTGTCAAACCAACAACCCCTTCTATTCAGTAGAGAGGAGATATACTGTACATGGCATTGTATAACAAGGTGGTATAAATTGTGTGCTCGAGCTGAACAAACACTACTCCCCATCTCGTGATTGCTGACGGATGTTGGGAGTTGTAGTAGAGGGAAAGTAGGTTGTACATTTCTGCTTTAAACAAATAATGGGGTCCCACACAAGTATTATTGCCCTGGCCCCAGACCTGACTGCAGCTTGCAGCTTAATATATTGTAACAGCATTTTGTTCTACTTCCAGGAAAATGTAGGGAGCAGAATGGAGCACCTTTAAATTGTCGGCACAGAGCTATGGCAAGCCATGCCGTTTTCTGATTTTTGTTGCCTTCTCACTTCTGTCCATCACCCTGCTATAACTTCAAGGTCCCCACTTGCCCCACTATATATAGAAGAAGTTTGTAAAGGATCATGTAACCCAGACAATTTGTTTCTGATTAACAAAGCAGCAGAATGGTAACATAAAATGAAATAAATGAGTGTGGGTATGAGAAGGAATGAGTGTGGGTGTGAGTGTGGATATGAGTGTGGTTATGAGAAGGGATGAGTGTAGATAAGTGTGGGTATAATAAGGGATGAGTGTCAATGAGTGTGGGTATGAGAAAGGATGAGTGTGAATAAGTGTGGGTACGAGTGTGAATATAATAAGGCATGAGTGTGGGTGTGAGAAGGGATGAGTGTGAATGAGTGTGGGTATGAGTAGGTGGGGATATGAGAAGGAAAGAGTGGGGGTATGAATGTATGATATGTGATGTCCCAGGTAGGTGTGTGTGTGTGAGAGAGAGAGAGGGAGAGGTAAGGGGATTTAGATCAGAGAGAGATGAGAGAGATATGAGAGTGATATGAGAGAGAGAGATAGAGAGAGAGAGATCAGAGAGAGAGAGATTTCAGAGAGAGAGCGAGAGAGATATCAGAGAGAGAGAGCTCAGAGATATCGAGAGAGAGAGAGAGATCAGGGGATTTAGACCAGAGAGAGAGAGATATGAGAGAGAGATATGAGAGAGAGATAGAGGTATCAGAGAGAGAGCGAGAGAGAGAGATAAGGGGATTTAAATCTAATCTTAGCGTGGCCGGGAAGGGACAAATCTGCCTACAGGTGAAACGCGTTTATATTCGGGGCCACATAAAGTACAGGGATGGATACACACACACAGGACAGGAGGTGATGGTGAAAAGGAGAAATAACAAAGGAGGGGTGTGTGGAAGATGCAGAGACCCTGACAGCGTTTCACATCCATCCCCTGACAGAGCGCAGCCTCCCCGGGCCAGGACCCCAGGTCTCTAGTGGCTTCTGAACATCATACGGCGCCTTTGGATCCGCTATCTGTGCGTCTTAGGGGTCTCCCCAAACCGCTCGCTGTATGTATGACAGATCTGTGGGTGGGAGGATCCGAACAAGCCCCCCCTCCCTGTGCCTGAAAGAGAGAGAGCGGCTGAAACAAGAGCAGGAGAGAATTCACCATCCGACAAGGACATCAGGCCCGGCCACCTGGGACATGACAAGCCCTGGCAGCCCCAGTAGCAGCAGCAGCCCCAGTAGCAGCATTGGCAGTGGCATCAGGGCACAGGGGGAGAGGCTGGGTCGGGCCTGCACAGGAGGAGAGGTAGGGTGGCAGGATTCAGTGGCAGGTGGTGGCGGCACAGGGAAACAGCATGTCAGGGAGATGAAGAGAAACAGGAGGAGGAACTGGGAGGGGGGTATCTCTCCATCAGTCAGCAGTATAATATTACCATCTGGCTACACTAAGTGAAGAATAGGCAGCAGCACATACACACACATATATACACACACATATACACATATATACACACACACATATATACACATATACAGTATACACATATACACATACACACATATACTGTATATACACACATACACACTACGCCGCTGCACTGACACACTCACTCACTACTCATCCTGGTGCTGCTGCTGCTGGAGATGCTGCTCCCCCCATTCCTTGTGTCACACACACACGTTCAACCTCGCACTTGCCCTCATCGCTCTCATTGATGCCTCTGCTTCCCTCCTGCCCCCGAGCCGAGCACCGACCATGGGCTGCCTGCAGAGTATCACCTGCAAGTCTCGCGTCCGGAGGGAGAACATCACTGTGTACGACGTGTGCGCCACCATAGACCAGTGCCCGACCTCCATCGAGGAGAACTCGCCCATTGTCTTAAGGTACAAGACCCCTTACTTCAAAGCCTCGGCGCGGGTGCTCATGCCCCCCTTACCTCGCAGCGAGACCTGGGTGGTGGGCTGGATACAGGCGTGCAACCAGATGGAATTCTTCAACATCTACAGCGACCTGGGCATGTGAGTGACCTCTCTATCTCTCTTGTGTCTTCTCCTCAATTGAGGGAACTTTTAAGTTTGTTTTAGTCAATGTGAGGGGGGAAACAGGAGCTGGCTGCAACTAGTAGCTGTGCTGTGCAACTGAAGTCGCTACATACTGGAAGCATCCCCTTTAAAATCAAGTGTGGTAGTGGGGAGATTGAATTGATTTGACATTGTAGTTCAAGTGCACCTGGAGACCCTCTAGTAGGGAAAAAATCCATGATGTAGATATTCAGTACAGCTTTTGTTGAACCAGCATCACCTGAAAGCACTTTCTGAGTTCTGTAGTTCAACAACAAACAGAGTAACTACTACCCACTTAAACACCATCTCTTAATCACCTGAGTTCACCCACTGGATCCTTATTGGAATACTATCATTAGAGAGAGAGAGAGTATTTAAGGTTCTGGAGGCCCAGAAATGGTAAGAAAGTTAAAAGCCCTGGACCAACTCATTTACTTTATCAAGGGCAGCAATCTAAAATTATGCCTTGGAGAGAAAGCCAATGAATTAAGTGATGCCCTAGAGCAGGGGTGCCCAAAAGGTAGATCAGGATCTACCAATAGACCTTTAGCTGGTGATCAGTAGATCTCAAGACACTGTCAACAATCAGCTTGTCTATATCACCCTCCTATTTCGTTCTTTCCATTGAGATATTTATTATGTTAAGGTTACTTAAGAAATAGTTGTTTGTTAAATATAGCAATATAAATTCTCTCATAAATCAATATTTAAGTTATATTTTCCATGGAACAGAATGCTAACAATGCTTTTATGGATATCGATCATAATGGGACAACATCACTAAAAGTAAACCCCGCTTTAATAAAGTATGGGCAGTTGACTGATGCTTGGAGTGGGATTAGGAGAGCCCATTATTCTCAGAGCGTAACTCTTTGTTTTGGGAGGTCTAGTGCCATTTTTCTGCAGTGGGTGCGTCTGACAATTTCCTTGCTTTTCATCTTAACTAGGAAGGTTAATGCTAAATACAAGTACAAATACTAAAAGTAGCGAAAACCTAAGACCCTATGAAAGAAGGGGGGCACTGGACTGGGTGGGTTCCCCGATAATGATCCCTTGCACCTTCTGCCTTCACAGGTGCTGCGAGAAGGGTTCATGGTAAAGTGTCATGCAGTGGGTCACAGGAAAGTTAAGTTATAAATCAATGTAGAAGGCTGTGCAACTTGCTGACGCTATATAAATAAATCATGATGAAGTTACAGCACTGGATAAAACATTTCCCTTTGGCTTCTGTAGTTGGAGTGTAGTGCAGAAGGAGAACCCTCGGAGCGAGACAGTATGGCATGAGTTAAATATACTGCTGATTACAGCAGGCTCATCCCATTTATACTGCTGCATTTTTACAAATTCATCTGCGTCCTGATGTGGCTGGATTGTGCCTAATCCCCGCGTGTATTGCCCTTCCATCCCTTTTGTAATCTCATGTTCTTTGGCTTGCCCTGAATATTACAGTCTTCGGCATCATCTGTCTGCCACAGTGTAATTCTGCATTTTGCTGATACTCTTTCTCCCAGCCGAGCCTGTATCAAGTCAGGGCCAAGTCAGCTGGATAGCAAAGCTTTAAAGAAGATCCAATGGTTCCCAGTCATCATACTGGTGTGTGCCAGACACAATGCATGGAGTAGTACTAACCATGCTCATCTACAGAGGATATGTATTAACAAAGGTAAAGTTTGAGCCTGTCCTGTAACTCATAGCAACCAATCGTTCAGTTTTTTTTCCTGGCCTTAGTGCAATAAGAATAACAGTAGATGGTTACTAGAAGTTACTAGAGTGGAGCAAACTTTGCACAAGTTCCTACTGCATATCCCCCATGGTTTATTATATTCAGAAAGTGTGTTTGCATGCTCATGTGCTACACATGCAGGTATAAAGGCAACCCCATATTTGATACTGGCACCGACTACCATTTATATATTAGCCCTAAATCCCGACAGGCAGATAGACATATAGACATAGATACAAGTCTGTGATTTATTTCCACGGTTCTGTTCTTGTATTCCCAGACTATAGCGTGTCTCATTGTATAATCAAGCCATTGTACTATTATTGTGTTCCGCTGCATTATAGTTTGTCTTGTAACTTAAATATGGGAATAATACATTGTAACTGGGATGGTGGCATTCTGCAAGGTAAATGATTGGCTGACTCATAGGAGCTTACAGTCAGTTCACTGCTGTTATAGAAACATTACACATGCACCAACTGATTGCTGGGAGGTAAAGTACTTTATCAATGTTTAATGAGTAAATCTGTAGGAACAGTTCGGATAAAAAAAATGGCACCAAACTGGGTGAATTCATATAATTCAGTGAAAAATTTAAGCAAATCAGAGAATGGAAACTAATGTTTTTGTTTTTATTCTGCACTTAAAGATGACTATACCTCCCCAGGGGACCAATGAACCAGACAGAGGGGTACTAGGTTAAGTATGTCCCCATTACACGCTTGTTAAAGGCACAGCATTTAAGGTGGTGTATGGGCACCATTTCAGGTAGCCATAGTTAGCCTTTAAACATCATTCAGAAGAACTGGTCTGTGCCATATTGTACTTGTACTCTGCTGAGCTGTTACACAAGCAGAAAAGAATGATCCATCTATCTCCATGTTCATTGAGACATCTGTAAATATGAGGTGGCAATCGACAGGTGTGGGGACAACCTTGGCAAACCTATAGCGCTCAGCTGAGCCTGAGGAGGTTTCCCCTCGCTCCATTCTAAGGGGGATTCAGTCAAATCTGAGGAATGTGCAGAAGAATTCAGAAACTGCAGAGACATTTTAGGAATGTGTTTCCATGTACAAGTGAGCAGCTGATTTCTATATGTACTATATAATGGCATGAGCACACTGGCACTGGAAATGCACCAAGTTATATTCTGCTCAGAGTTCCTAAAATAGAAGAACTAACAATGGCCTGATTTCAGTGCAAAACTCTTCATATATCTCTGTAGCAGTGGCACTGATATTACTGCACTTGTTTGTAGTGCTTTCTTGCACTGACCCTGTGGTGTTACCATACTGCATATACAATATGGTAAAATTTAGTTTACACACTGTTCATCATTTAGAACGATGTTCCATTTTGTTTCCTGCTCTTCTTTTCTGTTGATGTTTATGAAGAATGCCTCAAATGAGACTGGGAATATAGCATCTTCAACTGACTATTAAAAACCACATAATATCAATAACCAGTGCTTAAAGGGGTTGTTCACCTATGAGTTAACTTTTGGTATGATGCAGAGAGTGATATTCGGAGATAATTTGAAATTGGTTTTTCATTTTTTATTATTTGTGTTTTTTAAATTATTGAAATTTTTTATTCAGAGGCTTTCCCATTTGCACTTTTTGCAATCTGGTTGCTAGGGTACAAAGTACCCTAGAAACCATGCATGGATTTGAATAAGAGACTGGAATATAAATAGGAGAGGCTTGAATGGAAAGATGAGTAGTAGAATGTAGCAATAACAATACATTTGTAGCCTTACAGAGAATTTGTTTTTTAGATGGGGTCAGAGTTAGAAGAAGGCAAATAATTAAAAAACTATAAAAAAAAAAAAAATACAATGGTAGACCAATTGAAAAGTTGCTTAGAATTAACTATTTTATAACATACTAAAAGTTAACTTAAAGGTGAACCACCCCCTTTAAGGAGATCAAGATGTTAATCCAATTAATAGCCCCATGGTGGGTAGGCTTATTTATCAATGCCAGATTCAAGTGGTGTGTGCTCCAATGGGTGCAAAAGTGGTAGAGCCAAGCCAGCTTATGCCGACCCTCCTTCAGGGGAAAATCCTGCTCTCTCTCGGCCATACTGGCCCTTATATTTAAAAGGGAAAGTCTTGTGTTGTCTCTGTCGGTGGCATAGCATGTGCTATCATATGCATCCAGTTATTCGCAATACCATCACTCTTAGAAGGCTCTTATATTATGATTATTCTGTTCAAACCACTAGATTGAAACAATTTCTCCTGTCCTTAATATTTGCTTATAAAATGAGCGCTTACCCAATGGTTAGGTTAAGTGTTATCCCGCTGTGAGCTGATGCAGAGTCAGGAAGAGTCACAACAGCTTCACTTCAAGTGCTACTGCACATTCCCTGTCTCTTCCTCGCTCATTTGCATAGCATTAGCGGCTTTCATTGCCAGTACGATTAATATTATGCAAATGAGCAAGGAAGACATGGGGTATGTGCAGTAGTATTTGAAGCCACTGCCTGTCTGACTGTTCCTGGCTAAATGCTGTAAAATTCTGCATCAAGGTAGTGGAGGTGACAGAACTGAATCTAGGGTTGCCACCTTTCCTCTAGGAAAAAATACTGTCCTACCTATAGGCTTATCTTTTATTATGCATGTTTTATTTTGCTTTTTTTTCAGAGGTTTTCTAGTTTGGAATTTCACCTGCTTTCTGGTTGCTAGGGTCCAGATTTCCTTTGCAACCAAGCAAATGTGAAAGTGGAGTAAGAATAGGAGAGGGTCTGAATAGAAAGATAAAGCAATAAAATGCAACAATGGAATTGCGAATAAACAGAACAATACTTTTTTTTACATGGGGTCAGCAATTAAACTGTAAAAACTGTATCTGTAAAAAAATGAAGACCAATTGAAGTGTTGCTAAGCACTGGCCATTATATTACACACTAAAAGTTAACTTTAAGGTGAACTACCCCTTTAAAAATAAGAGATGGAAACAGTATCTCTTTAACAAAGACAGTAACAATATCTGAGTCATTAAATGTATGGCCCTGATCACAATAGTCTGACAAGTTTGTCCACAGGCAGGGTAAGGATTTTGGGCCCTCTCCTTCCTTGGCTCAGGCATATATATTTTTCCTTTGCAACTGCAAAGTTGCAAATGTTTTCTAAACAGATCTCGGGACTTTTATGGCCATACTCTTGAACCACGACAACTACATCCCATTATTAATATCCTAATGATCCACTAATCACAAATACAGGTATAGGATCTGTTATCCAGAATTCTCGGATATTGGGGTTTTCTAGCTATTGGATCTTTCCGTAATTTGAATCTTCAGACCTTAAGTCTACTAGAAAATAATGTAAACATTAAATAAAAACAATAGGCTGGTTTTGTTCCAACTGAGATATTAATTATATCTTAGTTGGGATAAAGTACAAGGTACTGTTTTAATATAGAGAAAAAGGAAATAATGTTAAAATGTTTGCATTATTTGGATAAAATGGAGTCTATGGGAGATGGCCTTTCCTTAATTTGGAGCTTTCAGGGTAAAAAAATTCCTGGAGAACAGATCCCATACCAATGCGTGATACACTTTTTGTAGAAATGCTAGGAGTCTAGGGAGCATTGAGTCTAATCCAGATCTGGTAACACCTGCTGAAACAGGTAGAATTCTATTGTTCATATGTGTATATCTGACGATTCAGCTCTACACGTGTGTATTGAAACAAACGATCTTTCTTGGAAAGATGTTTTCCAAGAAAGATCGTAATTGTTAGGTCTATGGCCACCTTTACTCTCCTCTATGGGAGGAGAGTATTTCGTACTTTGCCATAGCCTCTCTATACCCACCCCCTACTAGTGATGTGCAGGTCCAGATTTTAAGAACACTAACCCGCCCAAGCAAGCTTTGACTCCTTTATTTAAAGAACCGCGCCTGCCCGCAGTGACATCAAGAAAGGGATAGGGCCAAAGCAAATCTATAAATGGAGGAGTCAGAGGCCAGCAGTGTTAGGCAACCCGAAGATTTTATTTGGCTGCCAGTCCGAACCTGCCCGATCCCTGGGTCCCATGAGTTTTAGGCCGGCCCGCACATCAGTACCCGCTACCCCCTCATGCTTTGATCAAGAATTCCACCAATTGCTTATTTCCTAAATATGAAAGGAGGACAAAATGCTTAGATATATACAATTTCATATTTAGTTTAAAAACAATTATCCAATGCGTTCTTGGTACTTGTCAGCACATCCCTAGAATGACAGAATGAAGGCCAGAGTCCTTGAAAGCCAGAGTAAGTAGAGTTTAGCTCTTTTTGAATGCAATTATACCCCCCACACCCGTGTATTAATTAAGTTTTTTTCTGATCAACAACTTTTCCAGTATCTATTATTTTTTTTGTATTTCCATATTTATAGTGTTATATACTGTATACAGGTATTAGACCTGTTATCCAACATGCTTGTTACCTGGGGTTTTCCTGTAATTTGTAAATTCTACTCATGTAAATCATGTTTAAATAAATCCAATAGGCTGGTTTTGCTTTCAATAAGGATTACTCAAATCTTAGTTTGGGTCAAGTACAAGGTACTGTTTTATTATTACAGTGAAAAAGGAAATCATTTTTAAAGATTTGGATTATTTGGAGTCTATGGATGATGGCTTTTCTGTTATTCTGAGCTTTCTGGATAACAGGTTTCCTATATCTGTATTACTAACTCCCATAGAAGGAAGAAGGAAAATATTGTTTCTGGGTGCACTCAAACTGGGAGCCAGAAGGCCATTGAGTACTTTTATTCCCCGTCCAAACCCAAGCATGCTCCTCATTATGAAATGTACAATAAATTATATGTGTATTTTATATGTGTACTTTTTTGCTATGGAACTTGTAGTTCTAAGATATTTACAACGATGCTTATTTTTTTATTCTTCTTACCCATATAATCAGTCCTCCTCAATATATCTCTCTTATACTTGTCTAATAAAAATGATGTATTCATATAGGAGTGTATTATTGCAATGTGGGATCTTTATGGAGTGGGAATTTAAAGCCTATGCTATCAGGCTTGGATCCTATTTGTGTAGTATTAATTACAGCCATTTGCATGCTCGCCAGCTTTAGCTGCAGTTGCATAAGATCTTAATGCCAACTGGCCGGCACTCTTGTTATATTCTGCTGGGCTATATTAGTACACGTATGAGATCTGTTATCTGGAAACCCCAGTCCCCTGCTTGTTGAAAAGTCAATGAAAAACAGTTGTCTGGAAGCAGATCAGCTCTGCTCAACGGTTGTTAACATAGAATAATATGCATTCTAATTATATATATATAAATGAGTAAGCGCATGGCATTCTCGGTTCTGTTTCATTTCCATATCTGTAGGCAATGTGAATGCTCCTAGTGTAGGCTACTAGCTGCCAATTGTTGCTTTTGATTTCAGGACTAATTTTATAGATGCTCTCTGTCCTCCATAATAGCACATACCTGTTGTTCATTTTGATGCAGGTAATTCTGAATCAACAGACAGAATACAAAATGATTCCAGTCCTTGTTTGCTGTACTCATTAGTATGTATGGCTTGAACGTTTGGGTCCTGTGGGGCCATATTCAATACTATATATAACTAGATCTGTCAGAGCCTGCAAAGCTCTTATTTTGATTACTCTATCAGCGTCTGTAGCCCATACTCACTATGATGTGTCCTGTCACTAGATCTGTTAGCTCTTGTAGTTCCATGTGCTTTATTTATGCAGCTAGATTTATTACACACCTAAAAGTAGATCTGTTATGTACTGCAATACAGGTATGGGATCTGTCCTCGTGAATGCTCAGGAACTGTGGTTTTCCGAATAAGGAGTCTTCCTGTAATTTAGATCTCCATACCTTAAGTAGACTAAAGAATCATTTTAACATTGGTTAAACCCAATGGGATGGTTTTGCCTCCAATAAGGATTCATTATTTTATTATTACAGAGAAAATAAATAGTTTTTTAAAATTTTAATTATTTGATTAGAATGGACTCTAATTTGGAGCTTTATCTTTATGGATAATGGATTCTGGATAACAGATCACCATACCTGTACTTACAGGTGAATAGATCTAACAGCTTTAGCGCTGCAATTGTAAGTCCAAAGCATTCAGGATAATAGATGCCATATTACATGGGAATTGTTGTAGCAGCACTATACTCAGTATAAAATATGATTTTGCAAGTACTGTAGAACCATTCAGATTTTCAACTTTTAGTATGTTCTAGAATGCCTAATTCTAATCAACTTTTCAGTTGGTTTTCATTATTTATAGTTTTTTTAATTACAGTTTATGCCTTTTTCTTCTGACTCTTTCCAGCTTTCAAATGGGAGTCACTGACCCCATCTAAAAAACAAATGCTCTGTAAGGCTATAAATGTATTGTTATTGCTACTTTTTATTACTTGTCTTTTTATTCAGGCCTCTCCTATTCATATTTCAGTCTCTTATTCATGGCAATACATGGTTGCTAGGAGAACTGGACCCTAGCAACCAGGTTGCAGAAATTGCAAATAGGGGCAGGGGCATTATTAATGGCACTAAACCAGATCCCTGCCTTATATACTTATATACCTGTATGGTTGTGAGAGCTATTGCCACCCCTGAGATGAGACCCTTCATGTTGTGGAACTTTCCTATCCTACAACCTGTAGACTGCTCTTTCTATTAAATGTCCCTTGTTCACTGCGTTGTGCAAATACTACTCTGAATCTCATGATCAGGGGTTCAACTGGACCCCAAAATAGTGGATTTTAGTGCTTTCCTAGTTGCCACTTTTTCTAGAAAAAAATACCGGCCTTTCTATAGTTTCATCTTTCTTCCCTATTAATAGCATTGACATCAATCATCATTTATACCAGCCAGGCAAGTAAAATACAGGCCAGGTGGCAAATATACTTGCTTTAAACTAGGGATGCACCGAATCCACTATTTTGGATTCAGCCGAACCCCTGAATCCTTTGCGAAAGATTCGGCCGAATACAGAATCCGAATCCTAATTTGCATATGCAAATTAGGGGTGGGAAGTGGCAAACATTTTGACTTCCTTGTTTTGTGACAAAAAGTAATTCAATTTCCCTCCCCGCCCCTAATTTGCTTATCCAAATTTGGATTCGGTTCGGCCGGGCAGAAGGATTCATCCTGTTGAAAAAGGCAGAATCTTGGCCGATTCCTGGATTCGGTGCATCCCTACTTTAAACTTTATTACTACCTTCAGCCTTCTGTTGAGTGACCTCAGTATAAAGCATTACTGTCTCCAACTTTCCCTACTGTACTCCTCTATGCCTTTCTAAATAGTTCCTACCAGCCAATAGGGGTCAGGCATGAAAGGGGTGGGAAATCGTGCATGGACAGATGGAGGGCTGGTTATGGAGCAGATCTGGGAATTGAAAAGGTAAGATTTGGGCAGACTGGAGCTGGGCAGGGACTCAACTAAAGGGTTTTCCAAGTTTGTAATAGCAGCCCTGGACTTGGGTATTTTACCAAGATGGTAACCCGACCCACAATTACTGCTCTTTGGAGCTGGGAGATGGGGAAGTCCGATTGTATGTTGATTCGTACGATCGGATCATTGCGTCTGTAGCCAGCTTAAGTCTGAATATAGGAATGTGTGTTCTTGCTTTTTCCACATAATATCATATATTTTAAATATTCTAAATAATGTCACTCGGAGTACATGTAAATTCCCAGGCAGATGCTAAATTCCTTACATATGTATCAAAATGCCAGCCTGGAATGTGGCTATAAAGCATATGTATTCCCGAGCATTTTTTTTTAAGTTGTATAGCTGCACTGTAATAAATATGTAGAAAGTGGAGATGGTATTACACAAGCTGATACCCAAGAGATGTATTCAGCCTGAATATAGCCCTAACCCCAAGTCTGACATGAGCAGATGTATTTCACACTCTCTTTAACACGCAGAAATTCACATTTGGCAGGAAAACATTCCTAACTAATAATTCAACACATACATTTTTGTGATTTGGGAACAAGAAGTCATATTTTCTCTTGCTAAATAGCAATCCAGTGAAGGCTGCCAGGAATTCTGGGAGTTGTAGTTCAACAACAGCTTCTAAGCTACCAATGGGACGTACTGGTATCAGAGGAAAGTATTTACTTTAAAAGAAAGGGGTATCATTTCCAAGTCCTGTAAGGAATAGCATGTACGCTTTTTATGAAAGATATGTATTTATCTTTTTTACAATATTTCACATCTTTATTTAAAATGAAGAATTGAAGAATGGTTTAAGGGCTCTTACTGAGGAGCGGTTGAAGCTGTGCTCCCCTGCGTTCCGTTTTTCTGTGTTCAGCCGCAGGGGAGTGCAGGAATAGACGCATTAAGCTTTTTTCAATGGGGCTGTACTCACACAGGCGCGTGTAGGCGCCGAACGCAGGTTGAGACGCAACATGCTGCATTTTTCCTGCGTTCGACACCTACACGCGCCTGTGTGAGTACAGCCCCATTGAAAAAAGCTTAATGCGCTGCTGGACTTCACGGGCGATTTCGCAGTGATCTGACGCACTGTGCAAAATCGCAGGCGTCACATCGAATGCAACGGAACCAAGGTAAGTAATTCAGTTGTCGCATCGTGTCGCATTGTTGATGGGACGCGACTGTTGGATGCAGATGCAGTGCGTCGGATCGCTACGAAATCGCCCGTGAAGTCCTGCCCTTAAAGATATTTCATTTCAACCATCAGTTGTTTGCAGCATGGAGCTGTACTCAATAGTAGGCTGTAGAAAGCCTTGTCTCCTGGGGTAAAGTGGATCACAAGTTACTGCAGCTGTTACTACTTTTTCTAAATCCAACTTTTCAATGAAGGTTTTTCCGGTGATGTCAGAAGAGCGTTGCAGCATATGAACTTTCCTGTAACACGTATAATACATAGGATTCTGCAAATAATAATTACCTATTGGTCTAGTTACATGATGGCCCTGTAATTTTCCCAGCCAGCTATATACCTCATTTCTGTTTGTCCTTACCTCCATCTGTTTGTGTGTTTTTTCTGTATTTTCAGACTTTTCATATCCTAAAATGTCTCGTTGTGCCAGTCTATGTGCCACTGATTCTTAGTCTGGTTGGTGCAGGCACCAGTTTCAAAGAAAAAAAAGGCTGTAGAATTAAAGTCTTTTCAATCAGTCGTTGAGCATAAACAGGCAATGTCAGAAATTTCCATCTGTGTCCGTTTATTCTTCTGTGTCCTGACATTCATCTCAGCATCATCCTTTGAGTTTCTTATCCTACATTGGCTCCTGTGCATCTCGTTTCTTCCTCTGTATCCCTCCATTGCTGCCTCCATAGACGTGCAGACATACCTGCAATATCGGACGAACGATCGGATGTCCCAATCTCCTGACCTGCCACAAACTTTTCAGATTAAATAAAGTAGTAGAAGAACAGATCAGACGATGTTCTGCCCTGACAGCAATTGTACAAAAGTTATATCTGCACGTCTATGGCCAGCTTTAGTCCATTCATCTCCATGTCACCCAGTGTGGGCTTTTTTACTGCATCTGGTCCTCCCTTTCACCCTTGACTCCATGATTCCCTGGGGCTGAATTCAGTGATTGGCTTTTACTTATTGCACTTAGAACAATTAATTCAACAATTTGATAAATGACCAATAATGTCTATATATCTCTCTTACTCCTAGTTACACCTACTGTATGTGCGAGTTGCAGTTCAACTAAGCAGCGCAGCACAATTTACCTGCTGCATGTGGGACATCCCTGACACCTTCTATTATTCTGTGGACTATCTTTCATTTTATAATTTGACCAGTTGTACACTTATAAATTCCCATTCTCAGCCTGAGCTCTGCTATTTTGAGTGTGAGTCTGTGTGTGATTATCACAGTTAGCAGGCCCTGGGCCCATGTTTTTTTAACCAGAGCACTTGAAATAAATCTCTTATGTAGGCAGAATTGGAAAGTGAACCTTTATGGACCCACTCAATGACTCACTGTGATTAATTTACTAACAGTGGGCAATGTTACAGTAACCCATGGCAACCAATCAAGTTGTTGCTTTCTTGATTCTTCCTTCAGCAGGCTGAATATAGCTAATTACTAACTGGTTACTATGGGTTACTGTGTGTGCAAGTGTTAGTAAATAAGCCTCTGAGTTGACAATTTAGAAGGCAAACAGTCTAGAGTAGGATTAGATTATATAGAACTGGATATACCCTGACCTCTGGCATGTTAGGTTAAGCTTGGTTTAAAGATGAAAGCGTATCTCACCAATATGGCCTTTGTGAAACATTTGTAGCAGGGCTATCATATTTATAGTGCCGGACATGTGTGCGTTTGTAGGATGAGACAATGTATTTAGCATAGTAGAACTCATGTAATGTTATACAGAATCATTGGAGGTCCCAGATTAAGCCCCCCTCATCATAACACCTCTTTAAAGGGGTTGTTCACCTTTAAATTAATCTATAGTGTGATGTAGAGTGTGATATTCTGAAATTATCCTAACAGCCATGCATTGATTTGAATAAGAGACTGGGATATGAATAGGAGAGTCCCTGAATAGAAAGACCAGTAATAAACGTAGCAATAACAATACATTTCTAGCCTTACAGATCATTTGATTTTTAAACGGGGTGAGTGACCCCCACTGGAAAGCTGGGAAGAGTCAGAAGAAGAAGGCAAAAAGTTTAAAAACTATAAGAAATGCAAAATAAAGTCCAATTAAAAATTTTCTTAGAATCAGCCATTCTATAACATACTAAAAGTTATCTGAAGGCGTGCCACCCTTTTAATTCATCCCTGCAGCTTGGGTTGCCACCATTTCTTGGAAAAAAATACCAGCCTTCATCCTATATTGGTCATTATACCTAACCATTAATTAACATTGGCATAAATGACCTGTTAATCTGCAGGATGACTACAGAGATCAACTCCAGTAAGGCTAATGACCAACAGGGAGATTTGTTGTAAACAATAAAGTGGCACTTCTGTGGGCGACAAATCTCCCAAAAACACTCTCCACCAGCAAACATTGAAATTGGCAGTGGCAAAGCCTATGTGTTGCAAAATCGGCCAAAGTTTCCATGTGAAGCAACTTCAGGCGACTTCAGAAAGCGAAGCAATCCCGCCAGTGATTTACATTCTAGCCGGTGGGGAGGCAGTTTGGGGAGATTAGTCGGCCCGAAGAAGGGAGAGTCGCCGGGCGTGAATGTGAAGGGCTTTGAAGGTTATACATTACATTTGCTGGGAGACCATAGAACCTCCAGAGAAGAAGAAGTCTGGGAGGTGGCTGAGGTGGGCAGCAGCAGCAGAGGAGGAGAGACATGAGTTATAAATCATTAAGCTGTCTCTCCATCTGAGCTATAAAAGCGTGACAGAAAATGCACACAGATAAACTACTTCATCTCACATCCAGTGACTTTATTCATCAAAGTCAGTCGCTGTCTAAGCCTTGGATCTGGTATGTGCTAATTCTTGGCAGGTGGGGGCACAAGAGAAAGCTCTGCTACAGAGCTCATCATTTTGCCCCATCTCTCCCATTAAAGTATTGATGAATCAGGTGCCTCTCTAATTCCTATTGCTCCAGATGAGAAATAGCATGTACCAACCATCACCCGCCCATGAATTTAATGAATTACTATACAAGGGAAATTAGCATACAAATCAGACGAAGATGCTTTGGTAAGAAAGACCTCTTAGCATCCTGTGATAAAACCCACACACATAGCACACCATCATTTAGCAAATAGCTTTTTGTCTCTGCACTTAAAGATAGATGGCCCAATTACATTCACGTTTAATTAAAGGTCCAGGAGTTCTTAAAGAGAATCCATCATCCTAAAGGCTGAGCAAATCATTGATCTGCTTCTTTTGGGAACCTTGTGCAGCAATATGTATCCCCTGGGTGGCCCTAATATTTCCTCCAATCATTTGAAAGTGGCCCTTTTAGCCAACAGCTCTGGCCACTAAAGCTGCATGGCATTATATTGATTAGACTCAAGACTACAAATGCCATTGTGTATTATGACAAAATCTGCTAATGAGGAATATAGACTTATGGCCCCATACATGAGCAGATATAAACTGCTGACAGATTATTGGACAGTGTATGGGGCCTTCAAATGTTGTTTGGGTGGGTTTAAAAATCTTGTCGGGTTGTGGACCGCATTGGTTCATTGAAGTGGTCCTCGATCCGACTGCCCTTATTTTCCTCATTGTGATCTGACCGTTGGGTCCTAGGGTCCATGAATGGATCAACCCAATATTGCCATATCAGGGAGATATCTGCTCATTTGTTGACCTCGCCAAACGAGCGGATCTCCGTATGTACAATACAAATAGTTACCTGCTGTAATAATATGCAACCATATATTTACCAAGGTTGTATTCTCACTCCCTCAGAGGCTGTGGGCCTGGGTAAGTCCCTGCGCTGCTCAGAACTGATATTGTGCATCATAACCCCCCACCCCCTAGAAACTGTGCCAGACAAGACCAGAGTTTTAAATATGAATTTTCTTATATCTAATGTCTTGCCAACTTTTATTTAATATATATCTCCCATCTGCTTCCACAAAAGCAGTTAAGTCAGTGTTCTATTCTAGGGATTATGGAGTACATTTAAAATCTGTTCTTTGAAATGTTGGGAATATGTGGCCATAAGAGCATTGGAGGCCCCCTGAGAAAGCACAGTCGAACATTCTTGAGAAGCTTTTCTTAAATGCATTTTACTATACACGAGTGCCATACTTCCCATGGTTTAAAGTTTGGGGTTTTTAGAGCACCGCTCCTCATGTCTTTCAGTGTGTTTGGTCATGCAGAATCACTTTTTGAGTGACGGCAGCAGTGACGTAACTAGATATTACTGGGCCTCACAACTACAGCAAATTATTTTTCAGGCCCCCCAAATTTTTCAATATTTATTGAAATTGTATATGAATTAGGGCCTTGTGGGGCCCCCTATACCTCCTACCCACCTATGCAGCGGCAGGGTCTGCTTCCTCAATCGTTACGCCCCTGGACAGCAGGTCCCACCTTGAACTTACACCCTAAGCAAGACCACTTATTTTTGGATGTAGTGAGGATGGGTGTTTGCCCTGCTGCCTTGTGCTATGTGTTTACTATATCTCCATAGTTTAGATGTCTGTACAATCAATGCCTGGCTCCATATTTCACAGTAGGTTGAGAGCCATGAGTTTATATCTCTTTTTTTAAAGAAAAGGGTAGAAAATATGGGCCAGTTTCAGAAGACTCAAGGCAAGGCATGTTGGGTGTTGTAGTTCAGTGATACCCAAATGTGACAACTAGCCTACCCTGTGGTAGCATTGGCCAGATATATCTTTAGCTGGATGTATAGTATATCTGCTTACTTAGTATCTCAGCCGTGGAGCAGATGTGTAGTCACCACAGACTTATTATCATTTTCACTTTCATAAACACCCAAATGTATATTTGTTCATGTCAGTAAATTTCCTCACCAAAGCTGCATGTGCAGTAGATATAAGCCTGGAATTCTGAAGTCCGTCCAACAATTATTTGTTCATTTATAGAATGCATTCAGCTCATTGACAGCTATTAGCCAGGGTGAAATTGCTGCTTGTGGGTGAACTTTCAAAGCAAGATGTTACTGCAGCCCATGGAAAATATCTATTGTGACTCACTTCTCCTGAAAGACACTTGATCAGCCTAATTAATAGATAATTGCCATTATTTAAGTGCCAGATCTAAAATCAGGGAGCCAAGGTGAAATCCAAACGGATTATAAAAGATGGCATGTAGACTATGCGAAAGGCCTGACACCAGAATGGCTCAGGGTGATGAGGATAAGTTAGGGATATCAAGAGTATCACTTGTCAGCAAGAAATACTATTAACTGCCTCTCACTACTGCACCTGGTGGGAATTAGCACCCCGCATGCTCTCAATGACAAATTCTATTTTAATGTAATGCTCAGTAGGGCTCATAGACACGGCCGTTTTTGCCTGCGCTCCCCTGTGTTGCGCTTTCTTCCGTTCAGCCGCAGGGGAGCGCAGGAGTAGACGCAGTCAATTATTTTGAAGGGGGCTGTATTGACACAGACGCATGTATGCACCGAACGCCGGTGAAATGCAATATGCTGCATCCCAACCTGCGTTTGCCACTTCACAATAATTGACTGTGTCTACACCTGCGCTCCCCTGCGGCTGAACGCAAGAAAGCACAACGCAGGGGAGCGCAGGCAAAAACGGCCGTGTGTAAGGGCTCTTACTGACGAGCGGTTGTAGCTGTGCTCCCCTGCGTTCCATTTTTCATCGCTCAGCCCCAGGGAGCGCAGAAATAGACGTATTTAGCTTTTTTTAATGGGGCTGTACTCATACAGGCGCGTGTAGGCGCCAAACGCAGGTTGAGACGCAACATGCTACATTTTTCCTGCGTTCGGCGCCTACACGCACCTGTGTGAGTACAGCCTCATTGAAAAAAGCTAAATGCGTCTATTCCTGCGCTCCCCTGGGGCCCTTATGGTCAGGTCATAGTAATATTAATGGCAAGATGGGTGCCTCATCATATGAAAAAAGGCAAAAGTATCTGAAGATGCTACCTATCCTATTCACAGACAATGTGGGACTTTCCTATTTTCTTTCTTTCTGTTTTATGATTGGTCTTTTTCTTTTATTTCTTTTCCTTCTGTATTTCTTTTTGTATATACATGTATGTATATATATATATATATATATATATTTTGTATATACACTTTATATTATGAGTTGGTCCCTAAGCACAGGTAACTGACAGAGCGTATGCTGTAAATCAGCAGAAAAGAACATGGGGAGGTAGAGGGGGCATCATCTGACGCACAGATCATTCTGCACTGCTAAAGATTTCTTTTTTTTTTTCTTAATCTCAGAAACTACAGTAACCATAAAACCATTATAATAATAATTTTTCCTAACTGTATTGAAATCACAGAAGTTCCTTGCTGGACAATAGTTTGTGTATGGCCTGAGACCAGACAGGGTGAGGTTTTTGGGTGAAGGTTTAGATGCAGTGTTTGTGAAGTAAGAGGGACAGGGCCGTATTTTCTTTGTTTTTTTGTTTTGTTTTTGTTGTTTAAATCCCTCCCCACCCTCCGCCACGGACAGTGATGGAGCTGAGGAGGTGAGGGGTAGGATGGCTGAGGAAGAATGCTGAAGTGACGTCACGCACATGACGCGCTGGTGTCAATTCCGCTGAATACGTCACATGACGTCAACGCGCATGACATGTGTCAGTGTGCTCAGCGTGTGATGTCAGTGTGCACCGCGTAGGGGGTGTTTCGGTCCGAAGCCTAGGGTGCCATCGGACCTAAATACAGCCCTGTAGAGGGACCTGGAAAAAAAATGGGTCAGCAATAGTCTTGAACCCATAGAAGTCTGAAAATAGACCGAATTCCTTTCTGCTGCTTAAAAAGGCGACAAAACATCTGAGATATTTATTCTTATTTGCAATACCCGTACCCACAAAGCCTATGGCAAACTGCCAGTTTCATGAGCTTTATAGGCTCAGCACCTGCCATTTATCTTAATAGCTATTTTTACTCATGCTGCAATATGGCTGTTTAATCAGGAGCCTATTGAGAGCAGAACAAAAAGCAAAGTAGTATTTCTTCTCCAAATTTAGGTTCTCAGCCCTTTTCTCTGCTAGGTATATTCAAGCAAGTCTTGCGATATTAGTATCAGTGACTGAGAATTAAAGAAGGTTCTCACTGATAAAGCAAGTCCCACTGTGGTTAATTTATACAGGTATTATGTCTCTAGTGAATTGCACAGAAATGCAGGTATTAGCATTCAGGGCCGGAATTGGGGTAGGCACGTACACAGGCTCAAGATGGCCGGACAGTTGGCCTAGGGCACTCAGCTTGCTTGGGCCAGCTCTGTTAGCATTAGTTGGAGAGTGTGTGACAGTAAGGGGTGGGGGCTTAGTATATACAGTAGGCTTGATTAAATAGGTGAGCATTTATAGGAAGAGAGTTCCATAGAATAGGAGCAGCATATGAGAAGTCCTGGATGCAGAATTGGGAAGAAGTATGTAGTGAGGAGAAGAGAAGGAGGTCATGTGAGCAGGAGGAGAGGTGTATGAATCTAGCAACATCATTGGACTGGAGCTGGGACAGTTTACAATAGGAGGGCATGGATGAGAATATTGGATGTTTCTTTTGTGAGTAGGATCAAACTTGGAGAAATGTTCCTAAGGAGGAAGCGGCATAAGTTAGTTAGCATTTGAATGTGGGAAGTAATGAGCAGAAAACATGGAGAACTGTGGTGAAATAGTTGTTTTGCATACTGATACTGATGTGTAAGGTGGGAAGATAACCTGTTCAGTTTTGTCCAGTGTACTGGAAGCCAACATTCTGCAAAAAGAAAGAGGCACAAAAACATTTGGCGATTTTTTTTACCACGCCCATTTTTGTGGCCACACCCCCAAATTACCCCACATTGTAAAATGTTCATTTTACAAAATTTATCAGGTTATGAAAGTTTTAACATATTTCTGTGGTTTTTATGTGCTTTTATGTGTTTTAGGTTTTTACCTGCAAAAGAAAGTAAATTGCCTAGGGTCTGGCCACATGGACAGATTCGGGGAGATTAGTCGCCAGGTGACAAATCTCCTCTTCTTCGTGGCAACTAATCTCCTCGATCTGCCTTCCGCTGGCTAAAATGTAAATCGTCTGGGGGCAGGCACAAGGAGTGATTCGTTTTCCGAAGTCGCCTGAAGTTTACTCGTGAGGCTATTACGGGCAACTTTGGAAAATGAAGCGCTCCGGAAGGTAGAATCTTAAACTGCAAGTCACAGTTTCCCAAAGAAAACTACTTATCTTAAATTGTTACAATTGTTTCTTTTCTTATCTTAAATTGTTACAAAAGAATCTAAGTGCACCTGCCACATATTCTGGGCTCTTTGACAAAAGCCAATTAAGTTTTAGAAACTTTGTATCTTTTTCTGACTGTTCAGTGCAGGAGATCAAAGAGAAAATCAGGACATTTCAGTAACAATACAGGACTGTCAAAATCAGGACTGTCCCGCGAAAATCAGTTGGGAGGTATGATAGGATGCACGATAATTTGCAGATATAAACCAATTCAGATACTAAAACATAAATGGAGCTCCGAGGTGACAGGAGGGTTAATTTCAGGGGCTATTTTATCGTCTGCTCTATTATTTGAAACTTGCTTGTGATTTCACACAATTCATTCGGGATGAGCCCTGATGCATTGGTGCTAGCCAAAAAAAAAAATAATACATGATTTGCATTTTCATGAATAGAATTAAACATATTGGCATACTGTATATTAAATTGCACAGAGTAGAGTGGCAAGTCTCCAGGGATTTTACTCCCTAAAGACAGCTCTGTGTCAGTAGCACCCCTAAAATAATTTCAGCGCACAGTGCTCCTACTTCTGCCTAGTGCAGGGTACATAACAACCATTTACAGTTTGTGAGGTTTTTCCTCTTATGAATTTTTAAAACCAGTTCAAAAATGTTGTTTATCCTGAGTGGAAAGAATTGCTGCGGTGTGGTTGGTCTGTTTCCTTGTGTAAATATTTTATACGGTAGCGTAGTTTTCTGTTCTGACTGTTCTGATTCTGTTATGTTTCTCACAGATTTGTCGCTTGATTTTGGGCAATGTTTGGGTTGCTGTAATCTCAAGGGCCTTCCTTTTGTCTACAGGTCCTATGAACGGGGCTAAAGTATTTAAAGCAGTGATTTTCATGATCTCCAGACCTGCCCAGTAACACTGGGACAGCAGATAAATTAGGGGGGCGTTTATCTATTGTAGACACAGTTGACATGGACAGAGTATTCTTCATTGTTGTTATGCTTTATTTATATAGTGCCAACTTGGTATGCAGCACTTTACAGATTATTTATCATTCACACCAGTCATTGCCCCATTAGAACTTACAGTGTAAGGTCTAGCAAGAGGGATCATATATGACACTAAAGGTGAAAACACTGAGTGTGCCAAAATGTTAGGCACCCCCCAGTTCTACTTGCTTACCCGATATTCCGGGAATGTGCTCCATTTAGAAGAAAATCGCACCGGCCCAGGACATTCCTATAGAAACTCAATTGCAGAGATCTGCTTTCTCTTCTGTCCGAACCTGGTGCATGAAAAATCCTGCTTTTTGCATCTAAGTTCGGTAAACATTTTAGTAGCCCCAGAGATTATACCTTTAGTTCTGCTTTACAATAAGGTACTCAGGCCCAAACATCCTCCATGCACGTAAATGTATACTTATAGGAAAGCCAGTGGGCCCACTAGTGATGCACCGAATCCTTTGTGGAAGATTCGGCTGAATACCGCATTGAATCCGAATCCTAATTTGCACTTGCAAATTAGAAATGGGAAGGGATAAAGAGATCTTTTCATTCTTTGTGACAAAAAGTCATGTGATTTTAAGGATTCGGTTCCCCAGGCATGAGTATTCGGCCAAATCCTGCTGAAAAAGGTGAAATCCTGAGCAAATACCGAACCGAATCCTGGATTCGGTGCATCACTAGTGCCCATCCTACCTACCCCAAATTCAGCAACTGACTTTCCCCAACAAATCACACACTAATGCTGTTAACACCACACACATCAGGGTGCTGCAAGTGCTGCCATCCCCATTTTATTTTCCACAACTTATGCACAATTCATGGATATGTGCATGGTAATTAGCATGTGATTTGGCAAATCATTGGTTGCAGTGGCATAACTACAGAGAAAGCAGACCCTGCGGCAATAGGGGGCTTGGGCTAAATTCTTTTTCAGGAGGGCCTGTGCCTGCTTTTTTTTGGGGGCGTCATGAGTGCCGGTGCTTTTTTCCATGTTTCACCTAGGTTTCACTTTGTTACCAAGTTATTTTATTACAACTTATGTTTCCAAGCTCCTTTTCAGTGTTACTATGTTGACGAGTTGCTATGTTACTAAAGATAGCAGATCTACATGCCGGCTCTCGCCTGTGTACTAATTCTTCACTTTCAGTTCTTTTTCTTGTTGATTTGAAATTTAGTGGAACGGATGAAATTACAGCGCTTCCCGGGAGCGGGGAGAGTTAAAGGGCACACTGGCGTTTAATGAATGTCATTGTTGGGTGACCTGAAAGTGTTCGTTTCTTGCATTTGTGTATTTCATTTTCAACAGGCGTATCTTTATTGGGCCGTGAGCACACCCTGCCGCGCTAGTTAGGTCACAGTGTATGTATTAATAGCTAATGATGCATGGATCTGGTGAGACATTATTGCTTGTCTAGTTTGGCAGAGGACCTGCTTTAGGAGTCAAGGGGGAAAGTAGAATATAAAGGACTGCTTGACCCTGTTGCTACAGCTCCCAGTACCATATGCAAATTAGGATTCAGATTTAGTTTGGTATTCAACCGAATCTTTCATGAAGGATTCGGGGATTCGGCCAATTTGGTGCGTTCCTATTACTAACTCCATCTTGCCCTACTGTCACCATCTTTTACTACTATACCCACTGTTCCTCCTTTATACAGCTGCAGCTCTGTGTGGCCCTGGGAAGTTACCTTTATTTAAACCCTTAAAGACAGCTTTGTTTTGACAATACACCTTTTATTCAAAAGAGCAATCAGAACCTTAAGGAACTTTTGTTGTGGTGGTGACAAAGCACGTATATGAGCAACATAGGTTTTTGACGTTGGCAAGGGAGGGTCCCTGCCATGGGTGTCCGTAGAGAAACATCCAGGGGGGCAAGTAATCTAATATCACATAGGGTAACATCCCACTGAAGATAAACCTATTTAAGACAAAATAAAGAAAATAAGAAAATAACCTAATTAAGAGTCGTCTTGGGGTGGGAAGTATAAAAAATGTTTTGTGTTGTTGGTAATTAAATTTACAAACAATTTCTTGGAACTAGCTGCAGAAATCAGGGTAGGGAAACTGACCCCTTCTGCAGACACCCATGGTCCCTGCACCCAATTCCAGACTGGCCTGTTAACACAGACCGTTGAAGGGTGGTGTGAGTTGTAGATTAACAACAATTGAAAGGTCTATGCTGGATGCTAAATGGGTTAATGTGTCTTAAATAGAAGGAATTGACAACACAGAAATATCACAGGGAAGATAACAGAGGACATTGTTTGCAACCTTAGACAGTTTATGGGTAATATAAGTATTTCTCTATAATATCGTAAAGGAATATTTACTTCCTCTGAACACGCAGCCCATCTCTGGCCTTCTGTGTTCTGCAATGATTCCAGTTCTTTCCATTAATAAATTTGTATGGCATATTCTATTGGATTTCTTGTTTCCTCCATTTGATTGAGAAACTCTAGAGATGCATGCTGTGAGGCAGTACAAGTCCCGGGTGGACAGGTGCATTTTGCTGCAATTTTTTTCTTTCACCAGTGGTCAAAATGCCCCATGTGCCACATTCCATAGTAGTGAAGCCTTGAGAATGCACCACACCCAAGCCTGGAGGAACATAGGCTCATCACTGGCTGAACTAATCTTACTCCCTGTTGCTGTCAAATTATTGGGAAATTAATAATGCAGATGACCTCTAAACTGAAGAGACCGTGTTCCACAGGCTTGTGCAAGCACCCATGTGTGGTATCATTTTTATAATGGCTGTAAGGATGGTCAGTTGGGCTTCCCTGTCCTTTAAATCTTTTGAGTTTTTCATTTTTTATTATTTGTGTTTTTTGAGTTGTTTAGCTTTTTATTCAGCAGCTCTCCAGTTTGGGATTTCAGCAATTTGGTTGCTAGGGTCCTTATTACCTGAGCAACCATGCCTTGATAAGAGACTGGAATATGAATATGAGAAAGATGAGTACTCAAAAGTAGCAATAACAATAATATTGTAGCCTTACAGAGCATTTGTTTTTAGATAGGGTCAGTGACCCCCATTTGAAAGCTGGAAGGAGTCAGTAGAAGAAAGCAAATGATTAAAAAATTGATTAAAAATAAATTATGAAAACTAATTGAAAAGATGCTTAAATTGGTAATTCTGTTACATACCAAAAGTTAACTTAAAGGTTAAATACCCCCTTTAAGGAAGTATTCTTTTTATTAGGGCTCCAAACTCCGGTACTTGGGATAAGATGGTCGCAGTTCAGTCTACTATAGTCTAGTATTAGCCTATAAGGGTACAGCTTAGTTGATAATTGTGGACACCAACATGTTTATGAAGTAGGTAGGCAAGAGGGCAGCAATTGTTTGTACCCCCCCCCCCACTGGGCTCTCAATTCTCCAGAGTAACTGTCTTTCTCATTGCTCATTGGATTCTCTTAAGATAGGAAAGGCATATGCATAATACAGCTCCCAAAATAATGTATCTGCTGTATGTTTTGCTGGGGTATAATGAGTGTTATAGTACAGCGAGGATGCACTACTTGCAGATTTTATATATATATATATCCTCTCTGGTGTGTGTGTTTGTGAGGGTTGGACATGTCTTATCTGGTACCTGGACATGAGTTCATGCTGATGGATCCGATATCCTAACGAGGGCAGAGATAAAGGTTTCATTTACAAGCATGGCCTCGGTTAGATTACAGACACATCCCATGTTACAAGAATGACTAGCAGAGTCATCCCCACAACGCTCCAATAAACCTGACATTGTAGCACTCGGCTGTGTGCTGACACTTAGTCAAATTGAAGTAAATAAGGACAAAAAAGAATTAAATAGTAGACATTAAGGCTGAAGCCATTTTGGACTTTCATGTGCAGCTTTAAAGGGAGAATGTGTGTCAGTGCAACAGTGAGTGAATGTGAAAGTGCATGTCTAGGGGTGCAGAGACAGAGAGAGAAGCGAGAGGGTCGTGTGGGAGGCTAGGATTACTAAGAGAGAGTAGGCAAGAAAAGAAAATCTGGCTAGAATGCTAAAATAGGAACAGTATGAGCAATAAAGCACCCAGAGCCTGTCGACGACAGGAGGCCATGACATATAACTGACACTTATTCATGGGAGAAACAGTTCCTTGTTCAGAAATAGCCAAAGAGCTGGATTTGCGTGACATCTAAATAGATTTATGCCCATCACTGAAGGCAAAAGTAGGAACTATTAATCTTGTGACATGTCACACACAGACCTTTCATTCTGGCTTCTACAACTACTGTACAACATTTTCTCTGCTTCAGTTTTAAACGTCTCAGCCTAGTAGTGTACAAACTGCAGACAGTCTCTGAAACTGAACAGAAAATCACTGGCACAACTGGGTAATACTGGCAGGGAGAACCCTTGCTCGTTTATTGCGGATGCAACGTTTAGGGTGTAACCCCTTTGTCAAGTGTTTCGGGGTTACGCCCTGAAATGCTGCATCTGCAATAAACGAGCAAGGGTTGTTCCTGCTAGTATTACCCAGTTGTGCCGGTAATTTTTCTGTTCTTCTACACTGAATTTGAGGTTGCCAATCTTCTGTCATTGATCATCGCAGATTCGTATCTATTGGACAGCCAGGGTGTGCGATGGTAATTCCTTCTTTTCCTCTGAACTGTAACTCCCATTACCCACTGCTGGTAAAGGACAACAGGACTAATATAGGTATGGAATCTGTTATCTGGAAACCAGTTATCCAGAAAGCTCAGAATTACGGGAAGACCATTTGCCATAGACTCCATTATAATAAAATAATCCAAATTTTTTAAAATTATTTCCTTCTTCTCTGTAATAATAAAACAGTACCTTGGACTTGATCCCAACTAAGATATACTTGTTCCTTGTTGGAGGCAGAATAATCCTATTGGATTTAATTAATGTTTAAATTATTTTTTTTAGTGGACTTAAAATATGGAGGCCTAAATTATGGAAAAAACCCTAATCCCGAAAACGACAAGTCCCGAACATTCTGCATAACAAGTCCCATACCTGTTTACCTTTTAGGCTGCATTAGTGATGATGCTTACTGTATGTTTCTCTCTTTCTAACTTTCCTTGGACTGTTCTTGGGGGACTTGTCTAATGTATATGGTGCCCTATTTATTAGCATTTATTAGCATTAGTATAAGTTTGGTTGCAGTTACACACAGCTCTTGCATACACCCCCAAGCAGCTGCCTGTCACGCCAACATATTTACTCTATAATTATCTCCACAAATTAGGAAGAGGGAGGTTCACTTTCCTTCATATACCCTTCTCTTAATGATGCATGGAAAGGCAATTATCGTCTAATCATTGTTGGATAATTCAACATTTTCATTCCACTTCAGAGATCCTTTAGTGCAGGTTTAGCGTTTCTTGCCCAAGGAACAAGCAGCCATGTATGGTTCAGATGACATGTCCCTATTGTGAGGATAATCTACGTGGATATATCATCTATTGGTCAACTGAAAGCCTTTCTACAAGAGGGTTTTGTAGGCAGATCTGCTAGCCAGGAATCACAAGAACACATTTAAGAAATGTATACCTCTCTGGTATTTGAAGAAAAAAGCCTTTAACCAATGCAGATTAGTCCTATTCCAGCATTGCCTATTGGCTGTCTGTAGTACAAGGCTCAAATTAGACTACTCAACTGAGCAGAGAAGAATGAAACACACTCACTTGTATTATAGTCACCATGGCTTGTTCCTATAGCTGTATGATCCAACTGCAACTAACTCATCCAGTAGTTCCCAAACTGTGGAAATGGCCTCCCTGGAATGGGGGAGCTTGGAGCAATAGCAGGGGACCTCAACTTGAAGGTCAATTAGAATGAGATCTGGGGTGAGCACTTATTTGCTGCCCTAGCAATTCTATCAATTATCAGTTGTATTTTTGTATGTAATCTGTATGTTCAATATATACATTTATTTATAGCACTGCTATAAATATGCCAGTGCTTCATGATTATATGTTAATAATAACAAGAATAACTATGGCTGACTGACCGGCTGGTTTCCATTATTGATGTTTCCATGTTATGAGGCCCTGTCCAAAGAGTGGAGCTTGAACTGAAAAAGTCTAAGAACCAGTGGTTTGATGCAAAAATGCGGTTGCACCTCTTCCCTCTATTTTCTTTTCACTATTGTTTTTCCAAGGCATTTTGTGGCTGTGAAGAACTGGAGATACGTGTGCATATCTTGTCCTGAGAAGAATGGAAGCTGTGCACAACTCAATGGCAGAGTTCATGACAATGAAGAGGCTAAAGGTGGCCATAGACTCAAAGATCCACTCGTTTGGCAACATCGCCAAACGAGCAGATCTTTCCCCCGATATGCCACTAACGGCATGGCTATATCGGGGGTAATTCGAACGTTTGGCCGAATTACGATACGCCATCAAACCTTCCCGATCGATATCGTGGCCAGATATCAATCAGGAAGACCCGTCGGAAGCCCCCATACACGAGCAGATAAGCTGTCAAATTGGTCTAAACGTCCGGTATCAGCAGCTTTATCTGCCCGTGTATGGCCACATTAAGGACCCTTTAGTTTTATAAAACCTCCCTCTGACATGACACATCTCATAGAGGAGTACCTGTGTGTGTTTGTGTGATTTTGGCTAAATTAAACCCCCATTTCAAAGGTGCACAGCATGGTTAGCGATCACATGTCCCCCAGATATGGGGCTGCCAGCTTTGCTGCTCAACTCTGCATTTTGGGCAGAGGTACAGGGAAACTGGGAGCATTAGGTGCAGCGGTTTGGGAGAGGGGCCAGGGCAGCAGTATTCTTTTGTTAAATAGGATTCATTTCTCATTTAATTGGAAATTATATTATTAAAATGGATCATATTTGTTATATAGGCAGGACTTTGTGCCAGCAGTATAATCCCAGAGGTAGTGATGTCTTATTATATATGGGATAATGTACCCCCTACTGTATATAATGGTAATGGTCACGAAAGTCAGAGTAGAGTATTAATGCCCTTAATGCTTTCAGCAGGGGGTTTGTTATTCCCCATATATCTGCACAAATGCTATTAGTGTTGGAAAGAATATTAAAGCTTTCTATGCCATGAAATGTAGTACATTCATCTTGAGTGAAATCACTGGAGACATAGTGGGACTAAAACAGAGCCATAAACTGTATTTAATATACATGCAGAGAACCCCAGGAGCCCATGTTAATAGTTCTCACTATGACTATCATTCTAAAGTGTGCTGTTCTCATGGCAGACTATGAGGATGGGATCTGGGCACCCCATTTCTTTTCATAGAGCTTATGTTATGAGCGCTAGGACCCAGGAAGGGGTGTTGGTGTTCTTCACATTGCTCTAAATGAGACCAAAGAGGGATGGGTTCTGCTACAGGAATGTTGCACTAAAGTGCAGTCAAGTCATTTGCAGACTAATAATGACTTTTCCCTGGCTCACGTTTCAGTGAAAAGATCATAAAACATTTTCTTCCTCCCCGTCCAGTTCATCTAGCAGGGAAGATTGCAGAAAATTAGACATTTGTGTAAATAGGAATATTAAGCGTCACAGAGCTACTGCAGGCTCAGAAACTCATTACTTTAACATGTTCCGCTATACAGATGTAACTGACAGATCTTTTTGTTCCATTTATTTATGTACAGTATTATTCTGCCCCTTCCCCCTCTATTCCATTGTCTGTTCCTCTCCACATTCTTCCCTTTATCAGCCCTTTCCTGCAGCCACCAATGAAATCCAGCATGGCAGGAGCATCTTCTGGCAGAGAGAAAGGAGCTAATAGTGGGATATTTGGCAGCGGCAAGAATTCAAAGCATTTTCAGCATTTGGCCAGCTCCAGTCTCTGAGCCACCAGCTGACTCTGCCTGGGTGGGAGGGAGGGGGGGAAAAGCCACCGATAATTGATAACCCTTTCCATGCTGGAAACAAAGTTTCTTCCCTTACTGTTATTATTAACCTTTATTTGTAAAGCTCTCCTATGTTTAAAGAGATTACATATCAGTCCTTATTACACACACTATCATCATCAGTTTCATCAGAAGCCAATTAAATCTTCCTGAATGTTTGTGGATTGTGGAAGGAAACCAGAGTACCCAGTGGAAACCAGCCAGGGTCAGAGTGGGCCAGCTGAACACCATGAGAAAAAACTGGTGGGTCCCATCAACCCAGACCTTACCTGCTTGAAACCTTGGGGCAGATTTACTAAAGGGCGAAGTGACTAATGTTGGTGATGATTCGCCAGCGTTACTGCTTTCAGGCACTTTGCCGATTTACTATTGGGCACAGGCATAAATTCGCCAACGAAAAAGACAGACGCTAGTGGCCATTCGCACTCTTTCGCCAGGTGAATTTTTGCTTTGGTGAATGGACATTACTCCAAAAATTCAGAAGCAGATTTTACTGAACGTTACCACTTTTGCCAGACTTGCCTTCACCAGCTCAGACCAGACAAAGTGCATTGGAGTGCATAGGACTTCCTTATTCATCTGTTAGTTACATCATATTTTGAGTGGAAAAAGTCTCTAAGTCCCAGAAAACGCTGGCGTCTTTTCCTTTTTTCAGAGTGATAGCTTGCGATAGGCCAACATATGGAACATAAACTATACAGTGGGCTCATGTGTAGGGCATTATAACAACTCTATTTTCTTTATGAAACTTCCCTGGACTTGTGTAATGTAATGTATTTGCTGCAACAAATACATTAAATTTCCAGCCGTATGCAAATTAGCCTGAGCGAAGACCTCTAACGAAGTTGCGCTAGGCAGAATTGAAAGCTAGCGTATCTTTGATTTGATTGCCGAAGTAACGCTAGAGAAAATTTGCCAGCATTTGGCGCCCTGGACGCAACTTTGCATTTTAGTAAATTAACAATGTCCTAGCGAATTTACGCTTGGCAAAGTGTTGCGATGGCTGCAAAGCCATCACTGGCTGATATTCGCCCTTTAGTCAATTTACCCCCTTGTGTGTTGACCCCTGACCTTACACCCTTACCCCAATTACGGCCATGAGAAGATAAGACAAGGGGGGAGCTGCAGCTGAGTGAGGAGCCCCAGACCCCCAGTGTGACGCTGAAACCCTCTCAGACTAAAGGAAGAAATATAAATTCCTTGCAGGAATTGAACCCTGGACCTTAGAGCTGAACAGCAGCACTACTAACCACTGCACTAACTGTTAATAGCATTTACAGTATCTCTATATTTCAATACAGTGTTAGTATCAGCTCTGATTAGCTATCAGTCCCACAGCACATGGATTTAAAGCTCAGGTTTAAAGGAAATACATGACAGACTTCCTATCTAACAGCAGTCCAGCATTGTGTTACTATACAGAATACAAATTGATAAAAAGAAAAAACACATTGAATCCACACAGCAGTTACTGAAGTGCTTGGTGCAGACTGCAACTGTTTCATATGAGACATTTTCTCCAGTGGTATATTTCAGCCAGCGGAGAAGCACCCAAGATCAACCACTGAGTGGAATTTCCTGACTGCACCATTGCTGGGGAATTCTAGCCAAAAAGCTTTAGCCTTACAGTGTGCATCTAAATGAAAGCTAAGTAGCCTTACAGGATGTACATTTAATGTATGTCTATTGATGACATTTACAGAGCAGTGACAGTAGGGAGGGTTTGCCCCATGTGTCATAAGCCTTTTATTTAGTAAAAAGTTTGCCCAAGCTTCCCGAGCAAACAATGTGACTTGTCACTGTTCAGAATTGAAAGAATCGGAATAAAAAAACTATGCAACACCACGAGGATATCTATTGGAGGGGATGCTGGGAGTGCCAAAGGCTGCGTCTGTGATGTGCCCAATGGGCAAACTAGGACCAATTAACTGCTACTGCTGCCATATAGCAAATGCAAACCAAAATGTTCTATGTCTGCATTTCAGCAAGTTCAGCCTGGTGTTTATAAATGAATATTGCAGGGCTTTTTTTTACGACTGCAAGTGCAAAGTGTCATTTCTGATGAAAACTAGTAATGGGCGAATTTATTCAACAGCCGCAGATTCGCGTTTTTTGTACGCCGGCGCATTTTCGCCCAAAAAAATGGACAAACCATCAAAAACAGACACCGGCGTCAGAAACAAGACGCCAGTGCCGTTTCGTGAATTTTTCAGCGAAGCGAAACGGCGCGAATTTGCCAATCACTAATGAAAACTGCCATATTTCTTTTACCCATAATGAAGCAATTCCATTGCAATTGCAGTTGCCCGATGCATCAACACGAAAACAATTTTGTGTCCTTGTAGTAACGAATTGCTTGGAAATTGTGGCTAATATTTTCAAAGTGGGAATTGTGTCATTCCAGTGCTCTGCATGTGGTTAATCCAACCAGCTATGGGATCTCTGTAATTACCACCACACTTAAGGGTGGAGGAGGCTTCAGGGTATCACAGTGTTGATAAGATTCAGCGGGAGAGATGCAGTGGCGCATGGTTGGATGACACACTTGTGACTAAAGGTGGCCATAGATGCAAAGATCCGCTCGTTTGGCGATGTTGCCAAACGAGCGGATCTTTCCCTGATATGCCATTAAGAGGCATGGCTATATCGTGGGTAATCGGATCATTCGTATGGCCGAACGATCCGATTACGATGTGCCATGGGCTCCGGCAGAATCGGTTGGGTCAAAATCAAACCTGACTGATCGACCAAACGGCCGATCTCCGCCGGATGAAAGATGTCGGCACACGCCACACACGATCCGACAATTGTACGAATCCTCGATTTGTACGATCGGATCTGTGTGTCTATGGCCACCTTAAGTTTGTATATAATTTCTAGCATGTATCATACAAAGGAATGTTTGTACGGAAACTCATTAATGGAAAAAATAGGTCCATTTAGCGAAAAATATCGAATAAACACATTGCACATGTTATGGTTTGCACTGGTGTGCAGTGTATATAATGAAACCAATATAATCATTATTTTTGGCCAAAAAACAAATAAGCAGGTCTTTGAATAATATGATTTGTGCAAATCATACTAATTGTCTAATGAAGGATATTACACTGCAAACGCAAATGTTTGTTTGTCTATTGCATTTCCCCAATAGGGTTATTACCTGCAGATTATAAGGTTTTTATTCAGTGCCATGCATTTGTTAAATAGAATTCTGCCAGACACAGTTCTGTTTGGAAAAGGCATAATCATATCTTGAGTAAATTACTGTTGACAAATTGCCCTACTCCTCTCGCAAGTACCCTCTTCTCAGTTGTAAGTAAATCATGTTCTTTTGCAGAATGAATGCAGCTAATAAAACCGGAGGAAGAGAGAACTGTGATAGGAATGGGGGAATAGGTAATAGGAAACAATAAGGCTCAGTCCACACGAGCAGATTCTGGGAGATTAGTCGCCCCATCGACAAATCGCCTCTTCTTTGGGGCAACAATCTCCCCGAACTGCCTTCCCCCTGCCTTCTGCCGGCTAAAATGAAAATCATCAGCGCAGCGTGTGCATTGCCGTGGGCGATTTTCATTTAAGCCAGCAGAAGGCAGGGGGAAGGCAGTTCGGGGAGATTGTTGCCCCAAAGAAGAGTCGATTTGTCACTGGGGGCATAATCTCCCCGAATCTGCTTGTGTGGACTGACCCATAAAGGAGGAAGAGCCACTGAAGGGGGGGGGTGAGGTTAATTGATTGTGTATATACTGTATTGTCTCCTCAGGAGTGTAAGTATCTAGTGGAGTATAATGGTCATAGTGATGATTGAATTTTTTTGCCAATTTGGATGACGGCCATAATGGGTGAAAAAAATTGTAACATGTCAAAAGTAGTGATGGGCGAATTTCTCCTGCTTCACATATCCGAAAAATTTGAGAATTTCCCGCAAAATTTGCGAAACAGTGAAAAATTTGTGAAGCTTACGTCCGTGTCAATTTTGATGCCCGCGTCAATTTTGACACTGGCGTTAAAGTCAATGGGCGTCTGAATAGTGTTGACGTGTGGTGGTTTTGACGCCATCGACTTTCCGATTCGCTTCCAAATGCTTTTGACGCCAGAGAATTTTCGCAAATTTATTCGCCCGCAGCGGAATGCTGAAATTCACCACGAATTCGCGCCTGCCAAATTTATGCACCCATCACTAGTCAAAAGAAAATTGTTGAACGTCAAAAAAAACTGTGGCCCATAAACTTCAATGCATTTTGCAGAATTTTCGATGTTTCGCAAACTTTCAGCGAAGTGAAACAGGTCAGATTCGCCCATCACTAGTCATGGAGTTTCCCTAGATGTTCTGTTGCCTCTGGGTGTTCACATTGGATTAAGAAAATAGTCTGTATGTAGCTGCTAATAAAACACTATAAATGCTTTTGTGAGAGTCTGCAGAGATGTCACCCCATGTCATGAGGGTACTAATCATCCAGTCCTGATTTCTTTTAATTCAATTAATCAGACAAATGGTATCATGGAAAATAGTTTGTAAAATGCCCGAGTGGAACATTCTCAACCTATTGACATTCCTGCTGGAGGAGTAAAAGCACTTAGTGAACATTTCTTTTTTAGCACATGCTGAAATCTCCCAAATCAATGTTCCTGTGTCTTTAGTGCTCAAGGACTCTTAATGCTGAACTTCCCCTGAGCCTTACAAATGGAACTTGAATTGCTATGAAAATGTATAGGAAGAATCCAGGTTAATTCTAGCATTATGAACGCATAAGATGTAGCCCTACAAGGACAGAAGGCTTTAAGACTTTTGTTGTACAGAGAAATCACTTGAAAAATTACAAATCTCAGCATTTGATAGAGGGGAACACAGACATTGTGGGGGGTATCATTGCTGCAGCTGGAGAGCAGATTTGGGGGACCAGTGATTTTTAAAGTGTGCCTATAGTTTTATTTAACTACTTTCCTTATTGTCTTAATAATGAAAAAGGAAAAAAATATATAGTTTGGATATAGAGACCACCAATCCCGTGTGGTCCCTCTGGGGATAACAATAAAATATTTAGTATCCAAAAGATGGAACATAAAATCCAGCTACTAATTCATAAATATAAATAAAAACTTCTTTATAAATATTTATGGATTAGTTGTTGAATTTTTTGTTTGTTTGATTTTTTGTTTGTGCCTGTTGGATACTAATAGGGGCAGATTTATCAAGGGTCGACTTTCGAAGTAAAAAATACTTTGAAATTCGACCATCGAATTAAAATACTTCGAAAATATCGAATTCGAAAAATTTTCATCTAATTCGTGTATTCTACGGTCGAAGTAAAATCATTCGATCGAACGGTTCGAACGATTTTATCGTACGATCGAACAATTTTACTTCGACTTCAAAAAACGTCGAAAAATGCTGTAGAAGGTCCACATAGGCTACCATAGCACTTCGGCAGTTTTAGTTTGGCGAAGTATTGAAGTCAAAGTTTTTTTAAAGAGACAGTACTTTGATTATCGAATATTCGAATATTCAAACTATTTTACCTCTAATCGAAGTTTTTTTTAAAGAGACAGTACTTTGATTATCGAATATTTGAATATTCGAACTATTTTACCTCTAATTGAATTAGAAGTAAGTTAGAAGTCGTAGTATCCAATTCGATGGTCGAAGTATCCAAAAAATTACTTTGAATTTCGAATTTTTTGACTTCGAAAATTCTCTCGAATTCACTTCGACCCTTGATAAATCTGCCCCATAATGTCACGTTCATAACAGTGGAGTTAAAGTGATGGAAAACATGGATTTAAGAAATAAAAATCCCTAGTTTGACTCTGGAGTTTAGGCATTTGTAAACTTGTTGTTATATTCAATATCAGGCTAATTCAGATTTGGATTAGGAAAAATTGTTAGTTACCATTACGTTCTCTGGGTATTGATTGTGGCTAAATACTTAACTTAAACAAAAGATGTTCCATCTGGGACCCTCCAACTAAAGTTCAGCCATAGTAGTGTTGTGTGGACTGATCCAAAATCCATTGAATTCATAAATCAGGTGGGTTCAGGCCAACAGTTTACTCCTTTGGTGACAACTGTATACCTACCCCAGATGCATCTGGCGTGCCTACCCTGGTTCTATCCCAGCTGACACTTTCATGTATAGATTCACGCCCACCCAGCCCCCTCCAGTAACGGCAGCACAGCAGGTCAGGTTTAGGCTGGGAGAGGACAGGAGAGGGTCGGATGGAGGTTGACAATTTGTCAACCCGCACATCGCTAATCAGTCTTTCTGGGGATGCTGGGAGATGCACCACAGCTACTGGAGAGCTACAAGTCTACATCCCTATTAATATGCCAAAATTTTTCTATTAGAAAAGTCTTGAAAATCTTCTATTTGTCACTAATTATGGTGTTAAAAGTGGTGCTGTGCTGCATGTGCACTGTGGTTATTAGTACTGTGCTAGCAGAGAACAAAACCAACATATAAACAGAATTTTTATTGTGCCTCGCTGACAATTACAATAAATGTCTTCGGTATGAAAAAGAAAGAATATCAAGATGAGAAAGTAGCTGAAAAGGGCCATAAACTTCCCTTATAGGCAGCTAAGCAGCATGAAACAGTACTTAAGGAGCTTGTGTTTTTGTACATTGCTCTAACAGCCTTGGAAAATGAATCTTCCTTCATAATATGGCTAAAGCGGTGTGACAGAGGACAATGTATTGAACTGCTATAATTATTTTGTCAAAGTTACCTTTATCATGGGCTCCGAAGCTCCTGGAATAAAGAAGCTTGAAAACCAATGAGAGAAAATAACCGAGTCCTGACAAATTTCATAGGAAGGGGAAATTGTTGTTCATCATAAAAATAGTCACCGACCCAGCATCTCAATACAGCCCAGACTTAATAAACTCATCCATCACTGCCTTGTAAATCTATAGCTGTACAGCTTGTATGTTAATGTGCACAAGAACATCATACAGAACAGCAACTTCACTTTTCTACAGGGTTGGTTTTAGGGTAGGGGCCGAGGGGGCATTTGCCTTGAGCATCACCCATTTTGTGCAGAACTTTGATAAAACTACATAATGTATTGTGTACAGTATTGGAACAAGACCTTACAGGGCCCCTACTCAAGACTCTATTATAGGAGCCCCTATCTTCTCAGTCAATAAGAAAATACAATTACAACCCCATCATCAGACCAACTGGGGCCCTGATGTCACTGAATGTTGTATAGTTCTGCCACTGATTGTAATGATTGATATTTAGTAAATCAGGGATGCCCATTCCGTAGCCCTCCAGTATTGATAAATAGCATTGATAAACAGCCTGAATGGACCCTTATTTATGTAACTTTTCCACACAATGTTCCTTTGTTGAAAAGGGCCCCTAACTTGGGCCCTGGTTGGCCCTCAACACTTACAGACCTGCATAAATACAAGTATAGAAATGGGGCTCATTCATGCAACCTGTTTTGACGCTGTTGTCACCACAATCAGATGACAACAGAGTTATCATATCCAAAATACATTGCTGTGTACTTCCTTCGTTGACTATACACATCCTTTTTACATACAGGTGATTTAAATCATGGCTGCCATTCTCAAATCTAAGGATAACTCCAGGTATGGAGAGAGGTAAATACTTTCAGTAATAGAAAAACAAAAACACATGAATTATCATCCATCACAGGTGGCAAGAATAAGATATGCTGTTGTGTGTGTGTGTGGGCAAGGTGACTACATAGTAAACATCTATTTACTGTTTGTGCAACTGTCTACATGGACATATATTTGGTTCAATTCTCTCATCGTCACCATCAACCCATATTTATATACTATGTATAGATAGAAATATATATATATATATATATATATATATATATATATATATATATATATACCTGTATGATACACACATCGTATAATACTGATATAAATTCATAAAGCATGTTGTGCAGTTTATATGGATATGCTAAATATTGTTTTATATTCTAAGGCTATGTAGGACTCTTTACGGGTCATTTATTAACTGGAGGCAGGGGATGAATTGCAAAAATCTACCATTTTTTGCATTTTTAAAACTTGTCTTCTACCTTATAGGAGAAGGTAGTTTGCCAAATGTTAGCCACCCCCCCAATGATATATATATATATATAATTACTAACCTGATACCCCAGGTGGATGCTTTTGTTAGCAGAAAACCGCATCATTCTAGGGAAGTCCTCAGTGATCCTCTTCTTCCACTTCTTCTTTCTCCATTGCCCCCAGCCCATGCTCCTAACATTTGGCACCACCAGTGATTGAAACTTTTCTTCTCCTTTAAATATATTGCCTCAGGTCACAGCTCTTCATTTCAGAGCACAAAGAACTGTGGCCTCCCTCATAAATACAAAGCTGTCTGTATCAGCAACTCTGTCTGCATGAGGGGTGGGGGACACATAGTCATGGCCCTACCAACTCTTACCTGTCCCCTAATAAGCACATTATTTAGGGAGGGGGACTAAACTGCACCCACTGATGATGTACTCTGAACCTTGCACCGTATACACTATTAAAATGTATCAGACACAAAGGGACAAAACACATCTGCATTGCACCGGCAGTTGGCTCAAGCTCCCATAGAACTCAAAAGCCTTAAACCTAACATTTGTTGATCACACAAAACCTAAAACAGACAAAAGTGAATTAAAAGTATAAAAGTGCTGGGAAAATGATTAATTCTTCTTAAGTTTAAGACTGGAAAAAAAAGTATGACTGGGGTTAATATGCCCTTTTTATGCACTGATGCTGGTCTTATTTTGTGAAGAAAATACTCCCAAAGTCTTAATTCAGCCTTGCTGAGGTGACCAAGAGCTAATGAGAATATTTCTTGCCTAGAAAACAAGCTTTTTTTCCCAAAACATAATTAAAGGGATACTGACACATCTTATAAAGCCAGGGGGAGGTTAAGTTGCTGCATGCATCCATAGGTGAAAGCGGCACTCCTTAGTTACCGGTAGTTGGCCCAGAGCTTTGGGTGCTTGTAACTCTCATTTTTGGCTGTGTATAGGACCCCTTAGCTTCTCTTCCATTGTCTTTCAACATGAGAGTTCACCGTTTCTTCCTAAAGAACTTGGCAGGCTCTATACAATATAATTCTACTTCTAGTAAAAAAGTTGAACCCAAAGCAAGAAGTGGGTTATATAAGCTCAAGCTCAAGAGTTAAGGCTGGTGATTGAGCTTTGTCTTCCCTTGGGACAAACAATATTCCAAACAATCCTGGCGTTTTGAGGTGCAATCCAGACTTGATGATGATTAAATTGGAAACATTTTGAAGGATACTATTTCTTTTTATAAAGCTCAGTAACTCGGATTTAGCTCATTCAAAGACATATGAGAAGACTTTGCTTTTTATTTCCACTGAACCATGTAAATGCAAACTCTTGAGAGAAGCTCCTTTTATCACGATTTAGAAAAGTAGGCCAAAGCCATGGCAAAAAAAGATGTATCATAGCCGAAATCCCTGTTGGCAAAAGCTCAGATACAAAGCCTCCTGTGTTGCTCTTTAGAACTAAAATTATCCATATTGGGGCATATGTGCAGGACAAAGGGGAAACAACAGGCTAAATAAGTACTATGCCAGTTAGCGTAACACCAGCTAAAAGTGTGAATCCATTGAAACAGTGTTTACTGGTAATTGGAGGTATATAGTATTTAATATGCAGTAAAGGGGAAAAACTATACCACCATTACCCCCACCCTTTTTGACATAAGCTCATTTAGTTGGGGATATGAGAGAATGTTACATAAACCATTTTATTCATCCTAGGCTCATAGTATAATGCAACTCCTCCCGCACCCTTTTCCATTGTAAAGTGATATATTCTGAGACTTTAACTCCCTCTGTTGGGTCTGGAAAGAGAGGGATTTTAAGGGGCCGATTCACTAACTTCGAGTGAAGGATTCGAAGTAAAAAAAACTTCGAATTTCAAAGTTTTTTTTGGGCTACTTCGACCATCGAATGGGCTACTTCGACCTTCGACTACGACTTCGAATCGAAGTAAAAATCGTTCGACTATTCGACCATTCGATAGTCGAAGTACTGTCTCTTTAAAAAAAACTTCGACCCCCTAGTTCGGCATCTAAAAGCTACCGAAGTCAATGTTAGCCTATGGGGAAGGTCCCCATAGGCTTGGCTAACTTTTTTTGATCGAAGGATATTCCTTCGATCGTTGGATTTAAATCCTTCGAATCGTTCGATTCGAAGGATTTAATCGTTCGATCGAAGGAATAATCCTTCGATCGTTCGATCGAACTATCTGCGCTAAATCCTTCGACTTCGATATTCGAAGTCGAAGGATTTCAATTCCTAGTCGAATATCGAGGGTTAATTAACCCTCGATATTCGATCCTTAATGAATCAGCCCCTAAGTTTCAGAAGATTTTTTCGGGGGGTGAAAATAATTTGTTTCAATGGAAAGTGTTATGGATTCTAATAGTGGACACAGTGAGCTAAATGTCTAACTTGCCCAAGTATTTGCAGATCTAGTCTTAAGAAAGTTATTTTTAATAAGGTTTGCAAAAACACAGATAACAGGGTAATTTCCAGCAAGTATTATACAGTATCTGCCTTATCGACACAAAAGATGCAAGCTGAGCCTCCACATTTACTCCATCTGTATGCAATATGCTTTTTTCCTTAATTTTTGAGGATAGTTTCCCTATACATCCCACCATAGTTTTCTATACATGAAGTGGAACTATTATATATACCTTTGTAGATGCTCTTGATTCTTAGAAGGTGCTCATTGAAGTTTTTCAATTTATTTTATATATCTAGGATGTGCATTTAATGTCAGTACAAGGACTGTGGTACCTGCAAGTACTCAGTCTTCTGTTTTACAGAATAGACGAAAAAAACTTAATATCAACATTTCAGAAAGTGAACATAGTAGTAATTAACCTTGGGGCTGTCAGAAATTTCACAAGCTGGGCAGTTTTCAGATAGTGCTGGGTTGCAGGTGTATGACAGAAAAGCAATGCTTGGCATTCAAACAGTGCTGTATAGTCACATTGTGAGGGCGGAAAAGGACACACAACCAATCACTCCAGGTTTTGCCGTTGCCCAGAACACCCTTCCTATAGTGATGTTCTGCTTTCAACCACCCAACTTCTCTTGCCACCAGCTCTGTCCTGGGAAAGAGGTCACATTGTACAGTAAGTAAACAATTGTGTTCTGGAACCTTGGTTCTGTAATGTCTGATTATTATCTTTCATGACACCCTTTCAATTCAATTCACTTGTGGCTTATTTGAACTCTTTGCTCTGGGCTAATTAGATATTGCTTTTAAATTTTTAAAGGAAGATTTGGTTTCTATTTAGGGAGTGTATAATTCTTGAGAAAATAGGCCGGTACCTACTGGACCACTGTCAATGGCCTTCAACATGCTTTAGTGCCTACACTGAGCTTATGACTAAGCGCCCCATGTAGGCATGAAAGTATCAGGCTTCTCGTATCATCCTACAGGAGAAGGGTAGATGTGTGTGTTAAGAGCCTGGAGTAGGCAGGGGCCCCTGCCGAAGGTTAAACTGGGGTAAGGTTATGCAGGGTAAGACTAGGTGCAAAGCTAAGTTACTTAAGATAAGAAAGCCCTGTGCTCTATTGAGAAGAGAAGCCCTGTGCTCTATTGAGGAATAATACAGTATGTAAGCTACCAGTAGAAAGATCATGACTGATATGCATAGGACTAGAAAGTAAGAATTCCCCTGAAATGATCCTGATGTGTCATAGAATCAGGGGCAATGTGTGAAGTGCTGTGAGTACGGATTGTGTTGGCCGGGAACTCAATGATTATACGCTTAAGGTGGCCATACACGTAGAGATCCACTCATTTGGCGATTTCACCAAACGAGCAGATCTCTCCCCGATATGCCCACATTGAGGTGGGCGATATTGGGCTGATCCGATTGTGGGCCCTAGGGCCCAAACAATGCGATCATAATGCAGCCAATACGGGCGGGCAGATTGCAGGACCGAATCAATGAACAGATGCGGGTGCATTCTGATGGGATTTTTAACCCTGTCCGATCGACATCTGGCCGACTTTCGGCCAGAAATCAGTCGAGGAAGCCCATTGGAGGGCCACACACACAGGCCAATAAGCTGCCGACTTGGTCTATCGGCAGCTTTTACCTGCCTGTGTATGGTCAGATTTAACTTCCAGCTTCTTGAAAAAACCTGTTATTGTGTGTTAAAGAACACCTAGCTTCCAACAATATTATCCACAGACTGGAGTAAAGCATCAACTATTGCACTGTCCTGGTTCTTTTGTGGGCATTCAGCCTGAGTGTAAGGAGTTGAATGTTTGCGCCAGCAGCCAAAAGAGCATTTTAGAAACCACAAAAGCAATAGACTTAACAGAAAGATAATTAGCTCACTAAACTTTTACTGGACATGGGTGGTAGATGGTGTTTGGGCTGTGATGCTTGTTGCCAGGAAGATTTCTGGGAATAGAACAGTGTGGTGAGACATAGCCGTGGTTAGCAATTGATGTTCTCTTGATTTCAAGACTTTTATCATTAATTATAAAGCACCAACGTAACATGCAGTCACACAGCCAGAGTGAATATAACAGGCCTTAGGTACACACAGAAGGTTTTCTAGATCTAGATGACTTGTTCTATGTCCACAATGCAGCATTTTCCCCCATAATTCCAGGCAGCAGTGCTAAGTGCAACTATGTGAAGTGCTATAGAAGCAACTACTTTTAATAAAAAGCAAATATTCATGCAAAGTCTGAAGCAAAACTAGTTTAACCTCAACGTCAAGATTGGTAAATGAGCCATATAGTCTTGGCTTTGGAGTGTGGTATAAAAGTAGCGATTCCCAGAGACCTTTCTTTAATACAGGTAGTGGATCCATTATCCAGAAACCCATTATGCAGAAAGCTCTAAATTTCAGGAAAGCCATCTCCCACAGAGCCCATTTTAATATACATAAAAAATGTGTATCTATAATTAAAAATGTTATAATTGATTTCTTTTTTCTATGTACTAATATAACAGTACCTTGTATTTTATCCAAACAAATTAATCCTTATTGGAGGAAAATATAATATAAATATTGATGGCTAAATAAGGTATGGAGATCCATAAGTTCTCATATCCATAAAACCCCAGGTCTCAAGCATTTTGAACAACAGGTCCTATACTTGTATAATGTTTTTGCAGGAGAACACTAACACTAAGGAAGCTAGAGTCATTGGTTGGGTGCTTCATTCAGGGGTGAATGTGACGTCCTTATATAGCTAACTCAATTTTCCAACTGAATGGAGCTCCACCCCACTAGCAACTGGATGAGTTTCATGGATGGACCAAATACATGGCCCCTGTGCAGGCTTTACATGTCCCTTTAGCTGTACAGCAGAAAAGGTGTGGAATCCCAAGGATTAGAGCAGAGTTATTCTGACTTTTTGTGTGTGTTCTAGTCCCTCCAACATTTAAACTAAAGGTGAACTAAAGCCTACAAATAAATATGGATAGAAATGCTGAACATACAGTAATGAATCTTACAGAATAGAGGTTCAACAGCCCTAAACATTAATCATCTAGGCCTTCAAAGATCTCCAATGAGCTTCCAGCTTGGAACTTGTTTGATTGGTGAGTATCAGTGACACTGCACATGCTCAGTGTGCTCTCGACAGCTGGACACACACACAATATGAAGAATTTCTTGTCACCCTTGTATTTTTCAGGAATTCTATAGGGCAGCAAGTATACAATCACCCCTTATTTCACTCCGCAGTTAGGGAACCTCTCCTATTTGATGCATTTGCAGACAGTCAGCTATTCCCTATAGTAGTACGGACAATATTGCAGCATCCAATGTGTCGTTCTCAGCAGTACCCAGGGGATGTGCATAGGTCATGATATCAGCAATTGCACTTGTAAGCTATAGCTCTTTCTTTTTGTTCCTGTGGGATTAGTTGGTTTTTATATGAAATGGTATGCTCTTTTAGAGCACAATCAAATGCACTTTTAGCATGATCATTTCTAACAGAAAACTCCAGCAGAGGCTTTAAAGGAACAATAACACCAAAAAATGTACCGTATATACTCGCGTATAAGCCGAGTTTTTCAGCACTGAAAATGTGCTGAAAAAGTCTACCTCGGCTTATACGCGAGTCTCACTACTCAGTACTCCCCTGCTGCTGCGTGCTCGTTCCTAGTATCAGACAAGCCAAGCCGCTCACCTTCCCTGCTCACCGTGTAAGCACTGCACTCACTGTCACAAGCCGGACAAGGGAGAAATCACATGCACCAAACAACAGCAACGGGACCCACAAATAAAAGGAGCTTTGCAGCATCGCACAACCTGCTGATGTGATCACGCCCCTGATCGCGCTCCTGCCTTAATTTTTCATACCCGGGAAGCATTCGATCGTGCATGCAGGCAGAGGAAGAACAGATTTGTACGGGTTACCATCCAGCTGTCCCAGGTTTTCCGATTTGCCTGACTCCTCTTAGATTTATCCAGGGCATGTCTCTGCACGTCAACATCCAAGATACCTATCCATTTTGGAACGCACGGCCATTTTGTTTTTAAACTGAGAGAGCAATAGCCAAGCAGTCAGGTCTGGTCTGCCTACTCCAGCCTCTCCTTCTGGTGACGTCACGAGCGCCATTATTGCGCGCCGGCTTCTGGGATCTCAGTTCGCTTAGGAGTTTCCGTCGTTGCTCAGCATGGTCACCGGAGGCAGGGGACGGGACCTCGTTCCCTCCTGTGGGTTTCCCTCACTGTCACGGAGGAAGCGATTCATGGCTATTGGGGCGAATGTGACGCAAACTAGGCATCTATTCTAGTGGGGCTTTTAACCTCTGGCTGATTAGGGATCATGGGAGATGTAGTTCAGTGTAGGCTTAATTCCTTTCTATGCGCTGAGCACTGACACATGCGCAAATGTCACATAAGCAGCCTAATTCACCTGAAACAGCACCTTCTATACTCGCTCGTGTCAGTGCTCAGCGCATAGAAAAGAATGTTCGGCAAGGAGCAAATACGCGGTCAGTCTCTGACCCTGCAGGCAAAAGTGTGGTATAGGCTTATACACGAGTCAATATAGGTTCCCAGTTTTCCTAGGTAAAATTAGGTACCTCGGCTTATACGCGGGTCGGCTTATACACGAGTATATACGGGTAAGTAAAATATAATGTAGTGTTGCCCTGCACTGGTAAAACTGATCTGTTTGCTTCAGAAACACTACTATAGTTCATATAAACAAGCTGCTGTGGAGCAATGGCGGAAATTGAAAAACGGCTAAATGGCACAGGTTAACGAATGGATAACAGATAACACCATTAGACAGACAGAGCTTATCTGCTATCTGCTGTGTAACTTGAGCTTTTTCTCCTTTGAATGGCTGCCCCCATTGCTACACAGCAGCTTATTTATATAAACAATAGTAGTGTTTCTGAAGCAAACACAACAGTTTTAGCATTGCAGGGCAACACTGCATTATATTTTCATTACTTTAAAACACTTTTATTTTTTGACGTTACTGTTCCTTTAACTGACATTATAACAGAGCTACACGTGGAGCCCTATTTATCAACATTCTCTCAGTCTGTGGTTTTTGAAGTTTTTGAAACCACGACTAAAGTCACATTCTCTGAAACAACGAATGTCATGAAATGTATTCAAAAAATCTGAACTGAAGAAGCACGAATGGGAAAAGTCGATTTTTTTTTCATATTGTCGCACAAAAGTCAACTTAAAAAACACCAGAAAACCTCTAAAAACACAAATCAAAGAAGGATCTTCCAGTTGTTAAAAGGACATCTGCCATTTAATTTTTTGTGTTTTTGACAGGTTTTACCCAGAGTATTTTTGTATTCGGAATTGCAGCAGTATTGTCATATAATAAGTTATAAATAATAAAGTTGTACTTTTTTTCCCCCCACTACATTTTCGGATTTTTAATGTCAAATAGTCAGATCCGAAAAAGTCACGGTTTAAGGCTTAATAAATCAGCCACTATGTGAATATTATAGCTGGTTGAGATGACTTTGTTTCTGATGATTCACTGAGAATTGTGTCTCCTGTATAATAAATTATATAATAATACAATATTGGAGAAAGCACTAATCAGACCATGGGCATGAATAAAGTGCTGCATGTGGGTCTAAATTTTATCTCAATATGCCAGAATGTTTCAAACACTTTTATAATGGTGCCATGTTTTCTTATTCTCTGGTATATGCCAGTTGTTCACTGCAGTATAAAACAGGGATAAAACATGGGATTGGTTATCTGGAAAACCGTTATCCAGAAAGCTCAGAATTACGGGAAGGCCATCTCCCTTAGACTCCATTTTAATCAAATAATTCATACTATTAAAGAAGTAAAGCTACGGAGGCATTTTATTGCCAATAGATTAGCTGCAATAGTGCAAGCTACAATGCTATGTTTATTCTGTAGAATGTTTTACCAGACCTGAGTAAAAAGCTCTAAAATCTCTCTGTTTGTTTAGGATAGCAGCTGCGGTATTAGCTTGGTGTGACATCACTTCCTGCCTGGTCTCTCCCTGCTCACTTTTAGCTCTTGGCTCAGATAACAGCAGAGAAGGGAGGGGGATGATGAGCAAACTGAGCATGGAGGAAGGAGGTTGAAGCTGAAGGCAGGACGTCTGATACAGAAGCCCATGAGTACACAATAGAAGGAAAGAAATGCAGATGTTTCTTTTGACAGAGGACTCAGAGCAGCATTACTTTGAGGGCTTACTGGTATATTTAGGTGGGCCTTTCCTTCTCCTTAAAAAAAAATTTCCTTTATCCCTGTAATAATAAAACAGTACCTTGTACGTGATCCAAACGAAAATATAATTAATCCTTATTGGTAGCAAAACAATTCTATTGAGTTTATTTAATATTTAAATAAATGTTTTTCTTAATAAACGTAAGATATGGAGATCCAAACTACGGAAAGGACCCTATATCCAGAAAATTTCAGGTCCAGAGCATTCTTGATAATAGATCCCATGTTTGTACATTAGTAGGGTTTCTACTCATCTCTTGTTAACCTTGTATATCACACAAGTCGGGTTCCCTTGATTTCTTCCACTTTTATAGCAGATTGTGGTGGAATAAGGTAACAGATCTTCTTTCCTCTTTATTTGCAGCTCTGTGAGGTGATGCCATGAATATAGAATCATTTCTTTGAGATGCAACCCTAGTGATTTTAATCAGTGCCATGCAAGGGTGCAAAACAGTTAAGGTAAACTGACCCAGTACATCTATAGTTAACCCAAAACGATGGGATTGAGTACTTCAGTCTTACAAAAGCCTGCAAGATGCTAGTGTATTGCTTACACAGTAGGTTGTTGAAGAAATACAAAGCAAGGCAGACAGTGATTATTAGCACTAACAGCCTTTTTCCAGTAGAAAGCATAACCTTCCCAGGAGGTGAATCTATGTCTTGTTACGCATATCGTACAGCAGGAATATTAGCTAGAAGCTGTGACTCTAAAATCTGTACCTTCACTGCCATGATGAACCCAGAGTATTCTCTCTACCTAGTTATGGGGAGAATGAGCATTGACCTAACCCCTGTATAAGCGAAGCAGAAAGGGCCACTGATAAATCAGCATTCAGCACATGAAATAGGTGCAAAGATAACCTTTAGGTATAGCATAATAAGGAGTAAAAGAAATAAAGGTATAATAGGTATAGGATCTACTATAAGGAATTTTGGGAATTTGGGATTTTTTTCTCTAATTTGGATCACAGTACCTTAAGTCTGCTAAATAAAAAATATTTAAACATTAAAGGGGTGGTTCACATTTAAGTTAACTTTTAGTATGTTATAGAATGGTTAATTCTAAGCAACTTTTCGACCAGTCTTCATTATTCATTTTTTTTATAGTTTTTTAATTATTTGCCTTCTGCCGCTTTCCAGTGGGGGTCACTGACCCCATCTAAAAACAAATGCTCTGAAAGGCAACGCATTTATTGTAATTGCTGCTTTTTATTACTCATCTTTCAATTCTGGCCCTTTCATATTCATATTCCAGTCTCTTATTCAAATTGATGCATGGTTGCTAGGGCAATTTGTACCCTAGAAACCAGATGGCTGACATTGCAAACTGTGTGAGCTGCTGAATAAAAAGCGAAATAACTAAAAAAAACACAAATAATAAAAAGTGGTTGTTCACTGCAGTATAAAACAGGGATAAAACATGGGAGTGGTTATCTGGAAAACCGTTATCCAGAAAGCTCAGAATTATGGGAGGGCCATCTCCCTTAGACTCCATTTTAATCAAAGAATTCATACTTAAAAAGAAGAAGTAAAGCTGTGGAGGCATTTTATTGCCAATAGATTAGCTGCAATAGTGCAAGCTACAATGCTATGTTTATTCTGTAGAATGTTTTACCAGACCTGAGTAAAAAGCTCTAAAATATCTCTGTTTGTTTAGGATAGCAGCTGCGGTATTAGCTTGGTGTGACATCACTTCCTGCCTGGTCTCTCCCTCACTTTTAGCTCTTGGCTCAGATAACAGCAGAGAAGGGATTCTATTCTGTCAGGCCCTTTCATATTCATATTCCAGTTTCTTATTCAAATTGATGCATGGTTGCTAGGATAATTTGTACCCTAGCAACCAGATGGCTGACATTGCAAACTGTGTGAGCTGCTGAATAAAAAGCAAAATAACTAAAAAAAACACAAATAATAAAAAATGAAAACCAGTGTAATCAACCCAAAATGATTGAATTACCACTGATATTGATTTATGCTGCTAAGTTACCATCAAGTACAATATACTGTTTTATTACTACAGAGCAAAAGGCAATGGCCTTTCTGTATTTTAGATTGTTCTGGATATCAGTTTCCTGGTAAGAGATAGGCCCTAATATTTAATATATGTGTATATATATATATATATATATATATATATATATATATATATATATATATATATATATAGTATTTGGCTTTGTTCTGCTCGCTCTGGTTTTTTCCTGCTGTTTTTCTTTCTCTGAAATGGCTGAGTGAATGTTCCAGGTTGAGTCAGAATACTTAATTACATTGTGACTACCATTAGTGAATTGTAGCCTCCGCAGCAGCTCAGCAATGCCCTAATCAGCATCCTAGGACTCATTATCAGTTCTGCGGGCAGAGGAGGCTGCGCTGAGGTCCTGTGATTCAGCTAATCAAAGCCAAGCTGGTGACATAAAGTTAAATGAAGATTAGAGCTGAAGTGTGAGTTGCTAGCGAGGAAGTATTTTGTAAGTGAATAGTGATGATCAACTTTTTGTTTAAACAATTTCTGCCCTTACCCCCTTAACCACTTGCTTTCTTCCCATCACTTTCAATTTTTTTCACTGCTTTAGTCAATTTCTTTGCTATATTGATGTGCTGAGCACTTGATATGGAGTTCAAAGTATTATCTGTATGCAGTGAAAAAGAGAAAGGCACATAACTGTGGGTTAGAGAAATTAGGGAAACATCATACCATCATACCATTAAGCCTTCCCCCACCTCCTATGTTGTGGCGCAGAGGGTTATTACACTGAGTAAGGAGCTGATGGATGCTCAGCCAGAGGGATACATCTGGGGGGGTTATTTATTAAGCCTCAAATTTTTTTGGTCAGGCTTTTTGGGGCAAAAAAAAAAAGTCATAATGCGAAAATCCACCATCTCAAACCTGTCAAGGTTATGTATAAGTCAATGGGAGATGTCCCTATCCCAATTGAAGGATATCATGGTTTATGCTGGGTTTTAGAATCTGAAAAATTTGAGGTTTTCGGGCAAAGAAAAATTTCTGGGAGTTTGATTGAGCTACTTTTATTTAAAATATGAGATAAAATCAAATTTTAGTAAATAAACCCCCCCCCCCAGAGTGTGTAGGTAAACAAGCCCACGTAAAAATATTTACCCCCGACCAACACACATGGGGGTAGGGTTGCTGGTATTTTTTTCCAGAAAAGGTGGCAATCTTACATGAAGGTTAGGTTCAGTTGCCTGAGGCAGGGCTGGACTGGGATTCAAAATAGCCCCTGGCATTCCTAGTACACAGAGGCCCAAACAGCCCCCACCAGCCCACATAATAGTCACTTTCTATGGCCAGTGGCGTAACTTCCGGGGGAGCAGAGGGTGCGATTGGGCCAGGGCCCGCACCCCCTCAGGGCCCCCCCGGCAGCTCGTGCGCCACTAATTCAGCCGGTTCTGGGCGTATGGAGGGGGCGGGGGGCCCGGCTGCGCGTCCCGCACCAGGGCCCGCCCCCTCTAGTTACGTTGCTGTCTATGGCATCTTACAGCAGCCCCTCTGGCATTTGCCAGAACCCACAGATGGCCAGTCCAGGCCTGCCCTGAGGGAAGGGTATTTGCAAACTGCCGCCGGCCATCAAAATGCAGCTACTATGGGATAATCTGGAACACCTTTCCTACAGCAGTGCATTTTTCTTTATTCTAATGCAAAGGAGCTCTCTCTAACTTCCATTTAATAGGAAAATAAAGTCAAACTGCATAACTGAATTTTGATATACAATTTCATTATCAATAAAGTCCGTCTTCCAACGTGAAAGCCTGAGTAATTTACATTCTACTTCAGCTTATTTTCATTAAGGGAAATCATTTTGCTGCAGGGCCAATGTTTTCACCTCAATTGGCCTCTGTGTAGTGAGCAGAGCAAGAGGCTGTGTCAGGATCTGGAAGTCAGCAGGATAGAGATGCTAATTTTATTCGGATAAATGATCTTCCGTTGGGCATAGCAAGTGCCACCCATCTAGCAACATGGGACAGTCTTTGGGGCATTGACCTTCTCAACCACAGAAAACTGGTACTGGGCACCCCAAATGTTTCCTTTAAATAACAGGGATACCCACTCTGGGGCCCATCTGTCTGTTTTTGACCTATATGTTCGGGTCTCCCCTAGCAGCCAAAGGGGACTTACAGCTCAACAGTATTAATAATCTTGGTAACGAAAAGTTTATTAGATATATGTTTATAAAAAATGTATGAAAAATAATTATAAACTCCTGGAGTTCTGTGGCCTTGGTCACTTACAAAATGACTTTCAAAATCCTTAGTGGTTAGGGGAGGGGATACATTAACCAGTCTACAGTATAACCACTGTACATTCATTTTATAATTGATCTAAATATCATTTCCAAGCTGTTCAGCAAGATCTTTTGACAAAAGTTGATGGATGCTGCTCCTCAGCCATCGAGGAAGGTCCAGCAAATATTTCCGTCTCGTTGTCATTTGGGGGTAATCTATTGATCAAACCTCTTCACCCTTCTGTGAATATTTGTCTTGTAGAACCTATCGGTTCTATATAGAGAAATACAAAACTCTCTGTATTCCTCGGTTTAAAAGGCTTTGTAGGTGGAACTGTATTTCAGTTGAAGAGGATGAAACAGAACTTATTCCTTTAATAACCTTGGTCATGCGCTAAAGAAATAACAATAGCTGGCACTGGTGAGGGTGTAGAATCCCTCTGGGTAGAGATTTTGACTGGGCAAAAGGTAACAAAAAGAATTATCATTGGTGTATGCTCAGGCCCGGATTTGCGGCAAGGCCGCATAGGCCCGGGCCTAGGGCGGCAAAGAAATAGGGGCGGCATGCCGCCCAGCCGCCGTTCAACCTCACCAGCTGCGCCGGCGTTTTTTCGCCGGCGCGCTGGGAAGGCGGGCGCTAGGACCGCGCAGCCACCTGGTTGGACCGCGCGGCCTATGGGTGCCGAGACATGAAATCCGGCGCTGTGTATGCTATAAACCACCTCTTATAAGTGTCGAGTATGAAGCCCAGCTACTCTTGCAGATACAAGCGGCTTCACAGCTGGGTCAAGTTGTTGCTATGGGTGACTTCAATTATCCAGACTGGGGTAATGGGGTTGCTAAGACAGAAAAGGCTAGTATGTTTGTAAATATGCTGAATGACAACTTTTTATTCGAGCTCGTTCAAGAACCTACCAGGAATAACTCTCTTTTGGACCTTGTAATAACTAACAATACTGAACATTTGTGTGGGTGAGCATTTAGGGAATAGTGATCATAACATGGTCTCCTTTGAGTAACTAAAACACTAAATTTCAAACGTACAAACTGACAGTATAAGGGCATCTCTGCAACATATTAAGTGGGAAATGCTTTTCACAGGGTTAAACACAGAATAAAAATGGGAAGTCTTTAAAATGGTGCTTAATAAATATACTTGTCAGTATATTCCACTTGTTAGCAAGGAACGTCGTTGCAAAGCAAAACCTTTTTGGTTCAATAGAAGCGTTGATGTTGAGGTGGGTGAGAAAAGACGTGCTAAATAAGGCTTTCAAGATAGCTGGTACTGCCAAAACATTTATAAGGTACAAGGAGGCCAATAAATCATGCAAAGAAGCTATAAGGCAAGCTAAAATTGATATAGAAAAGGATATTGCAGCAAGCAGTAAAAAAAATCCAAAATTATTTTTTAAATATGTTAATAGTAAAAAAATGAAGCAGGAAGGGGTGGGACCCTTACTATCAGAGGGGGGTCAGCTGGTTGATGAAAACAAAATAAAAGCGCAGATTCTGAACTCATATTTTTCATCTATCTACACAGATGAGGAACCAGTAAGTGAAGGTTTCCTTCATAATAGTCCCAATTCTAGTAATACAACTAATGATGCATGGTTCACACATGAAGAAATTCAAAAGAGACTAGAACATCCAGGGCCAGATGGTATTCATCCCAGGGTAATTAGCGAGCTTAGCTCTGTGATTACCAAACCTCTTTACTTAATTTTTCAGGATTCATTGAGATCTGGCATAGTGCCGAGAGACTGGCGAATTGCTAATGTGGTGCCTCTATTCAAAAAAGGATCCCGTTCTCAGCCTCAAAACTATAGGCCAGTTAGTCTGACATCAGTGGTAGGAAAGCTTTTTGAAGGGTTAATAAAGGATAAGATACTGGACATCATAGCAAATCATAATACTATGAGTTTGTGCCAGCATGGTTTTATGTGTAATAGATCTTGCCAGACTAACTTAATTTCTTTTTATGAGAAGGTAAGTAGAGACCTCGGTTCTGGGATGGCAGTGGATGTGATTTACTTAGACTTTGCTAAAGCATTTGATACAGTGCCACACAAAAGGTTACTGGTTAAATTAAGGAATGTTGGCCTGGAACATAGTATTTGTACCTGGATAGAGAACTGGCTAAAAGATAGACTACAAAGAGTGGTGGTAAATGGAACATTTTCTAATTGGACCAGTGTTGTTAGTGGAGTACCGCAGAGCTCTGTACTAGGTCCCTTGCTTTTCAACTTGTTTATTAATGACCTGGAGGTGGGCATTGAAAGTACTGTTTCTATTTTTGCAGATGATACTAAATTGTGCAGAACTATAGGTTCCATGTAGGATGGTGCCACTTTGCAGAGTGATTTGTCTAAACTGGAAAACTGGGCAGCAAACTGGAAAATGAGGTTCAATGTTGATAAATGCAAGTTATGCACTTTGGCAAAAATAATATAAATGCAAGTTATACACTAAATGGCAGTGTGTTGGGAGTTTCCTTAAATGAGAAGGATCTAGGGGTCTTTGTAGATAACACGTTGTCTAATTCTGGGCAGTGTCATTCTGTGGCTACTAAAGCAAATAAAGTTCTGTCTTGCATAAAAAAAGGGCATTAACGCAAAGGATGAAAACATAATTATGCCTCTTTATAGGTCCCTGGTGAGGCCTCATCTGGAGTATGCAGTGCAGTTTTGGACTCCAGTCCTTAAGAGGGATATAAATGAGCTGGAGAGAGTGCAGAGACGTGCAACTAAACGGGTTAGCGGGGAGACTGTCAAGGTTGGGGAAAAAAGGCGAGGGGACATGATTACACTTTACAAGTACATTAGAGGACATTATAGACAAATACAGCGCCGGATTTCACTTCTGGGCGCCCCTAGGCCGCGCGGTCCGACCAGGCTGCCGCGCGGTCCTAGCGCGCCGGTGAAAAAACGCCGGCGCAGCTGGTGCAGTTGAACGGCGGCTGGGCGGCATGCCGCCCCTATTTCTTTGCCGCCCTAAGCCCGGGCCTATGCGGCCTTGCCGCAAATCCGGGCCTGGACAAATAGCAGGGGACCTTTTTACCCATAAAGTGGATCACCATACCACAGGCCACCCCTTTAGACTAGAAGAAAAGAACTTTCATTTGAAGCAACGTAGGGGGTTCTTCACAGTCAGGACAGTGAGGTTGTGGAATGCACTGCCGGGTGATGTTGTGATGGCTGATTCAGTTAATGCCTTTAAGAATGGCTTGGATGATTTCTTGGACAGACATAATATCAAGGGCTATTGTGATACTAAACTCTATAGTTAGTATAGATATGGGTATATAGAATATGTATGAAAGTAGGGAGGGGTGTGTGTATGGATTCTGGGTTTTCATTTGGAGGGGTTGGACTTGATGGACTTTGTCTTTTTTCAACCCGATTTATCTATGTAACTATGTAACTATGTAATTATGTAACTATGTGTTGGGAGTTTAATTAAACACAGGACACATGGACATTCTTTTTAAAGACAGGGATTTGCTTGGGCTATTAGCACAAATATCCTTAGGTTGTTTGGACATTTAAATATATATACATATTAATAAACATGTACACAATACGACAATCTGATTTTATATTCCCAGTGTTACGGTTCTGCAAAAAGGGGTTTGTAAAGTTTACTATGCATTCCAGACTAACTAGAACATTGTTACCAAGTTAAACCTCAGAGAGCAAGTTTACAAACAGACAACAAAAAAGGATCCGTCTGTGAGTCCCATTCAGACATTATATATATATTTCTATAGCTGTATTAGCAGACATGGCAAGAGTTAATGAAATTGATGAGTTGATCAGTAATGCCTCCGGGGACAGAGTAAATCTTCAGATTAACACAGTTGGCAATTGTGGTATTTTTATGTACAACTGATCATGAGTGCCAAGCAAAAGCCTTTGGGCTGAAGGGCATTACAGTAACAGAATTAAATATCTGAATATGCCTTAATCCAGGGAACGGCTGGCTACATGACTAAATATGGACAAGTTAGCTTGTCCTTTAATACAAGGTTATTTTTACTATCAAAGTGGAATAAAATCAGGGGTATATCTGTATGTCCATACTTGCTTTCAGTTGTCTGATTAATAGTTTGACACACTTGTTCCTAATATTTAGTAATTGCTGAGCATGAGAACCAAATATGTTTGAACGACCCTATCTCCATGCGCATGGCCAACATTTATCCGGGGTCACCGACCCCATCTAGAAAAAAAAATGCTCTGTAAGGCTATTAATTTGTTGCTATGGCTACTTTTTATTACTCTTGTTTCTTATCAGTTTTTCCTAATCGTTTCCCAGTCACTTATTGAAATCAGTGTATGGTTGCTAGGGAAATTTGGACTCCAGCATCCGGACTGCTGGAATTGGAACTAGAATAAAAAGCTGAATAACTTAAAAACCATATAAAATAATAATAAATGAAAACTGATTGCAAATTGTCTCAGAATATGACTCTGTACATCAGACTAAAAGTCAACTCAAAGGTGAACAGCCCTTTTAATAGATGTTTCTTGCTGTGTGTGAAGCTTATTCACAGGAACCCTGTTTCAAGCTTTAAGCATTGAGTTTTCTCTCTATCTTAACAGCACAGGGATAATATAATTCTCTACATCACTATCTACATCTTACTAAAAGTTACTAGAAAGGCGAATACCCCCCCCCCTCTTTAATCCAGTGTTGTTTTTGCAGTATGACTATTGGGGAGGTCCAGATAGTTTGTTCTAAGTGTTACCTGTCTCTGGTGAACAACATCATCTAAAAAAACAGACTTAGTATGACATTGTGTTCCAGCACTTGCAGATGGTGGTCACTTTTGGAATAAGCAGTAGAATAGGCAATTTTACAGAGCTCTGGTATAAGATGAAATATCTAAACAAGGTGTTTATTGACTTCATTCTTGCCATGGATTAGCCTTGAAGTTGTTGGAAGTCTGATCTTTATAGTAAACTCTAAGCTTCTCCTCAAGCCTCTCCAGCAGTTCACACGTGTACATATCCTCACATGACATTGGTTTGAAGAAAGAATCTTACAGCCTGAGTTGTATAGTAGCCTATGGAATCTCAACAGGGAGGTCTCAGTAACAGCCTCACATTAGCACAGATCACAGTGCTACAACTTACTAGCGATTCGCCAGTGCAAAGTAGCATCCGTGTTGGTAAATTACATGCAAGTTGTGGCACTGGTATTTGTGAAGCACTTCCAACAGCTTCAGCACACCACTTACTTCTTGTGAATTTGGCCCAGGCTGCTCCAAACCACACATTACGATCCCGAAAAAAGGGATAAGGCACGTCAGTTGATTGTGGGGTATCACCCTATGAAATGTTTTGAAATGTGAGGACAAAGGCACTTCACTTTTTGCATTTTAATAAATATTGTAGGGCAGTAGCCCACAATCGGTTCATGTGTCCCATCATTATTTCTTGATGGTCACTTCCAGCATGCGAGTGCACACAGTATAAAGCTGGCCATACACTAAAAGATGAAGGCAGGGACCACATTGGCTTGTAGCATGTGGGCTTTTTAAACCTGTCTGAATAAATAATCTAGCTGATTTTCAGACAGATATGGGTTGCCAGACCCTTCGAAGTTCTCCATAGACTGGCTAAAAACTGCCAACTTGTTCTGGAAGGACCAAATTTGCAGCTTTTGTTCCAAGTATGGCCAGCTCAAGTGTGGGATTCACTTAATGCAATACGAGTCCTTCTCAAGACATGTATTGTCCCGTGCATTCAACTATATGCAGATTATAAATATATATATATATATATATATATGCAAAGCAGCCTGAATCGGTATATTGGCATGCAGTGCAAGTGGCGTGGAGTGTGCATGGGTGTAAGTGTGTGAATAGTGAACAATTTTGCACTGGTGTTCACACACAGCGACTAAAGCTGGCCAAAGCAAGTCGCCAAACAAGATGACCTCATCCCGATATGTCAACCTTGAAGGAATCCCTAGGGCCCAACGATCGGATCATAACGAGAAAAAAAACGTGTAGTCAGATCGAGGACCACATCAAAGAACCAATGTGGTCCTTGATTGGACAGTATTTTTTGCCCGACTGATCGACATCTGGTTGACTTTCAGCCAGATATCGATTGGGGAAGCCTGTCAGGGGGCCCTATACACTGCCTGTGTATGGGGGCCTTAAGAAGTTGATTGTTGAACATGTTAAACTGAACGGAAGCCTCACATTGTATAGTAATTGCTTTTCTGTTTTCCCTCATTAGACAAGCAAGGATAGCAGAGGTGTGTGCCCCAAGCATTACAAGACCTCACATTATAGTACTGCATTCCACCTCTGGCCTCAATGGGTTAAGCACTCTGCCTCCCGATCACTGTAAAAGGAGCCTCTCGCTGCGCTAATTGTGCAAGATTATGTGCAGGTGTATAAATAGCCACGCAGAATGCAAAGTTGATCCAACAGTTGATTAGATAGCAGGGAGGGGGTCTGCGGGCTCCAAACAGAGAAGGAAAGCAAGACATCACTGTAAATATGTTAAGTAGCAAAATCAAGTCTTTGGCAAACCTCAGGTCTTGCAAGTAAAATTCACTGAAGTAAAGAAAGGAGCCCACTAAAATTCCATTAGCAGTTTAGCACAGTATGTATAAGGCAGTCAGCGAAATTCATCATTATTTAGAAAGGTTACCATGTATGACTGCGAGTGTGACCTCACATAGATTCACTTGTACCCACAAACCTGAAGTTGTTATCCAAGTAGATTCACAGTTGGCAAAGTGAGTTTTAAGATCATTCTGTTTTGAAATAACCATTTTATTAGTGAATTTTCAGCTAAAGAAACAGAGGAAACAGACGTGTTTGCACCCTAAAGAAGAGGATCTCTACGTGACTTTGCTCAGCTCAAGCAAATCCAAGGCACAGTTGGATGTGTGCTTCTCGTTTACTTCCAAATGTTATCAAAAGAAGCAAGTGCTCTCATATTGCTGGTGCTGTTTTAAGAACATTAGGCGTCCCAGAGGACAAGCATGCATTTCTCTTTCACTGATCCTATAGCAAATACACGCAAAGGACAAATAGATAAAAAAAATTCCATAATACCGTCTTTGGTTATTAAAGTTTTAGATAACTGATCCAATGTGCAAGTTATGTGTGATTGTTTCCACTTTGGGAAAGTACAACAGGGGATATTGCCCCATATCACGTCTCATTTTAGTCCATGGGAATTGTCACAGATATGGCACGTCTACGACTATTGCCTAAAAATGCAGACACTCACACTTCCAGATGGCAGTTGCTTGCATGTGCCCTACTCACAACAGCTCCCATTAACTATAATTGGGAAGTGAACTGCAAAAAAGCTGCACCTTATAACTGGAAAAGTTATGTGCATTTATTTCCAAAGACAAGCTGGGAAATGGAATAAAACTTGCAAAGTTTGCAGCAGTCTTTTGACCAACAGAAGCCAATCAGATGCTAAACATATAGTAAATGTTACCTGCTCATTGGCTTATATGGGTTACTAGACCTGGTGCAAATGTTGCAATCCTTATTACATTTTGGCCAACTCTTTTCAGCTGATTCCTCTGTTTGACTCTAGTGACAAACGCAGTACTAGTGGCAGAGGGAGTTTTCAAGCCAAAAAGTGCCAACTGAAAACTATTCTGTAAGCCATCAAAAAAGAAATGGTAAACCTTCTGGCCTCCGGGTACTGGTCTGCAACTTCTCTTATCTCTCAGTGGGATTCTGGTGTTTGCAATATTGGGAGGAATAGTCTGTCCACATTCTGATGATGGAATATTGACCACCCCTGCCGGATATGTTGCAGTATTGGTGCTACATTCTGTTTAATAGATAAAATAATTAAAACAAATCTATCATATTGACTTCACTTGGTGAGCAGAATATTACAAGTGTTCTAAATGGAATTAAATCTTCAATCACTTTAATCAATTACTTCTCAAACCAGTGTTCAATACAAATATAATTTGTCTTCAGTGTTATAGGTAGATGTAGTTGAAGTAGTCATATGAACTCAGCTACATTTTCCCACTGACAAAAAAAACATCAGTGTTGGTGAAAAAAATGTAAGCGTATCAAGGTTGAATAAAGACTCAGGCAGACACAATTAAAGTCATGTTATACATGCTGGAAACTATAAAGCACTTTGTAAAAATGAGACTTTGCTGCATAAACTGTTTATTTCTTCTAAACAAGCTGCTTTAGAGGTTCATGTGTAGGGCCCAATCGCTTTGTATAACTAGCTAGTAGCTGAAATTTTTTTTTCGCATGGCGCCCAATGACTAGCTTGTAGCTATTTATGTTGTTCCTTGGGCCCAAGGGCTCTGTATGACTATCTAGAACAGGGATCCCCAAACATTTTCACCCATGAGCCACATTCATATGTAAAGAAGGGTTGGGGAGCTACATAAGTATGGAAATAGTTCCTGAGGATGCCAACGAAGGGCTGTGATTGGCTATTTGGTAGCCCATATGTTGACTGGCAGCCTACAGAAAGCTCTATTTGGCAATGCAACTGTTTTTTATGCAATCAAAAGTTTCCTCCAAGCCTGGAATTCAAAAATAAGGATCGGCTTTGTGGCCACTGGGAGCAACATCCAAGGGGTTGGGGAGCAACATGTTGCTCACGAGCTACTGGTTGGGGATCACTGATCTAGAAACTACATAGATTGTACCAGGGCCAGGGACTCGTTCTCTGTATGACTAGCAAGTAGCTGTTAAGATATTATACATAAGGGGTGTCCACTACAACTCTATAGCTTGTGCATCTAAATGACATGCAAGTTAGAGGGGATGCCTTAGGCAAGGTGCGGATCTGGGCTGGCAGGGCCCACGAGAGCCAGGGCCCAGCAGGTTGTTTCCAGGTGTCCTGTCAGCCCAATCCGACCCTGGTGGCCACAGGTCTCTGACCTCCAAAACAGAGTGTAGAGCTTTATGGCAATTCATACAGTGGTGACTAAGCAAGAGATTATAGGAGTAGCAAGGCCGGTTGCAAACAGCAGATTTCGCCCCCTTTTCATTGTTGTAAATGACTTTATAATCTCTTGATATTAGGTATGTGACAAAAGAATCAATAATTACACAAGGCCAAGTAAAATGTAGCAACCAATCAGAAATTAGCATTTAATAGCTATTAATCAGCAGTTAGCATTTAAAGGTCAACTATTTGAAAGATGACCATCTGAGGTTTCTAAACCACATGTTAACTATGCAGTGCCAGTTCTGACGTGTATGTGTCAGCTTAATGCAGTCATATATCAAACAAATTTATTTTATAAAATGCTTTTGATATCGTATTTTTCTTATTTTTTAACATTACAAAATAAGAATTTGCTCCCTGATAATTCTATGAGATGGGACTTTTGTGTATCAGTTAAGCTGATTTGATTGTACGAATCTCCATTTCGTATGATTTTCGGGCCGTGTGTGGAGAGTCCCGACATTTTTCATGCCATGGCGATCGGTCGTTCAGTTGATCGGACAGGTTAGAAAATTTCTGTCGGCTGCCGATAATATCTCTGCATGTATTGCCGATCTGAAGATTTTCAGCGGGAGACTGTCACCGGCTTTTGTCGGACATAACTTTAATACAATTGCTGTCAGTCTTTTACTACTTTATTTGATCTGAAAGGTTAGTGGCAGGCCGGGAGATGGCACCGATAGGAAGGTAAATCTGCACATCTATGGCCACCTTTACAAACAATGTCATTTGCTCTTCTGTTTGCCTTGATACAATACAGTTCTGAGCAATAAATTATTACATATCCAGAGATATAAAGTCCAGCTTAAACAGCTCTCAGTGTTCCTGTCCTTTTAGACTTTTTACCACTCACATACAGCTAGTTAGCGGTTTAATCAATCTCTTGTTAAGTAATTTATCCTCCTCTTTTCCCTACATATGATTTATTATCATTGTATTCTGCCTACACGTGATTATACCTCAATATAATGCTAGGAAGGTACCCATTACATTACAGAGTGACCTCTGCAGCAGGGCTGGAAGTAGAGTTAGGCAGCATAGGCCAATATCTATGGTGAAACAAGTTTGTAATAAGCGGTGGGGATAATTTCAGAAAATTAATATTGCTAATTTATACAAAGCCTGTAACAGTGTCACATGTCTTTATTAAAACATGGGCAGCATGCTGCGCACATTGATAGAGAAGCAGCTGCAATAATTGACCTTGTCTCTTCTCACCATTCCTATGTCAGCAGATCTCCATCCACCACTGCCTTTTCAGGACTGGCAGTAAAGTTGTGGTGCGACTGTGAGGGAGGGTGCAGACCTAGTAGCTGAAGATACTAATAAAGAAACCAACATCATTAAACCCTATTAGGAAGGCCTATATTATATTTCTTTTCCAGTCTCATTTGTTATCTAGTGTAAGATATCCTTCCCATATTTCAGAGCTATCTGATATCATTTTCCAATTAAAAGTTCCCATAGCTGTAGTCCGTTCCAGAGAATTACATACAAATTTGCAGACAACTGAGGATGATCACTTACTCAATGGTCCTATTCTACATTACAGAATCTGTGGGTTCTGGCAAATGCCAGAGGGGCTGCTGTTAGATTCCATAGACCCTCACTATTTAGTAGGCTGGTGTGGGCTATTTGGGCCTCTGTGTACTTGGACTCCTGGTCTAAACCTGCTGACTCCAAATGGTAAGTGTGTTAGTAGAAAAAAAGGTGGCGTTGACTGTGTGTTTTAAGCTGTTTCATTTTTGAGGACTTGGTGGAACCGTGGAAGGTATGCATTTGCCCTCACCTGGGGTTTTCACTTCTTTTTTTTTTTACTATTGAGATATCTGTTGCCATAAAGTCTGTCCCTCCATAATACCCCTTAACTGGCCTGTAGTAAGTTTCTTGGCTCTGCTGCTGTAAACAACTGGCAGAAAAAAAATATAATCAACTCAAAGTACAGTTGGGTACCATGATCGTCTTCACAAACCTAATATACAAGGACGGACAAGCTGTTATTTCCTAATAACTAATCAACCACTGCCATGCAATTTCTTTTGCTAAATGAGATGAGAATGTCAAATGAGATATGCAAACTGGCTCTATTTGTATTTTTATTTTGTCAGGTCAAGTTGGGAGCTTCCAGATTTGAGGGAAGGAAGAGTAAAAGCAATCAGCGATTCTGATGGTGTAAGTTATCCTTGGTATGGAAACACCACCGAAACTGTGACCTTAATGGGACCTACAAACAAAAGCTCACGATTCTCCGTTAGCATGAATGACAACTTCTACCCCAGTGTGACGTGGGCAGTCCCCATCAGTGAAAGCAACATGCCCTTGCTCACCAGGATCAAGAGAGACCAAAGTTTTACCACCTGGTTAGTAGCTATGAATACCACCACCAAGGAAAAAATCATTCTGCAGACTATAAAATGGAGAATGAGGGTAGACATTGAGGTGGATCCAAACCAGATGCTGGGTAAACGTGCCAGGCTGGTGGGAAGGACTCAGCAGGAGCAGCCTAGGATTTTAAGCCGCATGGAGCCTATCCCACCGAATGCACTGGTAAAGCCTAATGCCAATGATGCACAGGTCCTTATGTGGAGACCAAAAAGAGGACAGCCTGTGATAGTAATCCCAGCCAAAAAAGAATGAAGGGCAGGGGTCTATTAGAAAGATATTCTTTATAGCTTGCAAAGACCACATGGAGGATTTAAGGTACAGAACTCTTTACAGTGACCACTATGTGCACTTTTGGAAGGAGCACAGACGTTTTATACATTATATTTATTTGAGACAAATGGCATTTGTCATTTACATTTCTTAGTGCCTGTGGCCAAACATAAATTATAACTCCGGGAAGGTCTTCAGTACAGTGACTGCTATTGCCATCTTTTTGCTTCAGCCAATTAGGTGCATATATGGGAAATGGGAGGGGGGCTGAAATGCTTGTAACCTCGAGGGGTAACTTTGGTGTGAAGTGTTGTGTTCCATAGCAGTTAAAGATTAATCCTGAATAAGAAAGGGGTGCAGGAATTATGCAAAAACACATAAAAAGACATCATTGACATATTGCTTCCCTTTACAAGTTATGGAAAAGAATATTGTACTATCCCCTTAAGGTAAAATTCTTCCTGTTAACCACTCATCTCCTGGCATTTAGTGGCTGTTACAATTTAATAACATCTGGAAAGGCACAGGTTGCACTACTAGCCTAAGGTGATGATTTAAAGGACAAGTACCACTAAAAGGCATTTCTTTAAAGGGCTGGTTCACCTTTACATTAACTTTTAGTATGTTATAGAATGGCCAATTCTAATCAACTTTTCAATTTATCTTCATTATTTATTTCATATAGTTTTTTAATAATTTGCCTTCTCCTTCCGACTCTGCAGTTTCCAACTGGGGCTCAGTGACCCCATCGAAAATCAAATGCTCTGTAAGGCTAAACATTTATTGTTATTGCTACTTTTTATTACTCATCTTTCTATTCAGGTCCTCCCCTATTCATATTCCAGTCTCTTATTCAAATCAATGCATGGTTGCTAGGGAAATTTGGACCCTAGCAGCCAGATTGCTGAAACTGCAAACTGGAGAGCTGCTGGATAAAAAACTAAATAACAACAAATGATAAAAAATTAAAACTAATTGCAAATTGTCTCAGAATATCACTCTCTGCGTTATACCAAAAGTTGATTTAAAGGTGAACACCCTCTTTACTTGCAATGGCATAATAGTTATTCATGACAAACCCAAGAGCCTATCAAAAGTAATTTTTGCAAAAATGCTGGACAGATGTCATGATTAAATTCATGTAAAGATCTATTGTTTGTTGTTAGCAGCTCTTTCTTGTATAAGATTACAGGGATGCAGCAGTCATACTTATCATAAATGTATCACAAGCGAATCCAAAATAGCATAATACGTAGCCCCCCACTGTTTCCATACAATATTCTTTTTACCGTTTTTTTAAGTGTTCAGACGTTTAAGTCAATGTCAGGCCGTATAACAATCTTCCTGCCTCTCATCTCACCCTTAGATCAGGGTTTCAGCCTAGAGTGTTCATTGTATCAATGGGCCCCATAGCCCTATGGTCAATATTATATTACACAAGAGCCTTGAATAAACTGTGAATTTGATGCGTAGAAATAGTTCTGTATGATGTTACTTGAGTCACGTGACTCTTGTGTATTATAAACGTATTTCAAAGTTGTCTGAGGGTAGGACTCCACGGGTGATTTCTGCGCGATCTGACGCGCTGCACAAAAATGCTGGCGTCACGTCGGATGCGACAGAAATATGGTAAGTAATAGCATTGTCGCAGCGTTGATCCGACACTATGCGACTGTCGGATGCAGACGCTGCACGCTGTGTCTGCATCCGACAGTCATGTCGCGTCTGATCAGCGTTGCGACTTCATCCAACATTTCCATATCTTACATTATTTTGTTGCATCCGACGTGACACCTGCGTTTTTGCACATCGCGTCGGATCACAATGAAATCGTCCGTGTCGTTCCTCCCTTACAGTTCCAAAACCTATACAAAAGCAATCACTGTGCCCTTCTGTTATGATATGGTCATGACACTGGTGACTTCTGATATACCTGTATTTTACAGATGGGGCTTCATTATTCCCAATACTTTATGATAAGTTTGGATATGGTCAAGTGTTCATGGAAAAGAATGCCAAGTCTGTTAACGTCAACCTGTTCCTAATGTCTTGTATTAATATGTGCTATCTTCCACACTGCAGCCATTATTATTAAACCCTCGACCCAGCTGTCTGTAGTGTGTGTGTGCTCACACCACTAGTCACTTCTCTTAAAGGGGATCTAAACCCAAAATACTGAAAAATGACAGAAAATATCCACTGGAGTGCCTGAGGTGGAATATGAGATTGGAATTGATATTTGGTCAACATGATCTCAAATTTTTGTATTTCATTGAATATAGATATTACTACCCTTAGGTGCCAGTTGTTGTTAGACGATTGTCCATAGAGAAGTCTATTGTATTATATTACCCGGACACCATTTTTGGGGGCTATCAATATGTTCTCTTCTGAAGATGGATCTGTGTATCTGGAACACAAAGTGCTGCACAACAAGTTAAATATAACTTGGCTCATTGCACTTATATTGTTTATAGGGGTAGTGGTTCCTTCCCAATATACTGACCAGCACTTGCTGATGAAATTACATTAATAAGGAAGATAGTTTTTGTTCAAAAACTTCTACTTCAATGTAAGTGAGGCAGGTGGTGGCCCCTTAGGATGTCAGGGTAGAACACTGTAGGGGCTTCAACCAGAGAGCAATTTTGAAGAAGTTCTTTAAGATATTCCTGAAAGCCGAGTATGAAGAGCAGTTAGTGTAAGATTGGGAGTGAATACTTATTTTAGACATTGTCTGAATCATCGATACAAAATTGTTTTTGGATACCTGTAAGCTGGGTGGGGTGGCTGACAAATATTGGACCTCAAAACAGGACTTGAACTCCAGAAAATCTGAAAACCATCACCGTATTGTTCTTATGCGCCTTAACCCCACAGTGCGTGTTTTCTGAGAAGTCAAATACTGCCCTGCTGGACCTGCTATAATAACCTACAGTCTTATTGATAAACTGTGCTCTTTTGGATATATTCTGTGTTTTGGTGGTGGGTACTGTATTAAGAAAAACGTTATTCTTGAGTATGAAAGGAGAACAGCAATGCTCTTTTCTTCCTTTATAGTTTGCTTATGAGATCCAGAAGTTTGTCTGAAAACTTGGCTTTGTGTACGATACACTAATGCTCAGTGCAGAGAGTTGGCTGTTGCGGGCGCATGGTGGCGTTTTGTTCTTCTGCGCAAAGGGCATGCTTGCGACAGTCTCATTAAAACTCAATTTGCCAGTATCATGTAGCTAGCTGGCAAACTGCGAATGTGGGCTATTCAAAACATCAATACAAACTTATATAGAAATGAAATGAAAAAAAAAAGCGTTACCTTTATTAATTGTTATTTTTCCAGCCAGTGCACTCAGTTGCTTTCTTTCCGATATCTGACAGCTGTGCAGAAACTGCAGGGTCCAAAACTTGAGCCAATTGCTGTTTAGCAAACAAAGCAGATGCTGTTAAATCCATGTCCTGAGAGCTGCCCTTTGATAACAGTTATATTTGGAAATGTACAAAAAAACAATAAATATGAACCCTTTATGCTGTTTTTAATACTGATTTAACTCAGTAGTAGAGAGTGGCTATGTCCCTGCTGAAAGTGCTTTGAGAATGAGTCCTATGGGGGGCAATTTTAGTTCTCTTGCACTTTTGGAGGTATAAGTAAACAGTCCATCAATTGTCCTTTTTCTCCAGTGTTGGATCAACTTTTTGTAGAATGGGGACACCTTGTGATGTGACTGTTTAAAATAAACTAATCTGACAGCAGTTTTGGGGTGGATACAGTTTTATAATATTATATAGAGTATTGCATCAAGAATGCAGTGTGGGAACTGCAGTTCAGCAGGAACAGGGGAGCTAACTAGCCGGTCTCTTCAGGCTGCTTGCACTTAGCAACAATTTATTTGTATGGGCTATAATAACAATAATGTCTGGAAAAAGAAATCTATATCGATGTCTTTATCTCAGCCCAGTGTCTCCGTGTATTCACCTGCCTTCTCGGCTGACAACTGCAGCTGTTGAGTTTCATTCTATACAATAAAGAGAATAAATAATTCACGCCGCTGAATAAATGCAGAGAAGCATAAGCAGAATCCTGGTAAAAAGAGAGAACTTGCCCCAGAGAGCTTTTCATCTAATTGAGACGTGGGCATGTGACAGCTGGAGACAATACACAAGATGCCATGTTTATGATACTAGACCCTCTCCTCGCCCTTCTTTTCATAGATCACTAGATTTAAAGAGAGCTCCCAGTGTATTTGCTATTTTTATGAGAAATCATAGAAATCATTAATTGTTGTTTGTTCCTTTGGACCATTTACTTCCTGTTCTGCAGAGCAGGAAACTGACTACTGTTCTGTCAAGGGACCACGACCCATCAGTGCAAAGAAAACTGTTCCAACTCAGCAGCTCCTGTATTCCAAGACTTTTGAAATACAAGAGCTGCTGTATTGCAGCCAAATCAACATGCAACTGCTTGAGGCTAGAAGGTGGCCTTGGGAGTTGTAGTTCAGGTTGGATAGCTCTGATTTACATGTTATTTACCCCTTGGATTGAAATCCATTAGTGATGGGTGAATTTCTCACATTTTGCTTCGCCGAAAAATATTGTGAATTATCCACGAAATTCGCACAAAAAATTTGTGAAACTCAAAAATTGACAGCAGCATTAAATTCAATGGGCGGCCGAATAGTGTGACACGGGGCAATTTAGACGCAAACAACTTTTTGGACGCGCATCCAAAAAATTTTGACACCTGCGAATTTTCGGGAATTTATTCGCCGGTGGCGAAACACGGGAATTTTACGCAAATTTGCACCAGACGAATATATTTGTCCATCACTAGAGTCCTGGGCTACTTACATTCATAGGGCCCCCTAATCTATATCTGTGTACCTATTAGTATACCCACCCACTCCTTTCTCCATCCCCGCATTCCCAACAGGTATTTTCCTTATTGATTTTCCCAAATCAAACTCCTTTATACTGGGGAGTAACACCCCAGTGGTGACAGAGGAGCAGCTCAGGCAGATTCAGCTGCTGTTGTGCCAGGCTCTTTCTGCACTGCATCAGCCCTTTGTTCATTTATAGAGGGTTTTTTAAGGAAATCGCATATTTCTGTATTTGTTTTTTACTTAACTAAAACCAGCAGCACCAAGCAAAGCACATTTTGTACCACTGGAGAGCACAACTTCTTTATTTTTGGTAAGATCACAATTAATATGATTAAACCGACCCCTTTTTATTTTTCTGTCAGGGATGTCTAACCTGATATCTTGTAGCTGTTGCTGCTCTACAACTCCCAGCACCTCACAAAAACCTTATCTGTCAGTCAGTGGGCTTATATGCCACAACACAGGAGGATTAATGGATGTTCGTATGTAAAGGGAAGGGTTAATATACATTATGCTGGAATAGGTTTATGGTATCTGGCAGTAAAGTCTAGGTGCAAACATAGGGTTTGCTCCTAAGCCAACAATCCCTGTGGAATTAATGTGTGTCTCTTTTTGTTAATGGTCTCAGATAGGCCACGTCCTGGACATTACAAGGATAAGAAAAAATGGCTAATTCTAAGCAATTGGCCTTCATTTTTTCATTTTTGTAGTTTCTGAATTATTTGCCTTTTTCTTCGTACTCTTTCCATCTTTCAAATGGGGGTCACTGACCCCATCTAAAACAAATGCTTTGTAAGGCTACACATTTATTGTTAGTTCCACTTTTTATTACTCATCTTTCTATTCAGGCCCTCTTCTATTCATATCCCAGTCTCTTGTTCAAATCAGTGCATGGTTGCTAGGGAAATATGGACCCTAGCAACCAGATTGCTGAAACTGCAAACAGGAGAGTGGCTTAATAAAAACCAAAATAACTCTAAAACCACACATAATAAAAAATGAAAACCAATTGCCAATTTTCTTCATAATACCGCTCTTGACATCATACTGAAAGTTAATAACCCCTTTAAATCGGATGCAGTTTAGGCAACTTTCTGACTGATATCAATTGGGCTTGGCAGAATATCCCATGGACTTTATCTAATCAAGGATGTAGTCCACTGCCAACCAACACAGGCCCTTATGCCATTCAGTGATTGGTTTGTAGCCCCATCAGTCATGTGCCCATTACCCTGCTGTTACTTGGGTTGCCAAACAGGTAAAAAATCTGTTTTTTGATGACCTGGCCAGACAAAATCATATGTATCTGGATACATTCATCTCTTAAAATTCCAATGTGACATACAGAAACTAGGGAAAACGAAAAAATCTAGATAAAAAGGTACTTTAAGTAGTTTTCCTGAATATGCATTGCCCTGGGCTCCCTGTACTTCCCCACTGAACCTGGACACTGTTTATTAAAACAAGTCCTAAATAGAAGGAAGAAAAAACGATCTCACTTTATAAAATAGGTGTTAAAGCTGTTGATGTCGCGCTGTTGTAAAACGACATCACCCATCATGCCTGACAGCTTTCTCCTATTCAATGGCTCCGGGCTTTACAAGCTCATGAAAAATGAGACTAAATTATTATACTTAACTGTTCCGAAACCCCCTTTAGCATTATAAAAATAAGCATCTATAAGTCTCGTACTAAAGGGATTACAGAATATTACAAAATGAAATGTCACAGAATAGATTATCATTTAGATTGTGCTAATCAAGCATGAGTTAATTTCCCTGTAACAGCAGCCGAATGCTTTGGCGGATCACACACTAATAAGTATATAATCCCCAGCTCGGGCAAACGATAGTGGAGAACTTGCAGAAATCTATGGAGCTGTTTATGGTGCTGAAATGATTTGTATATCACTACTTCTTTATTTGACGTCGTACTCTGGAATCTCATATGATGGGTTACCCATTGATCAAATGGGAAGATCGGGGTAATATATATTGGCTTTTTTGGCTAAGCTTTGCCTTATTACACATTTTCTATTGTGAATCAGAGGAAAGTAGCCTGAAATGGGCTGTTCATCAATGTAAAAGTGTTTATAATAAGTTTTAAGGGGATATTAGTGGATCCGCAGATGAAGGACTACCCAGGGCAGAGGGATTTGAGCCACTAAAGCTGTAATCAGATCTGGATACAGCTACAGAGAATGGCCGATCATTTCTAAAGGTTCATTAGAGGCAGGGGAAGCAGCTGTAATGCAAAGGCTTTTGGGGATAGAGAAATAGGGATGTAGCGAACGTCGGAAAAAAAGTTCGCGAACATATTCGCGAACTTGCGCAAAAATGCGAGCGGTTCGCGAACGGTTCGCGAACCCCATAGACTTCAATGGGAAGGCGAACTTTAACATCTAAAAAAGACATTTCTGGCCAGAAAAATGATTTTAAAGTTGTTTAAAGGGTGCAACGACCTGGACAGTGGCATGCCAGAGGGGGATCAAGGGCAAAAATGTATCTGAAAAATCTGCCTGTGTGTGCTTGGAAGAGATAGTGTAGGGGGAGAGCTGTTAGTGATTTCAGGGACAGATGATAGTAAGTTTGCTGGCTAGTAATCTGCTTGATACTGCTCTGTATTGGAACAAAAAAATAAATAAAAGCAGTCCTTACAAGGACTACTGTTATTGCAGCAGTCAGCAGATGAGATCAGAAGCAGGACAGCTGCCCACTGCAGCTACATACAGAGCACTGCAGTAGAAGGTAGATTACTAGCCAGCAAAGCTACCTAAGCTTAAATGTCCCTCAAACCCCTGCAGACTTCTGTCCCTCCAATAACAGAGCAGTATCAACACGATTACTAGCCAGCAAACTTTCAACTGTCCCTGAAATCACTAACAGGCAGCAGCTCTCTCCCTACACTATCTCTTCAGCACACACAGGCAGAGTGAAAAAAACGCTGCAGGGCTTCGGTTTTTATAGGGAAGGGGAGTGGTCCAGGGGAGAGCTTCCTGATTGGCTGCCATGTACCTGCTGGTCTGGGGTGAGAGGGCAAAAAAAAGCGCCAACAATGGCGAACCCAAAATGGCGAACGTCGCGCGACGTTCGCGAACTTCCGGCGAGCGCGAACACCCGATGTTCGCGCGAACAAGTTCGCCGGCGAACAGTTCGCGCCATCTCTATAGAGAAAGCCAGTGTGGAATGAGAAGGAGAAGCTGCAAGAGTTAATGTGAGGATAGGGATGAAAGAATCAAACTGCCTGAAACACAGGGGACGTTTGCTATTCCCTAGAGTCTCACCAGTAGCACAAACTCTAGGATTTCCTCATCTAGGAACAATTTTATCAGGCAGCGGGTCACTCATTTACGCACATGCCCCTGGGCCGAAATATATATATAATGGAAGAAGGGATTTAAATACACCTTGATTTCTTCCCTAAGTATTTTCTTGTGGAAATTGGGCATTGTACATTGTTTGTTACAGTTCCATGATAATACTAATACTTTTAGTAAAACTTTTATTTTGCAGTTAACATGAATGTAAATCCAGTCCAATCCAATCCAAAATATTGTGTGCACCAGAGCAGATGTACTCTTCTGTAATGTTCTGTCTGTAGCCGCATGACTGCTGGAAAGAAGCAATGGTGCTAAAATGTGCTGCAACCACTGCAAAATGATCAAATTATAACTTATAGTGCAATTCTAAATAGGTTCCATTGCTTGTTGAAATATTGGTTAAACCAACAGAGAGTAGGTTATATTTGGTTAGTCTGTGGAACTCTTGTGGTTGCTGAATTAATGGTCTCAGCATCCTCCAGAACCCGATGGCAAGGAGTTAGGCAAAGCTCATAAGTATAAATACAATCTCTTCATTTGTACTTTTAAAGGTAAACAAAATATTTAAATATAACATATACCCCTCTATCTAGAGTCATTCTAGATAGACGTGGAGACAAAATCAATGCAAGAATAGTCCCCTTGAAGGTACAATCCACACATGTTATAAATCAGACCTCATGCACCAGATACAATGGAATTCCATATACACCACTATGCAAATATCGAAGCCTAGCTAGGAGCTTTAATTGTCCTTTAAGTATTAATTGACCTCAATTATAATGTGGCAAAGAACAAAAACGGTATTCTGCCTTCCCGTCCAAACCCCATTCTCTATAATAACAGGCACTAGTAGTACCTCTAAGCCAAAATCAGCCACTTGGGGATCAGCAGCAACTGAAACGGGGCTAAATATCATTGGAGTCAGCAAAAGAAGTCTTTGTATCTGCATTTAGAATGACCCCAACCTGCTGTTGGTTAAATTGATGCTACCCAAGTGCACAGATAATAGGAAATGCAATATAACAGATAAATAGTAATTGCCACGAGTGCTTAACTGCAGGCACTCGAATCATACTAGAATGTATGAGAATTGCCATTCATTATTGCTACTCGTAAATGTCAAGGATAAAGATAAGCCAGAGAGCAGTTTGCATTGAGTATATGTATTTGTATTATAGGATACGAGGATATCAGTAAAGATTAACTCTTTTTTTTTTCCCCTTCCACAGTGGCTACATCATATAGCCTTAAATATAATATAACGGGACTATTCATTGCATGGGTTGGTTTCATTGGCAGAAAAGGACTGTGTGAATGGAGTTGCAACGTGTTCAGTAACAATGAATATTCCGTTGCCCTTTGTGCCTTTGTGCATAGGCCTTCACAGCCCCTCTCTGAACAAGTAGTTCTTGTATCTATATGTTAAAGGAGTGGTTCACTTTAAAGTTATCTTTTAACATGTTATAAAATGGCTTATTCTAGACAACTTTACAACTGGCCTTCATTTTTCTCTTTTTTATAGTTTTTTTTAATGTTTTGCCTTCTTCTCCTGACTCTTTCCAGCGTTCAAATAGGGGGACACTGACCCCATCTAAAAGACAAATGCTACACATCTATTGTTATTGCCACTTTTTATTACTCAGCATTCTATTCCGGACTCTGCTATTCATATTCCAGTCTCTTATTCAAATCAATGCTTTGCTAAGGTTACTTGGACTCTAGTGACCAGACTGCTGAAATAGCAAACTGGCGAGATGTTGAATAAAAAGCGAAATAACTCAAAAACCACAAATAAAAATCAATAGCAAATTGTCTAAGGATATCACTTGGTACATCATACTAAAAGTTAATTGAAAGGTAAACAACCCATTTTATAAAGGGATGGAACCTGTTATTCAGAATGTTTGGGACCAGCAGCGTTCCTAGAGGGGGGCGGGCCCTGGTGCGTGACGCGCAGCCGGGTCCCGCCCCCTTCTCCGTACGGCGCGCTGCAGGGGTGATTCCAGTGGTGTGCCGCGCTGCCAGGGGGCCCTGAGGGGGTGCGGGCCCCCTGTAGTTCCGCCACTGCTTGGGATTTTGGCTTTTCTACATAACAGATCTTTTCTTTAATTTGGATTAATTCATAGCTTTTTTTGCATAACAGATCCCATACCTGTATTAGAGCTACCTTGGTACAAACTTTTAGCATTTTCCACTACAGCAGCATGGTAGGGGAATGATATTTCTCTACAAGGCCAAAAAGATAGGCATGAAAATGACACAAATGTTTTCATTTACCCGACGCATTCTGGGAGTACTGTGCACGGAGCTGGCGGGATGTAACTTTGCTATGTCAGCCAATGCATAGTAACGTAAAATCAGTTTTTTTCTACCGGGATAGGAAGAACATGTGCAATATGTTACATTTATGGCTGGTACAAGTCCAGTGTAGGAACTGGAGATCAAGCCAAATATCTAGGGTCAAGCATTGTATATAAGTAAGGCATGTCCAAACTGAGGCCTTTCTGCTGGTGCTAAACTACAGCACCCAACGGGCCTGAGAGGACAACGCTGTGGGAGTTGCATTATTTCAATTATTTCATTATTTCAATCACTTTAGAAATGTTTATTTTCCTTTTCCCTCTTTAGTATTCGTGTACAGTAATTTATTTTATTTATTATTACAAATGGCTTTTGTTATCGTTATCAAGCATCCTGGGAAGGAATGGCTCTGTTAGTATCAAAGGTCTCTGCTCCAGCTCAAGAACATCAGGGAACCGCACCTAGTTGTCACTTTGCAGAGTGCCTTATTAACCTCTCGATAATGTGCTGAGAAGTCCAGCAACAACTTAGGCTGCAACTCTTTTCCAGCTCTGAAAAGGTATGGAAAAACACTTAACCATTATTTACAGTGTTTTTTTTTTTTGGTCCTAATTGAAATACACTCAATTATTGTGGGATTATTGTTTATTTTTTTCTTTTCAATTCTTTGAGTTTTTTCATTGTTAAATACAATTAAAATTGTACAGAAAATATAAACGTCTGGTATCTTTTTTTATGATTGTTTCTGAAAATAAAAATCCAGGGGGGTCATTTACTATAGGGGAATACTTAGGCATACTAGGTAAATCACCTTGCTGGCTGGGCAATGAATGCAACTTGTTGACTCTAAAATAGAATAAGGCTAGAAATGCTTTAATTTGTATACTAAACATGAACTTACTGCCCCACAAGCCTAATCAAACAAATGATTTATGCTTTCAAAGTTGGCCACAGGGGTCACCAACTTGTAACTTTGTTAAACATCTTTACAAGACCAAGACTGTGCACATGCTCAGTGTGGTCTGGGCTGCTTAGGGATTGTCATCAATTATTAAAACAGCACAAATCAAATAATATCTACCAGAAGCTGATACAGCAAGACTGATTAATAATCAGAATATGCAGTATCAGAATATGGGTCCTGTGTTGTCATGTAATCTAATGTGGATTTTATAGTTTTTGTATTGTTTAATACAAACTTTCTCCAACTCTGAACCAGTGGCTGCAGCAAAATAATCCTCCAAATACAATCCCAATTTATCTGTTTAAATCTGGCTCCAAGATCTTTGTCCCTGCAGCTGGAGTTGGAAACAGTAAAGGGGATGTAAAGGAAAAAATAAAATACAATACAAATCTCTACACAGTCACAGACTGCTCTACAGGGAAACAAACAAAGCTGAGTTATACATAGCTGGGAAGTAAGGCGGGGGCTCCCCCTGCTGTTCAGAAGTATGATTGTTTCCCTGCAAAGCAGTTAGGGACCATTTGACAATTCCTATCCACTGCAGTAAAGGAAAGGAGAATTTCACTGCATACAGTCAGGTTTCTTATAAAAACTGCACACATTTTTCAATTAAAGTATATTGGAGATAATGGTTTCTTTTTCATTAAAGAAAGTAAAAATTTGATTTTATTTTTTTGTCTTTACATGCCCTTTAATAATGAATGAAGCACTCATATCATCATTAGTATAGGTATGGGATCTGTTGTCCGGAAACCCATTATCCAGAAAGCTCCAAATTACTAAAAGGCTGTCTCCCATACAGGGCTGATCCTATCAAATGTGGGGCCCAATTGGGACCATGTTGGCGGGGCCCCTAGACAAAGTGTTGCTGGCTACTGACACAGCAAGTATTTAGGAAAATAAGGGCATACAGGCACAAAATAGAAAGGAAAGGGGCAGACAAGGTAAGAGAGTGAGAGGGATGAAATAGGGGCACATAATAGGGGCACACAGGGTAAGAGAGAGAGAGGGAGGAAATAGGAGAGTGGACTGGGCCAATTAGTTTGGGGCAGGCTGGGGCGATTCAGCTTGGGAGCAGGCTTGGTTGGATTGGGGGCAGGCAGGGCCTATCAAGGTTGGAGGAAAGCTGGGCCTATTAGAGTTGGGGGCAGGCTAGACCTATGGAGTTGGGGGATAGGCTGGCTTATCAGAGTTGAGGGTGGGCTGGACCTATGGATTTGGGGATGGGCTGGACTCTCAAAGTTGGGGGCCGGCCAGGCAGCATCATGTGCTGAGGGAAATATTATCTGTGCTGCCCTGTGGTGCGGGGCCCCCAGAGGTGCGGGGCCCAATTGGTCCAATTGGCCTAAGGCCGGCCCTGCTCCCATAGACTCCATTTTATCCAAATAATCCAAATTTTTAAAAATGATTTCCTTGTTCTCTGTATTAATAAAACAATACCTTGTGCTTGATATAATTAATACTTATTGGAACAAAACCAGCCTATTTATTATTATCTTTTTATTATTAACATGTATTTATATAGCGCCAACATATTGCATAGCACTGTAAAGTAAATGTGATTATACAACTACATCACACGAATTACATATATAGAATATATGGAGTAACAAACATCACAATCAATACAGGTACAAAAGGTGAGGAAGGCCCTATGCATAGGCATACAGTCTAAAGGGAAGGGAGTAATACACAAGGTGTGGGAGTGGGCAAGATCGAAGTAAGTGGGTGAGAAATGTGGTACTGTATGTGGTGTTGCGTTTGGTAGTTAAGCAGAGTGAGGGTAGGCTTCTCGAAAGAAGTGCGTTTTCAGAGATTTTTTGAAAGCAGAAAGGTTGGGAGAAAGTCGGACAGACCGTGGGAGAGCGTTCCAGAGGAGGGGTGCAGCCCTTGCAAAGTCTTGAATGCGAGCATGTGAGGAGGTAATAAGAGAAGAGTTGAGTAGCAGGTCAGTAGAGGAGCGTAGTAAGCGAGTGGGTGAGTATATAGAGATGAGTTCAGAGATGTAGGGTGGAGCAGAGTTGTGAAGTGCTTTGAAAGTCAGTGTCATTAATTTGAATTTGATTCTGAAAGGTAACGGAAGCCAGTGCAGGGATTGACAGAATGGCGAGGCAGAGGAGGAGCAGTTGCTGAGGTGTATGAGCCTCACAGCAGTGTTCATTATGGACTGGAGAGGTGACAGTCTCTGGAGGGGGAGGCCAATTAAAAGAGAATTACAGTAGTCTAGACGCGATATGATGAGAGAGTGAATTTTGGCAGCATCTTGGGTGATAAATGATCGTATTTTGGATATGTTCCTTAGGTGGAAGTGACACAGTGTCGGACTGGCCCGGGACCGGGAAAATACCCGGTGGGCCCCGACCCTAGTGGGCCCCCGCCGGGCCATACCCCCTCCCCCAAACAGTTTTTTTAATAAAAAAATAACAATATTTTACTTTCGGCGCGCCTAGCGTCATTTGCGCATGCGTGCCGAGCGACGCTTCACTTCAAGTGGGTAGCGGGGGCCCTGCACAGGAGTCCTGGTGGGCCCCGGGCCCCCAGTCCGCCCCTGAAGTGACATGATTTAATAAGTGACTGGATATGAGGAGTGAATGACAGGGCAGAATCTAGGATAACCCCAAGGCATCGGGCCTGGGGAGAGTGGGTGATAGTGGAATTGTTAACTATGATGGATACTTCGGGGATGCTACTGGTGTTAGTTGGAGGAAAGAGAACCATTTCAGTTTTAGAGAGGTTTAATTTAAGGTAGCGTTGCGACATCCAGGTAGAGATAGCGGACAGGCAGGAGGAGACGCGAGTTAGGAGTTCTGGTTTGAGATCAGGAGATGAGAGATAGATCTGAGTATCGTCAGCATAGAGGTGGTAGTGGAAACCATACGAATTTATTAATTTGCCAAGGGAGGAAGTATAGAGGGAGAATAGTAATGGTCCCAGGACAGAGCCTTGAGGAACTCCAACAGAAAGAGGTAGGGGATAAGATGATACTCCATTGTAGGAGACACTGAAGGAACGATTGGTGATGTAAGAAGAGAACCAGGACAGGGCTGTGTCACGAAGGCCAAGCGACTGGAGGGATTGGAGGAGGAGAGGATGATCTACAGTGTCAAATGCGGCTGAGAGATCAAGCAGTATTAGTAGTGAGAAATGATTGTTGGCTTTAGCAGTTAAAAGGTCATTAGTTAGTCGAGTCAGGGCAGTTTCCGTGGAGTGTTGTGGCTTAAAACCAGATTGTAGGGGGTCCAGCAGGTTATTGTCAGAGAGGAATGAGGTAAGTCGGTTGTAGACTAGGCGCTCAAGTAGTTTAGAGATGAAAGGTAGCAGAGAGATAGGTCGGAGGTTGTTAAGATTGGAGGGATCAAGAGAGGGTTTTTTCAGAATGGGGGTGACAAGAGCATGTTTTAGTTGAGAAGGAAACAGTCCAGTTGAGAGCGAAAGATTAAATAGGTGAGTTAAGGCTTTGATTAGACAAGGATTGGTATTGCGGAGAAGTTTTGAGGGAATTGGATCAAGCGGGCAGGTGGTAAGGTGAGAAGAGGCCAGAAGCTTTGAGACTTCCTCATCAGTGACAGGGGTGAAGGAGCACAGGAGAGACTGAGGAGTGTCGAGGGAGGGTGGTGGAAGTCTAGGGGGGTTGAGTAGTGTAATGTCCCTTCTGATAGTGTCAATTTTGTTTTTGAAGTGCTCGGCAATATCTTGAGCAGAGACAGATGTGCATGGAGGGGGTGGAGAAGGGGAAAGGAGAGTGTTAAAGGTGGAGAAAAGTTGTGCTGGTTTTTTAGAAAGGGAGTTAATGAGTGAAGTAAAGTATGTTTGTTTGGCTTGGAAGAGGCTGGTGTTAAAGGAGCGCAGGGCAGATTTGTAGCTCCAAAAGTCTGATTCTGAACGGGATTTGTGCCAGCGACGCTCAAGTGCACGTGAGTGTCTTTGGAGCGCTTTTGTATGAGCAGTATGCCAAGGTTGAAGTGGTTTGGGTCTAGAACGTTTAGTTTTTATAGGAGCAAGCTCATTTAGGGCAGTGGTGAGAGTACTATAGTAGACAGAGGTAGCCACATTAGGACATGAGATGGCTGAGATATTAGAGTGAAGAGAGTCAAAGGAAGAAGAGAGATGTGACACGTCTACAGCTTGCACGTCACGGTAAGTACGTGTTTGGGGAATAGCAGGGGGTGAGGAGGGAGTTAGTGAGAGTTGAAATGTGAGCATATTGTGATCAGAGAGGGGAAATGGAGCGTTAGTAAAATTGGAGGTTGAACAGAGTCTGGTAAATATGAGATCCAGAGCATTACCGCTGGAGTGAGAGGGGGAGTCTGAGCACAAAGATAAGCCTAGGGAGGAGGTTAGTGAAAGAAGTTTAGAGACAGAAGAGTTGTTAATGTTGTTAACGGGTATATTAAAGTCACCTAATATGATGGATGGGATGTTAGATGAAAGAAAGTAAGGAAGCCAAGCAGCAAAGTTGTCCAGAAATTGTGCAGTTGGTCCTGGTGGTCGATATATGACAGCAATGCAGAGTGAAACAGGAGAAAAGAGCCTAATGCAGTGAGTCTCAAATGAGGAGAATGATAAAGAGGGAACAGGTGGAAGAACTTTAAAAGTACAGCGGGGAGAGAGGAGCAAACCCACCCCACCTCCAGGTCTTTTATTTAATGCTTACATTAATGTTTAAGGTATGGAGAGCCAAATTAAGGAAAGATTAATTATTTGGAAAACCCCAGGTCCTGAGCATTCTTGACAACAGGTCCCAAGGTCTTTAAGATAAGGCATTTGCAGAGGCCTTCTCTTCTTTAATCATCAAGTTCCCACCAGGTCAGGCACGGTTCTTCTATACAATGGCAATGCATTTGGCTTGTGTTTTTGTGCAGATATCTGAAACCTATTTAATATCTAAAGAGCATCAATATACACCCCATTTTTATAAGTAAAAAAAACTCTCAATGATGTCCAATTTTGCTTCATACATTTACTTGTTCATGGAAATCCTGGAAGCCAATGATGGCTTGTACTGATTCTCACCTTGTCATTTTATCTATGTAAAATGAACCCTGAGTGCATCCTTATTCATTTGGCATAATAAACCACACTCTACCCTGTGCAAAATATGTCTGAAGTTGGTTATTGATCAACATATGCCCTATATGCTTTCCAAAGCCCTTGTGGTTTGGCTCTTGCTTGTAGGATATCTAAGAAAATAGAATATTTTGAAGTAAAACATGACATTTCTTATATTTTACAATTAAATCTTCTATGGAGATTTAAGAACAAGTAGATCATAGAGAATCAATTAGAACAGTCTGCAGTTTTGTAGAGATACACAGGCCATGATAAATAGCACTAATGGCATAAGAATTGTCTTGTGTGAATGCTAAAGTGGTGTGTTTCATTGCATGGCATGGGATTTAGTAATTGGTCCCATTCCTTCCTACGAGTTTGTACCTGCAGGAACAAAGGCGAATCCTTGGTGGGAAAAAAATTATCTCCTTCTTTGTGGGTTCAGCCCTACAGGGATGAAAGGCACCAATTAGTACATACATTGAAAAATATTGGAGTACTACACTGAAAACACACAGTACAAATTTGTCACATAATGACATAGTGAGTTTGGGTTTGAAAAAGGCAGATAGATCGATGCATCAATAGGTAGATATATAGATCGATAATAGATGGAAGATAGATACCCTTAACCTTATTTAAAATTAAAATTGCTCCTTTGCTAATGTTTAGCACTGCTCGCAATATTACATTGCAGTTTGGTTAAATATTTTGGCTCTAAAAAGACTTTGCACTTGCGAAATATAATTATATATGCTGCAAATGTTCACAAAAGCCATTCACTTTGCAGTCGTTGAGGTCTTTCATCAGTCAGGACACAAACATGGTCGCTAACGTTCGCAAGCATCTTTGTGCAGGTTTTTTGCGCTAGTGAAGCATATTACATTCCCCCAAATAGACTCTTGTTTAAATGGAAGGGACGTTATCCTACATTTCAGCCCTTTGGAGTTTTTCCAAGAACATTACAGATTCCTAAGCTGGACACCATCTTTATGATGTCCACTGCTAAGTTACAACAACCAAAAAAATACTTGCAGATGCAAATATATGAAGGGTAATCTACACTTACAACCTGTCAGGAAATGCTAGGAATTGAACCATACATGCACCATTTTTCCAAGCCACTCAGGCCTCTTTGAGTTGATGTGGGTTTGTTATCCTCTTGGATTTATACTACATCTCTATGCTGCTCTGTTGCCACGCCTTTCTTGTTAACGTCATGTGTTCTCAATTAGCAATTTACCCCGTTTATAAGCCAGTTACAAGCAACTCCCAGTTGATTGGTCATTGATTTCCCCAGCCTGATCTAGCCTTCGACTCCATCATATCCTTTCCTCATTCAAGTTCTAAGTCTCTGAGCCCTCTCCCTGTTCATGTGCCCTTGTCCTGGTTCCCTGCCTGCTTTGTGTGATCTTTGTGTGATCTCCTGGTACTGAACTCAACCTGCTCTTTGGACTTTCTCTCTGGACTTTACTTTGCCTGCTGGTACCTCTGTCATATTCTGTTTATTCATTGGTTTCTGTTTTACACCTTTTTCATTAAACCTTCACCTTTTCATGGCTTCTGGACTCAGTCCTCCTATTTACAGTTATACATCAGGTTATCCAGCATGTAGGCTTGCTAGCACTTAAAGTGGTGGTTCACCTTTAAAGTAACTTTTAGTATAGAATGGCCAATTCTAAGCAACTTTTTAAATTGGGTTTCATTAATTATTTTTTATAGTTTTATAGTCATTTGCCTTTTTCTTCTGACTTTTTGCAGCTTTCAAATGGGCATCACTAACTACCTTCTAAAAAACGAATGCTATGTAAAGCTACAAATGTAGCTATAGCAAATGTGGTTGCTAGGGTAATTTGGACCCTAGTAACCAGATTGGTTAAGATGCAAATTAAAGAGCTGCTGAATAAAAAAGCAAAATAACTCAAAAACCTTCAATAATAAAAAATGAAAACCAATTGCAAATTGTCTCAGAATATGGTATTTGCACCCATATATGTTCCTTGCTTTTTGCAGCAACTTTTGTAGATTGTCATTTCACCTGCCAAGCCTGTTGGATTGCATGCAACTGAGCACATGGATGCAAGAGAATCCAGGAATTACTGCCACCCAAGACATGGCAGTAATTCCAGGGTTTCATATGCTGGTTGAATTCATAAAAAAAGCTGCATTGTTGGGAAAAAACATGGCAACTTGTGTCTGAAAAGTGCACTTTGCACTATGTGCTGCATTCTGCAAGGGGAATTATCATGAACATGTAAATCATGATCAATTAAAAAAATCCTTCAATCCTCCTCCAAAGTAACTCCAACACAAAACTTGTAGAGAGACAGGGTTTGGGTTCAAAAGATTTATTTTGAAAGACAGGAAACATTAATACATCTTCTAATCTAAACAAAAGAAGATCTCCCCTGCCCAAAATGATGCCCACGTAACCGTCCTTCAGAATTTGACTCGGATTCTTATAATGAGAGGCAGATTCCTGAGAGGAGGTTGTAACAAAATAACTTGATTATTTCAGAAACAGTACAAAATGTTTAATGGATTAGATATAGAAAGTTTCTTATTTCTGTGAACGGACGCTAACACTTTATATCCATTTCCCAATAGTTACTCTTTAAATGAAGCTTGAGATCCTATTAGCTAAATGAGAGTAAGAACTCTGCACATTCCTGAATGTTCCTATGAACAATATTAATAGGTAATTGGTGGAAAGCAGATGGGATGCCTTATAATCCTCTGACTTTGACAAGTTGCTATAAATTTCAGACAAAAGCACAGCTTGGGATTCTTGTTTATATTACCTGTGTAGGGTTAATGCCTTATTGCAGCTCTTGGTAAAGAAAATATCTGCAGTAGGGATCGATTCATCACGATCTGTCCAGTCTAACAACAGGCGCAGCTCTTTTCATGTTTAAGGTGAAAGCTGTTAAACTCCAATAGAGAATTTCTGTCAGCCGCCTGGCAGTGTAACCTTGTCTGCAATTTATTAACGCTTTGGAACACCGATTTATCTATAAAAAAAGGCATTCTCTCGACATCAAAGTGCCAAGGTATTCTTACATTCCTCAAATATTTACAGTATGTTTTAATAATTGCTATGGCATCGCTGATTAATGAACGTTACATTTAGCAATGTTTCCGAGCTGTGAGCTATGTGTTTTTGTTATTATGAACAAGGAAAGAATCCTAGGAGCTTATTTACTAAACTCTAATTAATCTCTGTTTTTTATGAAAGCAAAGTTGGCCAAACTCCCTTCCATGACTTGAATTCATTTATCAATAATTTTTCTTGAAAAAATTGGAGCGACGAAACTTCACAACAGAATCGAGTGTCAATTCGTATTGCCTTTTGACTTCAACTTGCCTTTTTTTGGATTATCTGATGAAAACTCCAGCTTTTTTATCTGATACTTTATCCAGCGCAGATCACGATGTCAAGAAACAACTTCAGGGACATCTGCATTCGACTTCTACATGACCTTGACAGGTTTGAGTATTTTCGGATTGGATTTTACACAGCTTTTGGTTATAATTAATCTCTAAACATTCGAGTTTTTATTTTTCCATGAAAAATTTGAGTTTCCCCCCAAAAAACCTTGACCAGAAAAAAAAATCAAGTTTTAATAAATGGGCCCCTTTATTTCAGCTTCTGAAAGCGGTGTGATTCTGCTACCTTTTAATGCTCTAGAACTTGCATCGGGGATTTGATAAATTACCACTGTAGATGGAATTTCACATGGGGTTTTGCACACATTTTATGCCTTATGACATGTAGGGGGTTATCAACCTCCGAATTTATCTCAGTATTTCTAGGATAAAAATCTGAGCAACTCAGAATTCCCGAATGGGAATCAATTAAAAAAATAGGTTGGGGCAGGTTCTGACCTTTGCCTGAAAAGTCCAAAGTTTTCTGACTTTTCCGCAAAAACCACAATATTTTCCTGGTTTTCTGACTTTTTGGCCCAAAATCCCCAAAAATCATCGGATATCGGTACTGACAGCAGTGCAGACACTGTGACCTTCCCCATTGTAATACAGGACCCCGAGAGCTTTGAGATGCCGGGTTTTCGGATTCAGAGTTTTCATACCACTGGACTTTCATAAATCCTGAAAAATTCTGATTTTTTTTTAAGGTCCAAAAAATTCCGAGCTTAATAAATAACCCCCTTAATCTTGAGCATATACAAGTTACAACAATTAACATCATCACAGCCCATTCACACTTAAACCACTATAACTGGAATTAGACATTTTGGGAAACATATTAAGTTTAGAGTACTTTATCTGGTTGATTCAGCCGATTTCCAAATTCATTTGTTACCACTTATATATTTTAAAAAACAACTTCCAGCCCCGTTTAGTATTAAGTCCATTGGGATACAGAGATAGATCTGAGTATCTAGGATAAATCCATTTACTTGCTCATTCTTTGCAATAAACCAATGTAACACATTCATGGTCATCACATGATTACTGTAAATCATATTAAGGGGCTGATTCACTAAATTCGAGTGAAGGATTCGAAGTAAAAAAACTTCGAATTTCGAAGTATTTTTTGGGCTACTTCGACCATCGAATGGGCTACTTCGACCTTCGACTAGGACTACGACTACGAATCGAAGGATTCGAACGAAAAATCGTTCGACTATTCGTCCATTCGATAGTCGAAGTACTGTCTCTTTAAAAAAAACTTCGACCCCCCTACTTCGGCAGCTAAAAGCTACCGAAGTCAATGTTAGCCTATGGGGAAGGTCCCCATAGGCTTGCCTAACTTTTTTTGATCGAAGGATATTCCTTCGATCGTTGGATTTAAATCCTTCGAATCGTTCGATTCGAAGGATTTAATCGTTCTTTCGAAGGAATAATCATTCGATCGTACGATCGTAGCATTTGCGCTAAATCCTTCGACTTCGATATTCGAAGTCGAAGGATTTCAATTCCTAGTCGAATATCGAGGGTTAATTAACCCTCGATATTCGACCCTTGATACATCTGCCCCTAGGTGTTAAAGTGGTGCCTCATCTTTAAAGGGGCTGTTTACCTTCAAACAACTTGTTAAACAACTAATTAATTAGTATTTTATCTTTGTGAACGTTTTTCTAAATATTGATGTGTAAAGTGTCATTTTTCACCTTCTAAAGCAGCTCTGGGGAGGGGTGTCGCCGACCCCCTAAACTGTTCTAAACTGATATATTTAGTTGATATATTTCTTATCTTTGTCCCTGCTGAGCAGAATCTCAGGGTTTCATTACAGGCAGCTGTTAGAATTGATACAATAGTTACTAATACTCCAGAGATGCTGCTGAGAAATGTATCAACTAAATGTTGCAAAATTGTAACAGTTCAGAGTCTGAGCCTGAATTACTGAGCTGCCAGACTCAAACACCAGAGACACAAACATTCAAGTTTTAAACTTAGATTTTGGGAAAAAATTTAAAAAATAAATAATGGAGAGTAATTGAAAAAAATCTTTATTTCTGGGGAACAATCTGGAAACAACTGAACTGAAAAAAGTGTTTGAAAGGTGAACGACCCCTTTAAGTTGACTTTTCTTTAATTTTTTTTATAGTTTTTGAATGAATTGCCTTTTCTTCTGACTCTTTCCAGCTTTCAAATGGGGGTCACTCACCCCATCTAAGAACAAATGCTCAGTAAGGCTACACATTTATAGTCGTTGCTACTTTTTATTATTCTCTCATCTCATCTTTCTAATCAGGCCCACTCCTATTCATATTCCAGTCTCTTGTTCATATCAATGCATTGTTACTAGGGTCATTTGGACCCTAGCAACCAGATTGCTGAAATTACAAATTGGAGAGCTGCTGAATAAAAAGTTAAATAGTAAAAAAAACAAACACACAAATAAAAAATGGAAACCAACTGTAAATCGTCTCAGAATATCACTCTGTACATCATACTAAAAGCTAACTCAAAGGTGAACAACCCTTTTAATAGATGCTTATTGCTGTGTGTAAAACTTATTTACAAGAACCCTGTTTCAAGCTCCAGGGCTCTTACTCATGAGCGTTTTTACCTGCTCTCCCCTGTGTTCTGTTTTTCGGCGTTCAGCCGCAGGGGAGCGCAGGAATAGACGCATTTCATTATTTCAAATGGGGCTGTACTCACACAGGCGCATGTAGGCGCCGAACGCAGGTTGAGACGCAACATGCTGCATTTTTCCTGCGTTCGGCGCCTACACGCGCCTGTTTGAGTAAAGCCCCATTTGAAATAATGAAATGCGTCTATTCCTGCGCTCCCCTGCGGCTGAACACCAAAAAACGGAACGCAGGGGTAAAAACGCTCGTGAGTAAGAGCCCTTAAGCATTTAGTTTTCTGGTTTTCTCTCTACCTTAAAGGAAAACTATACCTCCAAAATGAATACTTAAGCAACAGATAGTTTATATCAAATTGAATGACATATTAAAGAATCTTACCAAACTGGAATATATATTTACATAAATATTGCCCTTTTACATCTCTTGCCTTGAACCACCATTTTGTGACTCTATCTGTGCTGCCTCAGAGATCACCTGACCAGAAATACTACAACACTAACTGTAACAGGAAGAAGTGAGGAAGCAAAAGGCAGAACTCTGTCTGTTAATTGGCTCATGTGACCTTACATGTGGTTTGTATGTGTGCACAGTGAATCTTACGATCTCAGGGGGCGGCCCTTATTTTTTAAAATGGCAATTTTCTATTTATGATTACCTAATGGCACATACTACTAAAAAAGTATATTATTATGATAATGGTTCATTTACATGAAGCAGGGTTTTACACATGAGCTGTTTTACTCAGTATCTTTTAATAGAGACCTACATTGTTTGGGGGGTATAGTTTTCCTTTAACAGCACAGGGATAATTGCTAGATATAACCGCTTGGACAGTTCAAATAGAGTTGCTATCACCCCACTCTGTCATTAAGATTGCCCACAGCATTTAGGATCCCTGAAAATGACTAAAAATTCTACCCTATATAAGTATATAGTTCACCAACTTTTAGTATGTTATAGAATGGCCTTTTCTTATCAACTAGCCTCATTTAGCCTTATTCAGTCTCTTTAAAGGGATACACTGATCCCTACAATAAAAAAATCACTGCTCTGCTTTAGACTGATGTAGCGGCAGTAAGTACTTTGGGGTACATCTATTATTTGCCCAAGCAGCTGCAATTATGGGCACTATAATGTCATTAGCAACTAGCAGACCCTATCCAGCAAGCATGCTACTATTTATGAACCTCACTCTATGTCTGCTGCATTGCTCATCCTTTCAGTGCTATCAACCTGAGTAATATTGGAATTGCCTTATACCTCTTGCTTGGTTTATATGATTTAGGGGCTACAGTGCACACTGACACTTCATTGGAACAAGCTCACATTAGGCAAGAGGTGTGTGTGGCAATCCATTCTGTTAGCATCCACCTACTCTACTGTACTTGGATGTAAAGCAGTGCACAGCCCCTACTCGTCGTACACAAAATATGTCTACATAACAAGGACCTGCAAGTTTGAAAGCTGAATAATAAATTATGAGCCTTCATCAATAAGTAATGTAATGAATATTTCTTTTTCATCTTCAGATTCAACGTCAGCAGCATGAGTGTAAAAAATAAATAAAATACAGCATTTATTTTCATTTATTTTATATCAACAGTTTTTCAGTTGAAAGCATAGGTGATAGAACTCACCGTAGTATAAATGTTTATATCTAGGTTAGTGATCTGCTACACGTGGCTTTCATGCTGTTTAAATTACTTTCCAAGCATCTATGTAAAGTTGCTGGCTTTAATAATATGCTGAGAGTTGCAGTTTAGCAACCTACTGAGAGCTGTAAAATGTCAAATCCCAATGTGATGGGAAGCTAACATACACATGCACATAACACAAACCTCCATTAGGTGTTTATCCTCGTAGCACCCCCTGACCTCTATTTGTACAGTATATTCTGATATGGCAACTGCAATATTTGCTTCTCCTTTAAAAGCAGTTAGTGCAGTTATACTGTACATTTTGTCACATCTCCATTTCAAGAGCAAGCCATTAAACCATACTGATGTATCCCACCAGAGAACCTGACATAGAGGGCCCACTCTCACCAAAATGATACATAGATAGTTTGACATGTAACCGGTGTAATATAGACCTATGGTGCAAATAAGGCAGATGCTCATTGTCCTTGGCCAGGACATCAGATTGTGGGACACTGGGAAAAACCCTGTTGGGTCCCATCAGCCCAGGCCTGCTCCTCTACAATGGGTGCTCCTACCTCCCAACCTTGTGGGGGGGTCCTCTGAGGCGTCATCGGACGTTCGGGCAAATGCCCAGTGGGACGTTCCATTTATGAGCCGGGGAAGAAAAGCTGAAGCCGAATGGGACCTGAAGCAGAAGCTGCCGAAAAGTGCTGAAGCTGCTGTCATCTAGGAGGAAGAAGACTGCCTGCCAAATTTTAAAGGTAAGTTTTACTGAACACCAATGTTTTTTTTGTTTTTTTTTTAATACCTGGCCACAGTGGTTTTTTTTTTTTTTTATTACTTTAATAGAGGGAGAGCCTGGCCCTGATTATTCACATGCGCATGCCATTGTTTGTTCCCTAATACCATAATCTGTAATACACAAAAACATTTTTCAGAAGTATCTGATTTCAATTCACTGTGTACAAATAACCAAACAGAAGCAAGATTAATTGCATTGCTGAGTGTTCCTATCCTATTAGGTTATTTCGGGAGATTTACTGTACTTGCACATTATCTCGGTAAATTGTGTAGAATAGGTTCTGACTAATCCTATCCAATTAAGGGGAAACATGGCATCCAGCCACATCCTATCATGCTAATGTTTGCAGGATTGACGGAGAAATGGTTTACAGCTAGTGCTAAGGGCAATGCATCGGTCGGAATAATCTTTCCTGGGCAACCATAGAAAGGCTAATAGTATAGGGTAATAAACAATGTAGTCCTGAGCTCAGAACAAATGTGCTTGTATTTTGGCTGTTAGGCAGTAATGTAATATTAATTTTAAACTCACATGGCCACCATTGGTTTCCTCTTACCTGTTCCTATGAAACAGAACTCCTAGGGCTTCTTATTCGTATGCATCGGACCAAGATCTTCCCATAATTCAAAGCTTTCTGGATAACAGGCTTCTGGATAACAGATCCTATACCCATACTGTATATATAGGGCAGCTATGTCTCATTCCACAGACTGGTCCAGTTGAAGGAGAATGCACATGCAATACAATATTTCCCCCTGTGCATTCCAATTGAGTATTCATAAGATTCTTTCTAATTTAATTACATTTGGCAGATTATGACAGATGAGAGGTATTTTTACAAAGCAAGATAACCAGGGCTACTTTGGGTGCTGATGCAAAAGTCCATTTTTGAACAATTAAAAAAGAATATTTAAAGGAGTCAACTGGTGGCTTCATTTCTCTAATAATTCCCCTTGATGATTCAAAAGGCTACCTGGAGATCTCTGCCCAATATTTCATTTAAAACAACTCAGGATGGATTCAAGTTTGCTTATTTGCACACATCATTAACTAAGGCCCCTCTAGGTTCCATGTAGAGGGTAGGCACTTCAATACATCATAGCCTTTCGTCTATTGAAGATAGATGGAAAATGCACATGCAAAATGAACTAAAGGGTGCAAGAGAATGCCCCTCAGAGTTCAATCTAACAGGTATGCTACTCCTTTTATTGCACTTTGCACATTGCATGAAGCATTATGCATGTGCCCTTATGTTTTTTGTGAGTTTTTCAAATGTATAACTTTATTAAATTCGTTGTGAATTTCCGGCGAATATTTTGACGCCACAACAATTCTGATGCCGTATCATGTTATACGTGTATTTTCAATATATATATAATGTTTCTCTAACTACAAAAACAGAACACAGGAGTCTCATATAAAATTGATACAGTTATTGGATTTTTCTACAAATACATGTATGTATATGAATGTATATGAGCCGCAAGCACTGTATGCATAAGATTGCATAAAAGTACAATATAAATAAAAGTATACACGAGCAAAACAAATCACACACTGAAACAGAGCTCATATCAGAACAAAGAGTTTAAGTGCTATGTGGTAAGAGACACAGTGGGAAGGAGGTCCCTGCCCCATAGAGCTTACAGTCTAAGTGGATAGGAGGCTAACAGGCACAAATTGGAGATGAAAAAGTGCACAAGGTAAGGTGTAGTCCAGTAGGTATAGGACTGGGCTAAGGTTTTAGTGCTCCAAAAGGTAGACCCTTTGTTTTTTCTTGATGAGATTGAGAGAGGATTCCTTACGGATGATACATAGACAAACAGATAAATCTGGGTTGGCAACAGGAATTAGGAATCTGCAAAGGCAGGATGCAGGAGTTTTGCCTATAACCATATACTGTCTGTAGGCCTGGCATCCCTGAGCATGGGTGGGCAATATTATGAATTGGAAATAACAGCCTGCACAACAAATGTGCTGAACAGCACTAACCTGCAATGAAGTGCTGAACATTGTGTTTAGACTAGGGATGCACCGAATCCAGGATTCGGTTCGGGATTCGGCCAGGATTCGGCCTTTTTCAGCAGGATTCAGATTCGGCTGAATCCTTCTGCCCAGCCGAACCGAATCCGAATCCTAATTTGCATATGCAAATTAGGGGTGGGAGGGAAATTGCATGACTTTTTGTCAGAAAACAAGGAAGTAAAAAATGTTTTCCCCTTCCCACCCCTAATTTGCATATGCAAATTAGGGTTTGGATTCGGTTCGGTATTCGGCCGAATCTTTCACGAAGGATTTGGGGGTTCGGCCGAATCCAAAAAAGTGGATTCGGTGCATCCCTAGTTTAGACACAGAGAAAATAAAGAGGTTTAAGAATTAACCAGCTACTGTTATTGGTCCCATACGGGCTGTTACAATTATTCCAATAAACAATTAATACATATTTGACATTAAAGCAGAGTTCCATAGTACCAACCAACAATGTAGTTATATAGGCAGTTACAACAATGACTAACTGTGTTGTCTATGTCAGTTAAAGAAGCGTAATTTATTGTTTTATGTAATATTGCTTTTTCATGCCAGGTTTGGACTAGAAGATAGCAAGCAGCCAGTGACGGAATTTGAAAGGGTTCTTACACATGGGCGGTTTTTCCTGTGCTCCCCTGCATTGCGCACGAGTAGATGCACTCAATTATTGTGAAGGGGGCTGTACTCACACAGACACATATAAGCTCCAAACACAGGTGGGACTCAGCATGTTGCATTTCACCTGCGTCCGGTGCATGCATGCGTCTGTGTGAGTACAGCCCCCTTCACAATTATTGAGTGTGTCTACCCCTGCAGCTGAACAGAAGAAAGCACAAAGCAGGGGAGCGCAGGAAAAACCGCCGGTGTGTAAGAGCCATAAAGTATCCAAATAAAGAATAGTATGAAATGTGTCAAAAGCTAAGCGCTGACCCAGATTTTCCAGCCATTTGAGGGATTTTCCTCTTGATTTCCAGTGAATATTGACACAAAAGAATATTTCTGCCTTTCAGGCACCATTCTTTAGTTATGCTTCTAAAGCACAGTACTGAATAATACAATTCTGTGAATGGAAAAATGCCAGTGAATGACTATGCATTTGTCACGACAATGAAACCTTCCCAGACAGACAGCCATGACAGACAGCTTAAAAGGCCACATGCAAAACATCAAATCAGCCGAGCATATGAAACATATCTGATGCTTACGCAAGTCGTTGAATAAATAGATGTAATAATTGTGGTAGCAATAATAAGAAACAGCATCAAAAGAAAATATACAACTGTTCAATCAAATTCTAGTTTTTGCGTATCTTACTACGGTTGACTGACTATTCCTGGCTGTTGCTCCAAGTGCTTGACAAAAAAATATGCATTTTGGAGTAACAAGGGCAAAAGTGCTAATTAGGTTTTGTGACTTTCCCAGGTCCCGATTGGTGCAAAATATTGCAATTTTTTCCTTGTTATTCTGGTTTAAATGCTTGTGATCAGCTTGTGAACTGGAGCATTTACATATCTGTAATGATGCGAAAGTGAAGCTTAGGGGGTTATTTATCAAAATCTGAAAATATTTCATTATTTTATGAAATATACTCCGATCAAATCTGCTCGGGTTATTTCTCAACATATTTCTCAACATATTTTCCCCAAAAAATCCAGCCCGGGGAAGAAACTCGTGAAATTCGAATCCTAATTTTTCCGATTTTTACCCGAAAACCACAAAATCTTCGGATTATTGCCCGAAACCCAGTGCAGATCAGGATATCTTCGGAAATTCTCCCATTGACTTACTGTATTTACAACCTCAGCAGGTCTGAAATGTCCGATTTTCGGATTCTGACTTTTCCATCCTCCGGGTATAATGAATCCCGAAAAAATTTTGTAGTAAAAAAATCTTTTTTTTTTTTTTTTCTTCAAGTTTTTGGCATTCAGACTTTAATAAATAACCCCCAAAATTGTATTTCTCATATATTGTCACAGAAATTTATAACTAGCCATACTCCAAATCAAATTAAACTATACAGTTCATTGCAAGAATTTCTGATATTGATGTTAATTTTTAACGCATTTACCAAGATTCTTCAGTTAAAAGATACAGTGAAAATGAATTCTTGATAAGGCATGGGGCTTGTTTATTTCAATTATGCATGTACTTCATAGTAAATAGAAGAGGAGTGTAGGTTTTGCAAGTTCCTGAGCCTTATCAGAAAATAAAACAGCTGAAATGAATGGAAGAATGTATCGCTTAAAGGACTATACCCCCCAAACAATGTAGGTCTCTATTAAAAGATACTGAGTAAAACAGTTCATGTGTAAAACCCTGCTTCATGTAAATGAACCATTATCATAATAATATACTTTTTTAGTAGTATGTGCCATTGGGTAATCATAAATAGAAAATTGCCATTTTAAAAAATATGGGCCGCCCCCTGAGATCGTAAAATTCACTGTGCACATATACAAACCACATGTAAGGTCACATGAGCCAATTAACAGACAGAGTTCTGCCTTTTGCTTCCTCACTTCTTCCTGTTACAGTTAGTGTTGTAGTATTTCTGGTCAGGTGATCTCTGAGGCAGCACAGATAGAGTCACGAAATGGTGGTTCAAGGCAAGAGATGTAAAAGGGCAATATTTATGTAAATATATATTCCAGTTTGGTAAGATTCTTTAATATGTCATTCAATTTGATATAAACTATCTGTTGCTTAAGTATTCATTTTGGGGGTATAGTTTTCCTTTAAGATTAATAATAGATGAGACCCTGGTAATTAAAGGAAAACTATACCCCCCAAACAATGTAGGTCTCTATTAAAAGATACTGAGTAAAACAGCTCATATGTAAAATCCTGCTTCATGTAAATGAACCATTATCATAATAATATACTTTTTTAGTAGTATGTGCCATTGGGTAATCATAAATAGAAAATTGCCATTTTAAAAAATAAGGGCCGCCCCCTGAGATCGTAAGATTCACTGTGCACACATACAAACCACATGTAAGGTCACATGAGCCAATTAACAGACAGAGTTCTGCCTTTTGCTTCCTCACTTCTTCCTGTTACAGTTAGTGATGTAGTATTTCTGGTCAGGTGATCTCTGAGGCAGCACAGATAGAGTCACGAAATGGTGGTTCAAGGCAAGAGTTGTAAAAGGGTAATATTTATGTAAATATATATTCCAGTTTGGTAAGATTCTTTAATATGTTATTCAATTTGATATAAACTATCTGTTGCTTAAGTATTCATTTTGGGGGTATAGTTTTCCTTTAACATCCATGCTTCCTTTTTTGGGAAACAATAGAAGTGGGGTAACAGATATGTCCGAATTGAAACACAGCTGGTATTCTGGCTGTCAGTCTAGTCATTTAGTAATTAATTGCTTCACAGGCAGAAATATAGTAGCTGCAATGAATTAATCGCCAAATGGGAGATGCTATTGGCCTCCATATGCACCTTCTCTGCCCTTATTAATAATAATAATAATAATAATCATAATAATAATAACAGGTTATATGCAGTATAAAAATAGCTTGGGATGTTTTTATATCTGGCCACTTTATTGCCCTATGTGTCTGTCCATAAATATATAGGTGGCTATTTCTGCTGCAACAATTGATTATGATTTATTAAACATTTCTAGGGAAGAAGAAAGTTGGGGGCAATGGTCTGCACATGCCTCAGAGAAATGTTTATGTGTAAAACGTCTAATGGCCGTGACAGGGAGGTAACAACCTTGCTTTGTAAACGGCACCCCATACTAAACAAGTAAGATTAAGGGGTTGTTTACCTTTAAATGAACTTTTAGCATGATGTAGTATGATGTAGAGAGTGATATTCTGAGACAATTTGCAATTGCTTTTCATTTTTTTATACTTTGTAGTTTTTCAAGTTATATTTAAGGTTTTTTTCAGCAGCTCTCTAGTTTGCAGTTTCAGCAATCTGGTTGCTAGGGTCCAAATTACCCTAGCAACCATGCATTGATTTGAAGAGAGAATATAAATAGGAGAGGGCCTGAATACAAATATGCATGATAAAATGTAGCAATAACAATAAATGTGTAGCCTTACAGAGCATTTGTTTTTTAGATGGGGTCAGTGGCCCTCATTTGAAAACTGGAAAGAGTCAGCAGAAGCCAAATAAATCAATAATTTGAAAAAATAAAGACCAATCAAAAGCCTGCTTAGAATTAGCCATTCTATAACATTACTAAAAGATAACTTAAAGGTGAACCACCTATTTATGAAGGAACCATGATAGCTACTTGTGTTTTCATTGACATGCTCTTTTCCATAGTGTAGCACTTTTCTTCAGATACTATGTAGCATCACCATTACTACAGACACAATTCCAATAGTGACAACTTTCTGCTGATACAACTCCAAAAATTGCTTTGGTTATGCAACACTCTGCAATGCGATGGACCTCGTTCAGAATGTGCCAGGTCTCATTTACTAACATTGGTGCAAGTTTCCATTTTACCAGCAACCTGTCAGCTATAAATGGAGCGGTGAAGCTACATTAAAGGAAATATCTGATTGATGAGGCTTCCTGGACTGGGGCAAATATATTCCTCTGTACCAAAGGATGTCTCTGCTGTGCCCCAGGAGATGTGCTGCAGGAGATATTATTAGAAAATAAAACCGTTTTACAATTTCATCAGTCACCAGGTGATAAAACAGCAAAGCCAAACATCTATCATCTCCTGCTGATACCATCTACTCCTTCACACGGTGTGACTTTTTAGCAAAGACTTTTAAAGGACTTTTTAAGTGTTAAGCTTAAAAAACTAATTTATAACAGATAGGATTGCTGTTCCTTGAATTAATGACCCATTTCATCTGCATTCTTCAACTTTCTTTTGTATTTACAAATCACAACATGATGAGGAACATGCAGTGTTTGCAAAGGAAAAATCGTTGTGGGATATAAGAGATGACTGGGCAAATGAATGGAAGTGTGTCTATGGAACGGCTATAGATATAGCTGAAAGGTGCAGAAGAACTGTGACATGGAAAGGTTTATTAAGCATCACGATGTTGGCCATAGAGGGTCTGGTATTATTAGAGGAAACTCAGGGACTGAATGTCTATGCATCACTGATCAGTCGACTTTAACTGGGATATTGGATCTCATAGATATGCACAGCCTGTTTGTACTGATACAGAGATTGATCAGAAGAAGTGGAAGTTCTCAGTATTCAGGCAAAGAACAATTAGTTCTGGATCACATCCTAACAGGGCGGTAACAAGGTAGTTAATCACACAGAGACTCAGTCAGGAAATCTGGACGGCCACAAGAAAGCAAACTACGTTTCTTAAAAGGGTGGTTCACATTTAAATTAAGTTTTAGTATGTTAAAGAATTGCTAATTCTAAGCAACTTTTCAACTGGTCTTAATTGTTTCTTCACTTTTTATAGTATACTTGCCTTTTTCTTCTAACTCTTTCCAGCTTTCAAATGGGGGTCAATGACCCCATCTAAAAAACAAATGCTGTAAGACTACAAATGTATTGTTATTGCTACTTTTTATTACTCATTTTTCTTTTCAGGCCTCTCCCATTCATATTCCAGTCTCTTTTTCAAACCAGTGCATGGTTGCTAAGGTAGTCTGGACTGTAGAAACCAGACTGATGAAATTTAAAACTGGAGAGCTGCTGAATAAAAGCTAATTAACTAAATAAGAACCACAAATAATAAAAAGGAGGGGTTTTGGGAGCACTCCTAAGGTTAAAGGAAAACTATACCCCCCAAACAATGTAGGCAGGGCCGCCATCAGGGGGGGACAGGGGGGACAAGCGTACCGGGCCCGGGCATGAAGGGGGGCCCGGCAGCGCTGCATTTTTTGAAGATCCGGGCCCCCCTTACGAGCACCCGAGCCGTACGTCTTGCCTCTGTGCTGCCGAATGCGGAAGTGCCGAAAAGCCGAAGCCAATGCGCTGAAAAGACCCGAAGTCACGGAAAAAGCCGAAGTCACGAAGCGCCGAAAAGACCCGAAGTCACGAAAACAGCCGAAGCCGAAGTCCTGAAGCAGTGAAAAGACCCGAAGTCACGAAAACAGCCGAAGCCGAAGTCCTGAAGCAGTGAAAAGACCCGAAGTCACGAAAGGAGGTGAAGTTGAAGTACTGAAGCCGTGAGTTCAATTCTACTGAACACCAGTTTGTGTATTTTTTTTTTTTTTTTAATCTCCTGGCCACCAATGTATTATTTTAATATTCTATAGGCCCCTGCAACCAATCTTTTTTTTTAAAACATGTTTTTTTGGGGCCCCAATTTGTTTTTAACTTGTAAGGGGGCCCCTGCCGCCAATGTTTTTGTTTTTTTTTTTCAAAAAAAATTTTTTTTTTTTTCAAATTTTTTTTTGGGGCCCCAATTTGTTTTTAACTTATAAGGGGGCCCCTGCCGCCAATGTTTTTTTTTTTTTTTCAAAAAAATTTTTTTTTTTTTTTCAAATTTTTTTTTGGGGCCCCAATTTGTTTTTAACTTATAAGGGGGCCCCTGCCACCAATGTTTGTTTATTTTTTTTTACATTTTTTTTGTTGGGGCCCCAAGTTTTTTTTAACTTATAAGGGGGCCCCTGCCACCAATGTTTTTTTTTTTAAAAAAAAAAAAATTTAATTTTTTTTTTTTTTGGGGCCCCAATTTTTTATAAGGGGGCCCTGACCATCAATAGCTTTTTACAACTTGTGTGGGGGGGGTTACTTTTTTAGCGCTGATGTCTGTGTGGTCTTTTAACTGCGATGTGGAGTGGGCGGGAAATGGGGTGGAGCTTGGTCGTCAGTGTGGGCGGGGCCCAGGGGGCCCCAAAAATTTTGTTGTACGGGGCCCCGTGATTTCTAATGGCGGCCCTGAATGTAGGTCTCTATTAAAAGATACTGAGTAAAACAGCTCACGTGTAAAACCCTGCTTCATGTAAATGAACCATTATCATAATAATATACTTTTTTTAGTAGTATGTGCCATTGGGTAATCATAAATAGAAAATTGCCATTTTAAAAAATAAGGGCCACCCTGAGATCGTAAGATTCACTGTGCACACATACAAACCACATGTAAGGTCACATGAGCCAATTAACAGACAGAGTTCTGCCTTTTGCTTCCTCACTTCTTCCTGTTACAGTTAGTGTTGTAGTATTTCTGGTCAGGTGATCTCTGAGGCAGCACAGATAGAGTCACGAAATGGTGGTTCAAGGCAAGAGATGTAAAAGGGCAATATTTATGTAAATATATATTCCAGTTTGGTAAGATTCTTTAATATGTCATTCAATTTGATATAAACTATCTGTTGCTTAAGTATTCATTTTGGGGGTATAGTTTTCCTTTAAGTAAAAATGTATAAAAGTATAAAGGAAGTGCTATTGACTTGGCCAATTAATCATTGCACATTCCCTGATGCACGGCCACATCATAATAATGTAGAACGTTATAAGAAAAACTAAGGGCTCTTACTCACTGGCGTTCTGACCTGCGCTCCCCTGCATTCCGTTTTTTGGCGTTCAGCCGCAGGGGAGCGCAGGAATAGACGCATGTCATTATTTCAAATGGGGCTGTACTCACTCAGGCGTGTGTAGGCGCCGAACGCAGGAAAAATGCAGCATGTTGTGTCTCAACCTGCGTTCGGTGCCTACACACGCCTGAGTGAGTACAGCCCCACTTGAAATAATGACATGCGTCTATTCCTGCGCTCCCCTGCGGCTGAACACCAAAAAACGGAACGCAGGGGAGCGCAGGTCAGAATGCCAGTAAGAGCCCTTAAGCACCGTACCACTTCTTGTTGTGAAATGTTTGTTTTGTTGTGCCAGTTTACCACAATAACATTTCGAGGGGTTTACTGATGAAGAGAGGTGTAAACTCTCATTGTTCATTGTGGTAAAACTGGCACAGTAATACAATAATTGCACAGCAAGAAGTAGTGAAGTGCTTCAGTTTTCTCTGAAGTATTCTACTTTTGTTTTTTGGCACACTGTCCAAGACAATTTAAAAAGACCATAAGGGTGATAGGGTATTTTTCATGAATGATATAGTTTTGATACTATCATGCCATTGTCTCCTTTGCAACATATTTTCTTCATCTGCATAACATTTGTTGTCATTTTGATTTCATTTGTTTAATATGAAAATCAAATAAAATATTTTAAACACAAGGGTGATAGGGACAGCAATAACTGGAAGATAGTACGATAAAAAGGTAATCTTTTCAGTAAATTGTTGCTTGTGATTGTCTAGATGCAATGTCCATCCTCAGACTCTTGTAAAGCTTTTCCACTTTGCTCTCTCTTACTTTCTGCTTCCTTTCCCACCGCTGCAGTTGTTCCTCCTCCAGCTGTTTCACACTATGCTGACTCTTCATGGCTGTGCATCTGGAGGCCCATGTACTGGGTGTGATGATCCTTTATAATATTTATGACCTCCCTGACTGCTTACAAATTGAATTCACTTTACAATGTAAGATCAAGGTCCATGAACAAAATACTATACAGAAATGAAGTTGTACAACACTGTACTCATTTGCAAAATCTAATATCACCCCCGTTTCCATCCATGTGCTAATGGCACAAGCCTCAAGCTCCACGTATTTTCTCTTCTAAAATATTTCCACTATAAGCATTTCATGCTTTTATACAACGCTATTTAGAGGTGTAACAAAAGACAGCTAATTCAGAAGGTGCTGGGGCTCCCCAGGAGAACAGCAGGACCTATGGGGCATTGACAGATGTGCCATTTCAATCTAAATATGCTAAATAGGCTGCCTTCTCCAAAGGTTGGGTGATGGGAAACCCCAATAAGATTTTATTTTGGGAACCAGTAATTTTTGATTAAGAGACTAACCCTAATTAACACCATAAAATAAGGTTGTATTGTATACATAGGTGTACTGTAGGGTAACAATGGCTTTCGTGGAGTACAGAGCAGCGCATAGATAGAAGCCAGAGATGCCCTGTGACAGGTGACAGCGCACATTAATAGAGCTCAAGTTCCCAGATCAAAGCTGCAGAGGGAAGATGACAGCAACAGAAACATTAAACAGAGAATGCAGAGTGTCTGGAGGCAAACATATCTGTCCGCATGAGAGATGACCTCAAGATGTTTGTGTACATGTGCCTAGCCTCGCTCACACTTCATACATATACAATGGTTTTCATAGTTAAACGACCAGTAATTGCAACATTTTCCTGTACATTGCAATTTGCAAGTGTGTGCTTGTTGATCAAGCACCTACAAATAAACTATATATTGGCAACAAGAATGGAATTGACTGCTGTTTATCTTCCTGTGTGAAAATCAAACCCATTGTATTCTGCACAGCTTATCTGCTATCAGCTATGTAACCTGTGCCTGATCATAACAAATATCTATATCAATTGGATTGCTGATGCATGTCGGCCAGTGTCTGCAGATGAGAAAGTGAACTGAACTAATGTCAACCCGACTGACCCTAACACACCCTCCCCCAATCTGGCCCACCATGCTGATATTACGTATATATCTGTGCCTGACCGCCATCTCTGTCCACATTCAGTAGTGTTGAATCACCTTAGGTGCAAACAAACAGCGGATTTCGGTGAAGAACCTCAAGTCCCTGCATGTCACTGTAGGGGGCAGAGCAGCAAGGTGAAAGTTTATAAATAAAATGCCAAAGTTGAGCCGAGGAGATATATTGGAGGGGACTGGCACGGGGATACTAATGTCACAAGTGGGAAGGTACTAGGTCCTCAACATGCCAGAAAAAGTATATCAGCACTCAAACCTGTCTGACCCGTGGGTCAGCCTTTGCACCACTAATAAGGACCCTTGGCTTTTACTGCAAGGAGCCATACTGTAGATGGGTTGGATTTCCCTTGAAACACTGTGCATATTTGTGTCCTTAAGTACCATAACATCATTCTCCTGCACAAGGACAAAACTATAAAGAAATCAGACCCCATAACTGCTGGGAAAGCCCAGGATATACAGAGAGTGCTGACTAATAAGCAGCAGGTTTATTGTAAAAATGTCTAAATGCCAAGGTTTACGGTGACCTGAAAATGATTTTGCCAGTATCTTCTAGCTCCATCCCTGCTTTAATGCTACCAAGACTAAGCTTTATTTTTCAGTATCACTGACACTTTTAAGAGGTGTAATTCAAGCTGATCATTATTCCCTGTGTTGTTGCTCTTAGCACAAAGTGTGTTTCCCTGTTATATGGTCACTGTTCAGGTGTTTTGTTTGCAAATAAGAAAGTTCCAAAAACTTAAGGGAAAAGGAGATGAATATAATAAAAAGAATCATTTAGGACCCTTTTATAGTAATGTTTTTCAAAGCAGAAGCCGTTACTAAGGCAACAGCCACTACAGACTCTGGTATTGAAGTACAGACATATTTATTGTTCTCAGATTTAAATGTCAAAGACAACAGCCCAGTTCAACAAAGTGAAGGTACTGGCATTTTAGAATTAAAAACATAAAAGGAAGGGGGGAGGTTAGCTCCTGTGTAAGGAAAGAGATATACGGGCTTTGAATAAAGGATGGATAACAAACTCATTAATTAGACACAACTGCAAATAAATTGTGCTGTTTAGAGCAATACCTTCTGACCGAATAAAAACAGCCCAACAGATAATTTGTAACCTAATATATGACCGATCAAAGGATTTTGTTAAATTGGCCTTTATATATCAGAAAATATTGCTCATTATATTGTCTACCTCAAGCCACCATTGTGTGACTTACTGATCACCTGACAGGAAATCATACAGGTTCTAAATGTAACAGGAAGTAGTGTCAGAGTAAAAGACACAGCTCTAATTGGCTGAGGTAACCTAGCATGTATGTGTGTAGCCCTTGGTTTGTGTGTGAGCAAATGGCAGAGGTAAGAACTTAAATGCCAGTGTTCTAACATGCCAGATGTTTTTGTAGTGCCATTGTGTTCTCTGCTGCTCTTTAATTATTCATTAATATTAGTTAATATTAATGTGAATATCTTAAGGCTTGGACACTATTCACAAAATTATTTTCTCTTATAAATTTATATTTTGCAACATTTGAAAAGTACAAAGAACGACCTCAGTGTCAGACTGGCCCACCTGGATACCAGGAAAACTCCCAGTGGGCCCAGGTGTCAGTGAGCCCTTTTCTTTTGCAACTTTTTATTGATCATACATACAGTAATTGTTTTTAATCACATAAAATTTCTTTTTCTTTCAGATAGCGCCCACCTACGCAGAGGAGAGCGCTTTGAGTACACACAGATACACTGTATATGCACTAAATATTTGGACAATGTTCCACATCATGTTTATACAATAAACATTAAGATTATTATTTATTTTACAATAAAATGTAACATTCAAACCATCCTGTCTATCACCTTGTTTTCCTTTGTATTCATTCATTGTTTTCTCCTAAGGTAACAATTTTCATTTTCTTAGGCGTTTCTTAAAAAAAAATTATATAATGTCTCAACTCTCCATCCTTTTTTTAGGGAAATACTGAGGTCTCCCTATATTTCCTTTTATATATAAGGATATTAAACATCCCTTTTAGCCTATCAATGTTGGATATTGGTATATGCAATCCAAGGAGACCACATTTTAACATAGTTATTATATGTATCCGAGGATATACTCAATAATCTCTTATTTACCATAATCCAGTTAATTTTTAGACAAAACATAATAATGGGAATTGAGTGTTTCTTCCAGGAGGCAACTATAGTTTGTTTTGCTGCTATAAAAATAAATTGTATCAATATTCTTTGCAATTTATTTGTAACTGGAAGTGATATATTGAGTTGGGCTTGGGTGGGATCCTTCCGGAGATTAATCCCCATGATAGAATCAATTAGTAAATATTGTGGACCAGAATCTAACAGCTGCAGCGAGTCCTTTAAATACAGGTATAGGATCCCTTATCCAGAAAGCTCCGAATTATGGAATGGCTGTCTCCCATAGACTCCATTTTATTCAAATAATCCAAATTTTTAAAAATGATTTCCTTTTTCTCTGTAATAATAAAACAGTACCTTGTACTTGACCCCAACTAAGATATAATTAATCTTTATTGGAAGCAAAACCAGCCTATTGGGTTTATTTAATGTTTAAATTAATTTCTAGTAGACTTAAGGCATGAAGACCCAAATTACAGAAAGATCCATTATCCGGAAAACCCCAAATCCCGAGCATTCTGGATAACAGGTCCCATACCTGTAGTAACCATCTGGCCAGTTTCGTGGTCATTCCCTATTTCTTTATGGGGGTGAAAGAGACATTACTGGAAGAACAGAGTATTGTAAGTAAATATAAAAGACTAGGAGAATAAAGAGGTTGAGTGAGGAGAGGAGGAATATGGGCCCACAGTCCAAGGTTTTCTGGTGGGCCCCATGCATTCCAGTCCTACACTGAGCGACATAACAATTTGCTGCATATAAAATGCAATCATTTTTTGCCAACGCCCTGATGGAATAGGGTTGGTTACTTCTTATACATCTAGCAGTCCAGTACACTAATAATAGTGCCGACTCACTTATGTGTGTAGGTTATGATAAAGAATCTCCAGGCTTGTAGTATTGATATAAAAATAAAGAATATTAATGTATTTGTTCAATGAACAAGGTACAGCATAGGTGGTGAATACAGGCTTAAGTTGAAATAGATGTCCAGGGAGACAGCATAAGATGTTAATTGCTGCTCCCCCAAGTCACTGCAGAAAATGGTTTATGAGCACATTAACCCTAGGCATACCAATATGGTCACTGCAGAAATGGACAATGAGCATATTAACCCCAGAAATGGCAATAATTGCACTGCAGAAATGGACAATCTGCATTTTAACCCCAGACATGCCAGTAAAATCTCTGCAAAAATTATTAATGACTTACATTAACACCAGACATGGAAATAAGAGCGAATAAAAGGGAAGAAAAGGGGGCGACGACGACAGTGGGCCTAGTGACGACCACTATGTAAATCTGGCTCTGTGTGTATGGACACAGGTACCTTTTATTAAGGACAGCAATATGCAATTTTGTGTCCGTTTTAGCCTTAGTGATTGCAGTAAATAAACCTTCCAGGTTTTATCAAGAGCTGCGACTAGCACCCAAGAAAGCATACACAATTGGCGTTATTAAATGGGTTGTTCACATTAATTAAACTTTTAGTATAGGTATATAGGAAATCCGTTATCTAGAAAGCTCCGAATTACAGGAAGGCCATCTCCCGTAGACTCTTATTGGATGCAAAACTAGTCTGTTGGGTTTATTAAATGTTTAAAGAATTTTCTAGTAGACAGTGTTATGGAAAACCCCAGGTCCCGAGCATTCTGGATAACAGGTCCCATAATATATGATATAGTATGATATAGTGAGTGATAAGCTGAGCCAATTTCCAATTGGTTTCTACAAGTGAATGTTTCATGCTTGAAATTGAAGTTTCTGAAATTAGGTTTCTTTACCAGTCTCCTGAAAATATGATGAGTGTGTGATCTCCATAAAACCTTTTATACAGAGATAATTTGCCTTTTACCATGCAAGGTCCCTTGAAGTCTCTGATACTAAGGTAAAGTCTCCCTCTTCTGGCTGAATTGCAGAGCACAATAGTAAGCAGTCTGTCCCTTGCTATTCACTGCTGGGGTGTTTCTGACTTTTGAAGTAATGTAGCAGATGCCAGCTGATTAAGAGACATATCTGGAGAAGCATCTGACTTGGCTTTGTTTAAAAAGTCAGAAACAGGAGAGCAGAAAGAGAGACACATTTACAAATAACTTTAAATTGAACATGCGTAAGTAATGTGTACTGGACAGTTGCATTAAATTATATTCCCTTTTATTAGGCAAAATATTTGTTTTGAGTTTACATCCCCTTTAAGCTATTACAAATGTGAATGAGGATCACCTGGGAGATCTGAAGAGGCTGCTTGTGGACAACCCTTTTCTGTTATAATCTACTAGCACCAGGTGAAAGATCTATAGATCACATCCTACCTTGTTTGCTGTGAGGCTCTTCTAGATTGGGGATTCCCATATTTTTTTTTTTAGCCGTGAGCCACATTCAAATGTAACCGCACTCTGCAATAAAATGTGTTTTTCCCTGGACAACTCCATGACATACTTACCGGGATAGCCCCGCCCCAGTGCTCCCATCAGAAGGACCCTCCCCAAAGCTTTAAAAGCCCAACCCCACCCCCCAGTCCGGTATCTTATTCACTTTATCCTTTTAGACCAAGGCTGCAGTATCGGCCTTAGGCAAGCTCCTGGTTATTGCATCTCTTACCAACAGGCTTGGACATGCTAGTATGGAGTTCCCTTGCAGATTAATAGGTAAATAATTATATCTCCATACCTAGATTAATTTTAATCTGGAACACTTAAGGATGGTCTCATGAACTGTCCATTTCTGGGGATTTGAGAATAACCAATCTCTAGCAGTATTGTTGGTTGTAATACTTCCTTGAGTCATTCAAATTTCTTCCTATATGGTAAACTCATGGGAGCATGCCATACAGATTGTTATAGGCCCAATCTATGGGGTACAATAACTCCAGCTATGTACAGTCACATCCATGAAGGCTCGAGGACTGTATCATAGCAAGGTTATGCATATCTGCAGGCATTTCTTTTACCTGGTCTACTCCAGGGCACGCTGATCTTTAATACTATCCAGTCTTGTTTGGTGTTGGATCATGAGCTAAAGATTAAAACAATTTCAATCTGTACAGACTGCAGAATGCTTCTAGATACCTCACAGGGCAGGTAAGGTATTCCCACATTGACAGCACTCCTTCTCCATAAGTCATTCTACGGACCTCTCATTGAGAGGTGTATTGGTTATGGTCTAGAATAAATAAAAGTTCCTTAGTATTAAAGAGACGGGGAACTACACTAGGTAATGCCATGTACCGGTAGTGTCATACAGAGCGGGGTCATGTAGAATACTAGTGATGGTATTTTTCCTTCCCCCTACTAAATCCTCTTTTGCAGGTACCATGCTTTTGAGCCATTTCCAAGAGTGCTCTTGTGGATGTTATGCGGTTGGAATTAACGTGCTGTTATGTAGTAGGAGTAAGACTATGTAGAAGTGTTACTCTGGGTTCCTATCCGCTTCTCTTTAATTCTCTCTTTTTAAATGTAATTGTCATGCTGGTTTCACACTCTGTATCATTAATTTCGTGTGGGTTCCTTTAAGGAGTACTCCTTTTATTCTCTTCCAGTCCATTTCCTCTGAAAATACAGAGTTCACAGATTTCCACAAGGTGATATTGGTCCACCTTTGGGGGTTTCATTCTTCTGAGTTTTTATCTGGTATAGATGATACTCGGCCACTTCCTTATGTGGAACAAATTCCCTCCCATTGGGATATTAGCTTGCTAAGTCCCGGTAAGTATGTCATGGAGTTGTCCAGGGAAAGGGAAGATTGTATCATACTTACCGTGATCTTCCTTTCCTGGACAACTCCATGTCAAGTTTTCCCATCCCTTTTTCGGTAGTTTCTAGAAGCTTATTACGAGACACCGGACTGGGGGGTGGGGTTGGGCTTTTAAAGCTTTGGGGAGGGTCCTTCTGATGGGAGCACTGGGGCGGGGCTATCCCGGTAAGTATGTCATGGAGTTGTCCAGGAAAGGAAGATCACGGTAAGTATGATACAATCTTCCCTATTGCAGAGTGCGGTGCAACATTTGGGCGGACCCCTGCAATAAGCACATAAGGAGTTGCATTAGTCCTATGTGCCATTGGATCTTTTGTGTGCATGCTATTGGGAGGTGGCCGGACCTCCACCTGTGTGTACCAGGCATCTTTGCTTAGCCAAGAGGACTGGGTGTGTGAGGACCAAAACCATTTGTGGCCATTTGGTAGCCCATATGCGAACTGTCAACCTACAGGAGGCTCTGTTTGGCAGTACACCTGGTTTTTATATGAACGGAAGCAACCCCAGTAATACATGTTCCGATATATACTGGAAAGCCTTCCCAGCAAAGTGAGATCCAACTCTATATTAATTCTCTGTATTAAGATGGCCATAGACTCAAAGATTGGCTCGTTTGGCAACATCGCCAAACGAGCGGATCTCTCCCCTATATGCCATAAACGGCAAGGCTATATCTGTGGTAATTCGAACGTTCGGCCGTATGGACAAACAATCGAATTACGATACGCCAAGGGGCTCCGACGCCCCCATACATGGGCAGATAAGCTGTGAAATTGGTCCAAACGACCGATGTCGGCAGCTTTATCCACCCGTATATGGCCACCTTAAGGCAGGATGGGCATCAGATAGGCCTCTCCAGATTTGCTGGCACACGTGAGGCTGGTCTCACAGCCTCAGAATCACACAGCTAGACGGTGTGCAATGGAACATTACACAGAAAAACGTGTCCGTGTTTGCACAGGTGCCGGATAAAAATAGTTACAGCAAAAAACAACTAATGGTAACTATTTTCTTGAAAAGAAAAAAAAAAGCTAAAAGTCATCGGCAATATTAGGAATACAGAAATTATGATTCCTTTAAAGGGTAGTCTACGATGCAGGTGCATATGTCTGTATGTGGGTGGCACAGTGGTTTAGTGTCAGCATTACCTTGCACCTAGGGTTTCTTTCCAGCATGGGCACTATAAATAAGGAGTTTGTTGTTCTCCCAATTATTGTGCAGCTTTACTTCCAAAAACCAATGAAGTAAGTTTAGCTTCTAATTCAATTGACTAAAGTATGTGAGAGGGACCTTAGAGAATATGCTCCACTGGGACATGAAATGGTGTCCAATCGCTGGAAAGATCTATGGAATATGTCAGTATCATATAAATAAAATTTAATCATCTAAAAAAAAAAGGTACGTTTGAGTGGATGCGGGATATATAGTGAATAAAGTACCCCCTCTTGTAAATTATAGGGATATAAGTTACCGAGGAGTTTCATGACCATATAAAAACACGAGGCCGAAAGCCGAGTGTTTTTATACAGGTCATGGAACTCCAAGGTAACTTCTAATATCCTTATAATTTACAAGAGGGAGTACTTTATTTATTATAATACACAAGTTTCAGTGAGTCATATGACAGAAATGACATCAGAACTCACCATTTATAACTGATGACATCAGAACTCACCGTTTATAAGAATATAATTTACAAGATATTCATGGCTTTTGTATATTATAACATAATAGTCGTATAACCAGCAGATGGAGCCAAACTACTGGCATTAAGAGAAAGCTGAGCTGCACATTTTGTAAATCAATAAGGATTTATTAAATCTTAGTTTGAATCAGATATAATGGAAATAATTGTAAAACATTTGGATTATTTGGATAAGATGAAGTCTATGGGAGGTGGCTTACTCATAACTCAGCTTTCTGGATAACAGGTGTCTAGATATTGGATCACATACTTGTAATTATTTCTATGTATACCATCAAACAGTGATGCAACTGTAGCGGAGGCAGTTTCCTATACAGGTAGAGAAATCGTCCTCCTACGCAGCTGGGCTAAATGGAGTGGGCATGAGCAGGCAGGTAGGTTCACTCTGGGACCTTCCAATTTGTTTTGTGGGGGGGGGGGAGCAGTGTCCTGTAGTTAAACCAATTCCCTCAAAGTCTCCCATTCATATCTTACTCTTTCATTTAAAGCACTGCCTGGTTGCTAGGGTAAATTAAAAAAGGTGAGCTAGCCCTTTAATATCATAATGTAGTTTATAATTTGCCAAAGCATTTGATACTGTGCCCCACAAACGACTGCTTTCTAAACTAAGGTCTGTTGGGCTTAATGAAGTCGTTTGCATGTGGATAGGAAACTGGCTACAAGATCGGGTACAGAGGGTAGTTGTTAATGGGACATTCTCTACTTGGAGTAAGGTTCTTAGTGGGGTCCCCCAGGGCTCAGTATTGGGTCCACTTTTATTTAACTTGTTCATTAATGACTTAGGGGAGGGTGTTGTAAGTAATGTATCAGCGTTTGCAGATGACACAAAATTATCCAGCCCAATTAATTCCATCCAGGATGTGGCATCCTTGCAACTGGATCTTGACAAACTGGCAATCTGGGCAGCTAAGTGGCAAATGAGATTCAATGTTGATAAATGTAAAGTCATGCACCTGGGATGTAAAAATATCCAAGACACTTATACCCTTAATGGGCCTGCACTAGGCAAATAGATTATGGAAAAGGACCTTGGAGTCCTTGTAGAAGATAAACTTGGCTGTAGCAACAATGCCAGTCAGCAACAACAAGGGCAAATAAGGTCTTGAGCTGTATTAAAAGGGACATAGAGTCACAGGAGGAGGGGGTCATTCTTCCACTATATAGAGCACTTGTAAGGCCCCATCTAGAATATGCCGTACAGTTTTGGTCTCCATCACTCAAACAGGCCATTATTGTATTAGAGAGGGTACAGAGAAAAGACTGGCCAAATTGGGGATGTTCACACTGGAGAAGAGGCGCTTAAGGGGTGATATGATAACTATGTATAAATATATAAGGGATCATATAATAATCTCTATAATGCTTTATTTACCAGTAGGTCTTTCCAGCTGACACAAGGTCACCCATTCCGATTAGAAGAAAACAGGTTCCGCCTAAATATTCAGAAGGGGTTTTTTTACAGTGAGAGCTGTGAAGATGTGGAATTCTCTCCCTGAATCAGTTGTACAGGCTGATACATTAGATAGCTTTAAGAAGGGGTTGGATGGCTTTTTAGCAAGCGAGGGAATACAGGGTTATGGGAGATAGCTCATAGTACAAGTTGATGCAGGGACTAGTCCGTCTTTTTTTCGCCTTCCTCTGGATCAACCAGCAGTTAGGCCAGTGATCCCCAACCAGTAGCTTGTGAGCCACATGTTGCTCCCCAACCCCTTGGATGTTGCTCTCAGTGGCCTCAGAGCAGGTGCTTATTTTTGAATCCCAGGCTTGGAGGCAAGTTTTATTTGCATAAAAACCAGGTGTCCTACCAAACAGAGGCTCCTGTAGGCTGCCAGACCACATAGGAGCTACCAAATGGCCAATCACAGCCCTTATTTGTACCACCCAGCAACATTGTTAATGCTTGTGTTGCTCCCCAACTCTTTTTACTTCTGAATGTTGCTCACGGGTGGAAAAAGGTTGTGGACCCCTGAGTTAGGCAGATAAAAAAAAAAAAAAAAAAACTAAAAGGTTGAACTTGATGGACGTGCGTCTTTTTTCAACCTTACTTACTATGTAATCCACATGAATGATCTGCACAGTCAAGGATATCAGATCAGATATGAGATCATGTGTGTGGTTAACTGGAAAAAGGACACAGGCCCTCGAAGGATCTACTCCACCCAGTTCCAATCGGTGCATCCAAGTCTGGTTACAAGTTGCAACACAGTAAAGTGAGAGGAAGACTGACAAATCCGAAATATGCACTTTATTTGATAAATTGTAAAACACCCACATTATTATCATCATCCTAAAGTTAACCAACAACGGCATTGTATGGCTTCCTATGTACAAAAACACAAAGTAAGGCTTTGGGGCCAGTAAAGTTTCCTGGCCAATGACAGTTTTTTGGGGGGGGGGGGGGGATATTGTCTGTCCAGTACAAATAGCATTAACCATATCATTTTATTCTCATTTGGCAGTGTACAGTTGTCCCAATTACTGGAAAGAAAATTCATGAATGCAAATTTAAAAATGTTTACACAATGACGACAAAGCCTTACTGGCCAATCAGAACAGCTTCCTCCTATAACAGAAAGGTTAGGGATTTTTCCAGTTTTTCTTTGCCATTTTACATGTACGGAGATTCGGCAGCTTTAAGCTGGATAACTGGACTTGCTTTCACATCACAATGAGATAAACAAGGAATTAGAATGGAGTCACTATCTGAAAGTGGAGAGAGGAAAGGTGATTAAAGGTTACAGTATGCCCAGGCTGAAATACAGAACCAATATAAAAGCTGCATTGAGCAGGGCCAGACACTTGAGCTGTTTTCAGGGATACAATAGGTAAGACAGGGCCCCAAGGGAGAAAAGAAAGGCTGGGGCTCTAATTTGGGGGGGGAGAGAAAGAACACTTAAATGGTAACTGTCACTGATAAATTGTATTATAGAGAAGCAAATCTTGTTTTTAGATTTTGATTCTTTCGATAGTTAAAGGAGTAGTTCACATTTAAATTAATTTTTAGCAGGGCCAGAACTAGGGATAGGTAGCGTAGGCCTAGGGCGCAAAGCTTGGTCCCTCTAATCTGGTCCCCTCTCTCTTTGCTGCATGACCGCGAGGGACTGTATGAGTGCACCTATTTGCGTGTGCGAGAGTCATGCCCGGCCATGTTACCTAGGGAACCTGGCTCACAGCTGATTTTTAGTATGATGCAGACTGATATTTTGAAACAATTTGCTGTTGATCTTGATTTTTTTTAATGGTTTCGCATTTTTAATTTAGCAGCTCTCAAGTTCAGAATTTTAACATCTATCTGGTTGCTAGGGTCCAAGTTATGTTAACAACCATTCTGAGTTACGGCCTGAGTAGAAGGATCAGTGATAAAAAGTAATAAAAAGGCATCAACCACAATAAAATTGTAGGCTCACAGAGCAATGGATTTTTAAGCTGCGGGGGTCAGTGACCCCCATCTGAAATCCAGAAAATGAAAGCAAATTTTACACAAAAAAAAAAAGAATGGGCACCAACTGAAAAGTTGCTAAGAAAATGGCATTCTAGAATATAATCAAAATTATCGCAAAAGTTGAACTTCCCTTTAAGGTTGTATTGGTAAGCTCCTTTTAAACTAACAGCTAAAAAACAGTTCAGCCATGCTGTGGGGTAGTTTAAATTGAGATCACATACTGGAGTCAAGTTTATTAAACCAAATAAAGAGACTCCTCTTTCAACCAATCACACCAGAATATTTTGAGCAAATGGCTTTACAGTAAAGTATAAAAAGCAGCCCAGGAAACAAATTCTGCACTGCTTTTCCCACCACAGAAATGTGACCCCCTGGGCAGCCACACTCACAGCATCGCTGATGAAAATGCTAAATTTTTTTTTTTTTTTTTTTTTTACCAGGGATGTTTTCTGACCTGGGATGAATTGCCTGCAGAAAGATGGGGCTAAATGTTGTCAGAATGTTGCCGTGAGACAGGAGAAGCATTAGGATGCCAGTTACCTGTGACAGTTACAAGCCTTCCTATAACATTCTGACTTTTATTATAACTTTAGGCTTCTATAAACAATGCCAATACATCAAATATGAGAGGGGAGTGTTGCCCTTTTTCTAAAGATTAAACATGCAGTTGGTCTTTTCGTATTACAATTACATATTACAATTTGTTTTTATTTTATATTAATTATCCGTCCTATTCTGCTGCTTTCCAGCCTGCAACGGAGAATGCACTCGTGGTCAGGGTTGTTGACCCCAGCAACCAAAAAAACGGAGATGTGCAATTTTTTTAAAATGCATTTCTCAGCTTTCCATTAAAGGCCCTCTACTATTTATCTTCTATTGTGACTTTTAGGGCTCTTATACATGGGCGGTTTTACCTGTGCTCCCCTGCATTTCGCTTTCTTCCGTTCAGCCGTAGGGGAGCGCAGGAGTAGATGCAATCAATTATTGTTAAGGGGGCTGTACTCACACAGATGCATTTAAGCGCCAAACGCAGGTGGGATGCAGCATGTTGCATTTCACCTGCATTTGGCGCATACATGCGTCTGTGTGAGTACAGTCCCCTTAACAATAATTGACTGTGTCTACTCCTGCGCTCCCCTGCGGCTGAATGGAAGAAGCACAACGCAGGGGAGCACAGGTAAAACCGCCCATGTATAAGAGCCCTTACACTAAGGTAATTAAGACCTTAGCAACCAAGTCTAAGAACAAAAAAATACAGTAAATGAAGACTGGCCGCAAATTGTCTAAGAATATCACAGTAGAAGTTCATTTTAAGGTGAAGTTACCCATCAGTTAAATAAACAAGATGAAGCTCATGATACAACTTTTGGAAATAGCATCAAAGCGTTATGTAACAGTAATGAAACAGTTTGAGGAAAGGGCAATTAATGAGAAGTTCCCCAACACCGGGTGTCAGTATCATTAGTGGGTGCAGGGGTCTAGCAAGTGAAATCCCCTCTCCATTACGTGCCCTGTACCGATTCTCTTGTGCGCAGTCTCCCTGCCAAAGAGGTAACCCAGTGAACACCAAAAGCTTGTAAAATACTTTTGTGGCATATAATATTACAATTGTACATGTAGACAAAAATATAGATCTCATATCTATATATAACATTTGTATATATATTTATATATTGGATTCCAAGGTGTTTTTTTTTGGATATCATTTTTGCAGTAGTCACTATGATTGTTCAAGTTTTGCAGTTTATTTATCCCTCCATCACCATTACCACCCCTCCCCTCTCACCTAGTCCAATGGAATATTTAAAAAAAAAAAAAAAAGAAGGCATTGGCATAGAAGTTCGTGGATTTTTTAACCCATGAAACCAGCGAAGTTCTGCAGGAGTGTAAACGGGCTACTACCAACGTGACCCACGTTCTACACAGTACTTGGCACTAATCACACTTCCCCATGTGAAATCGCATTCCTCCAAGTTAAGGTCCTGCTACGTACAGCCTCCCAGAGCAAAAGGGGTTTGGAATATACAGCATATTGGTAAACAGTATGTACAGAGTCTTGGTGTAGTGAATCTTTAGTGAGGTCGACTGCTGTTAGAATCAGAAGGATGCCTGGTCCTAGGGCTGGTGAAACCGTTCGTGTAGCCATTAGTCTGCCTCTTGGTTAAACCTCCGTTTAAAATATCCTGAATGTGCTGAACAATGAGGTTAATGGCAACTGCAGAAGAAAAGTAAAACACGGGTTACAAAAGAGCCATAGTGTCATTTTTATTCAGTCATATTCAGATTAAAATGGGGCCCCTAATCTTGGCACAAGGGTTCCAAGAAACCCAAAGTAATAATATACCCCCCCCAAACCCACTGCTTTGGAAATACAAGGATATTAAAAGTCTGAAAAGAGTTCTGCAGCTGCAAAAAGACACACACAAAGGGTCTAATATTTCTTAGTACACATTAATGGGGTTATTTATTTATCAAGGGTCAAATTTTAGAATCAATTTTTAGACCTCGAATGAACTCACAACTCGAATGGTTTCTAATTTAAGAAAAAACTTGAATAAAAAAAAAAACTCGACAGTGAGTCGGGGGATTAAAACCCCAATTAAATCGAGTTTTTGAGCGAAACCCTCTGAAACAAACTCGATCATCATGAACATCTTCAAATGGTTCAAGGGACCTCTGCTATTGACTTCTACGTGACTGACAGGTTTTAGATGGTGTTTTTTTCAGATTTGAGAGATTTCCAGGGTAGGGCTTAATAAATCTTGAAATTTTTTTTTAACCCAAAAAATTTATTTTGATTTAGAAATAAACCCCGAAAACTAATTTTTTTGTGGAAAACACAACTCGAACCTTAATAAATCTGCCCCCTAGTCTAATGAGAATCCTATTGTAAAAGTTGTATTGGCCATTTTTCTTCAGAAATGAAAAAGATTACATTATATGGTATAACATAACATTTGCTACAGTTTTGGAATGTTGTTAATGGCTTGTTACAGATCTCAGGTAGTAACAACAGAAATATAGGGGGAAAGCCAAGGCTGTACTGAGAATATGGCGGCCCACACAAATTACAATTCATCTGTTTAGCACATGCAATTAAACACATATATATTTAATACACTGTATATTAGACTTTCCAAAAATAAAGGGGGGGGGGTAATAAACGAACTATCAAGTGCTGGATCAAGGTGAGGATTGTGCAAAGTCTGGGGATATTTATGAAAGGCTGGGTGCAGAACTTTTTTGGAAGCAGCTAACCTCAGAGAAGCATCAGTGGCTTAGGAAAAAGAAAAAGCAAAGCTACCAGCCAAAATCACAAAAGGGTGGGACCGCGGCACTGCAGTAGGTGTGAAGAGCTAAAACTGCCAAGATGTAAATGCCACAGCAGTTTCAAAAGGTCCCCCTTGTGATCCCATTTACTCATCTCCACCTGGGTACAGCACAGTTGTTAGCAACAGAAGAAACACAGATGCGAGGCAGACTCAACAGCAGCAACTTCATGACAGGGAGAATAGTGTTCTCCCCCATTTACACTCGGCACACAGAACATTCCATCTTTCCGTGTTCCATATTCCCTGGAAACGAGAGATGCCATGTTGTGTGCATGGATTTTGGTTTTATTGAAAAACACAGAAAATATCAGCTCCCTCTCATGTATAGATATATAGATGATTGATAGACAGACAGACAGACGAGATAGAGAGAGAGAGAGACTGGTTATTCAAGGCTGAACCTTTCACTTGTTAAAAATCCTTGATAAAACGTCCCAATAGTGTCCATATTCTATTGACTCTGTGGGGCAAATTCACTGAAGGGCGAACTTTCACCAGGAAACGATCTGCCACACTTCACAAGACATAAATTCATTACCACTGCACTAATTCACTAAAATACGAAGTTGCGTCTCAGCAGCGGAAACCTGGCGAAGTTTCAATAGGTGGCCATACATGGGCCGATAAAAGTTGCCGACAGACTGTGTCGGCAGCTTATTGGCCTGTGTATGGGCCCCCCCGTCGGATCGCGGCCGCATCTATTCGTTGATGCTGTCCTGCGATCCGACCGCCCATTGGTATTCGTTAGGATCCGACCGTTGGGCCCTAGGGCCCACGATCGGATCAGCCCGATATTGCCCAACGCAAGGTGGGCATATCGGGGAGAGATCCGCTCGTTTGACAACATCGCCAAATGAGCGGATCTCTCCGTGTATGGCCACCTTAAGTCAGGACAAGCAGTGATCTTTCGATAGCGTTCATTTCTGCCTAGCTAAACCTTCTGCCTACTCTTACGCTAAGGTCAATTTGAATAGGGCGGATACATAAGGTTGTATAGACATCTTTATTAGAGATGTTGGTGCAAATGCTTAAAGTGGCCATTTATTAAAAATGTCCAAAGCAAGCAAAATAAAGACAGAAGGGATCCTCTAATGCCCTAGACATAAGCCTACCCTAAAACAAATGTGGCATGCCCCTCAAATTTGTTAAAAAAAAAAAATTAACAAAACATCTTTAATAATTAGAATTTTAGCTTTAAAATATGAAAAAATGCCATCGTTTTTTTAGAACTGTTATGACTTTTCGGCATACAGGCTATGATGTCACTGACATAAGATAGAGGAGGATGTAATTTCATCTTATCAGTTCACCAGGTCTAAGCTCGCAAAGGAAACTCTGGCAAAAGAGGTTAACGTTCAATAAAATTCGCATTTTAGTGAATTTGCGGAGTAACGATTGTTCGCCTGAGCGAAAATGAACCTGGCGATAGGGCACTCAACTACGCTAGTGACAGCATCTTTCGCTAGCGAATTGTCCTCTACTCCTGTTAGCAAATTGGAGATGTCCCTGCAGATGAGATTTCTGGTGAATTTTCACTACCGACGGCCACTTCACCCTTTAGTAGATCTGCCCCTTAATCTTCCATGGTCCAGAACAAATACATCAAATACAATTAGCCAGATGGATGGGGTTAACATACACTAAAATACAAGAACCTCAGTCAGTGCATGGGGGGGGGGGGGGAGTAAACTGCCTTTTTTACGGTCTCAGCACATTCTTTGGGAAGAAGCCATCCTATAGACAGTCCCTCACCCACTATTCTGTTAATACACCCAGGCCAGTCAGAGAGTTATTGTATGCTGTGCTCAGAGGTCTGCCAAGGTCAGAAGCAACAGACAAGGCCTGACTATAGTTGTACTGTAAACCTTGCAGGCCATGAGCAGATAGATACTTAGGCGGTAGTGTCCCTGCAGCCTACGTTCTTTGCTCTCTGGAAAGCAGCCCAGAGCATATCCCCCTTAACAAGCTTTCTGGAAGTTAATTGGAGCCAAAACAACCAAAGGGGGAATGTGTGGGTTAGCAACATAGTTCATCTAAAAAAATGAATGCATGCAAGAGATTCGATAAGATAGACGATGACAGACAGAAAGATAAATGCCAGTAACATAAAATTAACCAATTTTTTTTTTACTGGGGATTTTCTAACCTTGAGCACATTTGACTCAATGCTCTAACCCTAATCACAAGTAATCTACTGCAGGCTAAATAGAAGAAGTAAAAACATGACTGGCTGCTATGGGTTACTGCACTAAGGCAGATTTGCCTAAACTTTCTTATTACCTCCCCAGGGTTTACAGCAATTAATACATGATGATTTTGAGAAGGACCCACCCATTCAAGTTTATCTTCTTTCAGCCCAAAGGCAGACAGGATACGTAATCAAGCAATTCTTTAAATGCCGATGAGGAGCAAGGCCCAATGCTTTTTTAAAGAACTTGCTCAAGATGGAAAGCACGTCATTGAGGCTAATGGTAAGAAGACACAGGACATTGTCCCTGCACAAAGTTGCCTCTAGCGAGGGTGACAAAACATCCACTAAATATTTGTATTGCCTGGAATTTGAGTGTAAAACATATGGCTTTAGTTTAAGCTGTGTCTCTACTATAAATCAAGGAACATTTTTCAGAAGACAAAACACAGATGAAACATGAAGTTAAGAAATGTAGTCTGTGATGTAAGAAGAGGAGACTTCACTTTGGAAGAATTAAGGGTTTTACTTTGGGGCCTAGACTTATTCCATTGAATATTATATTTACAACCAGGGAATTAGTGCACATAAGTTTCACAGCCTTAAGTGAAAAGTCAGCCCCCATCTGATGCCCGCATTGTACCAACTTACCCACATTGTCAGCACCTCTGGGAATGATTACATCAGCATATTTCTTGGTCTAGAATACAAGAGATCAAGCAGATTAAAACACACACATCTAAACATAGTAGACTATCTCCTTTCCGTATATAAATATCTGACGACTAAAGTTTCTAAATTTCACTGTTCAGGGAGGTTGTGCTCTACAGACAGCATTAGTTATATCTCCTACAGTAAAGTCAAAGGAAAGCAACATGGCTGCTCCCACAAATATCAAGTACAAACAGGAAGAGGAAACAAATTCAGTGCACACAAATGCTACATACTTTAATTTTCACCCTTTTAAACGGCAAAATGTATGCACTACCTCCCCCTAAAGTTCTCATATATATGCACTTAATCGCTGTATTTTTGTCTCACCTATGTGTATAGAAAACCAGAAAATCATGCATTGTGTTTAGCTCTCCTTCTGCAAAATGCGGCCGCCGTCTTGGTAAAGGATTTATTGGCTTCCTTTTCCTCTGTATTGCGCATGCGCAAAAAATTCCCCTTATTGCATGAAGCATGCGCAATAGTAAGTAATTTGGCCCAAAGCGACTCAAGGCTGCCTCGGGCAGCAGGGAGGAAGATGCCTGAAAATCAATGACGTCACTGGAGTCCTAGCTGCGCGGCTTCTACTGCTAGACACCGGGGACACAAAATTTATTACACTCTAAGTTATCAGTCTAACAGACTTCTCATTCAGCTTTATTTATGATTTGGCTCTCCTTCTCCTATAGTCTACTTTTATTATTTTATATATTTTTATTTCGTATAAAAACATACATGGTCCAGGGACTGCAAATACTGGACAATCCCTGGTTTGCAAAGATATATAAAAAGGCACACATAATTCAGTAAAGCAAATATCCTGGGCCAAGTAAAATAATAAGCGCAATAAACAAGTACGACAAAATATGGGCTAAGTGTAGTGTCCGAGTGGGAAAAGAGAGAACAAGTGGGGTTTCACCTATAAAATTGTCTCAAGGATTAGAATCTCTCCGTTGAATCTGGTTAGGTTTTCTGTGAGTCCTTTTTCAAGCTGGCTAGTTTCTCTAAGACCAACACAGTGTCTAGTTTTGTTTTAACTAAGTGGAAATCTAGGACTGGGGATTTCCAATCAGCTGCTATAACCTGTTTCGAGGTGGAAAAAAATGTGTTATCAATTTCCTGAGATATTTATTGCCTGCTGAGATTCTTTTATGTATTAATGCTTCTGCCGTGTCCTTTCTTGTCAAACCAGTGACGTTTGTAATAAATGTATAAATACAAATCAAAAACCGAACAGCTTTGGGGCATTCCCACCAGATGTGCATAAAAGTTCCCTGTTGGCCAGAGGTTATGAAACATATGGGGAAACAGGTAGAGTACCATTTTGCTAACCGTGTGGCTACTAAGTACCATTGGTGCAAGACTTTTTGGGAAGTTTCTTCTTCTTGGCTATATTAACAGAGCAGTGTACATTGTCTCTAATGATATCAGACCATTGGTCTTCCTCCATACATATGCGTAGGTCGTTCTCCCAAAGCTGGATAAATCTTAGTATTCGGATGGGTAAGATGTTCACATATTATTGAGCTTGCTTTTGGGAGAAAATTATTTCTTACCACAAGGAACCTTTGTAGTGCCTTATTTGGTGGTACCATAGAAATTTGCTTTGTGGGATGTTGCAAGATTCTGGATTGTTGCTATAATAATAGTCTGATTTGATCAGGTAGTAAACCATGTGTAAGTTATATTGTGTCCACCAGTGAAAGGAACCTTTTGCTGCTCCCAGGGGAAAATCTGTGCTTGCTTCGAAATTTGCTACTGGTACGTGTGGAGAGGTCAGGTTATGTTTGGGAGTGATCGTTTTTCAGATCTTGAGCAAATGTGTTATAATTGGGTCGTTACTTGTCTTGCCTGCTGATTTGTTTTGTCCATCTCAAGTTCCCATTAAAGGTGTCCTGTTCCAGTTGTGCCCACAGAGCAATGTCTGTAGTCCAATGCTAATTTATAAGCTGGCTCAACTGGGCTGCTATAAAGTAGTTTTTCAGGTTGGGAATGCCAAGTCCTCATTTGTTCCTATTTCTAGCCGCTGTGTCAAAGTTTAAGCGGGTTTTTGTAGTGACCCAAGCATTCATTTGCATGGAGTGTCCTGAAAAAGTGAGGAAGTGCTGACATTTAAGGCAGTAATTCTTCCTAACCAAGCTCCAGGAGGTTACTATTTCATCTGAGAGGTTTTGTTATCGTTACCTTGTATAGTAAGTGCGGTATATGTTCACTCCCAAGTACTTTAGACTTTTATAGTCTGCCAATGAAATTGGAAGTTCATTTCTAAGAGATTAACGGTATTGCTGGGTAGATTAATGTTAAGGGCTTCTATCTTGCTTGCTTGAGTTAACGGAGTCCAGAGACATTCATGTAGCACTTGACACAAAAAGGGGAGAGATGTCATGGGGTTTTTGATTGAAAGCAAAATATAATCTGCATATAAGGCACATTTATGATCCATATTACACACTCCATTTATTTTGCATTTTGGCCTGATTGCAATTGTGAGAGGTTCAATGGCTAGGGCAAGCAACAGCACCCCTGCCGTGCGCCCCGACCGATTGAGAATTTAGAAGAACGGGAACCCATATGATTTACATGCGCTGTTGGGTGTTCATATAGGGTTGTGATTACATTAAGGAAAGGAGTTGGGAAACCATAATGTATAAGTTTTCAATAAATATGTCCAGGAGACTGTGTCAAAGATCTTTTCTAGGTTGAGCGCCAGTAGCATGGAGGGAGTGCCATTAGTATTAGCCAAGTGTACTAAGTTAATAATTCTGTGTATGTTATCATTAACTTGCCGGCCAGGTATAAAGCCTGATTGGTCTCTATGCTGAAGAATGATATCAGTATTGTTTGTCACTGGTTTCATCAGTTTCCTGAGTTGGATTGTTGTTGGGAAGCTGCTCTGGATGCATTCATTATAGCTTTCTAAGATTTGAAGTAGTGAACTCTGGCTATACCTTTGAGAGGAGTCCCTTGCTGTCTGGGCCCTAGGGCCAGTGAACTCTATCCAGTATTAGTTGTTCAGGTACTAGGTCTTGTAGTAGTTCTACCGGCAGTTGATCTCAAGGTGGAGTCCAGAAGGCCACGGATCCTTATATTGTTCCAGTGCAATCTGTTTTCCAAGTAATCCATGCGATCTTGGAGATCATTCAGCTGTTGCAGCAATTTAGCGATGAGCTGATCAAGTAAAGTGACTTTGATGAGCATGTTGTCTACTTTATCCTCTACCGCTGCAGTTCTGTTCCCCAAGTACTGTAGTTCCTTTATCACGTGGTCGGTGATTTTTGCTGTGACCGCAGACAACTTGGTTTGCAGCAGCCTTTTAAACTGACTGAAAAATATTGCAACTCAGGAGTATGTCAGCCTGGTCTCCGGTTCAGATTCCATCAGTTCTGAGTCCCAGTCGGATTGAGGGGAAGGTCAAGGAGAATTAATGGTGTCGTCGGTCATCTTGGATGCTGTGGCTGCCTGAGGTGCCAGTGGAGGGGAAGTTTTGCCCCGAGGGGTACAGACCTTAGATATATTGCACATTTTATAATAAATGCTGATTTTTGAGCATGCAGATTCTTACAATATTCCAAGAAGGCTTTCATACAGAGCGCATAGAATAAACCACCCCTTACAAACCTCTCAGTGTCAGTGCCAACAGTCGTGAGAACACATACACCAAGCATAAATATAGTGGCTAAATATTTACATGAGGCAGCAATTCAACAGAATTCCAACTGAAACCCCAGTGTAAATGATTAACTGCAAATGATTGAAATCTTACACAACATTAATAAAGCTCTCCGCAGCTTTCAGGCTATATTCATAAAAGTATGGCAGCCACCTCCTCCAGCATGAAGGACATAGAAGAAAATCAACTATGTGTTATTCACAAAAGTATTTATAGTTCAAAAGATATTCTGCAGCCCAGTGCAATAGAATAGTGTGTACATACAGAAATCACACCAATACTAACTGATACAGGAGGTAAAGAAAGCCCTGCTCATTTACTGAAGCTTTAGAAACATACTGCAAGTACAGTACTAAACCAGATACTGAATTTTGATTTCTTAAGACGTCAAAGGAGAGCAACAGAGTTCACAGGCATCCTGCTCATTTCCTGTGTTTGTGTCTCCTTTATAAAGGGCAATTACAAAGCCAGAAATAAGGAAGCACGTCTATTACTTACAGGCAGGCAGAATTCTTCAAAGGCTGGCTTCACAAAAGTGATGTACTGTGTGAGAACTTGCTCCAGGTCCCTCCCGCGCTCATTGATGTCTCGAAGCACTGTGTGGGAGAAAGACCACGGCACATGAGTTGAGGTTGTTTGGGTATTTTTTCCAATAGGCTGTAATTGTTTCTTAAAGTATCAATGCACCAAGAAGAGGGACTCCATACATTGAGGGATGCCGTTGTTGCCTACTGTTATGAGTTTTAAAGGAAATTGCGTGAGCTAAATTCTGGTGATTTCACTTACAGGGGTGGTTCACCTTTAAGTTAACGTTTAGTATGTTATAGAATGGCTGCATTGATATCAATATAAATCTTAGAAACCCCTTTGAGTGGGTTAGGCCTTACGCCTATGGCCCCACAATTCATTTCTTAGTTCTAAATTTACATGGAGCATTTTTATTTTTGACAGATAACTATGGTTAAAAAAAAAAAAATAGATCTCTGCTTTTGGAAAAAGTAGAACTCTATTTATCCATTTAAAGCAATGGTTATGAAGGGTACTCTAAACAGACCAATTCTGTCCTCAAGACTAAGAAGAATTGTGAAAAAATAAATAAACGCTAAACCCCAAGAAATAGGAAAGGAAACCCAAACGTATGTTTTTAAATCTCATAAACAGAGAAGTAGCCTTCATATGAAGCAGAGGTAATATAAGGTGGAGACTTGCAGACCAAGTGTGTAGATGGCATTTGGCCTGCTTTTTACTAGTTAGCACCACTACACCAAAAGTGAGCTGACGGCAGTTGCAAGTGAAGCAAAAGTCTCGGAGACCTGCGACCCACAGACCAGCACCAATATATGCAGATTCAACCTCCAACTTGTGGAATACTTGCACTGCTGTGGGTAAAACACAGGTATCGACCTGCTGCACAACTCTAATAAAGAAATTATAATTGGTCTCATATATAGAAAATAATTTGCCTTTTTAACACACACAAAAAATAACTCTGGCTGACATTTAGTATTTTCTTTACTTCACCCTCCAAGACTGCTTTGTCTCAAGCCAGAGATGAGCACAGTTCTCCCAAGTTTATAGCAACAATAGCTAGCTTTGATTCAAGTGTAAATAAACTGACTATATGGGCTGTTTCCAAACACCAGGGCAAGGTACAATCAGCACAATACAATAAAGGTTTCTTTTAATAGCTACACATTTGTCATCATATACTATTGATTTGTACTCAAGAAACCTTGCAAGCCGAATGTGGTTTTTATGGATTGCTGTACTTCAGCAGACCTGCTCATATTAGCAGAACATGGCCCATTACCAATTTTGCATCCGTTATGCCTTATCCCATCCCATCAGAGTCTTTTTATGGGTCAGTTGTAACTGCTTTTGTTAAAGTCCCAGCATAATCCATTGAGAAAATGTACAAAACTTTCCCAGGACACAGAGGATACTACACTCGTGTTTCCCTTACCTCATGCCAAAACACAAGAATATGAATATCAGCACCAATTTAGAATGGTACATTTTGGATCTTGCTAATGACACAATCAGAACTTGTTGGAGAATGCCTTCACTGGACAGATTTAGAAAGTGTAACGACAGCTTCTGCTATCCGCTCATCTGGCGAGGGAATACAGTTCTACAAAAGCAGCACCCAAGGCTATTTGTGCATAGATTAATGCATCTAAGCTCACCCTACAGGCTTCACATTCTCTCTCATTGCACTTGCACGCCTGTGAAACTATTATTGGCTACATTAAAGCATTTAGATTTAATGTATATAATAAATAATACCTAGAAGTTGCTTGCTCGCTAAAGATGGCATGTTACTAGTAGCCGAGTATGGCAACACTGATCTGTCAGGTGAAAACAAGTCACCACAAGATCCTGGCATCCAGTTGTGCTTGCAATAAATTCTAGGGTGATAAAAACATCTTCTCTAGGATTTCTTTGCAGCTGATAAACGCAAAGTGTGATTCTAGCCTTACAAAGATGCCTTTGGTAAAAAAAAGAAAAAAAAAAAAAAAAAAAAAAAAAAAGGCCACAGCCATCTGCAGTTGAAGGAGGGATAAAAACCCTTACCTCTTCTTGAGAGTCTTGTGTCTGCATCAGTGTCCACAAAAAGCTTCATTTGGAACATGTCCCTAATCTCCTGCATATAGAAGGCCAGAATCCCTTCAAACAGAACCACATCTGCAGGGTACACCGCCACAGTCTCCTCTTTCCTGCAATTTATACAATAAAATTGTAAAAAACAAAAAAAAAAAACAAAAAAAAACCCAAAAAACTCTGAAGGAGTTCTTTGGCAATGTGCCGATTACGGGACTTCTTCCAACCTTTCTGAAAATCAGCTGAGCTGTACAGACATTAGTCATGGCTTTTAGACTGAAAAGGCTTGTATTATATTTTCTTGTAACTGATTGAATTACATTTTAGAACACAATACAGAAAAATAAAATTTTGAGAGGCTGGAAAAAACAAGCTCACATTACTGAACTATTAAATACCCTACATTTATAATACACAAGAGCCATTGATATCCTGTAAATTCTATCCTAATAAATAGTGTTGTGTCATCAGTTATATTTGGTGCCTATTGTCCTTTATGTCACAAGACTTGCTGTTTTATAAAATATTTCAACCCCCTTAAAAAATGAGGATATGAAGTCATAAAAGCACTTGGCCTGTGGCCTTGTACCTTTATTTGGTCATGGAACTCGCCAGTGACAGCTTTCTAAAAATTATTCCTAATTCTATTCTGCCCATATCCAGAAACCAATATATTTTGTTAATTCTTGTATACACTGCATAAATTCTTGTACCAAAGGATCACTACTAGGGATTCCTTCTAATTACCTGGAGTGGGAAACAAAGTCATACACAGGAATCTGTACAGTTTTGCCTTCCATGATCTCTTTGAGGGTCTTCAAGATAAGTTCATTGTCAAAGGCATCTACAAAGGGAAAGAACAGAGTACATATCTTCAATACTTATATGTAAACACACAATTGTAAAAGGTCTTACAATATAGTTTAAGAAATTGTATGCAGTCACCACTACAAAGTTGGAGGGGGCAATTTAAAGGAGACCTAAAGCTTAACTAAAGAAGTAGGCTAGAAATGTTCTACATTGTTTGGGGCTTCTGTACCAGCCCAAGGCAATCAGAGCCCTTTAGCATTAAAGATGTGTCTCCAAAGATGCCCCAGTAGCTCCCCATCTTCTTTTCTGCTGATTGACTGCACATGCTCTGTGCTGCTGTCACTGACTGAGCTTAGGGACTGACTCACAATATACAGTACACAGAAAATAAATGTCACAATAAGGCTGATTAGTAATTAATACATATAATTACTACATAGCAGCTGATAAATCAGTACAACTAGCATCAGAATTTAATAATCAGCCTTTTACAGGCCAACCTCATTTTCTGCTTGATAATTTGCGACAACCCCTAAGCTTAGCTTCTCAACAGCTCCTCAGAGCCCACTGAGCATGTGAGTGTCATAGACACTTTCCAAGATGGTGACCCCCTGTGACAAGTTTGAAGTCCTCGATCATTGCTGCTATTGACAAGCTGAAACTTTAGGCTGGTGCAATAAGTATAGTGTATAAAATATGGCATTTTTAGCCATATTAATTTTTAGGCTTTAGTTCTCCTTTAAGAGTGCATGTGCCTCTCAGGCCATTAGGGTAAAATGACAAAGAGTGACAAGTTTTTTCAGCACAAATCCCTGTGTGATTAGTAAAAGCAAACGGGATTTCCTTAAAGAATGCTCATGCCAAAAGGAAGCAACCCATTAATGTTGGTTCATTGTACAACATTACAGTGAACAGTAATGATGAATATGCTATAGCTCCATGTTTTGCAAAGATTAAGCTAGAGATCGGCATGTAAACCCTGGGAACACTTTGCTGGCATCCGATACTTTAATTAAATCTTATGGTGGTTACCCCAGAAGACAAAGAGGCGTTGCTACACCCACTTCTTTTGACCCTTTTCAAAATTGTTAAAATGTTTGAAAACTCCAGGAATACAAACAGCATGTGAAAGCAGACTCTGCATATGCACACACAATTAAAGGACTATAAACAGCAAACATGGGAACTATTTATCTAATACATAGCATGCTATTAATTTTTGTCTTTAAAACCCTGCCTTCAATTGGATCATGTGCCTTTTCAGCTTAATTGCATTAAACCATCTTTTCTGTTATCTCAACAAAGCCTCACTACTGTGTTATGTAGAGCCTTAGGGTTGAGACACACAAGCAGATCTGGGAGATTTAGACAACTCACGAGGAAACTTCAGGCGACTTCGGAAAACGAATCCCCCGTGTGCTTTACCGCAGGCGACTTTTCACTATAGCGTACGGGAAGACACGCAAAGGCAGTTCGGGGAGATTGTCGCCCAGACAAAGAGGCGATAAGTCGCCAGGCGACTAAATCTCCCCGAATCTGCCCGTGTGTCACAACCCTTAGCTGTTGCATATTCATGAACTACCTTCAGAAGCCCTTTCAGAAACCCTACTGATACCTTCAAGTAAAGGTCCAGTAAGTCCAGGAAATAAAAAGGCACACAAACTATTTATTAGTGATGTAGCTAAAGTGATACAAAAGGATTTGCAGGTTTGCTTAAAAGGATAAGGAAGTATATCTAGTATAGGTCAATCTAAAAACAACTGGACTTGCTGAGTAATCAATGAAGACGTTTCACTACTCATCCGAGCAGCTTCTTCAGTTCAACTGACTGGTGTGGGAAGTTCTCGGCATATAAACTCTTCCACTAATCCATTTACAATGGCACATTGTAACTCTTCAAAGAGGTGACATCTGAAGAAACTCACAGAGGTGTTGATTCTGTGTAGTTGTGATAGGATTATCCAATGTGTCATGCAACTCCTAGATGCAGGTGTTACTTGTGACACCTGGTTCTTGTACATACTTCAAGTACAAGAACCTTTTTTATAGACAGAAACATGGCTGTGCAATGGGTTCTCCAGTCTCTCCCATTGTAGCAAACTTGTACATGGAGGAAGTGGAAAGGAGGGCCTTACTTACTTTCCAGGGAACTACACCGACTCACTAGTTCAGGTATGTGGATGATACTTGGGTTAAAATCAGATCCAATGAAGTGGCGGCCTTCACAGAACACATTAACTCAGTGGACAATAACATCAAATTCACAAGGGAAGATGTCCATGAGAACAAACTTGCTTTTTTGGACTGTTTGATATGTATCCAAGAGGGGGGTAACTCAAAGACGGAAGTATACAGGAAACCCACTCATACGGATCAATATCTGTTGTTTGATTCCCACCATCCACTGGAACACAAACTGGGTGTCATTCGAACCCTGCACCACCGGGTGGAATGTGTGGCAACTGATACAGAGTCCAAAGACAAAGAGCAAAAATATCTCAGATGAGCTTTGAAAGCGTGTGGCTACCCAGACTGGGCCTTTGTCAAAACAGCAGCAACCAAGCCCAACAGGAACACCAATAGAAATAACTGCCCGGAGACACATAGTAGGCGAAACATAGTCATCCCATATGTAGCTGGAATGTCAGAGAAACTCAGGAGGATTGAGAGCTTGAGAAAGGACCGCGTGGGTCCGAAACGTCGCTATGCTATCTTTGGAATAAAGGCGGTTTTATTATTCATCTGGAGTGCTGCAATCTTTGTATATCTACAAACTCAGGAGGATTTTCAACAAACACCATGTCCCTGTGTTTTTCAAACCTAGCAACACACAGACAAAAACTGGTACACCCAAAGGATCAAACACCAAAAGAAAAACAAAGCAATGTGGTATACGGAGTCCAGTGTAGCGAGGAGTGCACAGATCTATACATCGGGGAGACAAAACAACTGCTCTCCAAGCGAATGGCTCAGCACAGGTGGGAGAACTCTACAGGGCAAAACTCAGCTGTCTTTCTACACTTAAAAGACAAGGGACACTCCTTTGAAGACAGTAAGGTCCAAATCTTGGATAAAGAAGACCACTGGTTTGAACGAGGCATGAAAGAGGCGATTCATGTCAAGATGGAGAGACCATCTCTGAACAGAGGTGGGGGCCTTCGACACCACCTGTCTGCTACATACAATGCTGTTCTAACATCTGTACCCCGGCGGATTCAGAACACTTCACACATCCATTCATGCAACTCTCACAAGTAACACCTGTATCTAGGAGTTGCATGACACATTGGATAATCCTATCACAACTACACAGAATCAACACCTCTGTGAGTTTCTTCAGATGTCACCTCTTTGAAGAGTTACAATGTGCCATTGTAAATGGATTAGTGGAAGAGTTTATATGCCGAGAACTTCCCACACCAGTCAGTTGAACTGAAGAAGCTGCTCGGATGAGTAGTGAAACGTCTTCATTGATTACTCCAGTTGTTTTTAGATTGACCTATACTAGATATACTATGACCTGGATGAATGAAAATCTTCATAGTGATAAGGAAGTATTTTATTTTTAAATTCTTCTAAAATTACTCTAAATCCCCAGAATAGCATACTTTTCTCCCTGCATTCAGACTTGTGTCCCTTTGCTATTACAGCCAGTTCAAGTGCAGCTCTTTTAGTTGCATCCTTGTCTAGTTTGAAGCCCTGCCCCCTTTTGCCCCCTCTCCTTCTCTCTCCAACGAAGACCTCAAGAGGTGCCTACTGGCAATGCTTCATGCTAGACAAGAAAGTAACAAAGAGCTGCAGTTGAATTGGCTGTAATAGAGACAGAAAATAAATCTGCATGCAGGAAGAAAGGTATACTATTCTGGGGGCCGTTTAGAATATTTTAGTGATAGGAGAAAAAAAGGTTTACTTATTCTTTAAATCTTTAAAAATCAGTCATTAAACAATAAAACGTTAGGACATGTGAGGGCTAGGGAGCTTCAAAACTACTACTGATCATCCAAAGCAAAGTCCACTTATAAAAACGGTTAGGATAGAGCTGTCATTACGAGCTTACCAGGGTGATCAAAATTAAATTGTCCCTTTAGTGCTTTGCTTTTCTGCTCCGGAGTCAGTATTCGGTAGAAACTGTCTTGACTCAGCATCACCACCTGCTTCTGATGGTGGTCCACCTCATTCTGCCCTAGGAGCTGAACAATCTTCGAGCATACCGAGGACTGTAATAAGAAAATGGGAGAGAAAAGCAATTAGCAAATTTATTTTTGGTGAACTGAACTAAAAGCTTTTATCAGGACATATAGAAGGCATCGCACTAGTGATCAGAAGAACTATTTATACAGTTAGGTCTATAAATATTTGGACAGACAACTTTTTTCTAATTTTGGTTCTGTACATTACCACAATGAATTTTAAATAAAACAACTCAGATGCAGTTGAACTGCAGACTTTCAGCTTTAATTCAGTGGGTTGAACAAAAAGATTGCATAAAATGTGAGAAACTAAAGCCTTTTTTAACACAATCGCTTCATTGGGCTCAAAAGTAATTGGAAAAATTAAAAAAACTGAAAATAAAATGTTAATTTCTAATACTTGGTTGAAAACCCTTTTCTGGCAATGACAGCATGGAGTCTTGACATCACCAGATTCTGGGTTTCCTCCTTTTTAATGCTCTGCCAGGCCTTTACTGCAGCGGCTTTCAGTTGCTGTTTGTATGTGGGCCTTTCTGTCCGAAGTTTAATCTTCAACAAGTGAAATTCATGCTCAGTTGGGTTCAGATCAAGTGACTGACTTTGCCATTCAAGAATATTCCACTTCTTTGCTTTAATAAACTCCTGGGTTGCTTTGGCTGTATGTTTTGGATCATTGTCCATCTGTATTATGAAACACCTCCCAATCAATTTGACTCAATTTAGCTGGATTTGAGCAGAACGTGTCTATGAACACCTCAGAATTCATTCGGCTGCTTCTGTCCTGTGCAACATTATGGATAAACACTAGTGTCCCAGTGACACTGGCAGCCATGCACACCCAAGTCATCACACTGCCTCCGCCATGTTTTATAGAGATGTGGTATGCTTTGGATCATTAGCTGTTCCACGCCTTCTCCATACTTTTTTCTTGCCATCATTCTGGTAGAGGTTGATCTTGGTTTCATCTGTCCAAAGAATGTTTTTCCAGAACTGTGCTGGCTTTATTAGATGTTTTTCAGCAAAGTCCAATCTAGCCTTTCTATTCTTGATGCGTGAGTGGCTTGCACCTTGCAGTGCACCCTCTGTATTTACTTTCATGCAGTCTTCTCTTTATGGTAGACTTGGATATGGATACGCCTACCTCCTAGAGAGTGTTGTTCACTTGTTTGGCTGTTGTGAAGGGGTTTCTCTTCACCATGGAAATGATTCTGTGATCATTCACCACTGTTGTCTTCCGTGGACATTCAGGTTTTTTTGCGTTGCTGAGTTCATCAGCGTTTTCTTTTTTCTCAGGATGTACCAAACTGTAGATTTTGCCTAATATTGTAGCAATTTTCTGGATGATTTTTTTCTGTTTTTGCAGCTTAAGGATGGCTTGTTTCACCTGCATGGAGAGCACATGTTTGGTCACAGTAATATCTTCCACATACAAGCCCCCCCCACCTCAAATCAACTCCAGGGCTTTTATCTGCTTCATTGATAATAACATAAAGGAATTGCCCACACCTGCCCATGAAATAGCCTTTGAGCCACTTGTCCAATTATTTTTTAGCCCCTGAAATTAAGTGAGTGTGTTAAAAAAAAAAAGGTTTTAGCTCCTCACATTTTTATGCAATCTTTTTGTTCAACCCACTGAATTAAAGCTGAAAGTCTGCAGTTAAACTGCATCCCAGTTGTTTCATTTAAAAGTGAGGGTGGTAATGTACAGAACCAAAATTAGAAAAAAAGTGGTCTGTCCAAATATTTATTGACTTAACTGAATGTCACAATCACTTATCAAAATCAGTGCTCACCATATGATGTACGACGCCTTTTGCATATAAATGAAAATAAAAAGTGTCAAACCTGTGGGTTTGTAATTATAAAATCAGCAGTTTAATGAAGTTATTACAAACAAAGAAAATGTATATTTTGCAGCTTTAAACATCCTAATCCAGGGCAAGGTTCCTCTGCCAAATAGTATGCATAGTTGAACCACCACAATCTTGAGATCTTAAACTGGGATCGGAGCATGTGTTTTGATGGCTTTGTTCCTGCTGCAGCAGCATTTGATCTACCAAAATGTTCAAGTGACCCCATAAACTGCCCCAGTGGTCATGGACATGGTGTGGAGGAACTTGTGTAGTGTTCATTCATTACAGATGGAAGGTGGTAACAAAACAGGCTGTGCAAGGACATCAATGCTATGGGCAGTTTCACCTACAAACCAGTGCAACGCTTGCCTCGGAAATCATTTGATTGGCACAAAGCAACAATGGGCTTGTATGGGTGGATGAGTTGGAGTGGAGAGGCAAACCTATCCTGCATTCCAACAAATGTGGTTTCCTGTCCAATCAGAATGCTTTCTCCTGAATAGATCTGTATGTATATAAGGATGCAGATGTGATTAGGCAACATGGCTCTTTGGCATTTTGGAATGGGACTATAACACAATGCGGGGGGGGGGGGGAAGTATGGGAACAGTTAATGAAGATTGTGCTTTGTCTGGCATACAGACAACGGCTATGTAGGCAAACCGATGTTGAACAAGTAATAGCTATTAATCAAAAAAAGGTATTACAAATAAAAGTAAGTTAATACACATTCCCTTTTTATTATATTAAACAAATTCATAGGGGGAAAAAACGAACAATACAGTCAATGTTTAAAAAGAGAAATGTGTTCTCCCACCAGCCACTTATATATCCATGAAAGGCATAGAAACAAGAATTTAACGAAGATGTCTGTCTCAGGGTTAACCTCATGGGAAGCCAAGCTAGGAGAGGTATCTGATGTCCCTAGTCTCTTCTGTACACCTTGGCACATCTACGATTTACAAAATCAAAGGCTGACTTCATGCCAAAACACATCAGTGACTTCCACGTGCTGATGCTGGCGTGAGAACCTCTTCTGTTTCACATTAACAGTAAAAACATGTTAAACCTCCCAGTCTTGTGGGTTTAGTTTCCATGCCAAAAATCCTCTCTTCGTATGCTCCCTGTCTCTTCATAAATGCATTACATGTGTCCCCAGATGCCAACGTGTATCATGTTGTACTTGATGATATGGCCTCCCCTAAACGTAGCTTCTCAGAGCATAGTGAGCACGTGCAGAATCACAGACTTTCAAAAGATGGCTTCACAGATCCAAGATGGCAAGTTCTTTTTGCTTTTTGTGACATGGATCAGTACTGTTATAGGGCTGCTAAATTACTCTGCTGGTACTGTCTGTTCAGTACAGGTATGGGATCTGGAATCCCCAAAACCCCATTTTATCCAAATAATCCAAATTTGTATAAATAATTTTATTTGTATTCTGTAATAATAAAACATTACATTGTACTTGATTCAAACTAGGATATAATGAATCCTTATTTGAAGCAAAACCAACCTATTGGGTTTATTTATTTAATGTTTATTAATTAGTAGGTACGTAGATACAAATTACAGAAAGATCAGTTATCTGGAAAACCCAGTGTCCTGAGCACTCCAGATAACAGGTCCCATACCTATATATAAAAAAACAGCAATTAGCCACATTTATTTTTAGGCTTTAGTTCTCATTTAAGCGCCTATAAGCAGTGGTAAGCTATTATCTGTGGCTCTTACATTAAACAAGATCTGCTTATAATATATTTATTGGCAAATGTGTGATTCTTCCTTTATACCAAGAGTAACAAAATTAACTGTGCCATGAGGTGTATGCCCCAGAAACTGACTGATTTATTAAGTGCTAGTGTTAATCATAAACAGGGGCTCTCTCTCCAAAAAAAACCCAAACAATTTATGCTCAGACGTTGTTCGTGGTGTATAACTTGCGGGTGCTATATAAATGATGATAGCTCAGGCTAGTTTGCAAATTAGGGTATCAGACAAGCCATTCATATTTCATTGTAGCTTCATACCACCACATGCCTGGATTCCCCACATAGAGCTCTCTGTAGCTTGGAAGATTCTGGGAGTGTGTCTCTGTGCTGGCATGTAGGCTATGTGAACAGGAGTTGCTTTTCTGCACAGTAAATGAACGGTAGAAGGACAACATAATGACTCCTTTGGGCAACATAAAGATGCACCACAATGACACTCTCTAGCCAATAACATCTCTCAACAAGTTCTCTTTTCTACAAACGACATTATAGGAAAAGCGCCTAAACAAGTATAAATATATGAAATGAACACGTGGTGTGTGGGGTAGCTGGAAAATTGCCATATGCTTGTAAAACAACAATGAAAGGCACATACACTAGGGTGTATATATATTTCCTCCTCCCTTTCACCGATTTCTCTGACTTTTGTCAGGTTGGTGATCCTGTTAAAAATTGCTCATGTACAGGGATCTGTCTAGCTTAAAGGAAAACTATACCCCCCCAAACAAATACTTGAGCAACCAATAGTTTATATCAAATTAAGTGGCATATTAAAGAATCTAATCAAACTGTAATATATATTTAGGTAAATAGTCCTTGAGCCACCATTTTGTGTTGGTGTCTGTGATGCCTTAGCGATCATATGATTAAGTGTCCTTAGTAGACACAAAACGCGTCAGGCCTTGTTTCTTAATTATGGAGAATAAAATGAAAGCTTTTTTACAATTTGACTCGAGCTCTACTACTTTGTGGGTCCAGGCTTGTGCCAGCCACTTTTGATGTTTCCTGCCTTAGAGATCACCTGACCAGAAATACTACAACTCTAACTGTAACAGGAAGAAGTGTGGACGCAAAAGACAGAACGGTCTGTTAATTGGCTCATATGACCTAACAAGTATAGCGTGTCTGGTTTGTGTGCACCATGAATCATATGATCCCAGGAGGCTGCCCTTAATTTTTTTAAAATGTCAGTTTTCTGTTTATGATTACCCAATGGCACATACTATTACAAAAGTATATTATGAAAATGTTTTATTTACATGAAGCATCGTTTTACACAAGAGCTGTTTTATGCAATATATTTTTATAGAGACCTACATTGTTCAGGGGTATAGTTTTCCTTTAAAGTGAGTTCAGTGTCAGACTGGGGTAAAAAGGGCCCCACTGGAAAACCTAAGGCAGGGGCCCACCAGCTACCTCCTCCACACTGCCTGATGCAATCCAGCATTCCCTGCACCGTTGGATGTGCCTAGGCCGATGGAGTTCACCGGGTTTCCTCCAGGTGCTCCATTAGACCAGTCCAACCATTAACAAATTTATAGTAAACCCAGAAAGTTTAGGGAATCTGTTAAAATCACTTAAAAGGAGCAACGTTGAAATAATGACGTACTACTATTTTACTTTTAAACCTTCTATAGATATAACTAATATTTCCCCCTGAAGAAGAATCTTGCAGCTCTGACTCTGCAGAAATTAAAGCAACTGGTAGCCATGATGTAGCCATGCAAGAGCAACTGGAAATGAGCACACACAGCGCCTAAAGTACATGCCACGTTAAAAAGGAATTCTAACCAGGCTCCACAAAATAAAAATGTGCCTTTATTTCTGATACCACACCATGCAGCTTGATATATTATGTATATGCCACTTTTCATTCGATCTGAATGAATGAAGACAAAATGCATGAATATGAACTCAACCATCAGCCCAGAGCACACTGAGCATGTGCAGTGCCACTGGCACACAAAAGATGGCCCAACAAGATCAAAAATGGGAAGCTGCCATGGACCACTTTCCTGTCACCCTATGAAACATTTCCAAATTCTTTTCTATCATGTTAGTTGGTTGAGCAAAATAAACTTTACTTGCACTATATTATTAAGATTTTGTTTTCTTCACTTTTGGAATTACACTGTCACACCAAGCAGGCAGCAGCCATTTTGTGGACACTGTCATTTAGATTGTCACCATAAAATCTTGCATGCGAATGAGGAACCTAATGCCCATACACAGTTTCCTACATAATTATAGGGCAGGGGCGGGAAGGGGCAATGCAAGAAGTGTAGTGACATGTAGGAAGTGCTGAATGGAAAGTCAAAGTAATTGACTGCCCTGCCTCTATGCCTCAGGCATAAAGGTAGGGCAGAGATTTAATTGACAGCTCAGATATTTAAACACCTTTATAACAGGTATGGATGTTGTTTTGAAAAAAATTCTAATGCAACAACTGTCAAAACAGTTCAATTCACAAGGGTTTCACCAGATGCAGTCACCTTAGGACAGGCTGTTTATTAGCAGGCAAACTAATCCCTACAAAATAACAGTCCAGCACTTATATTTGGTGTACCTGTGTTGGGAGGAAGACATCTGCCAGGCAACACCTCAGGGTGTATTGTGACATTCCTCCTAGCTCACAATAACTACGGGGGCAATTAGAGCCTCTACTCTACTATTATAGAATTAGCAGTCATTAAAGGGAAAGGCAGGCTTTCTATTAACATGTTAAACAGGTCCCTCTTGCCGAAATGAACTGGTGCTTACTGCGCTATTCCTTACAGATTATTGGCTGGCAATACAATTGCTATGCAAATGAAGACAGAAGCAACTGAACCACGCACTGCAACCGCACCATTCCTTCTAACTGCAGCCAAATGCTGCAAGAAGAAGACAGGGGTCGGTGACCCCACTCCTGCACTTAACACGGGTAAGCTCCGCTTTTTAAAATTTAATAGAAAATAGTGATTTCTGATAATAATACACCTTTTGTCATTGTCCATTGTATATTGACAAGAGACACTTGTTGAACAAAAGGCAGCCTTTCCCTTAAACACAAATCATTGCAAACTTCAAAAACATGGCAACGTTTTGAGCCGCACAGGGCCCTTTCTCAAGCCAGGCTTGAGAAAGGGCCCTGTGCGGCTCGAAACGTTGCCATGTTTTTGAAGTTTGCAATGAGCCAATAAAAGTCACTTTTTGCATTGACAAAACTGGATTGTGTGCTACAGCTACTTTGGACTTTGTTGCAATTTTACTGGCTCTTCGCAGGGGGCCTTGTATGCTGTTTAGCACCAGATACCTGAAAAGGTTGAAGGAGTAACAGGTGAGCGCTCTAATTTTTTGTGTTAAACACAAATCCTCACTGATTTCTACACCACACAAGGAAGCCTGGCTTTACCACTCCCATGGGAATCACATACTACTAGAGCTAAAATATAATTAGGCCTGCCAAAACAAGCAGATCTATGCTCAATTTGGCCAACTGCATGATGGCTACAAAGTCAATTCAAGGGATAAAGGTATGATGGCTACAAAGTCAATTCAAGGGATGAAGGTATATGGCACTGGCCTAGCCACTCGCCAGTAGTAAATCCAAGTAGAAAAGAATGCCAATACCTGTAGTTGCAGCAAATGGGGTGATCCCAGATTTCAGTGGTGCTATACAGCACTTTTCAAATGATCAAAAACTGCATGGTGGATCACATTATTGTACAACATTGACTGGCTCATTATACAGGAGGAGTACTGCAAAAATAGGGTCCCTGCCCAACAGGATTTTGAAACGTGCCGATATTGGTTGGGCAGGCAGTCGCGAGTGGGCACATTTTATCAACCCATGTATGACTTGCTTAACACAGGCCTTTCAATAAGAATTGCATTAAGAAAGATTATCTCATTTGGGGTGCGGTCGGAAAATCCCAAACAGTACACCTGAAATAAAGGAACCCTGATATGGAATCAAGATGGCGGCCCAAGGAATGGGCAGTATGTATATGGAAAGGACTGCCACACAAAGGCTACCAATAATATGAAACATAAGAACTAGACACAAAGTACAGGTATGGGATACGTTATTCAGAAACCCATTATCCGGATAGTTTTGAATAGACTCCTTTTTATTCAAATTTTTAAAAATGATTTCCTTTTTCTATGTAATAATAAAATAATACAGAGTATTTGATCCAAACCAAGATATAATTAATCCTTATTGGAAGCAAAACCAGCCTATTGGGGTTATTTAATGTATTTTCTAGTAGAATTTAGGTATGAAGATACAAATTATGGAAAGATCCATTATCTGGAAAGCCCCAGGCACAAAGCATTCTGGATAACAGGTCCCATAACTGTACAAGTTTTAGCATTCTAAAGGCTTATTCTTTCAGACGCACATTCCAGTAAACAGATTTTTTTTTCTCGTATTTCTGGTGCTCCATAAGGACAAGTAAAGCAGTAGAATAAAAACAGTGGCATACGCCAGCACAGATTAACACAGTTTCTCTGACTGGGGTGACAGATGGCTAAGATGTCTGGAACAGCAAAGTAGGGGAAGGAACACAACCACCACTTATAGTCCACGGCACAGTTTCTGCACACTGACGTCCACAAGCCTATAGAAACTGCGGTCTGCTGGAGAAGAAACTCAGCAACGGTAATATTATTGTTATCATTTAGGCCCACACCAATAACCCTATGCAGTTAGGCCAGTCAAGGTTATCCACAATGCTCAGGAGCTGGGGGTTTTCAGATAACGCATCTTTCTGTAATTTGGATCTTACCTTAAGGGCTAGTCCACACGGGGAGATAGCGACGCGTTTGCGGCGACAAAGCGCCGCGACCGGCGCAGGCGACAGTTTTGTATGGGCGCCTATGTAAAAACGCCTGTGCTAACCACACGAGGCGATGCGCTTTTCAACAGTCGCCTGAAAATGCCTCGCCAGGCTTTTTCAGGCGACTGTTGAAAAGCGCATCGCCTCGTGTGGTTAGCACAGGCGTTTTTACATAGGCGCCCATACAAAACTGTCGCCTGCGCCGGTCGCGGCGACTGTCGCGGCGCTTTGTCGCCGCGACCGCAAACGCGTCGCTATCTCCCCGTGTGGAATAGCCCTAAGTCCACTAAATAATCAAACATTAAAGCGATACTGGTACATTCCTATAAAAATCATAGGAACGTGTAAGTAACTGCACCTGGAATAGTTCACCTCAAAGCCCCCCCTTAAAGCCGCCCTCAGCCCCGCAAACCTGTGTGCAGCCGACCCGCTGACACTATTAACGGAACTTCCGTGTTGCTTCAGTGACGCTGGGCTGGGGGCGGAGCGATCCTTCCATAGGCTGAAGTTCTGTTTGAATTCATAATTAGTCCATGGAAGGATTGTGCCGCCGCCCCCCAGGGTCACTGAAACGCTACAGAAGATCATTTAGCAGTGTCAGAGGGTCAGGTTAACGCAGGTTTCTGGTGGCTGGGACGGCTTTAGGTGAACTATTCCGGGTGCAGCATTTTCTTTGCTACGGACACGGACCTTTTATAGGAATGTGTCAGTATCGCTTAGTATCTTAGTTTGGATCAACTATAAACTACTGTTTTATTATTACAGAGAAAAAGAATCCCATTCCTGTACATGGTGTCATCTAGAAACACTGGACAAAATTGCATTTGGGCAATAACCTAGGGCAAATCAGTGGTTTGCTTTTATTGTTCTACCTGCAGATGCTTTGAAGGGTGGATATCATTCCTGTACATTGCTAAAAGATAGGGCAGCACTAGGTGGCGAGTATACCTGGTATTAGCCATAGCCCACACAATCGCCTAGCACTAAAGGAAAATAACGTGCATCATGATTGCTCAATACGTAATCCTCCCCTCATCATGCCTCAACCCGCAGCATCAAAAAGAATGAGAAACGCGCATAATGAAGTTTACCATCTCAGGGGAATATTTTTAAAGTCGCATAAACAATCATTTAAAATTGCAACAGCATTCCCACACTGACCTATGGTTTTAGAATAACTTTTTATGTATAAAATTATATTACGTGTCGTTTATTTTATGATAAAGCATAAAATAATTGATGTCATTATTTTACACCACCTCGTTTTAGAACACGTACAATGCAATAGGCCAGATTCAGGTAGCAATGAATTTCAGCTTTAAAAAGCCCTGATTAAGTGACAGACACATATGCTGCTATTAACACTGCTTTATTTTTTAAATTTTTTTTTTTTTTTTAACACACTTAACATATATTCTAAAATTCTTTGCACATCTTTATAAATGCAGGTTATTCGGAAACCCATTATCCAGAAAGCTCCAAAGCTCCCATTATCCAGAAAGCTCCACATTACAAAAAGGCTGTCTCCCATATACTTTTATCCAAATAATCCAAATTTTTCAAAAAATTTCCTTTTTCTTTGTAATAATAAAAATAGTACCTTGTACTTAATCCAAACCAAGATATTATTAATCCTTATTGGAGGCAAAACAAGCCTATTGAGTTTATTTATTGTATGATTTTCTAGTAGACAGAGTAATACCGACACTTTATAAAATATGAATGTACTTTAAAAGTTACCTATAGGTCATGTTGATCATTTTTTGCTGAGAGGTTTGTTTATCTAAGTTAGTTTCTAAACATGACTGTTTTGCCAACCTGACTGTCCCATCTCAGCCCGTCAGTTAAAATTTCTAATGCTAACAGACTCCTGCTGCACAAATATGGCAGCCCCCCTCATACATGAACATGGGGCATCAGACAGGTAACGTAAAAGCATTGTGCAAAGTTATAAGTAGCTTTCAAAGACACTATCATGACACAGACACAATTTAATTGCTGGTGTCCGTATCTTTTTAAGGTATGAATATCCAAAGTACGGAAAGATCAAGTATCCAGAAAACCCCAGGTCCCAAGCATTCTGGATAACAAGTCCCATACCTGTATTTGGTATTATACAACCACAGTGGCATCATGTCAATGCTTATTCAATGTTAATTTTTTTCACATGCTTCTTTATAAGTATTCCCCAAAGTTAAAGTGCATTATGTTTTTCTCACTCTTACATGATGCTGCAAGCTCAGGAATTTGTAAGAGAGGAGATCAAGATGTTTCCATCCTTGAGAGCTGTAAGGGCTCTTACATAGGGGGCATTCTTTTATGAGTTTTAAAAGCATGTTTAATGGATAAAATACATACGGTATATTGCGTTTATATATATATTTTTTTAGATGCACATAAGTGTGTTTTCGTGTGTTCCAAACGCTACACTCTATTCAACTGGTTTCTGAACATGCATCATTTGAAAAGAAACGCAGAATTTTTCATCTGGAAAATGAATGCTCAGGAGTACAGGCAGAACCCTATAATTATCTAAGCAGCACAGGAGCAACTTTAGTCAGTGATCACCGCAGTAATTTTCCCTTTCATTTTTCAATGGGGATTTTTGGGGGTAGTATGTAAAGATGGCATCATGGCAAGTGGTTTTGCTTTTGGATTGTAGATTTTTTAACCTCTGTGAAGGGCATTTAAAGGAGAACTAAAGCTTAACTAAAGAAGTAGCTAGAAATGTTGCACATTATGTTTTGGGCTTCTGTACCAGTCCAAGGCAACCACAGCCCTTTAGCAGTAAAGATCTCTGTCTCCAAAATGCCCCAGTAGCTTCCCATCTTCTTTCCCATGGATTCACTGCACATGCTCTGTGCTGCTGTCACTTACTGAGCTTAGGGACCCACTCACAATATACAGCACACATAAAATAGAAATTTCACAATATAAGGCTGATTAGAAATTAATACAGATAATTACTACATGGCAGCACAGAAACCAGTGCAATTAGCATCAGAATGCAATAACCAGCCCTGTAGCATCAGTTTATATTACAGGTCAATCTTATTTTCTGCTGGATAATTAGTGACGCCACATTCATTTTTTGGGTTTAGTTCTCATTTAAATATTGTTACATGTTGTGGGTATGTGCTTGGCATAGCTCTGCTAAAGAAGTAAAAGTGATCCCATTGTTCCTGTAGAAACACACAAAAACATTTAAGTAACCTCTATTACGATAGGAAATTAGATTAGGAAAGGTTTGTATTGTGACCAACCCATGTCCCATAGTTATTATCCTTGATTTATACTGTACAAACATATTCTGCAGCAGAGATTGTTAGATTGTTAGGACACTGGCCTTTGCCCAAGTAAAGCTTACACTCTAATGGGAAAAGTAAGAAACATGCAAAGTTTGCAAAAGTCTATTGACCCATAACAGGCAGTTATTTGTGATCACATTGATTTATCAGTAGATGCTACCTTCCGATTGGATGCCATAGTTAACTAGTAGCAAGCTTAGCGTCTTACAGTATTTTACTACCTTACTTCCTACAGGATATTTTCATCAAAACTGAATTGCTTGATTTTTTTTGTTTTCTTTTACACTTTGGGAGAATTCTAGAGCACCGAGAAGAAACGCCTGGTGATACAGAGCGCACATAAAAACTCCACAGAAGCAGTACTGGTGGTAACAACAGAGCAGGATTTACAGAAAGGCCATCTCCCATAACCTTCATTTTATCCAAATAATCCTAAATTTTTAAAATGTATTTTCTTTTTCTCTGGAATAATAAAACAGTACTTTGTACTTGAGTCAAGCAGATATAATTAGCAAGTTAGGTATGAAGACCGAAATTACAGAAAGACCCATTATCCAGAAACCTCCAGGTCCTGAGCATTTTGGATAAAAGGTCCCATACCTGCAGTAGTAATTTCTAGATGGCAACAATAAAATTCAGATTTATTAAGGATCGAATTTTAAACATTTTAATTTTCAATTTTTTTTATGGTCATAAAGCTCAATTTCGTATTGTGAATTATCCAAACTCGATTTGAGTTTTAATTCGAATTTCGAGATGTGTCACACTCAAATTCAACTATTCGCCACCTAAAACCTGCCGCATTCCATGTACAAGTCAATGGGAGAGGTCCAGGGATCAATTTGGACATGTAACTAGCCTTCCTGACATTCAAGTTTTCAATTCGAGTTTTCGAATGGGTAAAATTAGTGCGAGTTTTAAGATATTCGAATTTCGTGTATATTGGAATTTAATAGAGTTTAAAAAAACGTTTGTTCTAAATTCAACCTCGAATAAACAGAGGCCCATCTGTCAAGGCTCTTTGTGCTTCACGGACTTTACATCTCACAAACACCGGCAGTGATGACAATTATACAGAAGCATTTGTGATGGCCACGGTCAAAATGCTTCTTGCCTACTATGAGAGGGGTAAAAAAAGCCTGTAATTATTAAAGGGGTTGTTCGCCTTTAAATTAAATTAACTTTCAGTATGATGTAGAGAGTGATATTCTGAGACAATATGCAATAGGTTTTCATTGTATTATTAGTTGAGGTTTGCAAGTTATTTAGCAGCTCTTCAGTTTGCAGTTTCAGCAATCTGGTTGCTATGATCCAAATTACCTTAGCAACTATGCATTGATTTGAATAAGAGACAGGAATATGAATAGGAGAGGCCTGAGTAGAAAGAAGAGTAATAAAAAGTACCAATAACAATAAGTGTGTAGCCTTAGAGAGCATGTTTTTTAGATGGGGTCAGTGACCCCCTTTTGAAATCTGGAAACAGTCAGGATAAGAAGGCAAACAATTCAAAAACTCAAAAAAAAAAAAAAGTGAAAGCCAATTGGAAAGTTTCTTAGAATTAGCCATTCTAGAACATACTAAAAGTCTAAATTAAAGGGAAACTATAGTAAAAATGAAAATGTTATATTAGCTTCAGCATACTGAAATAAGAAACTATCTAAATACAATCAATTAAAAATGTTGTACGGTTTCTGAAATAATCAAGTTTATCTTCACTATTCCTCTCTCAGCATCTGTTTCTCCTCATTTTGTCTATATTCATGAGTTGGGTGTCAGGTGAATGATCCAATATATCTTATAGGGGGTCTCCTTTTGCCTAGAAGATGTATTAGTGCTCACTCATTAAAATCACCAGACATCATGTCTCTCTACATGCAGAATTTGAGCAAAAGGCATTTATTTTGTTAGATTTTTTTTTGTACTGGAATCAGTTATTTGAGTGAGCTCTAATACATCTGCTAGGAAAGGAAGCCCCCCTATAATATATATTGGATCATTCATCTGACACCCAACTGCTGCATGAAGACACACTGAAGAGAACAGATGCTGAGAGAGGAATAGTGAATATAAACTTGATTTCAGAAACAATGCAGAATTTTTAATTGACTGTATTTAGAAAGTTTCTTACTTCAGTATTTTCATTTTCACGATAGTTCCCCTTTAATGGTGAACCACCCCTTTAAAGGAGAACTAAAGCTTAACAAATAACGGATCTAAACATGCTATATACCTTTTGTGTATTGGCTTTCAACGCCAACACAATCCTTTAGCAGGATTCTGATTATGCCCCCGTAGCTACCTATATTCTTATAGTCTAAGATATAATTAATCCTTATTCGACGCAAAACCAGCCTATTGTGTTTATTTAATGTTTTCCTGATTTTCTAGTAGACTTAAGGTATGAAGATCCAAATTACAGAAAGATCAGTTATCCAGAAAACCCCAGGTCACTCTGGATAACAGGTCTCATACCTGTACAGAAAGTTCTTTAGGCTTTAGTTCTTTTCTATAACACCTTAACCCAGATTTGAGTTTTGCTCCTCATTTTCATCTCTGCTCCTTGAGCTTTTATTTAAACTAGCTTAAAGCAAACATTTAACAGGATATCCTTTCATACTTTAGCAGCCAAAAGCTGAATACATGTGCTACACGGAGTATACCAAACAGAGCATGTACAAACTCCAGGAGAAATGTAATTCTAGTGTAGAGCCATGCACACCCAATGGCAGAAACTCTGCCTACTTCCTTACTTCGCATTAATTACAGAAATACCTTTCTCAATCAAACCAGATGTGTTGTACAGGTATAGGATCAGTTATGCAGAAACCAGTTATCCAGAAAGCTAAAAATTACGGAAGGCCATTTCTCAGAGTCCAATAGACAACTTATCTGTAATAATAGTATTATTATTATTATTAATAATAATAATAATAATAATAATAATAATAATAATAATAATAATAATAATAATAATAATAATAATAATACCTGTACTACAGAAGCTTGTACTTGATCACAACCAAGATTTAATCAATCCTTAGAAGAGGTTAAACAATACTAATGGGTTTATTGGATGGTTGTAGACAAAGTATGGTGATCCAAATTACGAAGAGATGCCTTATCCAGAAAACCCGGGTCCCGAGCATTCTGGATAACAGGTTCCATAGCTGTAGTTGTATTCTAAAACAAACATTGGGGGGGCTCATAGTTTGCCATTCTCAATTCTGTGCATGCAACATGGTACTTGCTCTAAATGATGCGGAGCACATATTTAACTAATTTCACCTGTTATTAACCCCCTCCAAACATGCTCCATGCAAGCACACAAAGACCATAGAAAATGGGATATAAGGCAAGTCATACCTATAATTTATTTATTTTATAATGCCATCAGTGTAAGTGCAGTACACACATTTGTACCCAAACATTTGATTTTTAAGCAATTCAATTTATATTTATTTTATATTCTTTTCCTTGAATCCTTCAGAACAGAATGAAGAAGACTAAAAGGGCTGCTGGCAAAGAAAGCTCTCGGCTGATAATTTGGCACTAAAGAATGATAACCATTGCAGTTGGAAGGAACATTAGGATGGCTGTAAAAAATATTGCACAAATAAAGCCAAAAACAAATATCACAGAAGCTATATCTGGGAAAAAAGAACCCTTTTAAAATAATCCATTATATGGACATAGTGTGGCACCTGCAGACAAATCCAGCTAGTTTCACAGAGGCAGCAGATAAGAGCTAGATAGAGTCAAGCAGGTTCATTTTATAGATGTGATGTTGAAACACTATTCAGCAGGAGAACAGGAAGCTATAATGGTAACGGACACATAACCACTGATCAGGTTCACAACATCAAAATAAAAACTTGCATTTGTGCCAGAAAACAGTGAAATGTTTAGTAAAGCACAGAAGTGCATGGGGGTGATTGGAGCAGAGTCCTTTCAGTCTTTCAGATTCATTCTATGTAACAGGCTTTGGAACATATGCAACAAATTTACATCACGGTACAATTTAGGCCTATCCAACTACAGATGCTCCGCTTACCATTTACAGTAGTGGTGATATAAATGCTATGGATCACTCACAACTCCACCAAGTAACATGTTTTAGGAGGCAGCTGAAACCCAAAAATTCCCTAGTGCTCATCCCCCACCTACAATAAAATCTTGTTCCTGGAACCACACATCAATGAGTAGTAACCCACATTAATCATTGGCATTTTAAGTGCCACAGCAGGATTGTATCTGAGCACATGACATTCCAGACATCCATTAGCAAAATAATGGCAGTAAACACCAATAATTTACTTTATCAAACAGTTATTGTTCTAGTTGACCAACACCTTGTTTGGCTTCTTCTTCTGACTTTTTCCAGCTTACAAATGGGGGTCCCCGACCCCATCTAAAAACAAATGCTCTTTAATGCTACACATTTATAGTTATTGCTACTTTTTATTACTCATCTTTTTATTCAGGCATCGCCTATTCATATTCCGGTCTCTTACGCAGATCAGTGCATTGTTGCTAGGGTAATTTGGACCATAGTCCAATTTGATCATGAGAGGACTGCATCAACGTGGTCCTCATTTGACTGCAGTTTTTAACATGCCCAATAGATATCTGCCAGATTTTTCAGCCAGACATCATCAGATGGGCCAGCTGATCAGAGGGCACATCACTTAGATCAATAAGCTGCCTAATGTTTGTTTATGGCCAGCTTTATATTTTAATAAATATATGCAACAAGAGACTTCAAGAAATCACATTTGTCTGGACAAACCAAGCTCACTTAAGCTGGCCATAGATGTAAAGATCTTTATTTTATTTTTTAAAGTTTTTATTTTGCAGTTTTTATAAAACAACAAAAGAAACCATACATACAGAAAAAAAAACAAAAAAACACATTAAAGATCTTTTCGTTATCGTGAGACCACAATTATTTTTTAAATGTAAGATTTGTCCATCAACTAAAAAGACAATTTCAAGCGATATTGCCAGGAAAACTTGAGGGTAGCTGCCTGCTTGGCCCTCCAAACATACTGTAGATAGATTGCACTGGGACCTGGCCGATCGATTTTCTGACGAAAAATAGTAAGATGCACGATCGTTCGATTCCCACTAACTTCACGATAATTTGACGGATTGGTTGGATTGCACTGACATCGATCATTCACCAACGAAAGATTGTTGCTTCTATGGGGACCTTTAATGGGACTGTGGTCTGTCCAAACTGCCCATAAGCACGCTGATTTTATAAACTGTCGATCTGTCAAACTGTTTGCTTAGAGATGCCCACATAGACAATCACAGTTCAGATGTCAAACAGCAGAAACAAAATGAAAAGGAAGCAAACATCATGCATCTGACCAGCCATCCCAGAAAAGGAATGCATAAAGTAATATATTAGGGGGAAATGGGAATTCCAGAAGCCCCCAGATATGTCCTAATCGGCTTTAGCTGCAGATTAATCCTCATTCTGCACATGCGCACCCAAGGCCACCTTCTCACAAGTTCACACAAGCGCTTCCTTCATGCTATGCACACAGACACTCACAACCAGATTTTTCAGTTCAATTATACATTGCAACATATTTTGGCCCTAACGTAAAGATATTATATTCTTCCCATGAGCTTACCTTTGATCCTTGAAATTGTATTAAGCAATACATTATAACTGCCTACAGACCAGTGAACAGATTATGTAAACTGTGTGTTACATTTTAAACACCGGCCAAAGACCACCAGTTGTATACACACTTAGCGGAAGAGAATATATAGTATCTGTGACATGTAAATGGGTTGTAATTTATTATCAAACTGATAAATATTTAGATGCTTTAGATGGGGAGATAAGAAAATATAACAAAACGCTGTTTATAGGAATCAAAAAGTCAGCAGTTCTAGCAAAGTCGATGCAACATCTTCTGCAGCCAAGGAACCAGTACAGCAAGTTTTCCAGCATTACAGACTTGGTCACCGTCACATAAACGCAGTTAAGCAGCATCTCCAAACGTAAGCAGCACCACAGACCACACCAATAATGGCTAATCCCTGTGCTAAGCCTCAGATTTAGAAGTTGTTAGTGGAACCTGAACAAGTATTCATTTTACATCATGAAGACTGAGCAAGCTTGTGAGAAAATACAAATGGTTGGATCTACTGCTGGGCTGAGTTGAGTGAAGCATTGCAGTACTATAGAGTAGAGGTAAAGGGCTTGTAGAACACAGACATTTCCTTTGGCTAGGTCTTACTCGTGCCTTTAGCCACTAGGATACTGGTAAGTGAACCCTGCTTGAAGGCAGACACTGATAAAGGCTTATTGCAACACTTTGATATTATTTACAAAAAAAGATGCTAAATTGCATTTACCCTCTAGAACAGTGCTGCACAACTTCTGTGGTACAGAGGGCCGGAATATTTCTGGCCTACATAGTGGAGGGCCGATAATGGCAGTCAGTGTTGATCACTCCCTGTTTTTAAACTACACCCACTTTAACCCACAAGATCATGTCTATATTAATGGTATTAAAACACCAAAAAAAACAAATGGTTGGTGCGTACTGCAGGGATATCACTTATTACTCATATGTGAAACAAGTTTAGTAAGTCATATTAAGACATACCCAAAATAGTTTAGTGTAAAAATAAAAAAAAATTGTAAATAGATAATGTTTCTAATATAGTTAGTTAGCCAAAATGTGATCTATAAAGGCTGGAGTGACTGGGTGTGTAACATAATAGCCAGAACACTACTTCTTGCTTTGCAGCTCTCTTGGTTTACCCTGACTGGTTCAGGCAGTAACCAATCAAGAGACTTGAGGGGGGTACATGGGTCATATCTGTTGCTTTTGAACCTGAGCTGAATGCTAAGGATCAATTGCAAACTCACTGAACAGTTATGTGCCATGTGCCCCCCCCCTTCAAGTCGCTGACTAACTCAGAGTTAGAGAGCTGAAAAGCCGGAAGTAGTCTTCAGGCTATTATGTTAGACATCCAGTCACTCCAGCCTTTATACATTACATTTTTGCCTAACTATACAAGAAACATTTTTTTATTTTTCACAGCCTATTTACCTAGTTTTTATTTTTACACTGAACTGTTCCTTTAAATCCATATGCTGCCTCCTCCCCCCCTGTGGCTAACACTGCACCCCCAGCACATGATTAAACACCTTAAGGTGCCCCTAATAATAATTTTCAAATGCTAACAAACCCCAGAACTAATACCAGGCTTATGTTCCACAGACAGAGCAGGGCATACACATTCAGAGTATGGCACACACTGGGAGCATAGGAAAGGCAGAGTATGGCACACCCAAAGAGAATAGGGCAGGCAGAGTATGGCACAGACAGGTAACATGGGGCAGACAAAGTATGACACACACAGGAAGAATAGGGAAGGCACAACTGAGTAGGAGACAGGGAAATCTATCAGGACCACTTTTAGATGTGCTACATACAGTGACAGTGCTGGTGCTCCATTAGCATTTTGTAGAAAGTGTGAAAAGGTGAACAATGTTTCAGTGAGACAACTTTAGGCGACTATTGAAAACGCATCGCCGCATGTGCATTAGCGCAGGCGACTTTGCATTGTAACCCATGGGGGAAAACGCCAAGGCAGTTCGGGGAGATAGTTGCTCAAAAGATTAGTCGCCAGGTGACAAAATCTCCCCGAATCTCCTCGTGTGGACTAGCTCTTAACCTGTGCCATATAGCCGTTTTTCAATTTCCGCCATTGCTCCACAGCAGCTTGTTTATATGAACTATAGTAGTGCTTCTGAAGCAAACAGATCCGTTTTACCAGTGCAGGGCAACAGTACATGATATTTTCATGAAAAAAAAAAAAAAAAAAAAAAAAAAACTTACATTTTTTGGTGTTCCTTTAAGGTGGCCATACATGCTACAATTACAATCTTTGCTGGAAAACATCTTTCCAGGACAGATAGATCATTTCAACTCACTCGTGAAGAGTTGAATCGTCAGACATACAGGTAGAAACAATAAAATTCTACATGTATGTGACAATTCAGTTCTAAAACAGTGGCCGATATTCGGAAGCTTTCATAGACACCCGATCAAAATTACAACCAGCCCGATCAACGAGCCAACTGACATCCAAGTCTTCTTTCGATACCAGTCGGCTTGTCTCCCGCCATACACGTACTAAACATTTACGAACATTTTGTACGATAATTATCAGTGAGTGTATGGCCACGTTTACTGTATGGAATATGGCTTTCCCATAATTTGGTGCTTTTATGGATATCAGGTTTCCTTACTTGTACTACAAAGGCAATAAAGACCAATAATGGTTAGTCTAGGTCATGCACATTTATTCTTGGACCTCCAAAATAAAGCTACTCCCTACCCTCAGCATTGCCACAAGCCAGCAGATAAACGCTATCCTATGAGCATGCCCTTCGTAGCAAAACTGCAACACAGAACAGAAGAGACAGTACACAACAAGAGTGCTGCAATTATACAGACAGAGAGCACAATTGGGACAATATTTAAATATATATTCATGATATTTAAGATTCGGAAAACTACTTTGAGAGAGAAAGGAGACTCTCAAACAAATGTAGCAAAGTTTACTCCACTTCTAGAAACCAATAGCAACCAGTCCACATCCACAAGCTACATTGGCTTGCCAGCTGTTTGAATGGCATCCTATAGTTCAGCAGACCTGGCACATACTGTGTGAATGTTATTATAATGCCAACATGACCATTTAAAAACATGCAAACTTGGGGTTGTTTCCCCAAACTCACAATAATATTGTTTGAAGGCACAAACACAAACTAATGTGTTGCACTACAACCCTAAATGTTGTAGTGCAATTTTGAGGCAGAGATCGAAAGTTATGTATTTTGATTTATTTTGTTGCTTACGACTTGGTACAACCACACAGATGAGGACTCACCCAGCATGGGTTTTTAGAGGGGAACTTTTTAATGAAAATTTAATATAAGCGTCAGTATACTGAAATAGGAAACTTTCTGAATAGAATCAATTAAAGGTCCTGTACTGTTTTTGAAATAATCAAGTTTATCTTCACTGTTCCTCTCTCATCATCTGTTTCTCTTAATTTTGTCTGCATGCAGCAGTTGGGTGTTAGATATTCATTGACAGTTAGATTCAATATATCTTATAGGGGGGCTTCCTTTCCTATAGCGGATGTGTTAAGAGTTCATTCAAATAACGGATTCCAGTACAAACAAAATCTAACAAAATCACTTGCCTTTTGCACAAATTCTGCAAGTAGAGAGACAGGATTTCTGGTGATTTTAATAGAGTGAGCTCTAATCCATCTTCTAGGCAAAAGGAGCCCTCCTATAAGATATATTGGATCTAACGGTCAATGACTATCTGACACCCAACTGCTGCATGAAGACAAAATAAAGAGAAACAGATGCTGAGAGAGAAATAGTGAAGATAAACTTGATTATTTCATAAACAATGCAGATTATTTAATTGATTGTATTTAGAAAGTTTCTCATTTCAGTATGCTGAACAAGTGTATCAAAAATTGTACAATCTGTTATCATGCATGAATGCCCAACTTGTAAAGGTCTAACTGACTGGCCCACAACAATGTTAGCAGTTACAATTCCTATCTCGTCATAAAACCTGGAGAAGGCTGTAACACATTTTACATAAACACATTCATGTACTTTTAAGCGTTAGATCAGGCCAAGCCCTCCAGCTGCTGAACTCCCAACTGTCAATTTTGTACGGCTCTGTATTTATGGTTAGGGGCGCAAATGGGACCGGGGGGGCCCACATTAGCTGAATTGGGGAGGATCCCTGCCCTGATCATTTCTTGATGTATTTTCCCACGCAGGAAACCGCTTTAATACCCAATAGTACATTTGTGACATGAAATTTGGTGTGCTCTTACCAGGAGAGAAAAAACAAATGTTGCAAAGAAGTTGTGTGTAAGATATAGTAGGAATGTACGTTACCTTGCAGACAAGTGTGACAGGAGGACCACTAAAGCAAACAGGGACTTCACACTGCATTATGCACCTGTGTCATGTAACAGTGTGAGTCTGCCTCCAAGCACAGTGGCCATAACACAAAAATCCTTACACACGTCCAACTGAACAGTGAAGCTTCTTTCTACCAGAATCAGCTCAAACTACAGTAACTGGCAAGTGGTTGTACTTTAGCATATTTGCAGCCAAGTACAAATCTTGGTGAAGTGCTAAACTTGGTGGGCGATTTTAAACTTATCCAACATCATATAAAGGAGAAAAGATTATAGTATCTTTTTAAGATCAGCTTAAGTGTTCATGGAACAGCATTCCTTAAATGAACCACAACCTTGATGATAGGTCATATTGTCTTTTGGCATTGCCACCTACACAGCCTATCATATCATCACTGCTGTAACCTACACACACAATATTGAATTTCTAGCACCAGGGATATCTTACAAAATTTTTTTTTAACAAACAAGGGTTTGCAGAGTAAGAATAGGAATAGAGGACCTTACTCACAAGAGTTTACAATCTAAAGGGTTAAGGTAGAATGGGATTATAGAAACAAATTGGTGATATATGATGTGATGCATTAAAGGGGTGGTTCACATTTAAAGTAACTTTTAATATGTTATAGAACGGCCAATACTGAGCAACTTTTCAATTGGTTTTCATTATTTATTTTTTAGTCATTTGTCCTTTACTTTCAAATGGGCGTCAATGTCCCTTTCTAAAAAAACAGATGCTCTGTAAGGCTACAAATGTATTGTTATTGCTACTTTTTATTGCTGAGCCTTCTATCCAGACTCTCTCCTATTCATATTCCAGTCTCTTATTCAAATCAATGCATGGTTGCTAGGGTCATTTGGGCCCTAGTTACCAGATTGCTTAAAATGCAAATTGAAGAGCTGCTGAATAAATAGCTAAATAACTCAAAAACCTTCAATTATAAAAAAATTAAAACAAATTGCAAATTATCTCAGATTATCACTCTCTACATCGTACTAAAAGTAATCTCAAAGGTGAACAACCCCTTTAAGTCTGATTAATCAAAATACATTTAAGAAGCTTCCCTATACAGGTGCATTTGAAAGTTTGGAAGTGGGAAATGCTATCTGGGGGAGATTAGTCGCCCAGTGACAAATTGTCTCTTTTTCGGGTGACTAATCTCCCCACAATGCCTTCGCCAGAAGAGGAGATTTGTCGCTGGGCGACTAATCTCCACAAATAGCATTGTGTGCCTCTACCCTAAAGAAGATACCCTGCTCTACAAACCTACCTTGCTACTTAAAAGGGCTGTTAACCTTCCGACCCTTCTTTCAGTTCAGACTTTCTTTTTCAGTCAGTCTATTTTTGACCATTTTTCTGATATTGACGTTTCATTTTTCATGTTCTTATATCCTTCAAAAGCAGCTTGAGGGGGGAGGGGTCAAAGACTCTGTAACTGTACTAAACTGATATAAGGACTATAAGCCCAGTATTCATATGAACACACTAACAAGTACAAGTAGATGTAAGAACAGTGCCCATAGACAAGCACAGCTAATTTTCCAACAAAGCCCATGGTCCAATGGCTCCAGGCAAAGGAAATCCAGCAGCAAACACCAAACCTAATTCAATAGCTCAGACCTGACAGTCACATCCTTTATCTAATAAATGCATGGAGGGAGGAGTAAAAATGTTCTAAAGTGATACATTAGTTGATACATTTGTTATTTTTGGCCTCCTGAGCAGAATCCCTGAGCGTTATTAAAGGCGACTGTTATAATTGATAAAATTGTTTCTAATATTTCACTGATGCTGCTGAGAAATATCTCAACTAATGTAGCAAATTGTAACACTTCAAAGTCAATTCAGGAAAAATGGTCAAAAATGAAATGTGGAAAGCAACCCTTATTTGGCACAACCCATGAACATTTTTCATGCTTATGTTGCTCTCCAATTCTTTTTACATTTGAATGTTGCTCACAGGTGAAAAAGGTTGGGAACCGCTGCCATATTCCTACTGTTTCTATTCACTGTACCTAGAGGTATGTGTGTTGATTTTTTTTTTGGAGGAGACAGGGTGAGCGCATGTATATATATATATATATATAGTAACTAAGTGCCACTGTCACAAGTATTGTTGGGACAGAGCAGAAAGTTTGGCAATGGGGTGTGGTGGCAGTGAATATGGCTCCCCATTTATCTCTGGCGACAACTGGTTGGCCCAAACCTACACAGGTAAACCCCAACAGAAATCTAGAAAAGAACGGATGTACGCTACATTGTTTCTGACTGCAAGACTCTGAACCAGGGCCATTTTAATAAATGGCCAAAAGGGACATGTCACTTTTGCCCATCATCAAACCTTTCATTTGCTAAAAATGTTGACTCTATATTGGGACAAATGTTCATAACAATGGCTAAATCCCCATTATTCACACTAACAAGTACAGGCATAGAATTAAGCATGAGATTAATAAAGCAGTGTCCATGGACAAGCAAAGCTAATTTTTCAACAAAGCCCACGGTCCAATGGCTCCAGGCAATAAAATCCAGCAGCAAATACCAAACCTAATTCAGTAGCTCAGACCTGACAGTCAGGTCCTTTGTCTAATAAATGCACAGAGGGAGGAGTAAGAAGTCGGTGGGTTGACTTGACCTAATTCTAGATTGCATCACCGTCATCACAACGCAAGGTAACAAAGGGAAACCCAGTTCTGCATAACAATGCACAGCAGTGGCTTTACATGCACCACCATCACACATTCACATGCTAATCGAGCTCACATTTTGTATACTCTGCCTTGAGGTACATGCACGGGGGCGAGATGTTATTTGGATTCCTTCAAGACCTGCCGTCCCAAGATTGTCTACACCCCTCATCATGCTTTTACCTTTACAGAATTTTAGGAGTTGTCGTCCAGCAACATGTGGGAATTCAAGGTTAAGAAACAGGGTTTTACCAACCATTATCTGACCAAAAGTATACAAACACCTGCTGAATTGTGCTTCAGTCTGACAGTCTGGATTTAGCAAATGGTAGAACACTACCAGCCTGAATGCATAATGCCAACAGTATGGTATAAAGGTAAAGAGGCTACAGCATACAATAACATTGGAGATTAGTCCACGCTTCCTTTTTAGTGGCAATTGGTTGGGGTAGGTTCTTCTGTTCCAGAATAACTCTCCCCCCATCCCACCCCCATGTACAAAGTGAGGTTCATACACAATGGGTCTGTGGACATGGGAGTGGAAGAACTTGACTGGCCTACAAAAATCCCAACTGAACACATGGGATAATATGGAACCCCGTCTGCAAACCAGGCCTGACCACCAACATCAGTGTACAACATTGATTATATTGCTGGTGGAATGGAAGGAATTATTGCCCCTTCCGCTTGTTATAGCAGCAAACAGACTATTGACTTGGGATGCATCCAGAGATACAGGTAAAATCAGACACAATCTAGTAACCAATCAGTGATTACCATAAAGTGATCCAGAACAGTTATTCTAAAAGCAACTGCCTGGTTGCCATGGGTTAGGGTTACTGAAACCATGTATGGTATGTATAAATGTATTTATGTAGCAGGATTGTGTATACAGCTAGTATGCCAATTAAAAAATAAAAAAGAACTCCTTGATGTTCCCAGCATCAGCCAGATGACAGAACGCACAGATTCAAGCCCACAAGGCAGTGACGCAAACTGTATGAGAGCAATAAAAGCCAACAGGAGGCCCTGCGTCACAGGCCAGTGACTCAATGAATGAAGCAACATGGCTGCCCCACCAACCAGCTCAGTGACAGTAGCAGAAGGTGAGGTACATGGTTGTTATGAATGAATGTGCAACATGAAGATCACACCAGGGAAATGGGCTACAACTTCCAGTTAATTATTGATCTGATGACAGGGGAGCAGGTGTATCAGGATGCCTATGGGCTTATGAGGAGACCTATGTTATAAGCCATGTGACCTTTATAGGCAGCAGCAGCAGCACGTGGAGCACAACCAGAATGGAACAGTAATGAGAAGTGATAATGTCAACCAGCAGGACTTCCCTACATTTCATTTGGACTTCACTTCCCAGCATTCCCTAATGTGCTTCTCTAACAACTGGAAAAGTCGGAAAACTATAACTCTTCCCCTGGATGAAAGGCGTATTCACCTATATATCATACACCGAGAAAAATATCTATACGGCCGTCAATAAAAAATGTAATCTGATTTCTTTCCGATATAAACATTTCCCCACATGGATACTATAAACAATATTGACCCAATAACCAGTCGGTGAGATGCCACCCCTATATTCCGCTGCCAGTGGTGCCTCCCACGTCCCTCTCGCTCATGCTGCTGCCGCACACTATGATGGAATTCCACTTCCTTGCCAATAGCCATTTGGGCACGGGGCAGCCTATTTTGCAGCAAGGCCGCTGAGGTGGTAACAGTCGAGTAGCGGCTGTGTGTAACCTTCCTCCTCCATTCTGTGCCAAAGAACAGCTGGAGGGCCTCAGATTCCCCCATTGTTCTAGAGCAGACAAGGGACACCCATTGTTCCATGCCAGCCTGCGCTGTACACCCCCCCCCCATTATATGGTGATGGCTCAGTCCATGCGTGACTCGGAACACATGAAAGCCGGGATAGGGGAGACTGGGAGCCACGCGGTCAGCTTCCCTGGCTGGCGGGAAACGGAAAGTACGAGTAGGGGGACACACACATATTATATGTATACAAATAAAGCCAAGCAAGCGGGTGAGAGTGACAAGATGGGCACATCCAATCAGCACGCCGCTCTCTCCCCCATGAAGTCCCCCAGTTCGCTAGTAGTATCGGCTGAGCCCCAGCACAGGCTACTGAGAGAGAGGAGCGCACGCTTACCTTGCCACTGGCCGTGCCGCCGCTCACCCCGATCAGGAAGGACTGCCCATTCTGAGGAGAGTGTTTGGGCAATGCCTGCTCGCTGTCCCCAGCCATGCTTTCTCTCAACGTGTGTGTCTACTCCCACCTTTCTCTCTGTCTGACTCACAGGCTTCCTTCTATCAGCCGGACTGCCGCTCCTCCTCTCGGCTGTGATGTCTTGCTCTCTTATTTGAGGAGTCGGAGGGGGCTGGAAATCTGGCCCCTGTCACTGCGCCCCCACTGTGCTCATTAGTATGTGTAGGCCCAGTGCCAGGCTGCTGTAAGGCTGACCAATCACACTGCCAAGCGCTTCTTTATGCCCAGCTCACTGCTGCTGCCACTCCCCAGCCATGTGCTTGCTCTATAGGCTATGTGCCTTACACTTACACTCTAAAGGTGGCCATAAGATGTCACAATTGTAATCTTTTCTCTATAGGCTATGTGCCTTACACTTACACTCTAAAGGTGGCTATTGATGTCCCAATTATAATCTTTTCTCTATAGGCTATGTGCCTTACACTCACTCTAAGTTGCCTCACAAGGAAACTGCGGGCAACTAATCGCCACGTGTGATTAGCGCCGGCGATCTTTCATTTTAGCCAGGCGCAGAGTGAGTGAAGGCGTTCGGGGAGATTGGTCGCCGCAAAGTCAAGGCGATTAGTCGCCAGGCGACTAAATCTCCCCGAAATCGCACAGTGTGCTCCTACCCTAAAGGTGGCCATTGATGTCACAATTATAATTTTTTCTCTGTAGGTTATGTGCCTTACACACACTCTCTAAAGGTGGCCATAGATGTCACAATTACAGTGTTTCTTGCAACCATTGGTTCATTTTCAATACAGATGTGTTAGAGCAGAATCGTCAGATATAAAGGTAAAAACAATAGAATTCTACCTGTATCTGATGATTCAGCACTAACAGTGGCAGATGCTCAGGTACCATCAAAATTCTCCTGCCAGTACAATCAACAAGCCGACTGATATTCAAGTCTTCTGCTGATATTGGTTGGCTTATCTCCCACCATACACACACCGAATATTGTACGAAAAACTTGTTTCGTACAATATTATTAGTGCGTCTATTGCCACCTTTACTATCATTATACCTTCTAACATTCCATGGTTTTCCATCTGTTTTTTCATTTTTTTTTTCCAAAATGGTTATTTCAATTATCTTTACTACTACTTCTACCTGCACATTATCTTTGACAATATATATAGTAAAACCCCTATTTTACATTTTTCAGGGGACCAGGAAAAAATTATGTAAAATCAGGGAAATGTAACTCTTTTTTTGAGTACTGAAAGGATATAAGCACAGGAGTCTTTTTTACTTTGCGATACAATATTTACCGTGTTAATAACAAGTTTAAGCTTTGAAGCGTTAATGTTACACTATGGGGGGCATGCGCAAGGCCTCTCTGTCAATCACATTGTAAGACGGGAAATTGACGACTTCTCTTACCGCCTGGCGTGTCTCTCAAAGAGTCCTTGTGCACAGGAGCGCACTTCCAGGTTTTGTGGCCTGTGTGATGCTGGTGTTATGACGCCGGGTGTCGTGACGTCACAAAGAGGCGCCGGATTCGAACTTTGGCAGCAAATCATCTTTAAAAGCCCACTCCACCATTTTGAAAGTGCCTAAGCTGGTTTCAGTTTTCTGTTCCTTCCTGTTTGTTACTGTAATCCCAGGGGCGTAACTACAGAGGAAGCAGACCCTGCGGCTGCAGGGGGGCCCAGAAGGTACAGGGGCCCCCATGAGGCGCTCATTGATGAGCAATTTGAACATATATTGGTAAAACAGGACAAACACTGGATATGTCGGGGGCCCTAAAATTAATTTGCTGTGGGGCACAGCCAGGTCCGGACTGAGAATTAAAATAGGCCCTGGCATTTCAGGTACACAGAGGCCCAATCAGCCCACATAGAGGCCCAAATAGCCCCCACCAGCCCACTAAATACTGACTTTCTATGGCACTTTATAGCAGCCCCTCTGGCATTTGCCAGAACCCACAGATTGCCAGTCCGGGCCTGGGCCCAGCAACATCTAGTTACGCCACTGTGTAATCCGTATTCCTGGTTTTTGACTCCTGCCTGACTTCTGACTCTGATTCTTGCCACCTGCCTCAACCCCATTGCCTGTTTCATGACCACGTCTTGTCTTATCCTGCCAGAACCTCGTTTACGGACATTTTGTTATACCCACTTCACCCACTTGGTTTCCGCAGCAGAAAGCCCCGGGGGCCCCAAAAGGGCGTCAGTGAACACTGGAATCCACAGGGATTCTCTGTGCATGAGAGTGTACCCATCACCGTCCAAGATAACTGAGAATGAGAACGTTACACACATACACAACCTAAAGCAATAAGTGATTGGTGCAGGACTGTATAAGGGGCAGACTAATAGGAATTGACCATTTACAGGCAGAACCAAGGCAAAATATATATCTGGTTAGTATTTTAAACCTGTATATTTCACAAATAATAACATTCATAGAGGGAAAAAGCAGTTTTTGCGTACATCAGGACAAAATTTTGATGCATAATCCGGGAAAACATTATCATTATCAGGGAAATGCACCCATTGAAATGCATTATAAAATGGTGGGACCACAAAAATGTATAATGTGGGAAAACTTAAAACCAGGGTACTTAAAATCAAGGTTTCACTGTAACACATATATTATAGCTAATTCATATTAAACACCCTTTAAATGTGTGGCAGCTGAAAGTGTATGCAAAAGTGTGCAAAGAACCTCTCATGCCCTCTAATGTACTCTTTGTAATTGTGTTAGAAGACATTATGGACAGATAGGGAATCTTTTTTCCATAAAAGAGAACAATGCGCCAGAGGCCACCCGTTAAGACTAGAGCAGGGGTCCCCAACCTTTTTTAACCGTGAGCCACATTCAAATGTAAAAAGAGTTGGGGAGCAACACAAGCATGAAAAATATTCTTGGGGGTGCCAAATAAGTACTGTGATTGGCCATTTGGTAGCCCATATGTGGACTGTCAGCCTATGAAAGGCTCTACACCTGGTTTTTAATGCAATTTAAACTAACCTTTAAGCCTGAAATACAAATATAACCATCTGCGTTAAGACCGCTGAGAGCAAGTCCAATGGGTTGGTGAGCAGCATGTTGCTCGAGAGCCACTAGTTGGGGATCATTGAACTAGAACAGACAGAACATTCATATGAAGCAGTGTAGGTGGTTCTTTACAGTGAGGACAGTGAGGTTGTGGAATGCACTGCCGGGTGATGTTGTGATGGCAGATTCTATTAATGCCTTTAAGAGGGGCTTATATCAAATGCTATTGTGATAATTAAATCTACAAATAGTATAGATATCAGTATTTATAATTTGTATACAACCCTTTTCAAAAAACAACCATACCCCCCACCCCACGTAGACCCCTCCCCCCCCAGCATAGCTGCCCCCGGGGAAATGCCCCTAACTTTATACTTACCCCTTGGTGCATGCGCCGCTTCGCTGGTCTCCCACTCAGCTTACCGAAGACCCGGAAGATGCCTGAATCTGCGCCGAAGGGTAAGTATAAAGTTAGGGGCATTTCCCTGGGGGGCAGCTATGCTGGGTGGGAGGAGGGAGGGGTGTCTACATGGGTTGGGGGGTAGGGTTTTTTTTTTTTAAACGGTTGAATTCTCCTTTAAATGTGTAATTATGATTGTAGCCTTAGACCTGGTAATGTAAAAATAGGTTACTGAAGGGACACCATAAAATCAACATCCCAAATCCACAGACAAATCAGATCTACGTTAGACATACACAAGTCCAATCTCCAGAAATGGGCCGCAATAATCCCGGAAGCAGATAATGCAGACATTCTTCAACTTCATACACGAGTTATGAAGAAGTTACCAGCCAGCACTTACCAGGAGATGGCTCTACAAACATTACATCAGACCTATCTAACCCCCCTAAAAAGATATCATATTGGCACAACAATTTCAGATAAGTGCCTAAAATGTGGTGATGCCAGAGCAGACTTAATTCATTGTTTATGGTCATGCCCACGTATTCAAGAATTCTGGGGGGAGGTCGCCAACTATTGGAACAATGTCTCTGGGAAAATAATGTTACCTACAGCAACATGGGCTATATTCAGTAAATCTCCTTCTGATACCAACATTTCCAAACCAGAAAAAGCTTTGGCTGACCGCTTAGCAGCGGCTGCTAGAAAAGCGATACTCCACAAATGGCTATCGCAATCCGCTCCACCTATATCTTTGGTGTTACAAAAATTACAACACATCTTTCATATGGACTGGGTGGAGACTTTGACAGACAAAGAAAAACGTACAACAAAGTTCATTGACACTTGGTCCACCTATATTAACACATTACCGCACGCCACCAGACAATTAACCATACAAATATTTCAGTACACTACATGGTATGAATCGGAATTACTACGTGGAGCTGTACCTGTCCAGGAGGCGGACCAATTGCTGTTGAACACCACAATCTCACAGACCACTATGGAGGCCCCCAGGAGTCACTACCTTAATAGATTGCTACTGCATCAAGGTGCCTGTGAATGAAAATTAATAATTTAATACCATTACCTACAGAGTTTTAGTTGATGCAGGTTGTTCATAAAGCTCAATTCTGGAGATGGAGATATTTTGTGATTCTGTAATGGTCACTTTGACAAGGTGCAGATATGTTAATTACTATCTTGAGTTCATATTCACTTGACTTGTTCTGACAATTATTTGTTATTTGTTATTTTATTTATTTATTTATTTATTTTTTTGCTATATGTATAACCTGTGTACATAATCGTCAAGTACAACAGAAATAAAAACATTATTGAAAAAAAAAAATAGGTTACTGTCCCGACTCCCCACATCAAAATCACTTTAGGGCCCCTTATAGGAGAACATTAGTGCATCAGTCATTCAGCTATACAGTCAGCTAAGAATATGTAGGACCCCAGACAAGTTTCCACCCCAAATCTCACCAGCTGTTTTTTCAGGTGTATCTGGGAGAGCAAATATGCATCCCCCCCAATTCTTTCCCAACAGACTTTCAGGCTGAGCCACCGCCCCACATATATGCCCCAACTTAGACATCAGATTTGTAGGAAAACGGGCGATAGGTGCTAGTAACACATATGAATTTAGGGCAATTATTTGCATAATAAAATCTTTCCAGTATTGCATTCAGACATGTCCCAGTTATGTTTACCCAGGCATTTGGACACATGTATATCTATCACTTTGACAGCTGCAATGCAAACACGTTTATAAATGCATGTTTAGCCCTTTGGGTACATTTCCAGATACCCCAAAGCAAATCAGACACAAACATACAAAACTTAAATATGTTGAGTTAAATATTGACTCAAAAAAACTAAACACAGAAAAATCCAGTACTTTGGCACTTAGATGAACATAAAAACCAATTAAGGGGTTGTTCACCTGTGAATTCATTTCAGTGTGAAGTAGAGAGTGATTTCCTGACTATTAGCAGTTTGTTTTCATTTTTAATTATTTGTGGTTTTTGAGTTATCTTTTTTTTTATTCAGCAGATCTCCAGTTTGCAGTTTCAGCAATATGGTTGCTAGGGTCTAAATTACCATAGCAACCATGCATTGATTTGAATAACAGACTGGTATGTGAATAGGGGAGAAACTGACAAGAAAGATGAATAATCAAAAAGTAGCAATAACAAGAAATGTGTAGCCTAACAGATCATTTGTTTTTAGATGGGGTCAGTGACCCCCATTTGAAAGCTGGAAAGAGTCAGAAGAAGAAGGCAAATAATTAAAAAACTATAAAAAAATAATTTATGACAACCAATAGAAAAGTTGTTTACAACTGGCCTTCTATAACATATGAAGGTGAACCACCCCTTCAAAAGACTACAATCCAAGGTTTTAATTAAATTTTCCCAAAAGATTTGCACAAAGTGCCCCCATACCATGGGTGATCCGTGGGCTGCTGCTGCCTGAGGCATCGACCCTGATGACGCCCCCCTCTCCCGCTTCGCTCTTAAAAGTTTAGCATTAGAGCGGATCAAAAGGGGCGGTATCGCTAGTGCAATGAGCACGTACTGCGCTTTCTGCACTAGCAGAGCCGAATTTCCGGTTTAAAAACCGGAAATTTGGCTCTTAAAGTTACAGGAGGCGGCTTTTTGCCACCCCTTGTAACTGGCCATTCACTGCCGCCTGAGGCAAGGTGCTCACCTTGCCCTGCCCCATACACACCACAGAGACCAACAGCAGCTACAAGCAAAAGTGAATACTGAAAGCGCTGCACCAAGAAATATGCACTAATTATATTGCAAGGCAGAAAGACCTGGTACATTTCAAAATATACCCCCGCAACCAATATTTTGTCAGTCAATTTTTTGTAAAAGTAGACATACCACTGAATGCCAGATTTTACCATAACTTTCTACCAATACTTATCTTTCACCAGCTTTTTGCCAAATCTAAATTCTTTTTGTTATAAAGCACAAAATGCACATACATATTGACCAAAAAGTCATATTTACAGCACCATATCTCCAAAATGCTCGAGAGTACAAAGGAAAGATTCCAGAATATAAAAGCAAGGGGACTTCTTGTCATGTCATGGCTATGACAATTAATCTCTTTTTCTATGATATAATGTTGCAGTTGATTTAGTGACAATATGTGATTGTATCTAGTAGAATCCCGATTGCATCTATTTCTCACTTTGAATAACCTAAAATTTCTGTGTGATCAGTGCTAAGTGGCTTAATTAATTAATTGGATTTATGGGGTGTGTTCTTTCCTTGTATTTCTTAAGGGCAGGGCCGGAACTAGGGGTAGGCAGAGTAGGTATGTGCCTAGTGCGCAAAGGTGGAGGGGCATCAGGCACGTACTTACTCCTACCCCTAGTCCGGTCCCTTCTCTGCCGACTGCCCACTTGTTCTTATCTGTGCAAGTACGCATGCGATGATTTGCGCATGCGCAGAAGCGTAGTTTCGCATATGCGCAGAAGCGTCTTTATGCGCAGAAGCATCTTTTCGAGCATGCGCAGAAGCGTGGAACCAGCCAGCGCAGCAGCCGGGCAGGCTGCTTAGGGCGCCTGCCCGGCTTGGCCCGGCTCTGCTTAAGGGCTCTTACAGACGAGCGTTTTTAACTGCGCTCCATGCCTCAGCCGCATCGGAGCGCAGGAGTAGACACACTGAATTGTTTTCATTGGTGCTGTACTCACACAGACACATGTAAGAGCCGAATGCAGGAAAAATGCAACATGTTGCATCCCAACCTGCGTTCAGCGTTCAAGCATCTGTGTGAGTACAGCCCCATTGAAAACAATTCAGTGTGTATGCCCTGTAGCTGAACGCATGAAACCGGAATGCAGGGGATCGCAGCTAAAAACACTTGTCTGTAAGAGCCCTTATACTGCATGGAATGGTGGAGCTGCAGTGGGGGAAACAATTCCCCACACTCTGGATTGGGGAACGTGTTAGTTAACACCCAGTTTCTACATCACATGCATTCACTTAGGGTTCACATGCATTCACTTAGGGTTCTTTGGGTAACCTCAATGTTTGTAGATGTGCGCCCCCAGTATGGCGGCTTGCACTGTGTGTAGGAACATGATGAGGGCAATCACAATACTCACAAGGGTGGCTCATTTTTTAAAGGGGTTGTTCACCTTCTAACACCTTTTCCAGTTCAGTTGTTTATAGATAATTCACCAGACATAAAGACTTTTTAAGTGAAAAAAACTTACTGTAATGTAATCTGTTGTTTATGATCAATAAAAAGAGATAAACCATAAAGACTTTTTTTTCTATTAGTTTCTAGTTGTGATCATTGAAGTGGTGCTCTGGGAGGGAGTGGACTCTGTAACTGTTCTAAAGGATACATTAGTTGATATATTTCTTATCTTTGTCCCTGCTGAGCAGAATCCCTGAGGCAGCTATTAGAATTGATACAATAGTTGCTAATATTCCACAGATGCTGCTGAGAAATTGATCAACTAATGCAGCAAATTGTAACAGTTCAAAAGTTGCATCTGGATCACTGCACTGCCAACTGAAACACCATAGGGAGAAACTTTAAAATTACATTTTTGAAAAATGGCTAAAAATAAAAGATGGAAAGCTATTGAAAAAAAGGTTTTTATTTCTTGTGAAAAAATATCTGAAAACAACTAAACTGAAAAAAGTTTTTGGATGGTTAACAACAACAAGCCCTGTAACTGGCACTATGTTTCCCCCATCCAAAGTGCACTCTTGTCAGTCCTCAGCTACAGTGGGGGAAGACAGATGCCCTTTAATATAAGCTAATTATTATCAGCTAATCAGCTCTGGTTTCACTGGATTGCTAAATGGATTTTGAATTGCTACCCTTGTCAGTTACATAATCTAGTTTGATGCACAGACTGACCGAGTGATTGGTGAGATGTATAAAAAGGAACATGGAAGCACGAGGATATTTTCATAATTTGTTTACAAGGACACAGGAGAACGTGGCAGTGCCCACATGCAGGCCTCTTTATTAACACAGACAATGGACAGATTAAATTAGAAATAAAATGTAAACTGGGCTTGTTTACTATAAACAGACTGCATGTAAGAGGTGACCTTATTCAGAAGTTTACTTTAATCAAAGATCAATACAAAGACTTCACTGATGAGGGTTTTTTCCATATCCCAAATTGTGCAGGTGTGTATGGTACAGCCATTCGGAATGGAAGAAAAACAGTTACACCAGAAGTATAGAACGTGACAGGGCAGGCTTTGAAATTATTTGCCAAAGGAGTTTGTGATGGCATTTTGCCAGTCCGCTGCCTGAATGTATGTGTGTGTGCTGACAGGTACAGGATCAGCCAGTCAGCACCAGTGCCACTCTAAATTCTATTGCTGTCCCCCATATTGATGCTGTTTGCTTGAAACTCTTTGCAAAACTCTCCTGCCACCAAATGCTCCTGACCACCTTTCTGCCACATACTGTACAACCCACCCCAGCTGATTACTTAACTTACCTCCTTTGTTCCATATTATACCCCTCACCCAGTCGCACTCTACACAGCTGCCTATGCAGCCTACACAGGGAGGCCCATTTATCCAAGTCCAAATTTATCTCAATACATTCTGAAACAAAACTCAGACCAAATCTGCATAGCTTTTTTCTCCTTATTTATTAATACAAAATTTTGTTTGCGGGAAAAAAACCTGAAATTATAAAAAATACAAATCATACCAATTTTTCGGCTTTTCCACCAGAAAACTCAGATCTTTTTCGATTTTTGGCCAAAAACCACAAAATCTTCGGATCATTGCACGAGTGGGACTTCTTCCACTGAATTATATGCAACCTCGGCAGATCTGCCTGGATTTTCGGATTCTGACTTTTTCCATTCTCGGAGTATAATAAATCCTGAAAAAAAATTATTTTGTTTTTCCCACTAAAAATTTGGACAAAAAACACAATATTTTGGGGTTTTTGACATTCAGAGTTTAGTAAATAACCCCCTACACTAGTCCTAGCCCTGGACAGTGTAAACACAAAGTGGATTTTGGTGTGAAAATGTTTCTGCATTGAAATCCACATGTGTGTTGAGAGCCATGTGTTGGGTTGATCCCATGTCTGACAACACACACATTGAGGAGGTGAAAGACGAAGCAAACTGGCATTTATACACCAGCAGAGAAATTGACCAATCTGCCATTGGCCTCAATGACCATTGTGAGTAAAATATGCCCTTTGCAAACAGTACATTAAAGGGGAACTAACAGTACAGAAAAGTAGTCAGACAGATCAGCAGGAGAGCAGGGGGCTAGGCTTACAGAACTGTCGGAAACCATTAAAAATCATGAAAAGTCTGCATATTTTTTAATTGATGTATATTGCAAAGTTGAAATTATGTTTACTTTTCAAAAAGCTCAAGTTATGTTTTTGTGGCATTCCCCTTTAAATTAGATAGGTTAGATTAGCACATTAGATAGCACATTAAATTAGCACCCCTTAGATAAATTAACCCCACAGTAAAGGACTGTCAAGCACCCACACCCAATATGATAAACAGTTGGACGATTAATTTGACATTTACATGTTATTGTGGTTACACCCCATGATGATGAAAGATGGGCAAGCAACATGAATAAAGTGTGCCCCTATGTAAATATATATTTTGCATGAATTATAGGATAGGATATAGGATGTTTGAGTGGTGCATATGTAGAAATACGGCATAATGTAATAGCTTTATGTTTTCTCCAGATCTGCTAACCCACGGTCACCAAAAGGATGTTTGCTTTTGAAACAGCTGCTTTCTGTTGATTGAGTAAAAATGGGTTAGTAGAAGTGGAGCATTGCTGAGATGAATGACATAAATCCTCCATATGTAATACAAGGCATAAAGTTTGACCAGGTGCAGTAACTTATAGAAACAATAAGATGTTTGCTGTTAAACAGCTTACCTGTACATGCTACTTCCTGCTGCTTAGTTGACTTTGCCCATATAATATGAATTATTATTAAACAATGTGAATATCTGTATGTATATATATATATATATATATATATATATATATATATATATATATATATATATATATATATATATAAAATGAGAATTGTATTGCACAAGAACCTATTTAAATAGAATTGAAAATTTATTAGGCAATATATTGGGAATATAGTAGGTTAAAGACAAGAACTTTCTCTTATCTAAAAATAATATAAAAAACATTTTTATTTACCTTTCTCTGAGGAGATAAGGTAAAGGTTTTGTTTTAACCTACTATATTCCCAATATATTGTGTATTGTATTTTTTGGTATTTTTCTCATTTGGATATATGAACCCTTGTAAAACTATGGACGCTGATTTTTTTATGGACAATTTTATTGGACTGTGGCTACTATTCCTCGTGGACATTTTACTTACTTGGACTCATTGTTTCATTATATTGAGGGGTGGGGTTAATTTGTGATCAAGATTAAGAAGGTATTTGGCTCTATACATTAAACACAGGGGAAATCCCTGTTCTGTAAGTATTTCCCATGTGCTTGAATTCTCTATAGCTTGCTAAAGTCGACTCCCAGCACTATGATATTAAATAGAGTGAGTATTGCCAACCAGCCTCTTATCCCTGAAGCTCCTGCTATCAAGACATGCACGTCAGTAGTACAAATGAGCAGGGTTACTTTAATTCTGGGGATTTTTGTAAGTGCAGTAGAGACATACAACACAGGAGTGGCTCAGTGAAATATGAACCTGTACGTTTTTTAGTTACAAGAAGTTATTGTGCAAGTTACAGTAAATTGTGGTTTGTGTGAGTATGTGGTCATTTCAATTACAGAGTAACCTAAGAACTCCAAAAATAAGAAAAGTGATAGACTTGGTAAAAGAAAGCAAAAAAAAAAAAAAAGTAGAGGGAGGAGAGCTTGATAATCCAGTGTATGTTAAAGGGGGTGCTTCCACCCCTTCAATAAATTAACTTTTAGTATGTTATAGAATGTCCTCTTCCATGCAACTTTGCAATTGATTTTCATTATTTATTTTTCAGTGTTTTAATTATTTGCCTTCCTTTTCTGCCTCTTTCTAGCTTTCAGATAAGGATGACTGACCCCAGTAGACCTGTTGTTTTCTGAGGCTGCAATTTTGTACTTATTGTTACTTTTTATTACTTATCTTCATATTAAATCCTTCATTATCAAGTCATTCATATTCCAGCCTCTCATTCAAATCATTGCCTGGTTGCTAATGTACATAAGACCCTAGCAACCAGATAGCTGCTGAAATACCAAACTGGAAAGCTGCCAATCAAAAAGCTAAATAACTGCAAAACCACAAACATTTAAAACCGAAGACCAATCTCAAATTGTCTCAAAATATCACTCTCTATATCATACAAAAACTTAATTTAATGGTGAACACCTCTTTTAAATATAAGCAGGTTCGGACTGGCCTGGCGGGAGACTGGGAAAAAACCTGGTGGGCCGCAGCCAGACTCCATCTCCTGATATTTGATTTTTACAAAAAAATTAATTTTCAGTGCAGCGCCATCTGCATATGCAAGCTGAGCAATGTCTGTGCGCGCCAAGCTGCGCGTCACAGTGGGGGGGGGGCAGAGGGGTGCCCTGGACAGCAATCCCGATGGGCCCCCGGCCCCCCAGTCCGACCCTGAATATAAGTATGGGACCTGTTATCCAGAATGCTTGAGACCTGGGGTATTCTGGATAATGGATCTTAAACTAATTTGGGTCTTTATACCTTAAGGGTCTACTAGAAAATCATTTAAATGTTAAAAAAAAACCCAGCTGGCTGGTTTTGCCTCCAATAAGGATTCATTTTATATTTTTTATTATTACAGAGAAAAAGGTATTTATGTAAAAAAAAATAATTATTTGGATAAAATAGAGTCTATGGGAAATGGCTATGCTGTAATTCTGAGCTTTCTGGATAACAAGTTTCTGGATAATGGATCCCATACCTGTATTTTATACTTTTCTCATTACTAAGTATTGAGAAGAAAATATACATATAGGAGTCTGAGTACTGAGTCTGAGTGAAGGTTATCCAGGGTAAGCACATGGATTTAGTAATAGGTAAGCATGGGCTGGGAGGTGTATGTGAATAGAAAATCACAGGCTGTTTGTGGGAGTAAATATGTAAGCACACTATGGAGGGAAGCAGGTAAGAATTTATAGACTTAATCAGGGAGAAGTGTTTATTAAATAAATGGCCAATCCCTAATGAAAGTGGTTACAGAGCACATTAAACTATTTGTCAAAAGCGACAGACTAATCCATCCTGAGAAAATGCTGCTCCTTTTCCAAATTACGAGTAAGTTTAAGAGTTTGAAGGAACCTGCCCACTGCCTGCATTAAACTGGGTTTTCAAAAACTCACAATACATTAGTTTGCCCACAACCAACCTACAAATACCAAGGGGAGCAGTTTGTGTGATAATAAGTAACATTTTCTCTGATTTTTAACTTTAAATATTGTGACATGCCATGCATATACATTGGAATGTCTCATGAAGAAATATACAGCATTTTTTTTTGGATGGAAAGCTTGTTTGGAACAGCTGTTTCTTTCACCGTTTATTTGCATTTAACCACAAATTGCATCATTTCTCAGCTCACGTAATAACCTTAAGTGGGGCTCCAAAATAGCTGGCTGCAGCACTTGAATAACATAGGCAGCTTTTTAGTTATTTATGCTTTTAACTAAAGAACTACTGGATTCAATAACTACAAATTCCACTGCTATAGCCTTTTTCACTAATCCCATGAAAGAAAGCTGAATATCAAATGGAAAATTAGTAGGGAACAAAGTGACTTTTCCCCTTGGCCGCTCCAGCTGGAAGCACATCTGGCAGGCAATAAGGGGGGAATAAGCAAGGGCAGGTCAGTGAGAGAGCTCTCTGTCTGGGACATTGTTATATACTGTATATATGAGATACATCAACTCCTCATAGTTTGTAGCATATCATAAATTCAATACAGGGCCTACTGTGCAAGTCATATGTAATTAGTGTATGTGTATATATTCACGTACATATTCCAGGCTCCAGTAATTAGCAGTACAAATATTTAGAGTATAATTGCAACTGACATACAGACTGACTAATAGGTTTTGAACTTTTCAGGACAACAGCTTTCATACAGGTAAGGGATCAGTTATCCACAAATATATTATCCAGAAAGCTCTGAATTATGGAAAGGCCATCTCACATAGAATCAATTTTATCCAATAATGAACATTTTTACATATTATTTCCTTATTATATAATAAAATAGTACATTGTACCTGATCCAAACAAATTCATCCTTATTTGAAGCAAAACCAGCCTATTGGGTTTATTTATTGTTTAACTGATTTTCTAGTAGACTTATGGTATGGTATTCCAAATTATGGAAAGATCTATTATCTGGAAAAACCCCAGGTCCCGACAGTAAGAGACTAAACACAATAGTACATTTGTTCCAACACCTAAATGGAGCCTGGCATCACCTTCTTTCTTGGTGCACTTTACCCCTTGCACAAATGTGGTTTCTTATCACGAACCTTAGTCAAAAAGTAGTCAAAATCTCCTGCTGCTCTGTTCCCTGTAGTGAATTCACAGACAAGAACTAGAAGGGAAAGTTTGGGAACAAACTTCATGTTGGTTTAAAAAGCATGTGAACTCACTGAATGAAATCTGAGTAGGTGTTGTTGGCTCCACTCAGTTTTTCTAAACCTTGGACCACAGTCATATAGTAAAAAACACTGTACACATTTTGGGGACCCTTTAATAGTGTCAGAATGGCAGCAATATAAATTTCCCGCTGAAAGACAACGAGTGACATCTGATTGACGGTTGGTGGCTGCGCCTACTTTTTTTCTAATCTTGAACCGCAATTACCTGGTGACTAGCTCTCAAAGTTTGGAGATCCTGGTATTTATATTCTAGTATTTATATTTAAAGAATGGCAGCAGTTTAAATATAAACCAATGAAAGTCTATAGGTGAAATCTGGTTGGCTGTGACTTTTAGGGAAATGTAATCACCCAGTGACCAACTGTGCAAAATTTGGCGACTGTGGCGTGTGAGAATGGTAGCAGTTAAAATTTCCCCACTGAAATCAAGGAAATAAGTGTGATTGGCTGGAAAAATTGTGGTATCGGGAGTGTTGCCCCAAAAAATATGGGGGAGGAATCACTTCGAAAAGCACAAGCAACCTGCTCCGCTATAGGACAAAGAAGTGTGGAGAGTTTGGGTGCTGTACCCCTAAGGAGAAGCATTTAGAAAATACATTTGATCCAAATTAGGATATAAATAATCCTTTCTGGAGTTAACTTTTAGTATGTTATAGAACAGCCACTTCTAAGCAACTATTCAATTGGTCTTCATCATGTATTTTTTATAGTTTCTAAATTATTTACCTTCTTCTTCAGACTCTCCAGATTTTGAATGGGGGTCACTGATCCTATCTAAAAAAAAAACTGCTCTGCAAGGCGACAAATTTATTATTATTGCTACTTTTTTTTTTTTTTACTCATCTTTCTATTCAGGCCTCTCCTATTCATATTCTAGTCTCTTTTCAAATCAATGTATGGTTGCTGGTTGGACTCTAGCAACCAGATTGCTGAAAATTGCAAACTGGAGAGCTGCTGAGTAAAAAGCTAAATGACTTAAAAATACACAAATAATGAAAACTGAAAACTGATTGCAAATTGCCTCAGAATATCACTCTCTGCATCACACTAAAAGTTAACTCAAAGGTGAACAATCCCTTTAAAGTGTGCAGGTGCCCTCTGTTCTGCGCCCTTGTGGCAAATTTTAGAAATGTTTACCCTGCTTGTTGTACTGAAGAAAGTTAAACAATTACATGATATTGCTGTGGCGAATACTTGGGCCTTTGCCTTGTTCTGGAAGGTGCTTGTACCGTTTACTTGTAGACCATTGTGTGCCTCTTTCTTGCTGTGGAACATGGTAAAACCTCACCTCGCCTCAAAGCAGGCACTCATTTTTGGATTTCTGACTTGGAGGCATAAAGCCATGTGTAATGCCAAACAGAGCCCCCTGCAGGCTGCCAGTTAACATAGGGACTAAAATAGCCAATCACAGCCCTTATTTGGCACCCCCATGGAACTTCTTTCATGCTTGTGTTGCTCCCCAGATCTAAATGTGGTTCACAGATAAAAAAAGGTTGGGGACCTCTGTTGTAGAGCATTCAAAAACCTTGTTCTTAAAATGTCCAGTCCACAAGTGTAACAACATAGACTCTAACTAACCACTCCTTTGGTATTTATACACATTTATTTTGATAAACATGACTTAAAGGAACAGTAACACCAAAAAATTTAAGTGTTTTAAAGTAATAAAAATATCATGTATTGTTGCCCTGCACTGGTAAAACTGATGTGTTTGTTTCAGAAACACTACTATAGTTCATATAAACAAGCTGCTGTGGAGCAATGGCGGAAATTGAAAAACGGCTATATGGCACAGGATAACTAATGGATAACAGATAACACCATTAGACAGACAGAGCTTATCTGCTATCTGCTGTGTAACTTGAGCCTTTTCTCCTTTGAATGGCTGCCCCCATTGCTACACAGCAGCTTATTTTTATAAACAATAGTAGTGTTTCTTAAGCAAACACAGCAGTTTTACCAGTTCAGGGCAACACTGCATTATATTTTCATTACTTTAAAACAAATTTATTTTTTGACATTACTGTTCCTTTAAATGCTGATCACAGTTCCTTGGAATCCTTTGTAAAGAAAAAACACAAAGTGCTATACAGACACAATTATAACATCAAATTGAGTAAACTAAATACCATGCATTTCCAAAAGAATATGCTCCATCCTATTTGTGTCTGCAGTTCTGTGCTTTTCTAGGAGTCGGCCCTTCTAATATTTCATCAGAGATGTGCTAAAGGCACTGTTGAATTTCACAAGCACCAAGCATTCTGAGTTGAGCTGTATATTTCCACTGTCAGTCCCTTACACAGCGACCTCAATCAGCACAATTCACTTTCACTTCTCACTTCCAACTCTTCCTTCTTCCCACAATGCATTACAACTGTATGAAAGGGGATTTTGTTGCAGAGGCCACATTAGAAATTTCATTAAAAGCACAGGTTCACTGCAACCCTCCAAACACAATGTAATGTAACATTTGGCAGGAAGCTAAGCCACAATTAGTAATGAGTAGCATGATATGTTCTTTTGTTTTGAAAAGGTTAATTCACTGGACCACTACATGACTGCAACACAATTATATATAATCCAAGGACCAGCAGCAGTTTATTTACAAACATAGTTTCTACATTATATAACTGCGGTTACCCATGGCATCACGTCAGCTAGAGTTACACAGAATGCTCAGAACCTGGGGTTTTCCAGATAAGGGATCTTTCCTTGATTTAGATCTCCATAACATAAATGTACTAAAAATCATTTAAATATTAAATAAAGCCAATATGATATTTTTGACACCAATACAGAATCATTATATCTTATTTGGGGTCTGCAGGGTCTGTTTCCTCTCTAGTGTTCAAATCCCTCTCTTGCTGCTTTCTATTTCTTTTAATAGACATGCTCACGTCTAAAGGTGGCCATACACGGATAGATCCGCTCGTTTGGGGATGTCGCTAGGGCCCAGCGATTTCGCTAGGGCCGACTTTCGGCCAGATCTCGATCGGGGAAGCCCGTCGGGGGCCCCCATACACGGGCCAATAAGCTGCCGACACGGTCTGTCGGCAGCTTTTATCGGCCCGTCTATGGCCACCTTAAACCAGCACACGGCACTATGTAACCGCTTTATAACTTAATATATGTCCCTGCCTAAAAAGTCAATTTAAATCTACTATGAAGTTATGTCAATTAATTCTATTAGAAAACACACTTGGCTCTCAGCACACACACTTTCTACTTTATTTATTGGTGCAGAACAATATTCCTATGTTTTGACTGTTGCCTTTATGGCTGCAACTTCACCTATTTAAAGGTAGGACTACATGGATGTTTTCGGCGTGATCTGTTGCTCTGCAACAAAACGCTGGCATCAGATTGCATGCGCCGCAAATAAGATAAGTGAATGCATTGTCGGAAGGTGTAGCAGCGTTGATCCGACGCGACTGTCAGATGCAGACGCAGTGTGCAGCACCTGCATCCAACAGTCGTGTCACGTCGGATCAACGCTGCAACTTCATCAGACATTTCCATTACTTACATTATTTCCGTTGCATGCGATTTGACGCCGGCATTTTGTTGCAGGGTGTCGGATCCATGTAATCAGGGCCGGAACTAGGGGTAGGCAGAAGAGGCAGCTACCTAGGGCGCAACGATTGAGGGGCGCTGAGCAGCTGCCTCTTCTGCCTACCTCTAGACCGGACGCACCTTATAGCCAGCTTTCCCGCTCCCCTTTCCATCACCCGCGCAACGTCAATACGCACACACGCATGTGACGTCACTGCGCATGCGCATAAAATGTTACAGCCCATACGCGTGCAGCCACAGGAGGAGTCGGCGAGTGTCACCGCGCCACCGATCCACAGGAGAAGAAGGGGGCGAACTGGCCGGCTGGGTTGCCTAGGGCGCCCGGCCGGCATGGCCCGCCTCTGCATGTAATCCTACCCTTTAAGGAGAATTCAACCCTGTGGGAAAAAAAACCCGTACCCCCCACCCCAGGTAGACCCCCCTCCCCCCAGGCTAACTACCCCCCCATACTCCATACTTACCCCTCGGCACAGATTCTTCCAGCGGAGTTACACGAATCTGTCTTCTGACTGGGAGATCTGTATTTCTGTGCATGCAAAGTTGGAGGAGTTTGCCGGTTTGCGACAACTGCGGATGCACGGAATTACAGGGAAATTGCAGATCTCAGCTTACCAAGGAGCCGGAAGATGGATGCGTGCAACTCAGCTGGAAGAATCTGCGCCGAGGGGTAAGTATGGAGTATGGAGCATCTCTCGGGGGGGGGGTAGTTAGCCTGGGGGGAGGAGGGAGGGGGGTCTACCTGGGGGAGGCTGGTCTACCTGGGGTGGGGGGAGGGCTTTTTTCCCCACAGGGTTGAATTCTCCTTTAAACTGAACAAGTATTAAACCCAAAGCTTTCATGGCAAATTAGCAATGTGGTTAAATGCATGCTACACCCAAGCAAGCTGAACCATGCATCTAACTACATTTATTTCTGCAATTGTCTTCTATTAAAAAAGAAAACAACCAGTTGTAGCTGAGTCACTTACGCTTGGTTTTGTGATCATTCACTTTTTTCTTTGTAAGGGCAGGACTACATGGCCGATTCAGCCGCGATCTGACGCGCTGCGCAAAATCACAGGCGTCACGTCGGAAACAAGATAAGTAATTCAATTGTCGCATAGTGTAGCAGCATTGATGCATCCGACAGTCATGTCGCGTCGCATCAACAATGCGACACGATCTGACGCTGCCATTACTTACCTTGTTTCCGTCACATCCGACGTGACGCCTGCGATTTTGTGCAGCGCATCGGATAGCGGCTGAATTGCCCATGTAGTTCTGCCCTTAATGGTAACAGAGGAGATATTGACACTAATAAAATTATTTTAAAATTATTGACATTTGCAATTTGTGTACATACGTAGCATAGCCATAAATCTGCTTACAAAGTTGATTGCATTTATCTTAAAGGAGTGGTTTATCTTTGGGCCAACTTTCAGTATGTTATAAAATGTCCAAGTTTTAGCAACATTTCAATTGGGCTTCATTATTTTCTTTTTTTATAGTTTTTAAATGATTTGCCATTTTCTTCTGACTCTTTCCAGCTTTCAAATAAGGGTCACCGAGCCCATCTAAAAAACAAATGTATTGTTAATGCTTCTTTTTATTACTCATCTTTCTATTCATCTCATTTTCATATTCCAGTCTCTTATTGCTATTATGCAACTGCAAATTGTCTCAGGATATCACGCTCATACATCCTACTAAAAGTTAACTCAAAGGTGAACAACCCCTTTAATGACCTTAAAGGAATGGTTCACCTTTAAGTTATTTTTTGCCAGTACTAAGCAACTTTTCAGCTGGTCTTTATTGTTAATTTTTTATAGTTTTTTAATTATTTGCCTTTTTCTTTCATCTTTCAAATAGGGGTCACTGACCCCATTCAAATAACAAATGCTCTGTAAGGCTACGCATTTATTGTAATTGCTGCTTTTTATTACTCATCTTTCTACTCAGGCCCTCTCCTATTCATATTCCAGTATCTTATACAAATCAGTGGGTGGTTGCTGGGGTAACTAGGACCCTAGCAACCAGATTGCTCAGATCTGCTGAATAAAAAAACTGAATAACTCAAAAACCACAAATAATAAAAAATTAAAACCAATTGTGAATTGTCCCAGACTCTCACTCTCTACGTCATACTAAAAGTTACTCAAAGCTGAACAGCCTCTTTAATGATCTTGTATATAACTTCACAAATGTCTGAAATATCTATGATATTGCCTCTTTCAGTACAACTGGAACCTATAGGAAAGTTAATCAAAGTTGTCTGCTTCTCTCTTTTGTATTTCTTTTCACTTATCACAGGCAACCACACAGGCAATCACACAAGGAATACAGTTTATGGCTCTGTTTGTAGCACCTCCTTACAAGTTGACTATTCCTATGTGCTGTACTAAGGTTTCTTTGTCTATTTCAAGGGATAATTCCAACAGAACACCTGGTTTCGGATTTTGGAGAGGACAATATTTGCACTCCTTGTATGCCCATTCCTTTTGTAAAAGGAGCAGATGAAAACGTTTGCACTGTGCAAAGCAGGAGATTGGGAATTCTCTGTTTCTCACAGCCCTCTAGTGGATGTACAGTAAATAGAAGGCAAGAAGAAAGCTTCTATGTTCTCAGCACAATGCTTTATTTGTTACAAGGCAGTTTTTTTAACAGACACTTCTTTATGAATTGTTTTATCTTTGTTAGTGTATATTGACATATTTGAGTTTAGCAAAGCTGTATGTTAGAATTATTCTGGCACAAAACGCATCCAAGGAAATATACATTAGTATTGTTTGATTTGTTGACTTTTAAAAATAAATGTACTGCTGTTTTAACTGTGAGATGACCGACTTTAACTTTAACAGATACCGTCACCATCCACTGTGAAATACTTGCATTCCTTTGCCAACGCTAATACTTTGTTATTGGTGGCAACCCCTTGTCGATGCTTCTCTTTCTTTATACATATATGCGTTTGTCCTTCACAACACAAAGCACTTTTTAAGGGTCAGGCCACACAAGCAGATTCAGGGAGATTAATCGTCCTGAACTGCCTTCCCCCTACCCTCTGCCGGCTAAAATGAAAATCGCACACGCGGCACTTCGTTTTCCGAAGTCGCCCAAAGTTTTCCTCGTGAGTCAGTGGTAATCAGATTGTGCTCTGGGCCAGCAAAGTGATTGAATTCACTGGAGGGGTGATATATCTTGTATCACTTCCTCCTAAAAGGCAAACTAGAACAAGAAAGCTTTTTGGTGTTAAATTTTTTTTTTTACAAAAGCCTTACCTTTTCATGAATAAAGCCTTAAAATGTGTTTTATGGACACCACTTTAAACTGTTCAAAAGATACCAAAACCAAATATGGGGCCGATTTATCGAGGGTCGAACTTCGAAGTAATGGGAGGTTTTTTTTTTAACTCCCATAACTTCGAAATTCAAATAAAAAAAGTCCAACTGAAATTTATTTAAAAAAAACAAGTTTTTTTATTTTGGGTGAATAGGCTGTATTCGATCATTCGAATCGAAGTAAGATCGTATTCGTACAAATTAGATTCAAAATATTTTCAAAAAAAAACCTTTGCTTTTTCAAAGTGCACCAATTGACTCCAAATAGGTTCTAGGAGGTCCCCCATAGGCTAAAACAGCAGGTTTTAGATGGCGAATGGTGAAAGTAGAAGTTTTATAGAGACAGTACATGATAAATTTCGTTATTCAAATTTTCTAATTTTTGTTTTTCAAATTCAAATCGAATTTGGACTATTCCCTAGTTGAAGTACACAAAAATAGCTCGAAATTCAAATTGTTTTACTTCAAATTTTCACTTCGACCCTTGATAAATGTGCCCCTAAATGTTGAGTCAAATTTGAGCAGAAGGGGTAAACAAGGCAAATGTGTTTGAAAGATTACTCTGTCTAACAGTGGGCTCCTAGGGCACCAAGACTGACCATCTGAATGTACATACGCACTTCCGAACCCTGCCGCACCCACTTCCAACAGACACCCAGCCCTAATCAGAGTTCTGCAATCTCTTACATAAACAGTATCTAAGAGATTATCTAAGAGACTGAGGCTGCTGAGGTGAGACAGGGGACTTTGGCCCAGAGAGGTACCGCAGTTGGCCAATCCCACATTGTTCTTTCTCACCTATACAAGAGGCATAGCTTGGATAACTTAAATTTGTCTTTCTATTGTAGGAAAAGCAAAATAGTAAAAGGCATATTCTGCTTGAGATAAATTGTTACAATGTAACTGTAAAACATGTGTAGCGCTATAGTAAACTGCTTTATGAGAGGGCAGTTTACGATATTTTCCTTTGTGGGCTGAGACCACAGATGAGCTCTCTTTCTCAGGGGTAAGCCCTCGTAGTGGGGTGGAGGCAGGGTGTAGTGTAACTGTAACTGTGTGCGATGCACAAGAGATTGGGCACCAGTAGTTTTATTTGCTTAAACAATGAACGGAGTTTATTAACCGAAACTAGAGTTCACCATGGAGCATGGAACATAGAGTAAAACTGAGATTAATCAAGGTAACAAGGCATACTTACTGTATTAATATAGAACAACTCTCTGAAGAGTGAAGAGTACATGTAGAAAACAATGCAGCTTGTTGGAAGGTATTTCCCCAATCTTCAGGATTACCTTAAGTGGAACTCAGAAACTCATACTTCCCTGAGTTTAACACTTAGGCCCTACTATATCACAGTGCCATCTAGCATCCACTGTGAGAACTGCGACATAAGCACAAGGTCCCCATAAGGACCCACTGAGGTGTCCATATTACTAGGGGTGTGCCTGTCTATAATGTGTAAGGGTGTCTAAGATTTTCACATCCCTACATATGCATTATCTCAAACTTTCCCAATGCTGAAATGAATGTTAAACCAAAGGAATTAGTAGCAGTTCACTTGTAAATAAAGGCACCGTCTCCAAATACAGGTATGGCACCTATTTTCCTGGGGACTTGGGTTTTCCGGATAATTTTCTGTAATTTGGATCTCTGTACATTATGGGGCCCATTTTTTTAAAAAAAGTTATTACTTTGTAATGTGTAAAAACCACAAAAAAACACTAATACAAAAATTCAGCAGGTAAAAGCTGTTGAGATCCTATAGAAGTCAATGGGAGCTGTGCAGATCCTATAGGACCTTTTTAAATCAATTCAGACTTATAAAGGTTTCCGGATTTTTTTCCGCTAGGAATGGTCTTGAAAATAGGGATACAGCCGAATCCCCGAATCTTTAATGAAAGATTCGGCCGAATACCGAACCGAATTTGCATATACAAATTAGGGGTAGAGAAGGAAATTGTGGGGAAAAAATCTGCTTTTTTGACGAAAAGTCACGTGATTTGCCTCCCTGCCTCTAATTTACATATGCTAATTAGGATTCCATTCCTACTGGAAAACACAAATTTTTAGAGGTTTTCGACATATTCGTTTTTTAATGCCTTATTTTCCCCTCATACTTCTGTATTCTGATCTTTTTTTAGTTTAGTCAAAGTTTCTAAAACCTCTAAAACCACTAAAATCTGACCTTTGATAAATAGGCCTCTAAGTCTACTTAAAATTAATTTAAACGTTAAATTCTAATAAGTGCAATTAAAGTCAACAGGTTAACTTGGTGTCAAATTACCAGCCCACAGCTGAGCCCACTGGATGATGAGCTGCTCAAAGGGGTTGTTCACGTTAAAGATAACGTTTAGTATGATGTAGAGAGTGATATTCCGAGACAATTTGCAATTGGTTTTCATTATTTATTATTTAAGGTTTTTGAGTTATTTCGCTTTTTATTCAGCTGCTCTTCAATTTGCATTTTAAACAATCTGGTAGGTAGGGTCCATATTACCCTAGCAACCATGCATTGATTTGAATAAGAGATTGGAATACGAATAGGAGAGATCTGAATAGAAATATGAGTCATAAAAATTAGCAATAACAATACATTTGTAGCCTTACAGAGCATTTGTTTTAAAGAAGGGGTAAGTGATGCCCATTTGAAAGCTGCAAAGAGTCCGAAGAAAAAGGCAAATAAATATAAAACTATAAAAAAAAATTAATGAAGACCAATTGAAAAGTTGCTTAGAATTGGCCATTATATAACATACTAAAATGTACCTAAAAAGTGAACCACTTCTTTAACTGAAAGCCTATCTAAGTAAATTTTACCCTGGTTACAAGGAAGGAGTGGGGGAGTTAGTCCAAAAAAAATAATTCTAATGAGTACTTTATAATAGCAAAGAAAGTATTCTTTAATTAAACACATCTTGATTAACTGAAATTAAATTGACAGTAAAGGGCACGCTAACATAATTAAAAGTCTTCCTATGTACAAGAGCCACGTCTCTACTTGAAACATCGTGACGCAATCACAACATCTCCTAAATCTAAACCGTTGGCCCCGACTTCCGGCTTTGGGTTGCTAGGTGAGGCGACGTCACTCTCGGAATACTAACTCGCTTCCTGTGTGGGAGTTGTGCTGCTAGCAGTGCCGGCAAGATGAGCACTATGTTTGCAGATACCATTCTGATCGTGTTTATATCAGTGTGCACAGCGCTGCTGGCTGAGGATGAGTTCATATAAATGACGGACAGTCAGAGGGCAGTTTGTGAGCCGGAATGTGAGACCCGTGGAGATTGTGCTGTATATAGTGTTAGCGTCTCTTGCTAAGTACAGTACACTAGCTGGTCCGTACCATGTTGTAAAGCAGGGGTGTTTTGTTAATGTACTTCCGGCTAGTGGAATAGGTCATTCCTGTTGAAAATACCATGACGTTAGCTTAGTGCTGTATAATAGAACCTAACTATATCAAGTGCACACAGTTATGTTCCAACAGAGGAAAGACGTCCCTGTCAGGTAGAGCTGTCTGTCTGAGCTGCTGGGACAATTATAGCCACATGTAGAACCTTTGCAATGTACAGTGGTTCTCCTTCATGTTAACTTTTAGTATGTTATAGAATGACCAGTTCCAATCAACTTTTAAATTGGTTTTCATTATTTATTTCGTAAAGTTTTTGAATGATTTGCCTTTTGCTTCTGACTCTTTCCAGCTTGTATATAGGGGAGTCACTGACCCCATCTAAAAAGCAAAATGCTCTGTAAGGCTACACATTTATTGTTATTGCTACTTTTGATTACTCGCCTTTCTATTCAGTCCCACTCCTGCATGGTTGCTAGGGCAATTTTTGGCCTAGCAACCAGATTACTCCAATTACAAAGTGGAGAGCTGCTGTATAAAAAGCTAAATAACTCAAAACACACAAATAATTAAAAATGAAAACCAGTTGCTAATTGTCTTAGAATATCATTCTCTAGTCTATATCATACTTAAAGTATCAAACGCAAAGGTGAACCACCTCTTCAAAGGGGTGGTTCAACTTTGCGGTAACTTTTAGTATGTAATAGAATGTCCAATTCCTAGCAACTTTGTAATTGGTTTTCATTATTTATATGTTATACCTTTTGAGTTATTTGCCTTTTTCTTCTGACCCTTTCCAACTTTCAAATGGGGGTCACTGACCCCATTTAAAAAACAAATGCTCTGTACGGCTACATTGCTTGTTATTGCTACTTTTTATTCCTCCTCTTTCTCTTTCTATGCAGGCCTCTCTTATTCATATTCCAGACTCCTATTCAAATCTATGCATGGTTGCTAGGATAATTTGGGCCATAGCAACTAGACTGTTGAAAGTGCAAATTGGAGAGCTGCTGAATAAAAAGCTAAATAACTCAAAAAATACAAATAATAAAAAATGAAAAAAATTGCAAATTGTCTCAGAATACCCATCGCTAAATCATACTACAAGTTAACTCGAAGGGGAACAACGCTTTTAAGGCATTTCCCCAAAAAGGATAGTAGTTGAATTTGACGCTAGTGCTCCAAGACTTTAATTTGGTTCTGAAGAGACTGAAGGAGGTTTCTCTTCTGATAAATTCAAAAATGTGGTGGTGAAACCAGGCAGTGGTTCTCAAGAGAAGAGATGTAGTGACACGAGGAGAATGAAGGGCTAAAGTCATGAGAAAGAGTTGGTTTCTGATGAGTGAGATCAGGAGAATTCTAACAGCTGGAATTAAAGACAGATGGAAATTGGGGGTGGGGGGGGTTGATGGTACTTTTGGAGGCCATTTTGTATCAGGCTACAAAGGGCCAGGTGGGATAGGATGGTGGCATGGATATGTTTTAGCTGTTACTTGACAGAGAAAGGCAGGACAGGAACTAGGGGTAGGCAGAAGAGGCACGTGCCTAGGGCTCAAAGGCAGAGGGGCGCCAGACACGTCCCTCTTTTGATGCTTTCCCTTAGTTCGGATCCATCTGTGGCTGCAGTTCCTGCTCAATAACGATTGTGCGCTCTTCCACGCATGCGCATTTGCGTGGCACCGGCGATTTCGCGCATGCGCATTCACGCAGGCTCGGCACTTCCGCGCATGAGCAGTCACTCGTTCTCTTCTGCGCATGTGTGAACGATTGGGAGCACCGTAGTCGGCCAGGTTGCCTTGGGCGCCTGGTCGACTTGGCCCGGCACTGGAGAAAGGGATGGTGAAATAAAGCTTTAAACAAATCTTGATTATGTTAAACGGGTTGTTCACCTCTAAATTAACCATTAGTATCATGTAGATGTTGCAATTGGTTCTCATTTTTATATTTGTGGTTTTTGAGTTATCTTTTTATTCAGCAACTCTCCAGTTTGCAATCTCTGCAATCCGGTTGATAGGGTTCAAATTACCCCAGCAACCATGCATATCTTGAAGACTGGAACATGAATAGCAGAGGGCCTGAACAGAAAGATAAAGCACTGCGTATCTTGACAGCGCTATATAAATAAATGATGATGATGATGATGATATGTTATTGAAGGTAGCAATAAAAAAAATGAGCCAGTCACAATAAAAGACAAATAATAAAAAAAACTATTAATAAAATAAGACCAATTGATAAGTTTCTTAGAATTAGTCATTCTATATCATACTAAAAGTTAACTTAAAGATGTACCACACCTTTAAATAGTTTGAATTGAACATCATTTATTCTGAGCTGGCCTCCTGCTTATTTGGGATATTTTGAATAGTAGGAGCACACTTTGTGTCATTCACCCATCTGTTTTGTGAACAGTTGTTCACGGCGGTAGGTATTTGGTTACATTGCAACTCTACTCATTTATGCTTCTCTTCTAGATGCTCTTCTCCTCTCTAAGGGCTTTAGCACATGGGCAGATTTGGGGAGATTTAGTCACCTACCGACTAATCGCCTCTTCTTCGGGGCGACAATCTCCCCGAACTGCCTTCCCCCTGCTAAAATGAAAAATCGCCTGCGGCAATGCACTTGTGGTGCTTAGATTTCCGAGGTTGCCCGAAGTTTCCTTGTGAGGCATAATGTATAACATTTCTAGCTACTTCTTTAGTTAAAGGACCAGTAACAACAACATTTTTTTTTTAAAAAAAAAATTGTTTGTGTGCTACAAAAAAACGACATAAAGACATAAAACATATTAAACTTTAAAGTTGGTAAGTCTTTATTAAGACATAACTTACTGAAAGTCCACTTGCTCTCCTCTTCTGAAATGGCGACAGGGCGACGATCCATCGTGCGGCACTCAATTTCTCCTCCCTGGCTATCTTCTATAGGGAAGGCAGGGAGGAGAAATGGAGTGCCGCATGATGGATTGTCTTTTCTGAAGAGGAGTGCAAGCGGACTTTCGGTAAGTTATTTCTTAAGACTTAGCGACTTTAAAGTTTAATATGTGTTTGTGTCTTTTTTTTCGTAGCATACACACAATTTTTTTTACTGGTCCTTCAAGCTTTTGTGTGTTTTTTTTTCCATTGTTAAAATGCTTGGCCATTGCGTGTCTCAGCAAACAAATGCTGTGAACAGGTATAGGTGTGTGTGTCTAGATGGCTCGTTTACACATCTTGTTATTCCAGGATTAAGCTTTAGCCAGCTAACTATTAAAGCCTGGTATGTATTTATTGTTTTTGTAATCTTTCTCACACCATTTAGGTATAACATGGGTTCTGGTTTACCGAACAGACAAGTACAAGAGATTAAAAGCAGAAGTGGAAAAGCAAAGTAAAAAATGTAGGTAAATGAACGTAACAGATATGTTTGCTCATTACTTCAATTTGTCTTCTACGCCTGCTGTTCAGTTATTCTTCCCTTTTCTCAAATCACTTCCACCCCATTCTTACTGTTATTATTGTTCCACTGACAATATCAAGACATCCCCTGAGATCAGAACACAAGTCATTTCTACTTGCTGTAGCTGAGATTTTTACAGTATAGACATTAACATGATGGATCGTATTTCTCCCCCCCCATGTCACCATTAACTGACATGACCTTGTAATATTCCATTTGAACATGAGATGTAGCTCCTTTTTGTGTCAGTGACAGGAGACATAGCAGAGGGTATTTGTGTCTCTCTGCCGGCTGAAATATTGGGTGGATAATTGCTACATGTCCAATTAGCCTAAGGCTGGCCATACACGGGCAGGCTTAAACCGACAGTTGGCCCCTTCAGACCAGTTTGGCTGCTTGTCTATGGACCTTCCTTTACAGGTATCTGGCTGAAAATTGCCAAATATCTATTGGCCATAATAATGCAGTCCTTTCCAAGGAGCCATCATAAGTGCCTGTTATGGTCTGATAGTTGTCCTGCAGGGCCAAATGTTCAGATAAGCCTGTTTTGGACCAAGTGGATAAAGCCTGCACGGATCCGCTTTGCGTGATGTTTGAATAGATCAATTGAGGCCAGCTTTAGACTCTGAAGGAGTTTTGTGACTGGTCAAAGAAGATGAGTCTGAAATGTAAGGGTCTCTAAATATAAAGTGATTAGTCACCACATGAGGGAAGAGGCCCAGGTGCACCGCCCTGAGCCCTCAGCACGAGGAGTGGACAAACCGAAAAACCTTTTGGAGCAGACACTCCATGAAGGCAAACTTCCACCAGGCAAATAGTTCAAAGTGAATAAAGTTTTATTGTGTACACAGCCTTACGCGTTTCGTGTCATAAACACTTAATCATAGGCTATCCTTACAGAGCCATGCCTCAAATATTTAAACACAAGTGCACCAATCAAAACACACCAATTAACTATTCAACCAATCCCAAAACTTTACTCAGGTGCACCAATCTCCATTCAGTTTTAATGGGTGTGGATAAAGGTTAGAAGATTGAAACCTTTGTCTCTTTCTTTGGAAGCCATATTGGTATACCTCAAACTGATTTGAGTGAGACAACATATTGGTACACCTCAGTTAAGTTTAAAGTGACAGTGCCGTGGTGGAAGTTTGCCTTTATTGAGTGCCTGCTCCAAAAGGTTTTTCGACTGGTCAAAGAAGAACCAGAAACTGGCTGTACATTGATTACCTTTGGCAGGGCTGTACAAAGGGGGCACCTGTAATTAACCAAACTATTTTATACTATTGGTACATTAGAGTGCCCTCCATTGATCAATATTTCTGTATGTTCAAATGGGGGGCCTCAGGCCAAGGCTTTTCTCTTAATAGCTGCCATGTTCTGTAGTATATGGGTATGACAGATATGGAAAAATGTAACTCTTTTGAATGGACTCACAAAACAAGTAACTTTGTTTTTTGTTCTTTAGAACAAGTAGTGGGGCAAACTAAATGCAGATTACCCACATTGGAGCTGTGGGAATTCATATCTTTGCCAGAAATTTAGAGGAAGGATAAGGAATAGTTTTTTTTCTTAACTATGTTCTGGTATATATAGTCAGACAGCTGTCTAAACAAATAATGCCTAACTGTTGCGTTGCTTAATAAGAATTTTCTTGTTTTCTTCTTTTTTTTTAGTGGAAAAGAAAAAGGAATCCATAACATCCGCTCAACATCAGCTGCTCCCATATGTATGTCCCTTCACTGGCTTCCAATCTCTTCTAGAATCAAATTCAAATTACTTACACTCACATTCAAGGCCCTTAATAATGAAACCCCTCCCTATATTTCATCTCTAATCTCCAAATACACTCCTTCACGAAACCTACGCTCTGCTTCTGATCTTCGCCTCACTTCTCCTCTGATCACTTCTGCCCATTCTCGTCTACAAGACTTCTCTCGGGCTTCTGCTTTTCTCTGGAACTCTCTGCCACAAGCTGTCAGACTTTCTCCTTCCTTCCAAACTTCCAAGCGCTCCTTAAAGACCCATCTGTTTAAAGAGGCCTATTCGATGTACCTTAATTAATCATTGCTGTATCAAAAATGACAAAGTGTTTATACAATCCTAATGTCTCAATTGTACCCTAACCTTTTAGTTTGTAAACCCTATTGTATTCTGTAATCCTTGTCTGTTATCCACCATTTATTCCCTGTTTGCTATAACTGCAGTAAAGCACTGCGTATCTTGACAGCGCTATATAAATAAATGATGATGATGATGATGATAACAGAATCTGCTGGACGCACTCAAAAGAAGAAAATTGCTAATTCAAGTTATAGTTCAATAGGGGGTGCAGACTGAAAATGTAGGTGGTTATTTGTTAAGGATCCAGTTGTGTTTTCCACAAAAAATTGAGTTTTCGTGTTTATTTTTTTGGTCTAAAATTAATTATCAGGTTAAAAAAAAAAACTAGAATTTTTCAAGATTTATTATACCCCAACCCTGGAAATAGCTAGAATACGAAAATACACCAGCTAAAACCTGTTGAGGTCATGTAGGAGTCTGTGGCAGAGGTCCTTGGAACCACTTGAAGATGTTAAAGGGGTGGTTCACCTTCAAACAACTGGTTGTTTTCAGATAGATCACCAGAAATAATGACTTTTTCCAATGACTTTCTATTTTCTATGTGTGACGGTTTTTCTAATATTGAAGTGTCAAGTGTCTTTTTTTCACCTTCTGAAGCAGCCCTGGGAGGGGGGGTCACCGACCCTGTAAACTGTTCTAAATTGACACATTTAGTTAATACATTTCTTATCTTTGTCCCTGCTGAGCAGAATCTCAGGTTTCATTACAGGCAGCTGTTAGAATTGATACAATAGATGCTAATACTCCAGAGATGCTGCTGAGAAATGTATCAACTAAATGTTGCAAAATTGTAAGGGCTCTTACACATGAGCGTTTTTACCTGCTCTCCCCTGCGTTCCGTTTTTCGGCGTTCAGCCGCAGGGGAGCGCAGGAATAGACGCATTTCATTATTTCAAATGGGGCTGTACTCACACAGACGCAACATGCTGCATTTTTCCTGCGTTCGCCGCCTACACGCGCCTGTGTGAGTACAGCCCCATTTGAAATAATGAAATGCGTCTATTCCTGTGCTCCCCTGCGGCTGAATGCCGAAAAACGGAACGCAGGGGAGCGCAGGTAAAAACGCTCATGTGTAAGAGCCCTAACAGTTCAGAGTCTGAGCCTGAATTACTGAGCTCAAACTCAAACACCAGAGACAGGGACATTACATTTTAAACTTAGATTTTGGAAAAACAGTAAAAAACTAAATAATGGAAATTAATTGAAAAAAGTCTTTATTTCTGGGGAACAATCTAAAAACAACTGAATTGAAAAAAGCGATTGGAACGTGAACAGTCCCTTTAATAGTCTTTATGATGTTCCAAGTTTTTTTTTGGGAGTGTTTTGCCCAAAAACAATCAATTTGAGCCATTCGAGCATTTTCCCACTGAATGCTGGATTCATTTGAGTTCTCAGGTTGTTAACTCTGAACTCGCTGATTCGAGTTTTTCCATTTAAGTTTTTTTCTTAAATTAGAAACCATTTGAGTTGAGTTAATTTGAGGTATAAAAAGAAATCTAAAATTCAACCTTTGATATATAACCCCAGTCATCTTAAAATCCTGTGACTTGTATGAAAGCATGAAGCCACAGGGTAATCTTACCTAACGTGAAATAGGCAAACATTTGTAACAAATACACTTATAAATACAGGTATAATTGTGAATAATCATGTTCTCCCATGTATAATTGAGACGGACAGCTGCTGTATTACTATACACCAGCATGCATGAGTCTTGATTAGCACACTGTATAATATGGGACTATGTGTGCCTTTTTCTTATGGGAGGTCTGTAAAATGAAGAACACAATTAGGAGAAGTCTGTAAACTCTTTTCCTGTTGCAGTGTTTATACACGAGTATTTCTATTGCAGAACACCAGGAAGAGAAACTCAAGAACAATAACCGAGATCTCTCCATGGTGAGAAGGGAAACGTGAAACAGTGATGATCCTGATGCAAGTATAAAAATAATGCCCAGCACTTCCATACAAGTCTGTAAGACTCTTTAGCTGCACACACATGCAGGTTGGTTTGCTCCTTTTATATCTGCCATATAAACAAAGCAGCAATCACTCAGGGTTAAGTCCAATGGTTCATGGAGTTTTTCTCAGAAGAACACGCTGCAGTCAAATGTCAGGATTTCCCTCACATCCCTTTCAGGTGGTATTGGTGTACAGGAATTATTCAGCATTACTGTGTGAGCAGCTTTTTCCTGACAGCTTCAAGGCCTGAATCTTAGGTGAAAGCTACTTGTGTCTGCTATAATAACAGTATATGACATTTAGTTTTAGATTTCCTGCTGTGCAATTTCTGGAGGCAGATAAGCACCATCCAGAGCTACTTCATTTATGGCATTGGTACCTTTATGAACCTTTTACACACATTGACCTGATGATGGCAGCTCAGTTTGCTTTGTTGGCATTCAGCTGAATGGTCTGCAACTTGTTTTCATGTAGCCAGTCATCTTGCATTTCATATCAATGACCACTTACTTGTCTATAGAAGACTCGCCACTGGATATCCATATAAACGTTTTGGTTCATCAGAATACTTTAACTTGGAGCTTTCTTTGCATCTATTAATAATGTGCAATATTAACTACTCACAGTTTCCCATATGGGTGGGTCCTAAGGAGAGGTCTGAAAACCAGCTTTATGTACTGTACCAGCAGTTTGCGAGAACTGCGATTAAAGAGCACCTAAAGCTCAGGAGCATTATTACCTTTTTTAATAAATATTTTTATCTTTATACAGGTATGGGATCCGTTATCCGGAAACCCCTTATCCAGAAAGCTCAGAGTTACGGAAAGGCCATATCCCATAGACTCCATTTAATCCAAATTTTAAAAAACTATTTCCTTTTTCTCCACAATAATAAAACAGTACCTTGTACTTGATCCAAACACAGATATAATCAATCCTTACTGCAAGCAAGAACAGCTTATTGGGTCTATTTAATGTTTACACGATTTTCTAGTAGAATTAATGTATGAATATCCATTATCCAGAAAACACCCATAGACTCCATTTTATCCAAATAATCCAAATTTTTTAAAATAATTTCCTTTTTCTCTGTAAAACTAAAACAGTACCTTGTACTTGATCCAAACACAGATATAATCAATCCTTACTGCAAGCAAGAACAGCTTATTGGGGTTATTTAATATTTACATGTTTTTTATGTATGGAGATTCATTATCCAGAAAACACAAGGTCCCAAGCATTTTGGATAGCACGTCCCATACCTGTAATAGAAAACAAAAACATAGTCCAGGGGCTGCAAGTACTGGACAATCCCTAGCTTGCAGAGAGTTTGGACACATTAATAAATCACCTATTGTTCATGTTCTTGCTAAACCAAATTTAATGCACAGCAGCCCTATACATAAGTTTTTTTTTTTTTTTGAATCCCCCACAATTTGCTAAATTTCCTTTGTATGATGTCACATGCAAGCATGTCTGAATCAGCAAATGAGCACCAGAGGATGTGGAGCTTTGTGGGAATTTAGTTCGTGGGATTACCACATCTGCATAGGAATTCTGACTGTTGGCAATCTTTGCAGTACTGGTGCTATAATCCAATTTACTCCAGGTCTATGGGTGTCATGTACAATTATTGTCAGTTAACATTATATAAAGGAAATGCATTATATGTAAATGTTAATTTTACATGATATGTGTGTTACTAAATTATGTTTATAAAAATAATACACTAAAGCAGGGATCCCCAACCTTTAGAACCCGTGAGCAACATTCAGATTAAGGGTAAGGCCAGACAAGGAGATTCGGGGAGATTTTGTCGCCTGGCGATTTAGTCGCGCAAAAGACGTGGCGATAAGTCGCCAGGCGACAAAATCTCCCCGAATCTCCTCGTCTGGCCTTACCCTAAAAGGGGTTGGGAAGCAACACAAGCAAGAAAAATTTTCCTGGGTGCCAAAATAAGGGCTGTAATTGGCCATTTAGTAGCCCCCATGTGGATTGTCAAACTATATCGAGACTCTGTTTGGCAGTGCACCGGATTTATATGCAACCAGAACTTGTCTCCAGGCCTGGAATTCAAATATAAGCACCTGCTTTGAGGCCACTGGGAGCAACATCCAAGGGATTGGAGAGCAACATGTTGCAGATGATCACTGCACTAAAGCAACAGTTTGACTATATTGAAATTGTTCTAATTCAATGTTATAATATCATGCTGCCCGAGGAAGGATCTGCTGCAAAAGTAACGTGTCTCTCTGCTCGTCACTCTAGGTTCGAACGAAATCCCATGTTTGCTATCGGCTTTTGCTTTACAGCGCTGATGGGAATGTTCAACTCCATGTAAGTTTGTCTTTGTTTTCTTCACAAATCACACATCAGAACCAACGTTCAAGTTTTTGTAATGATTTGTCTATTTGGCAGCTTAGACTGGAGACATCATATAATATCGGCACACAATCCCTTTCCAATACAGCATTTCTAGCATTATTCTATTTTAGGCTTTAGTTTCCCTTTAAGGAGAGAGGGTTACTGGGAGCAAGCACAACCCTTCCTGTGCAGTGCCAGATCAGTGTGCTCCCTCTTAACTAGGCATCCGTTAAACAGGTTGTAGCACAGCAGGAAACTCTTGTAGTTTAAGTGAGAGACCAGAAACACCTGCTAACAGCTTGAATTGGCCTACAATAACTACGTCTTACAGCTCTAAAGCTGGCCATAGATGTAAAGATTTTTAAAAGATCCAATCATTATTGTGAGACCATGAATAATTCGAAACAATCGTTTAAATGTACGATGTGTCCATCAACTAAAAAGCCCATTTCAGGCGATATTGCCAGCAAAACTCAAGGGTAGCTGCCTGCTTGGCCCTGCAGATATAGATTGCACTGGGGCCGATAAAGATTTTTTAACCTGGCCGATCAGATGTCGGCCGAAAAATCGTAAGATGTACAATCGGTCGAATCCCACTAACCACACGATAATTTTGAAGGTTTGGTTGGACTTTGCTAAAATTGGCAAGAAAAATCTTTATGTCTATGGGGAGCTTAACAGCAGTGGTGGCTCTCCTGCTTAGTATTTTGTTTTTTTGATCAATGGAATTTGAACATCTTGTTCTTTCTAGTTGCTCTACAGAAGGATGTCCTATGGTTGCCCTTACACTTCTGTACTGTATAACTCAATGCTTCCAACTTCCAATTGCAAATACAATTTCTCCTCTACAGCAAGATTAGGATCTGATTTTATATATGTTTCCTATATATCTTTAATATTTTAAATGTATTTATTTGTATTTAAATCCTTGAAATATATGAAAAGAAATTTAAATAATAGGTTTTATTGTCCACACATGATCATCACCTTGGCAATTCCTCTGGCAATGGGTCCTGTAGACCTGGCAGCTGATACTGTGTTGTGTGGTAATCTTTAAAATCCAATTATCACTGTAACAACCTTTCTTTGTGAAAAATTTTGCTTTTAAGGACACAGTCCTACCAAACACCATTCTGTAGCACTGTAGTCTTTAGCCAAATGTTACAGGGGGTGTTGACCTTTGAGATAACTTTTAGTAAGATGTAGAGTGATATACTGAGACAATTTGCAGTTGGTTTTCATGCTTTATTATTTAATGTTTTTTTAGTTATTTAGCTTTTTACTCAGCAGCTCTCCAGTTTGCAATTTCAGCAATCGGGTTGCTAGGGCCCATATTACCCTAGCAACCATGCATGGATTTGAATAAGAGACTGGAATAGGAATAAGAGAGGCCTGAATAGAAAGAGGTATAATTAAAAAGTAGCAATAACAATACATTTGTAGCCTTACCGAGCATTTGTTTTTTTAAAAAGGGTCAGAAATGGCAAAGCTGCAAAGAAAAAGGCAAATCACTATAAAACTATAAAAAAAAACAAAGAAAACCAATAAAAAGTTGCTTAGAATTATCCATTCTATAACATACTAAAAGTTACCTTAAAGGTGAACCACCCATTTAAGTTACAGGAATATAAATGATGAGAACATTTAGAGAGGTGCTCTCCATTAAAGGACTGGTTCACCTTTAAAGTAACTTTTATAATGTTATAGAATGGCCAATTCTAAGCAAATTTTCAATTGGTTTTCATTATTTTTTAAAGTTTTATGGTTATTTACCTTTGAAAGGCAAATGGTTAGCACTTGTGATGTGCGGGTTGAAATGTGACCAACCATTGTGGGTTAGGGTTGGGTGCGGGTCAGACTGGGAAGGTACCCTCTAGTTCTGCTCCTAAAGATGTATTTTGACCAGAGGCAGGCACAGAAGTAGCGAGACTGGTTAGGAGCGGGTCCTATAGTTTGAAACTCCTTAGTGGCCTGTACTAGAGTGTTGGAAGTAACTTGGTGATTGCTGCCATTGAAGGTGACCTGGAAATAAAAAAGCTGACTACACACAGGCCTCAGTGCAGGATACTATCTGATTGTCCAGAGTTTCGTTTAGCCTTTAAATTAATGTAAGAAAGGCCACATGGATGGCCAAATTGCAATGATCTCATGAAATGGCCTGTGAGTGGTTAATGAGGCGGGTCATCCTGCTCATACTCCATAGGATCATTGGTCAGTCGTCCCAGGTATGGGATCCGTTTTCCAGAAAACTCTGAATTACGGAATGGCCATCTCCCGTAGACTCCCATTTTATCCAAATAATCCAAAAGAAATGATTTCCTTTTTCTCTGTTATACTAAAACAGTAGCTTGTACTTGATCCAAACTAAGATATAATTAATCCTTATTGGAAGCACAACCAGCCTATTGGATTTAATTAATGTTTAAGTGCTTTTCTATAGACTTACGGTATGAAGATCCAAATTACGGAAAGCTCCGTTATCAAGAAAACCCCAGTTCCCGAGCTTTCTGAATAACAGGTATTATATATTTTGCTCTGTCAGACCTCCCGAGATATGCGCATATCCTAAACAAGACTGTAAAACTGAATTCTGTGTGTTTACACTATACTACTAAACGACTTTATTGTAATCATTTTTTTCTGTTTTGATTCATTTGATTTCAGATTTGATGGGCGGGTTGTAGCCAAGCTTCCCTTTGTGCCTCTATCGTATATTCAGGGGCTGTCGCACAGAAACCTCATTGGGGAAGATTACACCGAGTGCTCGTTCATCTTCTTGTACATACTGTGCACCATGTCCATTCGACAGGTATGTGATTATCTGGAATGCTGGGGACCTGGGATTTTTCCGTAATTTGAATTGCCATATTCAATTTGAATTTGTTATAGATTGGCCAATTCTAAGCAACTTTTCAATTGATCTTCATCATTCATGTCTTTTTCCAGCTTTCAAATGGGGGTCACAGACCCTATTTAAAAACAAATGCTCTGTAAGGCTACAAATGCATTACTTTGTAATCAGTCTCTCTTTCTCCTTTTCATATTCCAGTCTCTTATTCAAATCAGTGCATGGTTGCTAGGGTAATTTGGACCCTAGCAATCAGATTTCCGAAATAGCAAACTGGAGATCTGCAGAATAAAAAGCTAAATAAACTCAAAAACCACAAATAATAAAAATAATGAAAACCAATTGCAAATGGTCTCAGAATATCACTCTCTGCATCATTGTGGAAGTTAACTCAAAGGTGAACAACCCCTTTAAGGTCACTAATAAACATTAAATATACCCAAGTTAAGGTGGCAATAAACAGACTGATAAAAGCTGACAAATTGGCCCCTCTCAGACCAAATTCGACCGTTTAATTGACCCTTTTCCAGTCACTGAAGCATTATCCTGTGTTACATAAAAAAAAATTAAAAAATGAATCCATACTTTCATCTTGCTGTAGAGAGGCTCTGTGGGTAATATAATGTGGTAGGATTTGACAAGTGCCATTTTTAGACACATCCATTATTGCTGCTGTTGTTCCTCTGCTCTGGGCTCTTGACAGACATTGGCTTCTTCCTTTGCTCTGTCCTTGTCTCGGCAGGAAAAGACGCAGATCCTGTGCTATTTGACCAATTCCATCTTCCTGTCTGGTGTGCTCAGAACTTCTAGCATTAATGTTATTTATACAGATCATCCCTATTTCTGCCTCCACACCCCTGAGCTCCAGCAATGTATATACACTTGGGAAATGTCCTTCTTCCTCTGTGACTAATGTATGAGACAATATGTAATGCACTCAATGTCTGGATACACATGAGTAAGTACTAGTGATATGCGAGCCTGACCCTAACCCGCCCTCCCTTGACCCAACCCACCCACATTCGCACTTCCGGGTTCCTTTTATAGACCCGCGATGCCCCGCCGATAATGTCACAAAAGGGGGTGGGGCAAGCAGCCACAGTGTCTATAAAACACAAGCCGGCATTTGTCGCGCCACCCGCGAAGAAGTGTGCGAGGTCTGCCCGACCCACGGGCATTGGGTTGGCCCGCACATTATAAGTATGTACTAAATTATCAAATTAAAAAAGAGAAATTCTGAAGCTGCTCCATGTTTGGTCCTTGTCAGGTATTCAAAGGGGAACTAAAGTCTAAAATAGAATAATGCTAGAAATGCTGTATTTTGTATACTAAACATAAACATGAACTTACTGCACCAGAAGCCTAATTAAACAAAGTTGGCCGCAGGGGGCTGTCATCTTGTAACTTTGTTATACATCTCTCCAAGACCATGCACATGCTCAGTGTGGTCTGGGCTTTAGTTGGGAGGTTAAGCTTAGGGATCGTCCTAAATTATCAAAACAGCACTAGTCAAATAATATCTGCCAAAGATGCTGATACAGCAAGACTGATTAATAATCAGAATATACAGACTGCACTGGGTCTGCGGATACAAATCTTTACATAGTCACCGACTGCTTTACAGGGAAACAAACAAAGTTGCTCGAGGTCACGGAAGTAAGGTGGAGGGCTCCTCCTGCCATTTGAAAGTATGATCATTTTCCTGCAGAGCAGTTAGGGACTGTCTGAAGTTTCCTACCTGCAGCTGTCAGAGCAAGTAAAACAAAGGGCAGATTTCACTGCATACAGTCAGGTTTATTAAAAACAAGGGCAGTTTTCACTGCATACAGTCAGGTTTGAAAATAATCAAGTTTTTATTCACTATTCCTCTCTCAACATTTCTCTTCATTGTGTCTTCATGTAGCAGTTGGGTGTCGGATGAATGATCCAATATACCTAATAGGGGGCTCCCTTTCCTATCAGATGTATTAGAGCTCACTCAAATAACGGATTCCAGCACAAACAAAATCTAACAAAATAACTGCCTTTTGCACAAATTCTGCATGTAGAGAGACATGATGTCTACTGATTTTAATAGTGAGCTTTAATATATCTTCTAGGCAAAAGGAGCCCCCTATAAGATATATTGGACCATTCATCTGCCACCCAACTCCTGAATGAAGACAAAATGAGGAGAAACAGATGCTGAGAGAAATAGTGAAGATAAACTTGATCATTTCAGAAATGATGCAGAATATTTGATTGTATTTAGAAAGTTTCTTTCAGTATGATGAAGCTTATATTATATTTTCATTTTAGCAATAGTTCCACTTGAATAAAACTGAGAGCTCCGGTACTCCCCTGCATGATGGACTTCTGATATACTGCCTATGTCTCCATCTTGTTATAACATTCTGTACGTTGGGGAGAGTGCTTCCCATACAAGCCAGGAGACCAAACGGAATCCGTTATCTCCATGAAGCCCCAGTAAGACCCTAGCAACAAGTAAGACGGGGCCCTAATAAAAAAAATATATACAGCATGCTTGTGACCACACCCCTGATCTGTCTAGACTGTCTCTGTATCACAAAGCCCCACCCCTTTTACAACTGCCATACCCCACTGTCGGCGGCCCTGTAGATAGAAGCTGCTTGTCTGCAACCCCACTTTTTTCAATAGACTTTGTCTGGAGAGGCACAGCGAGCAGATCCATTTCATTGTATCTGGTATTCCCCAGTTATGGGATTGGTTCTGCTTTGGTTTTTGGACCAGCTCTGACCTATTGCTGAATGCCTTGACAACTCTTAACGTATTAACCCCTTTTACTCTTCCAGCCAATATAGACCATTTCTCTGTATCCTGCAGCTTCTACATACAGATGAATACCTTGAAATGAAGAGGTATATTTATCAAAGTGTGAAGTTAGAGGTTGCCACAGTCCACTAGAGTGAAATTCCGCCACTCTCCCATTTCTATGAGATTTTTCACCCATTGATAAATATTCCTTTAAGAAAGCCATAGAAATAAACGGAGAGTAGCAGAATTTCTCTCTAGAGGACTGTGGCGATCTCTAACTTCATGCTCCATAGTCTTTAGTGTAACTTTGTGGGAACACACGGGATCCTGATCTCGCTAAAGTCTGTGACCCGCTAACACACAAATGGTAAACGCACACCCTGTATGTGACCCCCCAAGATAACATAGGCCATTTGCTAATTTGACTAATTAGGAACTGTTGACGACTTCATACACGTCACCTTTTATACATTATTTTATATAATACCATATCATTTTATTGTAATTTTAAAGGTGATTTTTTTTATCCTCCTACAAGAATATCCAGAAGCTGCTGGGACTTGCTCCATCCCTTGCTGCTACCAAACAAGCAGGGGGATTTCTCAGCCCCCCACCCCAAGCTGGAAAATTCTCCTAGGAATGCTTTGTCCTGATGGATCTTCACTGCCATCTGTCACTCATCTAAAGACTGAAAGAAGGACTCCAATAGTGAAGCTGATTCCACACATGCTATTTATAGAGCATCAGTCTTCCCCAGACTTTTAACTCCTTTACTTGCAGGGGACTTTAACACACACATCTCAATGCAACAGTCGTCACCCCCAGTTGTGTGTTTTCTTTTTCTTCTTAAAATGGTCCTAAAATGAGTTTTGAACACAAGTATGTTACATGATATATCAGATAATAAAAGTTCCAATTCCAAACTATGTTACTGGGGATAAAGTCAAATCTGCACGGGGAGGCACATTTATCAAGGGTTGAATTTCGAATTCATAGGAGTTCTTTAAAACTCCCATAAATTAGAAATATCTAAATTTATTAATAAAATATATTTTTTAAACTCTGTTGAATTGAAACAACCCGAAAACTCGAATCGAATTTGATTGGAATTTAAATGACTATTTGAATTTAAAAAAAAACTCTTCTGGCAGGAAGGCTGCAAACATCACCAAACGGATCCCCTGTCCCATAGACTTACACAGTAATTCGGCAGGTTTTAGGTGGTGAATAGTTGAATTCAAGTTTTTAAAAGGCCCAGAGTATGATAAATCTCAAAATTTGAATTAAAACTCGAATCGAGTTTGGATAATTTATAATTTGAATGAGAGTTTTGACCAAAAAAAAAATTGTAATTTTCATTTCAACCCATAAATTTCGATATGTCTGAGAGTTATTGTATTATAATGCAATGGGCACAGGGCCTGTAGTTCTAGTACTGTCACTAAACTGGCTCTGTGCGTCACAATGAATTCCCTGTTATCAGACAATGAATCATATGGTATTAATGTGAAATACATCAACTCTACATGAAAAATAAATCTTGTTTTACAATTATTTGTCTTAGTTTCTCAATCCATGGCCTGTGTGCCCTCTAGTGGCAGAAGTGGAGGTGTGCATGCCTTTGTGCTGCAATCATCTCATTTCTGTATATTCGAACTGTAGTATGAACACTGCTGATTGGCCCCTACAGTAAACTTTACATCACATTCTGAACTAGAGTGCCCATAAAACTCATTTAGCCAATGCTCTGCTAGAAGAATCACCTTGTACTACTAATGTTCATATATCTGCACTACATGATTGGTATATTTTAGTGAATGATTATTAATACAGGTATGGGACCAGTCCCCCCCACATTCACAATACACATCCATAAAATATGTACAAAACATCTATACATACTACTACTAATTCTAATAAGGATATCGATCTAACTTTGTCACCGTGTTCTATAAAATACACGTGTATTCATATCTTTATAACAAAATGTCTTAAAAAAAGGTAGCAATAACCAGCACTCATTTACTACTCACTCATTTACACAAACCCCACACATTTTTGGCTAAAACAACAAATTAAGCATGTGGCGCAACACATGATGATAGATGGATGGATAAGTAGAGAGATGGAAAGATAGATGGATGGATGAGAGATAGATGGACTGGGTTCTGCACAATGCTGCCAGGGATCCATACCGACCCAAAGAAAAATAGTTATGACCATACAGTAAACAAAATGGGGAGAAAACTTTTAAACCTGTGCAGCCTAGAATAAGGCTAGAAATGCTGTATTGTGTATACTAAACATAAATTTACTGCACCACAAGCCTAATCAAACAAATGATTTATGCTTTCAAAGTTGGCCTCAGGGGGTCACCATCTTGTAATTTTGTTAAACATTTTTGCAAGACCAAGACTGTGCACATGCTCAGTGTGGTCTGGGCTGCTTAGGGATCGTCATAAATTTATCAAAACAGCACAAGACAAATAATATCTGCCAGAAGCCGATACAGCAAGACTAATAATTTAAATATGCAGACTGCACTGGGTCCTGTGTTGTCATGTAATCTAATGTGGATTATATAGTTTTTGTATTGTTTAATATAAACTTTCTCTTAATCTGCAGAACCAGTGGCTGCAACAAAATAATCCTCCAAATAGAATCCCAGTTTATCTGTTTAAATCTGGCTCCATGATCTTTGTCCCTGCAGCTGGAAACAGTAAAGGCAAAAATAAAATCCAATACAAATCTCTACACAGTCACAGACTGCTCTAGAGCCAAAGAAAGGTGCTTGAGTTCTGCATGGCTGGGAACCCCCTGCTGTTCATAAGTATGATTGTTTCCCTGCTCAGCAGTTATTGACCATCTGACAATTCCTATCCACAGCAGTAAATGAAGGGAGAATTTCACTGCATACAGTCAGGTTTCTTATAAAAACGGTACACATTTTTAAATTAAAAGGATATTGGAGATACTGTAGGTTTCTTTTTCCTTAAAGAAAGTAAAAATGGGTTTTTATTTTCTTGCCTTTACATGCCCTTTAAACATCTGTTGAAAGTGCTGGAAACCTAATGTTGTCCCATCAGTATAATAAGTGGGAAGTAGAAACTGGTATGTATTTAATACAAGGCTAATTAACATATCTTTACAACCAATTCTGCCAACATACATACTCAAAAAATATTTTACGTATTCCTTAATCTGATTCTGAAATTTCTAATTTTAAAATACATAATAATAATATAAAGATATCACCTTCATGACACTTTTTATTATGTTTCATATCAATTTTACCCCTGTAATTATCTGCAGCAGTAATAACCTCCCAGTGGTGGAGCTCCACTCCCAGAATGATCCATGTATGGGGCTTGGTTGTGTGGACAAAATGTTATTTTTAGTACAGGTTTGGCATCTATAAAAAGCAAACATTTCAAATCTTTCTGTAATTTGAAGGCTATACAATGCAATCTGCAGCACATACGATTTGGCTACAGTCATTAAAGGGGAAGTTTTCCCTTTCAGCTGGTGTTCATTGTTTGAGTTAAGCTCCCCATACACGCAGACGATTTTTCTTGCCGAACGACCGATTTTAGCGAAGTCTGACCAATCCTTCGAAATTATCGTGAAGTTAGTGGGATTCAAACAATCGTACATCTTACGATTTTTCGACCGACATCTGTCAGGAAATTGATCGGCCAGGTTAAAAAAAAAATCTTTGTCGGTCCCAGTGCAATCTATGTTTGCAGGGCCAAGCAGGCGGCTCCCCTTTGTTTTCCGGGCAAATTGGTCTTTTAGTTGATGGTCAATTTGTACGATCGTTTCGAGATAATCGTGGTCTCACGATGACGATCGGATCTTTTAAAAAATCTTTACAATTAAGGTCAGCTTCACTTGCCTGCTGTTATGGTGGGACACTGGCCCCATAACAGTGCTACGCAATATGTTGGCGCTATATAAATACATGTTAATAATAACAACAAAACCCTTTTATCATCAAAACGGTTGTAATGGTACTTTTTGTGTAGATTATTTAATCCCACTCCTGTTCATTTTTACTTTTGCCATTTAAATCACTGCCGGTGTGCTAAAAAACCCCACAAATGAAGACCAACTGCAAACTGCCTTACAACAGCATCATCTATATCAGGGTAAACGTCATTGTAAGGTAAACTATCCATGTCATTTTTAGATTTGAGCTCAGGCAGCACACACCTTCCTTCACACACACCTCTTACCAAATAATATACACGAAAGGCATTTTTTTTTCCAGTATACTTTAATTAGGAAATCATGTCCCCCCACTCATAAGTTACAGATGGATTATGCTTAGCCAGTTTTGTGGCCTGGGTTGCTGAGAATAAAGCAGGCATTCCCCTGGACTGGTTCCGCTTTATAAAGTGAAGAACATTAAGGTTCCATCTTGAGCACATCTTCTTGTTGGATCAGCACCAGGTCTTTGGGTTCAGTGTCCAGTTGAGTATTTTGAAGGCAGAGCAAACTGTAGCACCAAACAGACCAAGGAGGGCAACAGAACCGATGGCACCTCTCTGGCGCTTTTTTGGCTCTGTCAGGTAAGATCATTGTGTTAGTGTACAGTCAGTTCTTTATTCATGGTAATTCCTATTGTTTGTCTTCTGCTCTGACACGCTGAGATGAATCGCAGGCGTCACGTCGGATGCGCCTGAGTCTAAGGTAAGTAATACGAATGTCTGACATTGTTGCTGCGTGCATCCAACACCACTGTCAAATACGAACGCTGCATGTTGCATCTTCATCCAACAGTTGTGTCTGATGCACGCATTGATAATGTCCGACATTCCTATTACTTGCCTTAGATTCAGGCGCATCCGACGTGACGCTTGTGATTCGTCTCAGCGAGTCGGAACGGACGGTGTCAAACTTAATGTTTTTACAAATAACATTAAAAGCACTGACATTTATTAACAAATGTATATTGGAAATTTAGTTAGGATTATGTTTTCTTTTTAGGCAAAATTTATTATTGAGGTTGACTTGCCCTTTAAGTGTGAAATATACTTTATACTCACCACCAGTAGAATAGCCATGGGCATAGAGCTCTCTGCCAACTATCCAGGCCACACCCAGAGCACTAGTAGCTCGCTAGAAAGAGAACAGCACAGTCAGAAAGTTATTTGAATAGAACTGAAAAACACTGGGTTATTCATACATGGCACTTCACATAAGCATGCGTGTCTAGAAGTTGTATGTTCTCATGTATTCAGTTGTTAATGTAAACAGGTTTCTGCCCGTTCACAACTCTCTGGATATTGTTGTTGTGAAGGAAAACAAAGGGTTAATCTGGAGTCGTACACAGAGACTGCCCAAAGAACCATCTGGCAGGGATAACATGAGGAATTGAGAGTCCTTGGAAAGAAGCTTTAAGGAATTTTCAGTATAAAAATAAATAAAACACTTGGTCAAATAATAAATGTTTCTAATATAGTTAGTTAGCCAACAATAATGTATAAAGGCTGGAGTGACTGGATGTGTAACATAATAGCCAGAACACTACTTCCTGCTTTGCAGCTCTCTTGGTTTCCACTGATTGGTTACCAGGCAGTATCCTATCAGTGACTTTAGGGAGGCACATGGGTCATAATTGTTGCTTTTGAATCTGAGCTGCATGCGAAGGATCTATTGCAAACTCACTGAACAGTTATGTCCCATGTGGCCCCCCCTTAAAGTCACTGACCGAGTTAGAGAGCTGAAAAGCAAAAAGTTGTGTTCTGTTATGTAATATTAGACATTCATTCAATCCAGCCTTTATACATTACATTTTTGGCTAACTAACTATATTAGAAACATTTTTTATTTTGCACATACAATAGAATTTTACCAGTTTTTATTTTCACAATGAACTGTTCCTTTAAGAACAAAGGATGCACTAAGCTTGGTATTGTATGGGGTGTAGCAAGAAAGTGTTTAGATAAGATAACCTGTAGTCATGGCCAAGTTTGTTGTGTGTGCTCTTCACTCTCTGGTGACTGAGCAGCCATGCTGATGGTTGTAGGTATGGAATAAACTCCCTGAAAGACACCTCCTCTTTTGGTCCTACTTTGATAAAGGTAAAATTGCCATGACAATGTGGTGTCAGTTGTGCAGGATTCTCATGTGACCCAGAAGACCGAGCACAGCAAGGACATGGTCCTGATGGTTTGTGTTGAGGAATGATAGATCTGCCCGGCTCACTGCACCATCCCAAGTACAAAGGGGACTGCCATTCAGGGAAATCACCGCTAATGGGTTACCCAGGAAAGTAACAAAACTGAGCTCTTGGGGGCTTGAGTCCCCCAGATGTGTCAGGATCAATACATGATTATTATGTTGAGGACAGTGTGTGCCAGTTTAATATGTGGGAATCTTCTTGGATGTCCCACAAGTAAATTAAGGTAGATAGTGATCAGTTTGTTGGAAAACTGCAACCACCTGTGTGTGTGATGAAAAGTTACACAATTTTAATTGTAATATTGGTGTGTAGGCAGTAGGGATGCACCGAATCCAGGATTCAGTTCGGGATTCGGCCTTTTTCAGCAGGATTCGGATTCAGCCGAATCCTTCTGCCCGGCCAAACCGAATCCGAATCCTAATTTGCATATGCAAATTAGGGGCAGGGAGGGGAATTGCGTAACTTTTTGTCAGAAAACAAGGAAGTACAAAATTTTCCCCTTCCCATCCCTAATTTGCATATGCAAATTAGGGTTCGGATTCGGTTCGGTATTCGGCCGAATCCTTCGTGAAAGATTCGGGGGTTCGGCCGAATCCAAAAAAGTGGATTCGGTGCATCCCTAGTAGGCAGCCATGTCAGGTCATTTTGCCTGGTCTTACGTTTTCAGAAAGAGTCAGCACTTTAGGATGGAACTGCTTTCTGGCAGGCTGTTTCTCCTACTCAATGTAACTGAATGTGTCGCAGTGGGACCTGGATTTTACTATTGAGTGTTGTTCTTAGATCTACCAGGCAGCTATCTTGTGTTAGGGAGCGGTTATCTGGCTGCTTCCCATTGTTCTGTTGTTAGGCTGCTGGGGGGGGGTCATATCACTCCCAACTTGTAGTGCAGCAGTAAAGAGTGACTGAAGTTTATCAGAGCACAAGTCACAAGACTGGGGGCAGCTTGGAAATAGAAAAATCGTTTTTCTTTTTCAGAAACAGTGCAAAGTATGCTGGAGCAGCACTATTAACTGATGTGTTTTGAAAGATTAAAAAATTTTCCCCATGAACCTATCCCCTTAAAGAATGCAATTCGGCCAAGCACTTGTGCTACGTTGGGTTTCAAAGTAGTACGTCATGTTCCTGGAAAAGTCTGGATCATATCAGTATCACTTTAATGGTTGGATAGATTGCTTTTTGGAGAATTCTGCATGGATGAAAAGCAAATCAGATTTTTATGTTCTTAAGATGCTACTGGGCTATTAAATTCAGACATGTGCCTGGCAGACAATACACATGAAACACTGTATGGTAAAATAAGTTTACTTACCGGGTGAGTGAGTCCACCAACTGCTAAAAAGAACAGGAAGGATGGGTAGGATTCCAGGCTACAAGACAAGACACTGGTCATTAATCTAGCAATGGAAACGCTCTATCCAGGACTCAAATGTGGTGCACCAACTCAGGGTAAAGCTGGCCGTAGACGCAAAGATCTGATCGTACGAATCGAGGATTCGTACGATTTTCGGACCGTGTGTGGAGAGTCCCGACATTTTCCTTCTGGCAGACATCGTCGTTTGGCTGATCGGACAGGTTAAAAGATTTCTGTCGGCTGCCGATAATATCTCTGCATGTATTGCCGATCATACGATTTTCAGAGGGAGACTGTCACCAGCTTTGGTCGGACATAACTTTCGTACGATTGCTGTCAGGGGCAGAACATTGGCTCATCTGTTCTTTTCTTCTTTATTTGATCGGAATGGTTAGTGGCAGGTCGGGAGATGGGGAAGTCCGATGATTCGAACAATCAGATCTTTGCGTCAATGGCCAGCTTTAGTGATTACATTCACTTGGGAGTATTAATTGGCACCTCACAGTGATGTTACATATCTCAGTTCTGTGACATGGATGAGAGCCTTCACATCATGCAATTCCATAGCTTTTAATATCCATACTGTAGCCCATTTATCAACCCGTAGGTGCCAATTCTCACATTTCTTTGTGTGTATCAGGTATTCAAGTATATCAAATATTGCCCTATATCTGTTCATATATTAATTCTGGCACACAAATGTTAACTCACGTGTTCTGATGTGCCCTCTGAATGCAGTTAAAGATTTTTCCATTCTCTGGGTCATCACTGTACATTTTGGGATACTGCAGAAAAACAAACAGAATTAAAGATTATAAGCAGAGTTGATCCCTATTTTACCTGGCAGGACAAGGTCAGAGTGCAACAGGCTGGTCTCTGTATACAGGTATGGGCATTGTTATCCAGAATGCTCAGACAATGGATCTTTCCATAATTTGGATCTTCGTACCTTAAAGGGATACGGTCATGGGAAAATTTTTTTTTTCAAAATGAATCAGTTAATAGTGCTGCTCCAGCAGAATTCTGCACTGAAATCCATTTCACTAATGAGCAAACAGATTTTTTTATATTCAATTTTGAAATCTGACATGGGGCTAGACATTTTGTCAATTTCCCAGCTGCCCCTGGTCATGTGACTTGTGCCTGCACTTTAGAAGACAAATGCTTTCTGGCAGCTGCCGTTTTTCCTTCTCAATGTAACTGAATGTGTCTCAGTGGGACATGGGTTTTTACTATTGAGTGTTATTCTTAGATCTACCAGGCAGCTGTTATCTTGTGTTAGGGAGCTGCTATCTGGTTCTTTTGTTTGGCTGCTGGGGGGGGGGGGGGGAAAGGAGGGGGGTGATATCAGTCCAACTTGCAGTACAGCAGTAAAGAGTGATTGAAGTTTATCAGAGCACAAGTCACATGACTTGGGGCAGCTGGGAAATTGACAATATGTCTAGCCCCATGTCAGATTTCAAGATTGAATATAAAAAAAAACTGTTTGCTCTTTTGAGAAATGGATTTCAGTGTAGAATTCTGCTGGAGCAGCACTATTAACTGATTCATTTTGAAATTTTTTTTTTCCCATGACAGTATCCCTTTAAGTCTACCAGACTAAATCCAAAAAATATTGGGTAAATAATAGGGATGCACCGAATCCACTATTTTGGATTCGGCCGAACCTCTGAATCCTTTGCAAAAGATTCGGCCGAATACTGAACCAAATGCAAATTAGGGATGGGAAAAATTTTTTTACTTCCTTGTTTTGAGACAAAAGGTCATGCGATTTCCCTCCCCACCCCGAATTTGCATATGTAAATCAGGATGCGGTTCGGCCAGGGAGAAGGATTCGGCCAAATCCGAATCCTGCTGAAAAATGCTGAATCCGAACCCTGGATTCGGTGCATCCCTTGTAAATAAACCCAACAGGCTGCTTTTGCTTCTAATGAGGATTTATGATATCTTAGTTTGGATCAAGTACAAGGTACGGTTTTATTATTACAGAGAAAAAGGAAATTGTTTTTATTTGGATAAAATGGAGTCTATGGGAGACGCTAATCCCTGTATGTAGCTCTTTCTGGATAATGGGTTTCTGCATAACGGATCCCATACCTGTATGTATTTCCTAATCTAAAATTGATAACTCTTATTAGGGGGCAGGGTTACACACAAAGTCGGCCAATTGTTCATTCCTTTCGGTGGAAGGCAGTTTGGGGAGATTGTTGTCCCAAAGAAGAGGCGATTAGTCACCAGGCGACTAAATCTCTCCAAATCTGCCTGTGTGCCCCTGCCCTTATGGACAGATTTATTGAAGGTCAAATTTTGAATTTGTGATTTTTTTTTTACTCTAATAAATTCAAATATACTCAACTTGAATGGGAGGTTATTTATGAAAATGTCTAAAATTCGATCGAATAGGAACGATCTGAACATTTGTTTCATAGTAGAATCAAATACAAATGAAACTCTAAGGAAGGCTATGAACATATTCAAATAGTTCAAAGGACCTCTGCCATTGACTTGAATTAGGCAGGTTTTAGGTGGCAAATATTGGAATTAGAATGGTTTCCCATGGTCGAGATGTGATAAATCTCACAATTTGGGGGATTAAAATTTGAATGTGTGAATTCTGACACCAAAAAAAAAAAAATTGGAAAATTCCAATTTACTATTCGCCCCTTAGTAAATCTGCCCATAGTGTCTCAGGTGAGATTGGGGGATACCTACTGTAGTAGCAAAACTACTACAGAAAATAGGCACTGACACACAGAGAGTCTGGCAGGCGTGTAGGGCCAAATGCTGGGTAGCTTTCCTCTGTATTATTATTATTATTATTATTATTATCAACATGTATTTATATAGCGCCAACATGTTGCGTAGCACTGTGTACTTGTTCCCTCTCAGGCTGCCATACCTACAGCACTGGGCTGGGCAAACTTGCATTGATAATATAATACCACTATAATATCTTGCCAAACAAGTTCTTTCAATAAACTGTTCTTTGTATCAACAGCTTAATTAAGCCTCAGGCAGCATTCTGCTTTATTCACCTTAAAATAGGTTAGTAATAAGGTTTGCTTAAAGGAGACGGACAGATAAAAACACTTGGGCTCGCAAGTTGATAGGCACCTCCAAATGACTCTAGTTGCTTACATGTTATAGTGGGATTGCACTCCGCTTGTACACACCAGGCCCCGCCATTTTCTTTCTTCCTCCCTGGTTTCCCCTGCACAAACTTTATAGTTCCCCAGGCTGGTGCATTCTTTGAAAAAGGGGAACTCCAATCTGTTGTAACTCGAAGCAACTAGAACCACTGGGGATTCCCAACAACTATGTTCCACCAGTGATATTACCTTTCCTTCTCCTTTAACCAATTGATATTTAGATTATATAGCACTATCATGTGACATTAGAAAATAATCAAAGATAAAAGTAAAACATCACTACTACCAGAATTTTATATGGGTACATTTTAGAAACAGATCAGTTGGTACCTACGGTAAATCAGACATGGGAAACAGCCACTAGAGTTAAAAAAATAAATAAATAAACAAGGAAGTGGGTCTCACCTTCCAACACTTTTTTCAGTTCAGTCGGTTTCAGATTGTTCACTAGAAATAAATACCTTTTCCAATTACTTTCTATTTTCTATGTGTGACCATTTTTTAATATTGAAGTGTAAGTCTTATTTTTCACCTTTCTAAAGCAGCTCTGGGAAGGGGAGGGTCGCCGACCCTGTACACTTTTCTAAATTGAAACATTTGATTGATACATTTCTTATGTTTGTCCCTGCTGAGCAGAGTTTCATTACAGGCAACTGTTAGAATTGATACAATAGTTGCTAATGCCCTAGAAAAGCTGCTGAGAAATGTATCAACTACATGTTGCAAAATTGTAACAGTTCAGAATCTGCACCTGATTTACTGAGCTGCCAGACTCAAACACCACAGACAGGAACCTTCAAATTTAAATTTGCAAAAACTGTAAAAAATGGAAAGCAATTGGAAAAAGTCTTTATTTCTGGTGAACAATCTGAAAACAACTCAGTTGAAAAGTATTTGGAAGGTGAACAACCCCATTAAAGAGGTGATCAGACGCACTAGAGGATAATGTACAATGAAAAGTTATTATAATGGAATAGCAAACTCCAGATAGGAATAGAATCATAAACTCAAAAAAGAAAATTGACAAATTAAATAAAACATAGCTTTAATCAAGTCAGGTAAATTGTATATCCTTATATCTGAAATACTTTTTATTGCCCTGTTTCGGCAATGTGCAGATTGCCTGTGTGTGTTGAACTACAACTTATTAGTCTCGGAAGTTGTGCAACAAAAGGGCTGCAGATCAATGAATATAATGTGAAAATCCATGGATTATGGAAGTGAATATTTAGGATTCATTGGTTTGATACTCACCTCTACGTTGTACTGTTTGCGAGCCTTGGCCACATTAATGGCTAAGTGGGTGACCATTACGAAGCTGGCAGCGCCCGTCAGGACCACATACCCGTATTCTTTAGATAGAACAACCATCTTTATTCTGCCAAGAAAAGGTTACAGAAATTAAGAATAAACTATAAATGATAATATTACACATTAACCCAAATGAATACATCCAAATAAGGGGAGTGCTGTGGTTGGAAGAAACCATATTATTTTTCCAAAAAAAATATCCCCCCCACCAGGGATATGCTGCCCTCACTGGGAGTAAGCTCCTAGTGCGACGTCCATTCTTGAACACACGCATGCAAGTATTCATGGGGAATCACACATAATGAACCAGCTGGGAGTGACAGACATGATCATCTGCATCAGGAGCTCTTTCCAGGTGCAGATGGTATAGCATTGACGGGGGGCAACTCTTTTGAAAAATCACAATGTTTCTCCCAACAAAAGAGCGGGTCCTACTAGCCCACCCCCAATAGGTGCCCTTTAACGTGAACTTTTGGTATGGTGAAGACATCAAAATTTACAGTTAGTCTTAATTAGCTGCAGGACACGCACACATTGAGTGCTAGTGATATGGTACCCTAGCAACTAACCCCAGAAGCAATTATATGCAATATAAAAAAAAAAAACAATTCCACCTTGTAAAGTGAAAATACAGATCACACAAAAAAATGCTTTATTTCAGTGTCTCAAAAGTAGTTGGACAATTGACTCAAAGGCCATTTCATGGGCAGGCGTGGGCAATTCCTTCATATATCATTATCAATGAAGCAGATAAAAGCCCTGGAATTGATTTGAAGGGGTGGTGCTTGTATGGGGAAGATTTTGCTGTGAACAGACAACATGTGGTCAAAAAATCTCTCCATGTAGGTGAAACAAGCCATTCTTAAGAGAAATTGCCACAATATTAGGAGTGGCAAAATCTACAGTTTGGTACATCCTGAGAAATAAATAAAACACTGATGAACTCAGCAACGCAAAAAGACCGAGACCTCCACAGAAGACAACAGTGGTGGATGATCACAGAATAATTTCCATGGTGAACAGAAACCCCTTCACAACAGCCAAACAAGTGAACAACACTCTCCAGGAGGGAGGTGTATCCATATCCAAGTCCACCATAAAGAGAAGACTGCATGAAAGTAAATACAGAGGGTGCACTGCAAGGTGCAAGCCGATCATAAGCATCAAGAATAGAAAGGCTAGATTGGACTTTGCTAATAAAAAATTAAAAATAAAAAACATCTAAAAAAGCCAGCACATTTCTGGAAAAAAAGTTCTTTGGACAGATGAAACCAAGATCAACCTGTACCAGAATGATGGCAAGAAAAAAGTATGGAGAAGGCGTGGAACAGCTCATGATCCAAAGCATACCACATCATCTGTAAAACATGGTGGTGGCAGTGTGATGGCGTGTGCATGCAGTTCAACTGCATCTGAGTTGTTTCATGTAAAATTCATTGTAGTAATGTACAGAACCAAAATGAGAAAAAAAAGTCTGTCCAAATATTTATGGACCTAACTGTAGATCACGTACATTAGAGGACATTATAGACAAATAGCAGGGGACCTTTTTACCCATAAAGAGGATCACCGTACCAGAGGCCACCCCTTTAGACTAGAAGAAAAGAACTTTCATTTGAAGCAACGTAGGGGGTTCTTCAGTCAGGACAGTGAGGTTGTGGAATGCACTGCCGGGTGATGTTGTGATGCTGATTCAGTTAATGCCTGTAAGGGTAGGACTCGACAAGCAATTTTGTCGTGATCCGAAGCACTGCGACAAAAATAAGGTAAAGAGATAGAATGTCGCAGCATTGAACCAACGCGATCCAACGGTCGGATGCAGACGCAGTCGCGTCAACGCTGACACCATGCGACAATTCTATCTCTTACCTTATTTTTGTTGCAGGGCGTCGGATCGCGACAAAAATCGCTCATGGAGTCCTACCCTAAGAATGGCTTGGATGATTTCTTGGATAGACCTCATATCAAAGGCTATTGTGATACTAAACTCTATAGTTAGTATAGATATGGGTATATATAATTTATGTGAAAATATGGAGGGGTGTATGTATGGATGCTGGGTTTTCATTTGGAGGGGTTGAACTTGATGGACATGGTCTTATTTCAAGCCGATTTAACTATGTAACTATGTGCATACGACTAAACAGAACCTGGTACTCGACGGCCAATACAGCTGACTTTGAATGGAGGGGGATATCTAGTGTTCTGTCTTGTTCTGTCTCACAGAATGAGAAACCAGTCAAGTGACTGGCAGCCTATTTATAATAATATATGTAAATGTCATATTAAAAAAATTAAGTACCTGAACAGCCTTTTACACATTTCCATATGCATAGCAGTTCAAGTAAATATCCCTAGTGTCACTTTATAAAGGGAAAGTATTTGTGACTTTGTGTGAAGGTCACACCGTGCCTGCTTATTGAAGTTGGTCTAGCCAGTTTCCATAGGCCTGCGTCTGGTACCTCCCTAAGTTCAGGCCCTCCCTACTAGACACACCTTTCTACCATTATTCAAACATTAACAATGCAGCACTGGTGTTGGTGAGTGACAGATCCCAGATGGTGGTGCAATGCCTGGACACACTGCACTTTGCACCATGTAGATTTATATTTAAACAAACATCTTTTACAACCCGTGTTTTAGTTTTGCTTTATTCAGTGCCGTGTACAGTTAATTCACCAGGCAAAAGGCTCTATTTACTCTGTGTTATCCCCTAAATAGAACACCAGACAACCAAAAATGTATCTTTGTGCCTTCAACGGACACTCACTTCAGTAGTGTAATGGTCATGCACTGACTGCCACTTCCAATCTCTCCCTGATCACATGGCTTATAACACCACCTAACCAAATTGTTAGGCACCCCTCAGTGATTGGAGTCATTTACTTCCTACCCTGTACTGGAAAATGCACCAGCCCAGGGTACTTTTCATCTAAGCACCACTTCATCATATTGTTCTAGAGTTCCTGGCATCCCCTACACCCAATCCCCCAAATCCTACTGTTAGGCTGCATGAAATGCAGAGTGAAAAGAGGCATTTCTGGTCTGCAAACAATAAATGTAAAAAAACCTAACACAAGCCACACTGAAATATTTAACATCCATGAATTAGTTGGGAAGGAATCTTATCTTATACATTTTTTCTTTATTTTATTAATTATAAAAAAATAAATATATATGACTTGCGCCTACCCTAACTAAACTCAACCCGGGCCACACTTTATACTCAGTGGGGATGCTGCGAGCCCAACTATATAAACAAGCGAGGCCCAACTAGTGGTGTTGAGACACAGTAGAGGTCAGGGAGCAGCTGGGCTGGTGGCAAATCCTGCCTGCATCCATGTGATATGCACATCATTACTATAGCGTCCCTCTAGATCCTTTATGGTAGGTCTGTGTTCCAAATATGTGGTGTCCTAATGGTCCTTGCCCAGTAGAACAATAACACATGGGTAGCCAATCACAGCTCTGCCAGCACACAGAATGGAGAGCACAGATTAACACAAAGTTCCTGGATCAGTGCAAACCCCCAGTTAATAGTTTCTATCTGTAAGTTACCCCAGAACTCAAAATCAAATCAAATTGCTGGAATTCCCGCATGCAGAATAAAAACAATGGCATAATGTGAATAGAGGGTGAGGGTCAATAGACATCTTGTTTAACAATAATAAATAGGGCTTGTGTTGAACATACCGTTTGCCTATTATTTTAATCACAATAAATTCTATGTTTTATGTCATTTCATCAGCTAAATAGAGCAACCAGGGAGACTGAAGCTACTCTTACTTCATCCTTTATTATGACTGTTTTGTTTTGTTGGCAGGAGTCCATTAAGCAGGGGGATTAGCTGTGCACAAATTCTCTACCTAGACAGAAACGCCCATGTGGAAGGGCCCTAATGTAAAAGAACAGGGGCATAACTAGAGATCCATTTAGCGGCTGTCCTCAGTCACCACTCCATACATACAGACTATGTAGGAGTGCTGCTTTTAGTCTCTCCACTACTTTTTTCTCAATGGTACACATGGGGCTTCCTCGTATCTTCGCGTCTAAATGAAAGCACTGCAAATTGAGCCATATAACTGTGTGAAACAGAAAGGACTAGGGTGCCACTTGTGCCAAGATTGGGTGTGAGCCCTGAGTATGATTCACTCTCAGCACGAACTAATTTGCCTCTCATTCGTAAGACAGACAGTTGGTCAGGGATCAAGAAAAAAAAAATGGATTTGCTTTTTGCTGTACTACAAAATACTGTCTGAGCTTTCCCATCCACAATCCATAATACTGAACAGGTAACAGGAGCTCAAAGTGCAGAGTCATGGTTACTTTCACAATTCCACACGCACACAGTCGAATCATCGTACTATCGGACTTCCCCATCTTCCCCACCTGCCACTAACCATTCCGATCAAATAAAGTAGTAAAAGATCAGCCGATGTTCTGCCCCTGACAGCAATCGTATGAAAGTTATGTCTGACAAAGCTGGTGACAGTCTCCCACTGAAAATCGTACGATCGGCAATACATGCAGAGATATTATCGGCAGCCGACAGAAATCTTTTAACCTGTCCGATCGACCAAACGACGATCTCCGCCGGACGAAAAATGTCGGGACTCTCCACACACGGTCCAAAAATCTTATGAATCCTCGGTTCATAAGATCTTTCAGATGCATCAGATCTTTGCATCTATGGCCAGCTTTAGCCTTTCTGCCCCGGCTCCATTAGAAATGCAGTACTTATCTGGAAGGTCATACTCACAAATAGACAATGTGGAGAGATTTCCTTATAGACTTACATGAATCAGTGCACAGTGTGCACTTGCTTTAAAGGACAAGTAACATCAGCATATATTTCCTCTTGTACTCAGACATGTTAGTCAACACATCACCCCTCTCCACTCTGCACCAAGCTGGCCATGGCTAGTACATATATATTATATGGTTGTTATTCAATGGCAGCGTTCATGGGCAGCAGTGCCAGTGGCACAGGTAGGAGTATAAAGATGGCGGCTGTATGGGTGCATAGAGGAACAGCTGACAGACAGAAGGCTCTGTAGCTGCACATACAGAGTGATATGGAACAACATGCTGCTATTATGTGGGTTAGACAGGGGAGATACTGGGGCTCAGCTCAATTCCACATATTGATCTAAATCACAGCTTCCCCCCCCCCAAGTTAGTGCGAAACCCCCTCTCCTATTACTTTCACACCCCTCCCCTCGACCTTGAGTTGAGCGCGCCCGTAATCAGCAGCAGCAGGTAGAAGCAGCAGGTGAGCGCTTGCAGCAGCCGCTATACAGGCGCACGTATCCAGCGCTCAACGCGGTGGCGTCTCGAAGCTCTGACTTTATCCGCCAAGGTCACGCATGAAGTTCAGCCTGTGCGAATAGAAGTGCAGCCGCCCAGTGTCCTCAGCCCGGCTGCACCACATACATAGCGGCTCCTCACGGACTTATAACCAAACAACCCCTTACCTGTGTTCCTCCGCCTCACCGCGTGTTGCAGTTATGCCCAGGGGAAGCGAGCAGTGCCGGCCAGCAGGAGATATAGACACTGACAGCTCCTCCCACACTCACTTTATTTTACTATTCCTGGCGGAACGCTCTCTCTGCCTTCCTGCTCTTCTCTTGTCGCAACCTCCTCTTCTCTATTTCTCCACAAAGCGATCCGCGCTAGTATTGCTCTGATAGACAACAGGAGGTTGCAACCGTGAGGGAATAAAAAGACCCTTATTATTCCCTCACGGTCCGTTTCACTACAACTCCCAGCATCCCTGATGGCAGTAATCGTTGCTAAGCAACCGCTGGGTGCGATTTTCTGCCCCTAATTCCATTTCTGTGTTACACTCTTCACATTGTAACTTTCTGATATCAGTGAATATGAAGTTCTTCCTATCCGCAATGTCGTGTGTATAACTACTGTGATTTAGACACAAGTTTAAAGAACACTTTGCTACTTGGGCATAGCAACACCTGGGAATGTTTGAGTAGGGAAAACAAGGGGAGGGAGACGGGAGTTTATGATACAGTCTGTCTGTCCCTCAGCTGGTACAAGTGCAGGCCCACCAAGCAGTTAGGGTTGCCACCTTATTCAGAAAAAAATATCGGCCTTCCTAAATATTTTTCCCTATTAATAACATTGGGATCAACCATAATTTTTACCAGTCAGACCGGTAAAATACTGGCCAGGTGAAAACCCTACTAAAGCAGCTGAGTTTGAACCCCCCCTTCTTAAATGTGCAACGTGCAAACAGGACACATGGGGGTACAGCAGGGTCCTGGTCACTTTAGAATGGTAAAAATAAAAAATGTTAAATAGTTTTTTTGTCTGCCTCTGAGTCACATAGCAGGTAGTGGGGTGCAGGAAAAGCTCATGCAGGTTAAGGAGAGGTTGGTTTCTGCAGGACTGATAAAAAACCAGGCACACATATCCCCAAAACTCAGATTCTCAGCCTTTGACCTCTTCCAAAGTCATTTTATTATCCTTTCCCCTTGAAGGCTTTCAGAGATTGGATAAAGGGTCCCCTAGCCTTGTGGCAAAGGGGGTCTGAAGACCCTTGCCTCCCGCAGGCCTTTTAGGTTTGGCACCTTTTGGGAAAAGCTTACCGGCCAGGGTAGGGGGCGGGTCCACGAGGTGGAGGATCGTGATGTCACAGGGGCCCGGGTTGTGATGTCACATGGGCAGGGTTATGATGACAAGGGGCAGACCTGAGTTGTGGAGCGTGGAATTGTTTAGTATTGTAGCCTCTAAAGGGAAGAAAGGGGTGGGCTGGTGGGGGTGCATTGGAGGCAGGCCGGGAGCAGTTTGATTGGTGATCTAAAATTTACCGGCAGCTACAATGCCGTTAATTTTTGTAATACCGGCCTTGCCTGGTATTTTAACGGCAAGACCAGTGAAATACTGGCCAGGTGGCAACCCTTAAGGCCCTTTGACCAGGAAAGTCAGATATATATGGGCTCACCCTATTCCATGGACGAAGGTGAAATTGAAGAATCCTTTTTTTCTTTCTGCATTTTGACAGGGTGACTAAGGAAAATGGCAATAAGTTTATAACCTTGTTGCATGACAATTTTATGGCACAGGTTGTAGTGAAGACAAGCAGAAAACATGCTATACTGGATCTAGTGATCTCTAATGACTCAGAACCTATAGCAAATGTGCAAGTTGTTGAGCCCCTGGGTAACAGTGACCATAATGCGATCTCATTTCAAGGGTGGTGCAAAAACACAAAATTACACTGGGGCAACAAAGAACTTAGAACAAAAAAACATAGAACAGAAATGGTTGTCATTCATTATTATATTACATTGTTATTTTTCTCAATGTATTCCCTTAAACATGGCTTTAAGGGGACCTGTCACCCTGAAAAAAATATTCCAAATTTTATTTATTCACGTTAGTCAAGCAAAATAAACTTTAATTACACTATATAAATTATTTGAATATTGGAAAGTTGGTTCAACTCAATCTAGTCAGTGGCTGACTCAGGATATGATTCATAAAGCTTTAATAAAAATGAATGCGAACAAGGTGCCAGGGCCAGATGGAATATACCCTCGGGTACTAAGAGAGCTTAGTTCAGTTTCAGACAGGCCTCTATTTCTGATTTTCTCGTACTTGCTTTCATCTGGTATGGTACCTATGGATTGGAGGAAAGCTGATCTCAGCCTGGCAATTATAGGCCAGTAAATTTGATTTGACAGTTTGTTAATGAATCACAGAATTATGTTCTGGAAAATGCCATTATGAGGACTAATCAGCATGGCTTTATAAAAGATAGGTCATAAATTTGTGTGCTTGTTATGACGAGGTTAATACGAAATAGGACAGTGGGGGAGCAGTAAATGTGATCTATTTGGATTTTTCCAAAGTGTTGATTCAGTGCCCCACAAATAACTGCTTTCTAAACTAGTAATGCTGTTTACACATGGATAGGAAACTGGCTACAGGATTGGGTGCTGAGGGTGGTTGTTAAGGGTACTTTGTCTACTTGGAGTAAGGTTCCTAATGGGGTCCATATTAAATAAAATATTTAACTTGTTCATTAATGAATATGGGGAGGGTTATGTAAGTAATGTAACAGTGTTTGCAGATGACATAAAACTATGTAACCCAATTAATTCCATGGACAACGTGGCATCCTTCAGCAGGATCTTGACAAACTGACACTCGGCAGTCAAGTGGCAAATTAGATCCAAATCCATATTGGTTAAAGACCTTGGAGTCCTTGTAGATAAACTTGGCTGTAGCAATCAATACCAGTCAGCAACTGCAAGGGCAAACAAGGGTTTGAGCTATAACAAAAGGGGTATAAATTTACGGGAGAAGAGGGTCATTCTTCCACTTTGCAAAGCACTAGTAAGGCCCCATCTAGATTCTAGAATATGCCGTGTAGTTTTGGTCTCCAGTGCTCCAACAGCATATTATTCAAGGTGAAGACTAAATGGGGAGTCCAAAGTAGGGCTAATCTGGTATGGAAAGTCTCATTAATGAAAAAAGATTGGCCAAGCTGGGGTTGTTTATGTTAGAGAAAAGGTGCTTCAGGAGATATGATAACTATGTATAAATATATCAGGGGGTCATATAATAATCTCTCTAATCCTTTATTTACCAGTACGTCCTTCCTGCCACAAGGACATCCATTAAAATTAGAATAAGGAAGTTCTTAATGTTTGGAAAGGGTTTTTCACAGTGAGCATCCTGTGATTCTTTCCATGAATCAGTAATGCTGGTAGATACATTAGATAGCTTCAAGAAGGGGTTGGGTGGCTTTTTAGCAAGTGGGAAAATACAGGGTTATTAAAAATAGCTCTTACTACAAGTTGATCAACCGACTGTTCTAATTGCCATTTTGGAGCCAGGAAGGAATTCTTCTTCCTCAGGCAAATTGAAGAGACGTAAGAAGGGTTTCTTTGCCTGCTTCCAAATGTAGCAATTAGGCAGGGTTTATATTGACAATAAGTTGCACTCGATGGACATGTGCTGATTTTCAATCTAACATCATATGTATGTTACTATGTATGTTACTATGCATGCCTTTATTGTCACTGCAACTAGCGCCAAGCACACCTTGCTTTTGTACCTATAATGTCAAATTAGGCTCAAGTTGCACTGAGCACAATTTTTAAGCAGCAGATACACCTTGTTAATAAAAAAACAACAGTGTGGCTCCTCAATACACTAGTCAGAAGTGTAAATCCTGTCTCTACAGACACACTATACAGTAGCTGTACTTCATAAACTGTCCTGATGGCTGTTCTGACCCTACGTGAAACCGTACCATCTATAGGTGATACACAGCTGTAAACACAGACATATCTATACAGTTATAATGCCAATAATGTCCCCCTTGTATTCCTCTTTGTCTTTTATAATGCTATGCACAAATGAATGAATATTATAGATAATATTCCATGCATAAAATGAAGAAAAAAAGAAGAAGAAAGAAAAAAGAATGAAGATCAAACCATTGTGACAAGTGCCAGGCCCGCCCCCCAATCCCGTAGAAATTTTTGCACTTTGAGCCCAGTGCGTGCAATGTGTGAGGCATTCAGGTAAGAAGGTATATAGATTTCTGTCACAAGCCTGCAGGGTTTGCCTATAACCTACTATTTAGTGCTACCAGCAAAGTTGCCAGGCTGCAGAATAAATAAGCATGTGATATTTCACAATATGCTAGGAAATAACATTTATTATATTAATATTTTTTTTTTTTTTGAAAACAATTAATGGTTTCTGAGAGTAGAAAGACACACAATTTCCTAGCAATACAAATAAAGAACCCACAGTATTCATCCATTACAGATACACCCTTTAAGGGGTTGTTCACCTTTAAATTAACTTTTAGAATAACGTAGAGTGTGATATTCTGAAAAGATTTGCAATTGGATTAAATTTTTTACTATTTGTGGTTTCTGAGTTATTTAGCTTTTTATTTAGCAGCTCTCCAGTTTGCAATATGAGCAAACTGGTAGCTAGGATCCAAATTACCCTAGCAACCACATATTGATTTGAATAAGAGACTTTAATATAGATAGGAGAGGCCTGAATAGAAAGCTTAGTAATAAAAACTAGCAATAACAATACATTTGTAGCCTTATAGAGCATTTGTGTTTTAGATGGGGTCAGTGATTCCCATTTGAAAGCTAGAAAGATTCAGAAGATGGAAAATAACTACAAAAAAATCATAAAAAAGAAAATATGAAGGTCAATCGAAAATGTACTTACAATTAGCCATTCTATACTGAAAAACTTAACTCAAAGCTGAACCACTACTTTATTTTTTATTGTGCCCTCTTTCTTCCTATCCCCCACCCCCATGTGCAGTTTTCTGCATCTTCCATAGTATGAGGATGGCAACAGCTTTGTGTGCCAAGGAATAGAATGATAGGTACGAGGACAAGGAACATGGTAATTTAGGTTGAAAAAGAAACACAGAATCTTTTGGTCAAATTGTAACATGCCTAATTACTAGCTGATCCAAAGAAAAGCAAAATGGCAAATGGATTAGTCCCTAGATTAAAGCCTTACATGATGCTATCTGATGTACATACCAGACAACCACTTTAGGGAAAAATCTCACAACTTCACAGTTCTCATTGTAAAAACCCTGTCTGAATATTAAGATGGAACATCCTTTCTTCTAACCGGAATGGATGCTCAAAAGACCTTTATATAATAATACATAGTTATCATATCCCCCTTAAAGGAGAACTAAAGCCTAACTACAGAAGTAGCTAGAAATGTTGTACATTATGTTTTGTGCTTCTGTACCAGCCCAAGGCAAACACAGCCCCTAGCAGTAAAGATCTGTGTCTCCAAATATGCCCCAGTAGCTTCCCAACTTCTTTTCAGCTGATTCACAAGCACATGCTCTGTGCTGCTGTCACTTACTGAGCTTAGGGACACACTCACAATATACAGTACACATAGAATAGAAATGTCACAATATAAGACTGATTAGTAATTAATACAGATAATTACCACAAGGCAGCACAGAAACCAGTAGCATCAGAATTTAATAATCAGCCCTGTAGCATCAGCTTATATTACAGACAAACCTCATTTTATGCTGGATAATTTGTGACAACCCCTAAGCTTAACTTCTCAACAGCTGCTCAGAGCCCACTGAGCATGTGAGGGTCACAGACACTTTCCAAGATGGTTACCCCCTGTGACAAGTTTGAAGTCCTGGATCATTGCTGCTATTGACAAGTTGAAACTTTAGGCTGGTGCAATAAGTGACCTATATAAACTATGGAATTTTTAGCCACATTCATTTTTAGGGTTTAGTTCTCCTTTAAATATTGTTGACATGTTGTGGGTATGTGCCTGGCATAGCTCTGCTAAAGAGGGAAATGTGGTCCAATTGTTCCCGTAGAAACACACAATAACATTTAAGTTTCTCTTCTACAATGTAAGCAACCCCAACTTGGCCAGTCTTTCTTCATAAACGAAACTACCAGCTTAGTTGCCCTTATGTGAACTCTCTAATTCAGTAATATCCAGTTTTAGGACTGTAGTCCAAAACAGCAAGGAATATTCCAGATGGGGCCTAACCAGTGCTATGTAAAGTGTAAGAATCAGTGTCGGACTGGTCCACTGGGATACCAGGAAAACTCCCGGTGGGCCCTCATGCTGCTAAACTTTTGGCCTATTTCATGGCCATTCCCTATTATATGAGACCAAAGAGGCTAAATAGATGGAATAATAGACTATAGCAGTGGTCCCCAACCAGTAGCTCGTGAGCAACATGTTGCTCCCCAACCCCTTGGATGTTGCTCTCAGTGGCCTCAAAGCAGGTGTTTATTTTTGAATTCCAGGCTTGGAGGCAAGTTTTGGTTGTATAAAAACCAGGTGTTCTACCAAACAGAGGCTCATGTAGGCTGCCAGTCCATGTAGGGGCTAATAATAGTCAATCACAACCCTTATTTGGCACCACCCAGGAACATATATAACTCATTTTACATCTAAATGTTGCTCACAGGTGGAAAAAGGTTGGGGACCCCTGGACTATAGTATATAAAGAAACAAACTAGGAGAATAGAGGTTGATTGAGGAGATGAAGAATATTAGTACTGAGAGTGGGCCCCTGGTCTAAAGTTTTATGGTGGTTATATAAGGTTTTTGGGTGGGCCCCTGGTGTCCCAGTTCGACACTGGTAAGAATGACCCTCATGTCCCACAAATTTATGGCCCTTTTAGTACAGTCAAAAACCTTGTTTGCCCATGCAGCTGCTTATTAGTTTATATATATATATTAGTCTGATTGTCAGGTTCAATAAAAGTATAAGTGGCTTATATATTTTTGCAACCAAGGTGCAAAAAAATACCAGTTGCCTTAATCCACATTGAATTTCATCTGCCACTTAGCCACCCAGAGTGCCAGTTTGTCCAGATCTTGCTGCAAGTATGCCCCATACTGGATGCAATATATTGCGCTGCATAGAGTTGTGGAAAGATCACTGGCACACAGGAGTTTGTTCGGCAGGGCAAGCCCTTGCAATTTTAATAATGCAGTGCATTATTAAAATTGCAAGGGCTTACCCTGCTGAACAAACTCCTGTGTGCCGGTGATCTTTCCACGTACCTTGACTGGGTGGTTGCCGATTCCCCTACCGCCGAGCACCAGGAAGCTCTGATCAGGTTTGTGAGGTGTGGGGTTTCTCCAAATTGGCTTGGAACTGCATAGAGTTGTATCATCTGCAAACACTAAGGGGACGATTCACAGGGCCGGAACTAGGGGTAGGCAGAAGAGGCATGTGCCTAGGGCTCAAAGGCAGAGGGGCGCCAGGCACGTACCTCTTTTGATGCTTTCCCTTAGTTCGATGCTTTCCCTTAGTTCCTGCTCAATGACGATTGTGCGCTCTTCCGCGCATGCGCATTTGCGTGGCACTTCCGCGCATGCGCAGTCACTCGTTCTCTTCTGCGCATGTGCAAACGATTGGGAGTGCCATAGTCGGCCAGGTTGCCTTGGGCGCCTGGTCGACTTGGCCCGGCACTGACGATTCATATTTTTTCTCTAAAACCAAAACATGTTTTTTAAAAAAAATTCTGTAAAACTCTAAAAATTGGAAACGTATTAACTGTACAAACCACTGTACAAACTCTAATATAAAACTTCATCAAGTAAAAGCAGTCAAGGTCCTATAGAAGTAAAAACATTGATCCTTTTTTTTTTTTTTTTTTTTTAACCATTCAGACTTTAAGGGGCAGATTTACTAAGGGTCGAAGTGAATTTTCGAAGTAAAAAAATTCGAAGTAATTCGAAGCACTTTGTTCACCTTAGCTTTGAGTAAATATTTAAATTCCAAATTCTGTGTCAGTGACTTGATAGAGCTGAGCAATCTGTGCCCCTGCAGAGTGGGTCCTGAAGAAAGAATATTACTGACTGATTCCTGTCTGTCCAAATTCAAGAAGACGATTACATTTTGGATGTTCGTGCTGCTCTGGGTGTGTCCGGGGAAAATAATTCTTGTGTAACATAACATACATGAGTCACAAACATTCCCCTCATAAAATTCATTTTCCACTGCGGCAGAGCCAATCGAACTTCTGTGTTTATATTATGGAAGGAAAGTATTTGAGTTCATAAAGTGTTACTGCACATGCATGTTACTATTCAGTATACTCTGAAAGCAATAATACTGTAATTATCATAATTATTGGTTAATCATACAGTTTCTACACTAGAAATTAATCATTTCTCCCTGCCAGAGAACAGAAAAAATGCATTGCCCTCAATGAGTATTCTAGAAAATCTTGCTTTGCATCTGGGCTTTATGGATTGTTTTGTTTTCAATCCACCAAAATCAAGAAAAAAAATATATCTATATTGAGCACTGTATTAGGGACCACTCTTTAAAGGAACAGTAACATCACAAAATTAATGATTATTTTTTTAAAGTAATTCATGTATAATGTACTGTTGCCCTGCCCTGGTAAAAAATGTGTGTTTGCTTCAGAAAGACTGCTATAGTTTATATAAATAAGCTGCTGTGTAGCCATGGGGCAGCCATTCAAAGCTGGAAAAGCTCAGGTATACATAAGCAGATAACAGGTAAGGTCTAAAGAATACAATGGGAACTTTTCTGATATCTACTATGTAACCTGTACCTTTTCTCTTTTTTCCAAACTGAATGGCTGCCCCATGTTTGCCTAGCAGCATGTTTATATAAACTATAGTAGTGTTTCTGAAACATCAGTTTTACCAGTGCAGGGCAACAGTAGACTATATTTTAATTACTTTCATTTTTTTGGTGTTACTGTTCCTTTAAGGCAAGTTGTTGCTGTGTCTCTGATTTACAGACAAGGAGCAGCTCCATCATATTGCAATTTCAATAGCTGGTGGGTGCATTTACTAAACTGCAAAACAATCTGCAATCTGCTCCAATTCTCTGGTTATCCCGGCAACCAACAACAATCAGTTTATAAATAATATAAATGCAGGTATAGGGTCTGTTATCTGGAATGCTTGGGACCTTTGGTTTTCTGGATAAGGGATATTTCCATAGTTTGAATCTCCATGTCTTAAGTCTGCTGAAAATCATTTAAACATTCATTAACCCCAATAGGATTGTTTTGTCTAGAATAGGAATTCATTTTATCTTAGTTTGGATCAGGTAAAATGTAGTGTTTCATTTTTACCGAAAAAAGGAAAGCCCTTTTAAGAATTCAAAAAAAGAATTGCTTAAAATTGAGCCTATGGGAGATGGGATAAGGGATCCTATACCCATAGTATAAATTATTTTATTGGAGATGTGTTGTGCACAACATGTCTTAGACCCTCATGGGTCCTTCTTCATGGGCTCCATATAATTCTGAGAACCTGAGGAAGCTGGCTATACATGGCAGTCCTTGGTTGGTCAGTTTTAACAATGTTAAAGAAGACCCAAAGCTTAACAAAGAATTAGGGTAGATATGGCACTTTTATTCTGTGCTACTATCAGTTACCTGAGCTTAGGTAGGGTTCGATTCATAATATACTCTCATTACATGGCAGCCCAGAAATCAGTGCAATCAACATCAGAATGTTATCATTGGCTCTCTCGTATTACCTTTTGTGACCGGCAAACTTAATTTTCTGCTTGGTGAGGGGATTTGCACCACCCTTAAGCTTAGCTTTTCGGCTGCTGCCCAGATCACACTGAGCATGTGCAGTGTCACAGACACGCCTAAGATAATCCAATACAATCCTGTGACAATTCTGAAGGCTCTGGGTCATGTCTGGCAACCTTTGGTCTGGTACAGTAACTTCAGAAAATAAAATGTAGCATTTTTAGTCATATTTGTTTTTAGAGTTTAGCTCTTCTTTAAAGTGATACTGTCATGGGAAAAAAACATGTTTTCAAAATGAATCAGTTAATAGTGCTGCTCCAGCAGAATTGTGCACTGAAATCCATTTCTCAAAAGAGCAAACTGATTTTTTTATATTCAATTTTGAAATCTGACATGGGGCTAGAGCTAGACATATTGTCAATTTCTCAGCTGCCCCAAGTCATGTGACTTGTGCTCTGGTAAACTTCAATCACTCTTTACTGCTGTACTGCAAGTTGGAGTGATATCACCCACCTCCCTTTCCCCCCCCCAGCAGCCAAACAGAATAACAATAGGAAGGTAACCAGATAGCAGCTCCCTAACACAAGATAACAGCTGCCTGGTAGATCTAAGAACAACACTCATAGTAAAAACCTATGGGGTGCCGTTTGTCCCAAATACATTCTGTATACAAAACTATCCCTAATACACAGAATGAATGTCTCTCATGTTATATAAGTATTTGTGACCATACACAGATAAAAAAATATACAAAAGACTTATTTCTATTAAAGAATGAAAACAAAATCTGGTTAGTGCACAAAAGGATGTCATTATATCACAAACTCCATTCTGTACAGTTTAACAAGCAATCTGTCGCACAAATGTATAACCTCCATGTAACGGACACACTTATGTGCAAAGTTACTTACAGAATGAATTATGTAAAAACAAAGTTGGACATAATATATAATAGTGTAACTAACTGGTGCTTGTCAAGCTAGATTTGACTGACAAAATAGATATCTGTGACAGAAAGCAAGATTTTATAGTACAGGATTCATTCTTTCCACAAAATGACAGTTTTGTTTCACAAAACAGATAAAATAACTATTCTGTGAAGCAACACTGTCAGTCACATTCCTGAACCAATAAGAAAAAAGCTTATTGCCATATACAAACAAGATGAGAAGTGGCCAGCTCTGCTCCACATGGCTAAGGCAAAATATCTGACCTGCTATAGAGGGCGCCCTCTAATGTCCCCTGTGCTGCATAGTAATAAACATGAATAAACCTTTCCTAAAAGAGCTGCTGTTAAACACTACAGGTTCATAAATGGAAGTTCTTACAAATGGCTGAGAAATATAATGCTGCACTTATAATGATTGTAGAAAAAGAAAAGTATGCAAAACATAAATATGATCATTTTAGGTGATATGGCTATTCTTATTGTAGTAACCTGCTTGTGTGGCCATTTTGGTTTAGGGCATTCCTGCTGTTTTGCCATTATCTTATGACTCACTCCTGTTCCTCTTCCTGTCTAAGCTGAGAGCAATTATGGGACAGGCCACACCCACCCGCAATCTTCTATTAAATGTACCAGAAGTTACTGTGCTTGTCTGGCTGCTTTGCCTGACTCTCAGAGTCAGTTATAAGTTTTGTATATGATAGTTAGACTCCAATGTCTCCTCCTAGCTGTAATCTTGCACCAATTAGCTTGTAGTAGTCTCTTAATAATGTGCTTACCTATAGTTCAACTACTACATAATAGCTTTAGCCAGAGACTTGGGACTGATCATGTGCATCACATATTGTGTATAGTATGTGTGTAGGTTATATGAGCAGCCACTCCTGAGTACTGTGTGTAAACAAAAGACTTCAGGACTTCAACTTCACCTCCTTTCATGAATTCGGGTCTTTTCACCGCTTCGGGACTTCAGCTTCGTCTTTTCGGCAATTCCGCATTCGGTAATATGTGAAATGGCCGCACGGCTCGGGCGCTCGTAAAGGGGACCCGGCTCTTTAAAAAAATGCAGCACTTCTGGGCCCCCCTTCAGGCCCGGAACACTTGTCCCCCCTGCTGGCGGCCCTGGACATGCATGTGACATGGGCACAGTTGTGCTCTCTGCTCTAGTGTTGTGCCCCCCTCGACCCACTCTGATGTGAAAGGGTTAAGCACTGGGCAGGTAAGGGGACGTCATCATTAGAGTCTTTTGTTATAAATAAATATAAAGCATTATATAGCTTGTTGCTTCTATATAAATAGATTATGATCCCCTAAAATTGCCCCTGCCTAAATGACCCCCTTTTGTTTACACACAGTACTCCGGAGTGGCTGCTCATATAACCTACACATCATACTATACAGAATGCGTGGTGTGCACATGATCAGTCCCAAGTCTCTAGCTAAAGCTATTATGTAGTAGGTGAACCATACCTAGCAACATTTTGGAAATAAAAAGTGAGACAAACATTTTTTTTGCATGTAGTGCAGCAATTTTTTGACCACACCCATTTTGTGGCCACACCCCCTAATTACCATGTTCATTTTACAAAGTTTGGCAGGTTATAAAAATTGGAAAATATTTCCCCTTATCTAAACTGTTAAAATTACTTATTTTCTTATCTCAAAATTGTTATAAAGTATCTTAGTTGCACCTGTTAGCTGTACTGGCCTCTCTGCCAAAAGCCAATTAAGTTAGAAACTTTGTTTCTTTTTCTGGCTGTTCAGTGCAGAGAAAAGAGGGACTTTCCAGTACAAATGAGGGACCTCAAGTTGAGCTGTCAAAAGAGGGACTGTCCCTCTGAAAAAGGGACAGTTGGGAGGTATGTGTACACATGATCAGTCCCAAGTCTCTGGCTAAAGCTATTATGTAGTAGTTGAATTATAGGTAAGCACATTATTAAGAGACTACTACAAGCTAATTGGTGCAAGATTAGAGGAGGAGGAGACATTGGAGTCTAACTATCATATACAAAACTTATAACTGACTCTGAAAGTCAGGCAAAGCAGCCAGACAAGCACAGTAGCTTCTGGTACATTTAATAGAAGATTGCGGGTGGGTGTGGCCTGTCCCATAATTGCTCTCAGCTTAGACAGGAAGAGGAACAGGAGTGAGTCATAAGATAATGGCAAAACAGCAGGAATGCCCTTAACTAAAATAGCCACACAAGCAGGTTACTACAATAAGAATAGCCATATCACCTAAAATGATCATATTTATGTTTTGCATACTTTTCTTTTTCTACAATAATTATAAGTGCAGCATTATATTTCTCAGCCATTTGTAAGAACTTCCATTTATGAACCTGTAGTGTTTAACAGCAGCTCTTTTAAGAAAGGTTTATTCATGTTTATTACTATGCAGCACAGGGGACATTAGAGGGCGCCCTCTATAGCAGGTCAGATACTTTGCCTTAGCCATGTGGAGCAGAGCTGGCCACTTCTCATCTTGTTTGTATATGGCAATAAGCTTTGTTCTTATTGGTTCAGGAATGTGACTGACAGTGTTGCTTCACAGAATGGTTATTTTATCTGTTTTGTGAAACAAAACTGTCATTTTGTGGAAAGAATGAATCCTGTACTATAAAATCTTGCTTTCTGTCACAGATATCTATTTTGTCAGTCAAATCTAGCTTGACAAGCAATAGTTAGTTACACTATTATATATTATGTCCAACTTTGTTTTTACATAATTCATTCTGTAAGTAACTCTGCACATAAGTGTGTCCTTTACATGGAGGTTATACATCTGTGAGACAGATTGCTTGTTAAACTGTACAGAATGGAGTTTGTGATATAATGACATCCTTTTGTGCACTAACCAGATTTTGTTTCATTCTTTAATAGAAATAAGTCTTTTGTATATTTTTTTATCTGTGTATGGTCACAAATACTTATATACCATGAGAGACATTCATTCTGTGTATTAGGGATAGTTTTGTATACAGAATGTATTTGGGACAAACGGCAACCCATATTTGAGAAATGGTTTTCAGTGCAGTATGCTGCTGGAGTTGCACTATTAACTGATGCGTTTTGAAAAAAACATGTTTGCGATGACAGGATCCCTTTAAGTTAGTGCCCCAGGCTTTGAGTGTTGCAGCTTTCTTTCAGAAGTGCTGTGTAAACAACCCTAAATAGTGTTGACCTGTTGTGTAGTCGGCTTATATTAGGCTCATCGTAACAACAGCTTTGAAAGACAGCTGCAGAGCTAAAAGCCTGGTATTATCAGTATAAAACTTGAGAAACCACTAAGAATTGAAATTTAATTTGAATTGGGAGAATGTTTAGAGAAGCAAGCTTACATTAATTTTCTATTCTGTATTAGATCATCTTGAACTCATAGTTAAGGGCAAGAGAGATGGAGGCTTTCAATAAAAATCAAAATAAGCTTTTTCCTTTTTCTGACCTGTCAGAGCACAATAACTAGAAGAGAGGCATCATTATGTTGCCCTTGTTACGAGCAGATATGCAAAAAAAGCCTCCCATCAAAGGTTTTTTAGATGTTTATGAGGAAGTGCGCATGTGCACAATTATATTGCATGAAACTATGTTTTGTACCACTATTGGTATGTGTATGATCCCAGCTCAGCCTGATATATATCAATGTACTGGTTTTGGAATAGGATTAATTCAAATATTTAATCTTCCAATACACCGTGTCAGACAATTCATTATGCATTGGCAAATCATGTGAAGAGGAGCCATGGTATTGTACACATCCCTATTTTCAGCTATGCTTTACCAGAGTGGCTTACAATTAATTGTAGAGAGCAAAGCAGAATATTTTAACACTTTTAATGCAGTGTTCTGTATTCAACAGTTGTCCATGCGCACAATGTATATAAACCATATTGGCATACCCCCCTTATATACACCCTTACACAGTCCCCACTAGGATATATACATACATACATACACACATCTACTAACAGATCATAAATACACATATAATAACACATATTTAGACTTGATTGGCGAACTGGTAATGTGGTGCTAATATTAGCCTGAAAACTATAGGCCTGTTAGCCTGACACTTGTGGTAGGGCAGCTTCTGGAAGAGATAATAAGGGATAATATACTTAAATACAATGTATATCACACTACTACTGTATAAATTTGTGCAAGTATGATTTTATGCATAATACATCTTGCCAGGCTAAATTCATTGCACTTTATGAGGAGATGAACAGGAACCTAGTCTCTGGTATAGCAGGGGATGGGCTCTAATTAGATTTTACTAAAGCATTTGATACAGTACCACACAGAAGGTTATGTTGGCCTAGAACATAGTATTTGTACTTTGGTAGAGAACTGGCTGAAGGATAAATTACAACGATTGGTGGTGAATTGAACATTTTCTAATTAGACCAGTGTTGTTAGTGGAGTACCTCAGTGGCCTGTCCTTGGCTCTTTGCTTTTTAACTTTTTATTTTTATTTATTTATTAATGACCTGGAAGTGGGCATTAAAAGTACTGTCAGTCTGTGCAACGTGTCAATGATATGTGGACAGAATCAGGTCTTAATGGACAGAAGTCATTCTGAGGTTATGAACGGTAGCACAGTGAGGTTAGGTACAGTACTAGAATGATGTCTTGCTGAATTTTTTCTAACTCTTAAAACAACATAAAAGACAAGTAGCAAATGCCTCATCACTCCTTAATGCCCTGACCCCCCAGTATTAATTAATATTAATTTATTACGTATTTAAAAGTATTAATGCAGGTCCTTGGGGGTGGGCAAGGACCTATACTATCCTTTATTTGTAGACAGTTAACAAATATCATGGGGCTTTGCAGATTTTCTCCCCCACATTTACACTAGTCCCTTCCCCAGTGGAGCTTACTATTTAAAGTTGATACCTTAGCACAACCACACTAAGGGCAACGTCCCAGGACCCTGGTGCTGCAAGATAAAAGTGCTAACCATGAGGCCACTCCTCTGCTGCTCATATAGGTCATATATTTTCTGCAGTGATTTACCAAATGAAGCTGCGGTTATTTTCACTACATTATAAATTAACCTGTTTATAGGCAGCCTGGCCAAGTGGTCTCTAGATGAAGTGCAATCATGTGGTTCTGGAGTTGTTTGCTTTCCAGCTCGAGCTACTACAGCTACTTATTGCAAATCAGGTCCATTCATCATCTCCTTTATCCATCAGAAGATGATTCTCTTATCCACTGTATTGTTTTGCTGCACAACAGATAGTGTTGCTGAACCCTGTTGGCATCTACACATGTCTATACATCTGATTCTTCCTTTTTCTTTGGTTTTGGGGGTGGAGGAGGTTCTTCATCCTCGTCTTCATCATCATCAGTGGTGCCGCACAAACGGTCATAGATGACAACACAAACAGCAGTCAGCCACGCTATAACAATGCCAGAACCAAAGATAACAAATCCCACTAGTCCGAGGAAAAGGTAGTCTCGTTCGTACAGGCTGGGAATGCACATTAGGTTGATGTGGGGTTCTGTATCTTTCAGAAGTAGGCCACGTATATGAATAGGAGTGTTACACGTCATATTTTCTGCATCTGCCAGATATAGAGAGAAGGCACTTGTTAGGGTTTTTAGCACTAAAAATTGCAACAAATACTTCATTGGCAAAACAGTCAAATGTTGAAAATTCATCTCTGTTGCTTTATCCAGTAGAAAAAGCTGTCAAGGGGCAACACACCTTAAATGCGGTCAGGCTAAAATGCTCATATTGATGTCATTCATTAAAGGTCCAAACACAGCTGCATAGAGGCTTTATGGATTTGTGGCCCTGGAGCATCTGGGTTTCAGGAAAGGGGGAAATGTAATAATATAGTGCCTGTCTTGTGGGCTATGTGTCCAAGAATTTCAAGAGTAAAAGTAAAATATATAAAAATAAAATGGGAATAGATATGAGAAGTGCACACTGTGGAGTTTAAGACTTTATCAGTTACATTCTAACAAAAATTATCTGGTTTTCATAGTGAAATCCATAGCACTTTTGTTTTGCTTCTATTGACTTTTGTGATCATCTGCTCTCTGTCTGCTCAGCAGTTGTTAATATCTCAGGGCTCATTTACTAATGCATGTTCAAACACGAAGCTTGCTAATGGGTGCAAATTGTGCCTATTAGTGTGCAATACACACAGCCCTTATGTCTGGCACTGGTGGCAAATGCTCTATGAACCCTTATACCTAAATAAAGGGCCTCCAAATGTTTTGTATTCCCTCCACATTTTGAATAATGCACAAAGAAGCAGTGAGCCAGTGGCACCCATTTCCCTCTTGAAAGCCTTGTACTTCTTTCAGGGAGTGGGAAAGTTTTAGCTTTGAGAAGCAGGCTCAGTAATAGGCTTTCGGTAAACAAATAGGAGGTAGTTTTTCTTTATTAACCAGCTGCAGAATTAAAGTGGTTATTCCCTTATTTGCTCAATAGAAAAAACATTAAATACATAAAATACATGAGATAATAGGTTTAAATAGTGTAGGGATGTGTAAACTAGCCACCCCTAGTATTATGAGCAGGCAGACCCTCAGTGTTATAGACACCTAACTTGGTCCTAAAATACAGTTGGGAGGGGTACTGTTTGCTCTTCCTGCTCTAAGCTATGCCCCTTGCTGTTTCTCACAGTGACCAGCAGATGGATCTGTGCTAGGATATAAAAGGCTCTGAAGCCATGCTTTCAGTGTTCATTTTGTGATAGCTCGGACCTGAACAGTCAGGTAGAGCTCTGTGGAACCTAGACAGGTCAGGTCGAGTAAGAATAGGCTACCCACCCTTATAGGTCACTCTAGGAGACAGGTTATTTAGCTGAGCAGCTCAAGGCTCCAACGAGGAGAGTCAGAGGGATTAAGATCCCGGGTACTAATAGCCCAGAAGTAGGGACTAAGTGTATAGGAACAGGGTAGATAGATTCCCCTCAGGTTCCACTTAGGGAAAAGGCTGAAAGCTGGGTGTACCTTTATTGCTGCTGAGCACGTCCTCTTGCCTGTGGGGACTAATACTGACCATATGGTGCTGTGAGTATTGCCTATTTAATGTGATGCCAGATCCTGTATGTGCTGATTGTATACTCCACTGAGGATTGTGTATGTTCAATAAATAAGTTCATTGTTAAGTTATAAGAACCACTTGCGCCCAATTATTATACCCTGTATCCAGTTACAGTTGCACTACACCCTGCCTCCACACCGATGCGAGGGCTTACTCCCTAAGATTATAGGTCTCATCCGGAGCACATTTATTGGGAGTGGAGCTCAATAGTGGTGTGCAGTACACACAATTTACTATAGCGCTACAATAGCATAACAGTAACAGCAATAACAACAATTCCTGACCTTAAACTACTGAGTTCGGAAGGATAGGTTACAAAAAGGTTACTCTCTTCCATACCTCACAACTGTCACTTTTTCGGAGGGACAGTCCCTCTTTTGACAGCTCAACCTGCAGTCAATCATTTGTACTGGAAAGTTCCTATTTTCTCTGCAATGAACAGCCATAAAAAGAAACAGAGTTTCTAACTTAAAGGAAAACTATACCCCCCAAACAATGTAGGTCTCTATTAAAAGATACTGAGTAAAACAGCTCATGTGTAAAACCCTGCCTCATGTAAATGAACCATTATCATAATAATATACTTTGTTAGTAGTATGTGCCATTGGGTAATCATAAATAGAAAATTGCCATTTTAAAAAATAAGGGCCGCCCCCTGAGATCGTAAGATTCACTGTGCACATATACAAACCACATGTAAGGTCACATGAGCCAATTAACAGACAGAGTTCTGCCTTTTGCTTCCTCACTTCTTCCTGTTACAGTTAGTGTTGTAGTATTTCTGGTCAGGTGATCTCTGAGGCAGCACAGACAGAGTCACGAAATGGTGGTTCAAGGCAAGAGATGTAAAAGGGCAATATTTATGTAAATATATATTCCAGTTTGGTAAGATTCTTTAATATGTCATTCAATTTGATATAAACTATCTGTTGCTTAAGTATTCATTTTGGGGGTATAGTTTTCCTTTAATTGGCTTTTAGCAGAGACCCCAGAAAAGCTAACAGGTGCAAATAAGATACTTTATAACAATTTTGAGACACAAAAAAAAACTGTTTAGATAAGGATAATTATTTTCAAACTTTCATAACCTGCCAAATTTTGTAAAATGAACATGTTAATTAGGGGGTGTGGCCACATAAAGGGTGTGGTCAAAAATTTCACTGCGCTACGTGCGAAAACATTTTTTGTCCCTCTTTTTCTTCCAAAATGTTGGGAGGTATGCTCTTCCTCAATTTGCCTTACAAGCCTCACACTTTTCCTATGCAGAAAACATTTGACAATCAGTTTGGAGAACTAAAGCTTAACTAAAGAAGTAGCTAGAAATGTTGTACATTATGTTTTTGGCTTCTGTACCAGCCCAAGGAAACCACAGCCCTTTAGCAATAAAGATATTTGTCTCCAAAGATGCCCCAGTAGCTCCCCATCTTCTTTTTTGCTGATTCACTGCACATGCTCTGTGCTGCTGTCACTTACTGAGCTTAGGGACTGACTCACAATATACAGTACACATAAAATAGAAATGTCACAATATAAGTAATTAATACAGATAATTATTACATGGCAGCACAGAAACCAGTACAATTAGCATCACAATTTAATAATCAGTCCTGTAGCATCAGCTTATATTACAGGCCATCCTTATTTTCTGCTCGATAATTTTCCACAACCCCTAAGTTTAGCTTCTCAACAGCTGTTCAAAACCCACTGAGCATGTGAGTGTCACAGACATTTTCCAAGATGGACCCCCTGTGACAAGTTTGAAGTTCTGGTTCATTGCTGCTATTGACAAGCTGAAACTTTAGGCATATGCAAAAAGTTCAGTATACAAAACATGGCATTTTTAGCCCTATTTATTTTTAGGGTTTAGTTCTTCTTTAGGGTTTTGGCAGACTGGCAGATTAGGGGAGATTTAGTCACCTGGCGACTAATCGCCTCTTCTGTGGGGTGACAATCTTCCTGAACTGCCTTTCGTATGCTTGAATGAAGAATCGCTAATACATACGCCGGCGCCTCGATATCTGAGGAAACTTCGGGCGACTTCAGAAATCCAAGCGCCCTGAGTGTATTAGCGCAGACGATTCTTCATTCAAGCAGACAGGAGGCAGTTCGGGAGATTGTCGCCCCGCAGAAGAGGCAATTAGTCGCCAGGAGACTAAATCTCCCCGAATCTGCCCCAACCCTTAAAGTGATCCTGTCATCGGAAAACATGTTTTTTTCAAAATGCATCAGTTAATAGTGCTACTCCAGCAGACTTCTGCACTGAAATCCATTTCTCAAAAGAGCAAACAGATTTTTTTATATTCAATTTTGAAATCTGACGTGGGGCTAGACATTTTGCCAATTTCCCAGCTGCCCCTGGTCATGTGACTTGTGCCTGCACTTTAGGAGAAATGCTTTCTGGCAGGCTGCTGTTTTTCCTTCTCAATGTAACTGAAGGAGTCAGTGGGACATGGGGTTTTTACTATTGAGTGTTGTAGATCTGCCAGGCAGCTGTTATCTTGTGTTAGGGAGCTGCTATCTGGCTACCTTCCCATTGTTCTTTTGTTTGGCTGCTGGGGGGGGGAAGGGAGGGGGTGATATCACTCCAACTTGCAGTACAGCAGTAAAGACTGATTAAAGTTTATCAGGGCACAAGTCACATAACTTGGGGCAGCTGGGAAATTGACAATATGTCTAGCCCCATGTCAGATTTCAAAATTGAATATAAAAAAATCGGTTTGCTCTTTTGAGAAATGGATTTCAGTGCAGAATTCTGATGGATCAGCACTATTAACAGATTCATTTTGAAAAAAATTGTTTTCCCATGACAGTATCCCTTTAAGCAGAAGGGTCATTGTGTTCATGTGTTTCACTTTATTGCTGGCCCCAACAATTTTTTTTTAAACCAAACAGGTTCTTAAGCTATAGACTTGCAACTAGACTACAGAAGATGGTGAAGTTCTCTACTGAATGCTCAGTTTTCCTCTAGCTTAAGACTTCAGATAGTGTCTAAATTGTAAAAAGGGATTAGTAGACGTGTCGCATCCCTTTAGTTTTGCCTTGTTGGCTGTGTATCGCTATTATCTGGACTCAATACTGCACACATAAGGGGTCATTTACCATTACCTGGACGCAAGTGCTACACCACAGGGGGCGCAAAATTGTGTTACTTACTGCTCATTTAAGAACTATGGGGCAGATTTACTAAACGGCAAAATGACTAACACTGGCGGCGATTCGCGTTATCGCTTTTAGGCACTTTGCCAATTTACTAATGGGTGCAGGCATAACTTTTGCTAGTGAAAGAGGCAGACTCTATTGCTCACTCGGCGAATGGATGTTACTCCGCAAATTCACTAAGATGCGGATTTTACTGAACGTTACCTCTTTCGCCAGACTTGCCTTCACCAGCTCAGACCAGGCGTAGTGCATTGGTGTGCATAAATCTTTTAGTGAAAAAAGTCCCAAAAACGCTGGCGTCTTTTCCTTTTTTTTGGAGTGATAGCCTGCAAAAGTCCTTAAATTTTTTTTTGTGTATCCGTTTTCCCCCATACATTTTCTAACATATGGAACATAAACTATACAGTGGGCTTATGTGTAGGGCATTATAACAACTTTATTTTCTTTATTAAGGTTCCCTGGACTTGTGTAATGTAATGTATTTGCTGTAACGTATACAACTTTAAATTTCTCGCCGTATGCAAATTAGCCTGAGCGAAGACCTTTGACGAAGTTGCACTAGGCATAATTGAATGCTAGCGCATCTTCGCTTTGATTGCCGAAGTAACGCATCGCAAAATTCGCCAGTGTTCGGCGTCATGGATGCAACTACGCATTATAGTAAATTAGCGTTGTCTGAGCGAATTTTCATCTGGCGAAGTGTAGCGATGGGTGCGAAGCCGTCGCTGTCTAATTTTCGCAGGTTAGTAAATTTAAATTAAATTTATCCCTATGTCTGCAAACATGTTGCTCCTTGCACCATAGGGAATGCAGTAAATACAGGGCCAGCTGGTGCTTCCTTACATTACTTAGTACTACTTGCCCCTTACTGCGTTACACTCATGAATACAGTTTTGCCAAATGCAGGCAGTGCTTTGTTCATGGGGGGGAGGGTACATCCCGATTTTGGAGCACATGGACCTGCCAGAGTTGCTGCTTTTGGGGAAAAGTACAAAAACCATGGTGTCTTCTTTGCACTTTTTTTCTTGACACGTGATACAAATGTAGAGACAGACAAGAATGTTGCCCAAACTGTGTCCTACCTACTAAGCTGATCTTATTATCAAACGAATTTCATTACTGCCAATAGCTTGACTTGAAGGGGGACATCCAAGGCTCTACATCTATGAAAAATAAATAACACAAATGACTGGCTAGGCTTTGCTAAAGAGTAAAGCAACAACGGTTTTCCACACTAAAACATTTAGAAGCCCTACTCTCATATGTACAATAAAGAGCAAGTATCCACAAACTCAATTTAGCAAAGCTATGGTCCGGATCGAATGTATGTAGAACCGTAAAGTATTAATGCCTTGGTGCCATTTAATCTGCATTGTGGTTTGGTGTAGTTGTGTAATACAATACATCTTTACTGTCCTGTTAACATGAGGGTTGTCACTCAGTTCTGTCCAGAAATTGTGAACTACAGGTACCAGCATTCTTAGATAATCTTGCATAATGGGTTTTATTTTTCAAAGTGCAACGTCTACTGTTGATGTCTATGGAACAGAAAAATGCAGATTGGCATCCTGTTTGTCTTGTATGCTAGGCTCAGCAAGATGCCAGTTTGTAGGGCCTGTGTTGAAAATGATTAAATAAGAAAGAAAATTTACTTTTTTGCTTACATAAATAAATATTTAGCCTTTCACTCCATGGGAGTAGAGTCATTATAACGAGTGAGAATCCTTCCACTTTAGCACTTATTCCTCTGTATCATTCCTTTCTGTATTATGAAATTGCTGAGAGCACTGTGATGTGTGAAAAATAAAATCACTTGATTTACTAAGGGAAGTGCTGGCCTGGGAATTCTTTATTCCAAATTGTGAGTATATGATTGATATTTGGTCGTGCACCCCTGAAATTGCTTTGTTGGAGTGCGGATACTGAAGATATATTATATATATATATATATATATATATATATATATATATATATATATATATATATATCAATTATTCTGAGACCAGCACTCCCAATTTTATGAATCAATTGTTTTATTGTTACATCGTATCAATGCCCGACGTTTCGGGCATTGATACGATGTAACAATAAAACAATTGATTCATAAAATTGGGAGTGCTGGTCTGTTTGTATCATCCTTGAAAAAGGTCCAAACAGGGACCGAAACGTCAGGCATTGACACGATGTGACAATAAAACGATTGATTCTTAAAATTGGAAGTGCTGGTCTCAGAATAATTGGAGTATAAATAATTACCGTGCACCCCTCCCTTTGCTGAAAGCTATTTGCCTTGGAGTGCGGATACTCATTTGGAAGTATATATATATATATATATATATATATATATATATATATATATAATGCCATTGAACACATGCAATAGAGAATGTTATTGACATGTCCTATTTGAATAGTATGACTGTTAAATATAAAGTGTGTGTTAGGAGGAGAATATCCTGACTGTGACATATGTATATGTAGGACATGCTGCTTCATGTGGTGTTTATACAAATGGCCTGCAAGTGACACTGTCTACATGAGTTACTGTGAATACTTCCTGTCAGCTTAAAAGTGAAAGTTACTGTTGTGTAATGGCTGACGAGTCTGCTAAAAAAGCACTGTTATACTCTACTCATCCTCAGCTACCCAAACATAACAAATGGTGACAAGTATGGCTCTTCTACCTCTGCAGCAACTTGCAGCTTTTCTTCCAAACTCTGGTGAGCCTACCATACCTTTTACTGCTTGGATCCGTATGTTTGAAAATTGCATTATTGCTGCTGACCAAGAGGAGATTTCTGCTGCTGTACCATTACCTGATGAGACTTATGAAACTTCTCTTACTGCTATAAAGAACTTTTTCGTGCCAAGAGTAAATGTGGTTGCTGAAAGATATAAATTCCGCCAACTTGGACAACGTAATGGCGAATCCACAGAATAATTTGTAGCAGCTTTGAGAGAGCTGGTTGTTACCTTTGAGTTTGGGAATCTAACAGATGAAATGCTAAGAGACCAAATAGTGGAAAACAAACTCACCTCGCATTAGAGAGAGACTGCTCCTAGAGCAGGATTTAACCCTTGCAAAGGCTATTACAGTTGCTAGCCAAATTGAAACAGCAGTGGCAGAGGCTAAAACTCTCAGTCAGGGAACTGCTGGGAATGTACAGATTGTGAATTCAACACTGTGGCCTAATAATGCACAGTCACAGGCAAAACACAGTGCTAAGGAAAGGAATTCACCTACACTGCAAAACCATACAGCAAATACAAATAGAAAATACTGCTTTCGCTGTGGTTGAACACAACCATACAGCAAATACAAATAGAAAATACTGCTTTCGCTGTGGTTGAACACAACACACTGCAAATAATGTTACATGTCCTGCAAAAGCTAAACGGTGCCGCAACTGCACAAAAGTAGGACTAAGATCTGCCATAGTTCTGTTAAAGATGTTCATGAAGTCACTACTACAAATTTTACCGTATTAAGTGTGGATAAAGCTGGTACATTAATTCCAGACAAGTTTATATGCACTCAGTATCAGTACTGCTTCTGCTGGGGCACTCCATTAACCTGATGCTTGATACAGGTTCAGCTGTTTCTATACTACCAAAGGATATTTTCTTGAAATGCTTTGCAAAAGATCCGCTTGTTGCACCTGCCCTGAAACTGGTCAGTTACTTAAAGGATCCAATCCCTGTGCTTGGTTGCTTGCCAGTGACTGTACAATTTGAATCAAATACTGCAAAATGTGACGTTTACATTGTGAATAAGGGTACTGCTATACTTGGAAGGGATCTCTTTGCTGTATTAAACCTACAATTGGTTGTTGGTCTCATTACTACAGCACCAGTGCCTGCCACACAGTCTGTGTCTAAAATTTCACCACAAAGCAACACTTCATTGGGTTGTGCAAAGAACTTTGTACACAAAGTTAAGTTGAGACCAGATGTAAAACCAGTACCATTCCCTGATTCAGCATGGGAAAAACTTGCTATTGATATTGTCGGTCCTTTTACAGATGTTCCTATAGATTGTAGATTTGCTAGAACCTTGATAGACTATTACAGTAAATGGACAGAAATTGCATTTGTTTCTCATATAACATGAACTACGGTAATAAAATTTCTGTCTACAGTCTTCAGCAGAGAAGGTAATCCAAAGGAGTTAATATCAGACAACGGACCACATTTTCTCTCATATGAGTTTGAATTCTTTCTGAGAGAGAGGAATATTGTGCATAGGAAATCTTCAGTGTATTACCCACAAGCAAATGGAGAAATCGAGTGATTCAACAGAAGTCTGAAAGTAGCACTACAGACAGCAAATCTTACTGGGAAATCTTGAAAAGTATTTACAACAGAGTTCCTACATACCTACAGAGCAACGCGCCTTGCAACAGCCCAATCATCTCCAGCTGAATTATTACATGGCAGACAGATGCGCACTAAGTTACATCAAACTTCCACAAAATACTGTGCCTACAAAATCATCTACTGCTGACATTGTGAAACGTCAACAAGCCAAAGGCAAGGCTAATACTGACAGAAAACGTGGTGCAAGAGAAGTACATTTTCAGCCTGGATCTTTAGTCAGAATTAAGAAACCAGGAATACTGAAACAAGGACAATCTAAATTTACTACACCACTTGAAGTGAGACGCCAGCGAGGACCATCCACATATGAACTGTCTGATGGACGCATATGGAATACAAGTCGTCTTCCTCCTGTTAGATATGACTTTGGAGAAGCTGCATTTGATGAAGGACATTTTCCTACTTCTGATGTCAACTGCAATAGGCCTGATCAAAGTGAACCTATAAGGCGTACTGAGAGAATCAGAAAACTACCTGCATGGACCTAGGACTATGTGATGTGAAGAATGTATATTATTGCTTTAAGATGCATTGTTGTTGTTTATTATAGTTGTCCAAAAGCTTTCTTACTATAGGGGGAATATGTGGTGTTTATACAAATGGCCTGCAGGTGTTACTGTCTACATGAGTTACTGTGCATACTTCCTGTCATCTTAAAAGTGAAAGTTACTATTGTGTAATGGCTGTATGAATCTGCAAATAAAGCACTGTTCTACTCTATTCATCCTCGGCTACCCAAAACATAACACTTCATATCATTAAGTGGATAACTGAATAGACAGAGAATAATAAAGATTTAAGGAAGCTTAGCCCCCCTCCCAAAGAATGACTGGCACTTATTCAAATACCAGGTATGGAACATGTTATCCACAATGCCTGTGGTTTTCCGTATAAGAGATCTTTCCATAATTTGGATCTCCATACCTTAAATCTGCTTGAAAAATCATTCAAATATGAAATAAACCCAATTATCTGGTTTTGTTTCCAATAGGGATTCATTTTATCTCAGTTTGGATCAAGTACAAGGTACTGTTTTATTATTACAGAGATAAAGGAAATAGTTTGGATAAAATGTAGTCTTTCCGTAATTCGGAGCTTTCTGAATAAGGGTTTCCCAGATACCTGTATAATTATAAGTTCTCTGATATAAACCATTCTCTTGGTAGTCTCCCCTAGATATCTGCCAGATTTAGCCAGAAGCCAATGCCAACAGCACCATGAACACTAGAGTAGAGAATGCCATCTTTTCTCTATGATCGTTGTTTATATTCCCATTTGTTATGACTAATGGGTATATTAAAAGCTCAATATATGTATTTGTTTTCAGTTTGTTTTATTACCCCAGAGATTCTTGGAAGGTATTGCTGGATGAAGCTTAAATTTTAACCTTGCCAAAGCAGCCATTGTCTCAGTTCAACTTGTCTATGAAAGACAATGCTGTCAGTTGTTCTCACTATAAAGAGCAGTGCACCTTATATACGGCACAAAAGCATCTTACCACTCCATCTACATTCTAATCTAGACCATAAGACCATGTCCCCTCCTGGCTTCTGGTGATTGTATTATAAATCCTACCCTGTGGGAGTGTATTCTCATGCCTGAGCTTGTTTATCTGGACAGAAAACAAGACAACAGTCTTCACCATGTGAGCCACTATTGTACTACATTTGGCAAAAAAAAGCTATAATCAATATTGTACACCTCTCCAATGTACCATATTATGAAATGCCAAGCTCAGCCTAACCCACTGCTAGTAAACTAGCATATCTCTAATAAATAAGAGGCAGTGTTTCTTAAAGGGGTACATTTTACAGCTTCATTTTGACCGTATGAGACTCCAAAGGTGATATTAAACACCTGCTTAAAAATTATAATAAATAAACACTTGAAGTAAAGGCAAATGGGGGGAGGGGGTAATTAACTGCCACCATGCAGACATATATCCAAGAAGTGAAGTACACAGCAAAATTGAAAACACGAGGATGATAACACGACATTAAAGGTATAATAAAAGTGAAAAGAGAAAGCCATTGGGGAGGTGCTAAGTGGTAACCTTTTCCAAAAACTGCCAAGCTCAAAACAGATATTAATAACTAATAGTAATTTGCGGGTTCTTTCACCTTATTTTGTGTACAGTTTTTCCCCCATTGTTCTAATGCTACATTGATTTATATCTATCTATTTAATGCAACCTTGTATCTTTCAGTTGTTGATCCAAACAGACTGAGGTTGGTCAGGAGAGTCTGCCTTCATATACGTAAATATTCTATTACATAATACAAGTGTAGGATTCTTTACCGGAAACCCGTTATCCAGAAAGCTCTGAATTATCGAAAGGCCATCTCCCATAGGGGCAGATTCACTTAGCGCAGATTGTGCGCTAGCGTCCACTTCGCTCACTTCGCAACATTTCGCCAGGCGTAAATTCACCCAGACAATGCTAATTCACTAAAATCCGAAGTTGCGTCCAGGGCGTCAAACTCTGGCAAAGTTGCGCTAGCCTCACTGCACCAAGCAAAGCTAAGTTGCGCTAGCGTTGGCTAATTTGCTTACGGCAGGAAGTTAAAGTTGAATGGACATATATGTTGCAGCCAATACATTACACTACACAAGCCCAGGAAACTTTAATTAAGAAAATAAAGTTGTTATATTGCCCTACACATGAGCCCAGTGTATAGTTTATGTGCCATATGTTAGGAAATTTAGGGGGGAAGCCAGGTACCCCAGAAAAAATTTACGATCTTTTGCAGCCTATCACCCTGAAAAATGAAAAGTCACCAGCGTTTTTTGGGACTTGGAAAAATTTTCAACTATTTTTGAGAAAGTCCTATCTATTGCACTTTGCCTGGTCTGAGGTGGTGAAAGCAAGTCTGGAGCAAGAGGTAACGTTCAGTAAAATCCGCATCTTAATGAATTTGTGAAGTAACGTCCATTTGCCAGAGCGCAACTTTGCCAGGTGTAAGGGAGCGAATTGCCGCTAGAGTCTATCTCCTTTGCTAGCGAAGTTGCGCCAGCTCCCATTAGTAAATCGGCGAAGTAACGAAATGATGTCACGAATTTTCGCTAACGTTAGTCACTTCGCCCCTTAGTAAATCTGCCCCACAGACTCAATTTATTCAAATAACCAATCAAAAAATTTCCTTTTAAAGCAGTACATTGTACTTGATCCCAACTAAGATATAATTAATCCTTATCGAAAGCAAAACCAACCTATTGGGTTTATTTAATGGTTAAATGATTTTCTAGTCAACTTAAGGTATGAAGATCAAAAATACGGAAATAATCATTATCCGGAAGACCCCCAGGTCCTGAACATTCTGGATGACAGGTCCCATATCTGTAGTAGGTTCTACCCATCCTTAATATATTGCAGAAGAAATACTACATTGCAATGGACATGTTAGCCTCTCCATATTCACATTCTCTTTATTACCTGCTATAAAAAGCCTCCATTCCATCCCATCTTGTGGGCCCTCAGTCTCCCCTCCCAGATGCCATTTTCTTTCTGGGGATGAAAGTGGAAGAGTAAAGTGGAGCTGTCGTGCCTCTAATAGAAAGAATAGAGAGTTTGTTGCCTTTGCTTACCTGACTGACATACACAGTGGGAAAAGGGGCAGGAAACATGTTTGCCCAGGAGGCAAATCGAACAGAGTAAAGAAAATCTTATTGTCTTACCCCATAGTGCTGGAAACAAGGTCTCTTTGTACGAAGGCGACAGACACAAATGGCAAGGCACCACACTGATGCTCTTAAGAGACCGAGTTATCCTATATCACTATCACCTGGAGGCCGATCAGCTGACTTATAAGCCTTGTCAGATAACCTCTTCGTTTCCAGACAGGTTATCAAGTGAAAACATTAAGGCTGGTAACACTGACTGACCATGAGCCCTGTGTTCTTTTGGCCACACTCTTTACTTCTCATACAATTTTGGTCTTGTATACAATCTAGTTTGTATTACTTGGACCAGAATATAATTAATTTCATAGGAACATAAGTCCTACCGAGAGCAATGGGGAATTGTTTTATATATAAAATGACCATCATTATGGATGCTGGGATATGTGGTTCAGCAACAGATGTGCAGCCATAGACTGGCTAACCCTTACAAAAGATACATTTAGGAATGCACCCTCCTCAAGCCTGAGTTCATGCAACAACCCCATGACCATATAAAACCATGCCACCAAATGTAGTACCATGATAAGCCACTAACTGATGGATGTGTGTCTTTATGAACCTCAAGCACTATGTCAGATGATTGCCTACTGACTTGTAATAAAATTATGATATCATACAAAGGAGTAATACAAAAAGAAGGCAGTTTAGAAATAAGTTGGGATGGACAAGGTGGTCTGTACAACTCCTTAGGTTTCTTATTTCCCTTAGTATTTCAGGGGTGGCATACATATCAAAGTGACTGCCAATTTTTACCTCTTGTAAGGCCAAAAAGACTTGTGCAAATAAATACATGTATCCACTGTTGTAGCCCAGTAGGTTGTAAAACACAAATTGATTTGGGGGATGCTGGGAAATAAGGTATATGAATGTTGTTGGTGCTTGCAGTAAAGTTGGTCACACAAGAACCAATGTCATTAAACATCTGAGGCATTTACGATCCATTGGTATGGTCACCTCTCTGTGTCGGGGGACCTGAAATGAGAATTTTGTCCAAGCAAACTGTAATTTCAAAAGCTTTGAAATAGAAAACAAAGCTAATTTTGAGTGGCCAAACTGGGCAAAACAAATGGCTCAGCTTATGTATGTGACCATTTATACTACATTATGATACATAACTATGAAAACCTCTTTATGAACCCACCTTCACTGGCTGTGATCTTTATCTTTATTAAACTAATGGATTCTGAGCCAGACTGCAGCTAGAGTCTCTATATAGTGCAACAGAGTTCATGTATCTTTGCACATTTCCATGCTCATTTTTGGAAAAGTGATATAAACAGGTTCCAGGTTTATACAGAATAGTGTCAGTATCATTTGTCACTGTTATGATGAGATTGTTCCTGAATTCTGGCAATACTACACCTGGAGCAATTATGTTATTTGAGAAGACAGGTTAGAAATGTGTGTCTAGTCATCCTTTTGTAAGCTATCCCCATCCCAGTTACTTTCCTGTCTCAGCCATGGACTCCTTTTCAGCTTAAGCTGCTGCAGCAGTGATGTTGGCCTTGGGGGCAAAGCAAAAGCCCAGAGCATTGTTTATCCCTGATCATTGTCATTGCATACTACAAATACATATATTCAGGTGTGGGACCTGTTATTCAGGATGCTCAGGACCTGGGGTTTTCTGGATAATGGACCTTAAAATAATTTGGACATCTTAAGTCTACTAGAAAATCATGTACATATGAAATAAACCTAATAGGCTGGTTTATTTCATAGTTTGGCTCAAGCACATGGTACTGTTTTATAATTACAGAGAAAAAGCAAATCATTTTAAAAAATGTGGATTGTTTGAATAAAATGGAGCCTATGGAAAAAGGACTTTCCATAATTTTGAGCTTTCTGGATAACAGGTTTCCGGATAATGTATCCCATACTGGTTTTGTTTGCTGCAATTGTTATCATCCTTGAAGGATCTAGGACCCATTGTAGATTGTATGCAGCAAGCAATGTACTGTATATTAGTGGCAGGAAGAAAAAGTCTAATTATAAAACTTTACTGGAAATAAGAAAAGCATATGTTTAAGGAGAGCTTAACATTACTAATTTAATTATTCTAAGGCCCAACAATAACAGGGCCTCTCATAGGACTCAAGAGCAATTACTCAACATAGGAGAAGAGTTGCATTTAGGTGATCATTTTACATCAGGAAAGGAAACTTTGTAGAAGTCAAACTGGAATTTGACCAGAGCTTATGGGATGTTTTGAATAAATTATTGAAAAATAAAACTAAAAGGGATTTAGTCAGCTACTTTTATAAGCCTAGGTATTGCCACTTTAAGTGTTTAAATCCGAGAACAACTGAAGTATCTTATTACTATGTGCAGATAAATGCAGATTTAGGTTAAGTCTTCAGTAACTCCTTAATATTCTTACTGTTTCCAGGCTCTTCGAGGTTTTCCAACCAGACTTGTTGGCTAATGGCTACTTTCTTGAAGAGCAAACCTGAGATGAGTGTATAACTTTGCAGGAGCAATAGCTTGAGGCATACATTCACCCATCTCAATAAGGTAATCTTTCGCTATGGCCAACTTGCTGAGGTGAAGAGTTTATAATGTAGCTGATACAATGAGATAAGATCAACGGAAGATGTTATTTTTAAGCAATGAGCCCTTATTCGCATGACCGTGAGAGCACCTGAGCTGGTTCCTATAACACTGACCTAGTCACTGGATATACAGTAAGTGTTACAGATGAACCTGTTACCCCAGCAGATAAGTGCTAGTATTCAGTGTGTACCTGTTTCCAAGCGAGAAGATGCAATTACACACGACTATGAAAGATGAACTCTTTGTCTTGCATTGTGTTCCTGAGAAACCCTTCTAATTTGTCAGCTTCAAAGAGGGACAGAAGGAAGGGGAAAGGTGACCAGGAAACCTTCTAGCTATTAGCACATCACAAAGGGAATTTCTAACTCTAAATTGAAAGCCATTAAGGTGCAAGTGATGCTCTATTACTTACAGTATCTGGGCTGAAAGTGTTGTAAAAACCTCATTAATTGAAAGGTGAGAGACACACAGTCCATGGAGTTTAAACAGAATAAAGTAATTGTAGATGTAAATTTTACATTTGTGTGTCAACTGGTTGTATTTTAGTCATATGCCGCCGCTTCATCTTGTCTTTTCTATATTCTGCCTACAGTCAGGGTCACATTTATAAACAACAATGGGTACAGTTGCCCAGCATTCAGCAGGACAATGGGGGCTTTCTACATTGCCAACACTTTTGATTGGCTATGGACCACTATGATGTATTATCCGCTCTTAGAAGATGAAACCTAACTCTGCTGTGTCGTCTCTCATTTTCTTTAATGAACATTTCGACAGACTGATATCAATCCCAAAGCACCGAAGCCTAAAATTCAAGATCCATTTTAGTGTTCCTGCATAATATTTTTGTACCAGGAGGCAGTGACGTAACTATAAAGGAAGCAGGCCCCCCGGTTACAGGCGCCTGTGGAAAAGGGGGGCCCGGACCCAAGCCCTGGATTTGTGCAAAGGCCACAAAGGCCAAGACCTAGGGCAGCAGAATTTTAGGGGCGTAGCATTCCCAGCCACACCTACATTGGTTAGTAAGAACTGGGGATTGGCAGGAGAGCGTTTTTAAATTTCCTGTGCACCAATCCCCAGTACTCTGAACCCGATGATGAAAATTTGTGCATGTGCACAAAGGAAGGGAAGGAGACGGGGCGATAAAATACAGCGCCCTATGTAAATCCGGCCCTGCTATAGCATTCAAATCCCCCTCCCCACCAATTTCTATTTCTTTTAAATGACTCAAGCAACCACGTGGCAGGGAAGGGGGTTGCAGAGAGGGCGAGTAAGATCTCCTATGCGCGCCAGGCCCTCCAAAACATTTTCTGGCGGAGTTGCCTTTCTTTGGACTCTCTCTAATTCTCTTTGTCCAAAGAATTAGGAATTAAATAATTGTCAGTCATTTAGCACCAACAGTCAAATAGATGGCCGCTCCAGACTCATCCCTCGTGGGTCAATATCCTCTACTTGCTCCACTCCGAATCCAGGTGCTCAGCCCCCAGCGCCTCAGCTGTAGTACATACAAATAAAAGCAGATAGGCGGCACTCCGGATGGCCATGTTGATCCTTTAACTGTTGGAATAAATTCTCTTTTAATCTTATCCGGAGTGCCGCCTATCTGCTTTTATTTCTAGTCCTTTAGCACCAGCTACTTTGATAGCTGTAACCCTGCTTTCTGTTAATGTTTTGCATCTAATCAACCCAGAGTACACTCACTATGTACAGTGTCATTAATTTGCAAAGATAATAATTTGGGAGCTGCTCTGGACAATGGTAATGCCATCGAACCTTACTCCAGAACCTCCGGGCTTTTACAATAGGTTCAGTAAATAAATAAATAATTTCTAGCAGGGGCGATCCTGGCCCCTCCGCTGCCTGAGGCAGCAGCAGTTGCTGCTGCCCCCCCCCGGAAATTTACTCTTAAAGTACCAGGAGCAGCATCTTTGCTGCCCCTGGTACCTAGTGGGGCACTGCCGCCTGAGGCGACAGCCTCAACTTGCTTCATTGGCAAAGCACCCCTGATTTCTAGCCATTATTTTATAAGCTTTAGGCCTCCTTTAAGGGCTTATTTACTATTTATATAGATTCCAGTGGTAGAGTGCAAAAGTAATGATACAAATGACTAGCACTTTGCTGTGCTATAGAGTAACCAAGTTAGCGTTTACCAGCACTCATGAAGTGATACACAGAAAGTCGAGTTGCTGTCATATATACGGACAGGTTATTGCATTACTGTTGTCACTTCTAATGCATTCAGAGTCATAGAGTGTCCTTACTTTGATAATTTAGTTAAAGACAAAGCATAGCTTATCCTATAATCTACCCTCAGCAAAGATGGTAAGAGAAGCTGTCAGTGAGAGGTGATACCAACCCACCCATGCTAAGAATGTGCTCTTTCCATTTCAACGAGTAGCACACAGCACTCGGCCTTTATCATGTAAAGCAAAACCGATAAGATAAGAAGTGAATCTATTAGTATCGTAACAGAGACTCTACTAACAAATAGAAAGTTTACTCTCCCAATGAAAAGGTCCCTGAAAATAAAACCTATTATATTACAGTATAATTAATTTCTCTAGGGAGTGGAAATTGTTAGTTTGCATGAACAACTGAGTACACATTGATCAGAATGGTACACACCCCTACACGCTGCATTGCACCTTGGGTGAGCTCCTATGCACCCCCTAGAGCCTGTTCTGATGAATAACGTACAAGTTCATGCACTTGGTAATAATTCTAGTTCTAATTCTAGTGAGTTGCATTTATTGGGCACTAATGATGGAAGTGACACCCTTCCATCACAAATACAGGGGAAATGTGTGATGCAACATGTATGGTGCATTGCATTCAAGTTGCAGTGCCCACAGTGAAATTCTTGTTCTTGTTTACACTGGATAAAAACATGATCACAGTCACTAGTGTCCTCCCTCCCCCCCGACTAACTCATTTTCTCTGAAGAATGCACCAGTCTTCTTTCCGTTAGGGTACTGAGCCAACATTTTCTCTCTGCTCCTAAGAATCCCTGCTGAATAAATTCAAATTGGACAAATCTTAAGAATCTGCTGTATGATACGTGCCTATGTAGGAAAGAGAAAGATTTACCTGGGAGCAATGGAGGATTTTTTTTATTACTTTAATGAGTGGTGGGTGACTTATATTTGCCACTCCTAGGGGCAAATTTACTAAGAACCAAAAATTCGCCAGCGACAGCTTCGCAGGCAGCGCAACACTTCACCAGGCGTAAATTCGCTCAGACAACGCTAATTCACTAACATGCGAAGTTGCGTACAGGGCGCCGAATGCTGGCGAAGTTGCACTAGCATTAATTCTGCAAGCAGAGAGAAGTTGCACTAGCGTTAGCTAATTTGCATACAGTGGGAAGTTAAAGTTGAATGGACGTATATGTTGCAGCACATACATTACACTACAGAAGCCCAGGGAAGCTTAATAAAAGAAAATAGAGTTGTTATAATGCCCTACACATGAGCCCTGTGTATAGTTTATGTGCCATATGTTAGGAAATGTAGGAGGGAAGCCGGTTACCCCAAAAAAATGTTACCCTCTTTTGCAACCTACCTTGAAAAAAGGAAAAGACACCAGTGTTTTTTGGGACTTAGAAAAATTTTCAACTGCATTTTTAGAAAGTCCTATCTACTCTATTGCACTTTGCCTGGTCTGAGGTGATGAAGGCAAGTCTGGCGCAAGATCATTAATGTTCAGTAAAATCTGCATCTTAGTGAATTTGCGCAGTTACGTACCTTCGCCAGAGCACAACTTTGCCGGGCTATTGAGTGCGAATGAGCGCCAGGCAGTCTCTTTCGCTAGCGAAGTTACGCCTGCGTCTGTAAATCAGGCAAAATCAGGGTAAAGTACCTAAATTACATCACGATGGCGAATTTTCGCCTGCATTAGTCACTTTGTCCTTTAGTAAATTTGCCCCCTAGTGTTTTAGACACACCAATACCATATAGCCATGAAAAATTTAATTCCTATGTAACAAGGCTTACCATGTCAAGTCAACATATACTTTGACCTCAAAAACTCATTAAAAAATTTTGGAGACAAATTAAAATCAATATATGAATGGGAAGCAAATTAATAATTTCCCTACTTTAACCTAAAAGTTGACTATGGTGTACATCGGGACTAAGTCAAATAGCTGGTACAACCTACTTCCTATTTCTGAATTCACATAACTGCCCTAAATGAGAGCATGCAGATTAGTACAAGCTTAAGCCTCACATATATATTTATATATATATATATATATATATATATATATATATTATTTTATATATATATATATATATATATATTATTTTATATATATATATATATATATATATATATATAGATATATATATATATATATATATATATATATATACTTGTAATAATTCCAAATGGGCAGCACACCGCCTTTACAGCTTACCTCGGGTGCAAGGTAAATTAAATAGATAATATAGTAGAGTGGACCGAAACGTCACGTCGGCTTTACATGTAACTTGAATACAATTTGCTTTCATCAAAGAACTCAGTGTTGCTGGTCATTTCTACTATATTATATATATATATATATATATATATATATATATATATATATATATATATATAGTGCTCCAAAGGAATCCTCACTCACAGGTCTTATATTAAATTAAAATTATTTATTTAGAACAAATGACTAACGTTTCGGCCTCTCCGAGGCCTTTCTCAAAGTAATCATTTTCCAATAAACATGCCTTATATACACACAATCTGGCGGGAAACAATAGTAGCTATGACGTCTACTGCTCATCAAAAACAGAGCGACTCCCCTCTGATAGAAACTACCGAATCATTTGTATTTCATTATAAGGTATGTATTACTTTTAAATCCATCAGTATATTTACAACTAAAAACGAGTTTAAAATCAATATATCAAGACACTATTTCATTATATCTATTTTGTAACCATATAGTGGCTACCTAAGTTCAAATTTGTAACTATGTTTCTGGTGTCACTGATTTAACATTCTTTGAGGATGTCAAAAGGACCTGGCTTGAACACTACCTGATACATCAATGTAACTAACTTTGGAGGATGACAGATAACACGTAGTTTTTTATTTATTTTTTATTCATTTATATTTTTTACTTATTTACTCAATATGAATGTTTATATAAGGGCACACTTGATTACCGTCCTAGTAGGGGATACATATGGGACATAATAAGCATGATTTATATGGATAGTGCACCTCAGTGGATAGCTAGATTGAGCAGCACTCATGAGGTTAATGTTAACACAACTAGAATGATGGAGTTTATAAATATATAGTAGAGCTAGTGGGAGGTACAATTATTGAGGATTATGCATGGCAGGTATGTAATAAGTGATGTATCAGGTAGTGTTCAAGCCAGGTCCTTTTGACATCCTCAAAGAATGTTAAATCAGTGACACCAGAAACATAGTTACAAATTTGAACTTAGGTAGCCACTATATGGTTACAAAATAGATATAATGAAATAGTGTCTTGATATATTGATTTTAAACTCGTTTTTAGTTGTAAATATACTGATGGATTTAAAAGTAATACATACCTTATAATGAAATACAAATGATTCGGTAGTTTCTATCAGAGGGGAGTAGCTCTGTTTTTGATGAGCAGTAGACGTCATAGCTACTATTGTTTCCCTCCAGATTGTGTGTATATAAGGCATGTTTATTGGAAAATGATTACTTTGAGAAAGGCCTCGGAGAGGCCGAAACGTTAGTCATTTGTTCTAAATAAATAATTTTAATTTAATATAAGACCTGTGAGTGCGGATTCCTTTGGAGCACTATGGATGAAGTAATTGTTTCTGCACCCAGGCATACTAACATCTTTTTTCGTGAGTGCCGACACCTTGGTGGAATGTATATATATATATACATATATGCCATCCTTCTTTTATTTCTTGGGCTTCAGCAATTTCATACAGACCCACTTAACATCGCTGGTCCTCTAAGGTCTGCCCATATTAGCCAATCACCAATAGGAATCTTAGTGCCATGCTCCTTCGTTGACATGAGTGGGCAGTCTTTGATTTTGCACTTTAATTGGACATGAGAATGTAAGAAATGATGACAAGCTCAGGGTCAGTGGGAGGACCAATATTGTGCACAACAAACTGAAATGTATGCAGAGGAAAGAAATTACAAGGCAATCAAAGATGGTGGCTGCAATGCAAAAGAAATAAGCAGACACTCTCTTTCTCTAGACTGGTACTCCATTATTTTAATGATTTGGATCCAATACAAATACAGTGGTTTGGGAGACCATAAGGGGGCTAATCTATGGCCATTTATTTGTGTACCTTTAGTTCTCCTTTATATTTTTATTTTCCCCACTATTTCCAGTGTGTGTAATTTTTTTAGCCACTAGCACCTTGCTTAGTTCGCATCACTGCTCGCTTGCTTTGGCTTACTAGACCTGGAGTTTCCTGTACAAATGAATTACATTATCTCTCATTTACAGGAAAGAATAAAAGAATATTATATTTACTTATTAATATCCCCAATGGCATTAGGCTGATATCACAAAAGCTGGTGCCATTTATGGTCATTTGGGTTATTCAAGGTGCAAAGTTGCTTTTTTATCTGCAAATAGAGAATGTGCTGACATACTCCTAACAGTACACACATTTTTTTTATTCTATATGTAAGGTGTGGTTCACCTTTAAGTTAACTTTTAATATGTTATATAATGGCTAATTCTATGCAACTTTTCATTTGGTCTTCATCTTTTATTTTGTATAGGTTTTGAATTATTTGCCTTCTTCTGATTCTTTCCAACTTTCAAATGGGGTCACTGACCCCCTCTAAAACAAATGCTCTGTAAGGCTACACATTTAGTTATTGTTACTTTTTATTACTCATCTTTCTATCCAGGGCCTCTCCTATTTATATTCCAGTTTCTTATTCAAATCAGGGCATGGTTGCTTGGACAATTTGGACCCTAGCAACCAGATTGCTGAAATAGCAATCTGGAGAGTTGTTGAATAAAAAATTAAATAACTCAAAATATGACAAATAATAGATAATGCAAACCGCCTGCAGATTGTCTCAGAATATCACTCTTTACATCATATTAAAAAGTTAATATAAAGCTGAATAACCCCTTTGATAGAAAAGCACTGTGTATCTTGACAGCGCTATATAAATAAATGATGATGATGATGATAGAAAATAACACATACATTTGACTTTTTTTTAACTACATTTTAAAAAACATTTCAGTTTCAGTGGATTGTTGTTCATTCTATGGGGCTTACATTATAAGTCTTTTCCCTGCTGCTTTGGGAAACTACCATCAGCCAAAGTAATGGCTTTCACTTGTTTTAATTTCATTTACTATTGCCTTCTACTGTACACAGGTTGAAACAAGTGTTTTTGGTTTGAAACAGCAATGTATATTTTTTGTGGCCCAAACAGAAATCTGGAACAACTATTTACACCACTAACTTTCTATAACTCTGCTGACAGAGCAGTAAACGTTCAGTATTGTACATTGCAAAAAAAGTGCTGCTCCATCCATTCAGAGCCCAAAAACAGGGGAGCTCCTATGCAGGAGAATTCTGGGGAGATCTATGATACCAATTAACCTCCCCACTGCCCTCCTTGCAACAATCTCTGATTGCTGCAAGAGGTGTTAAAGAAATAGGCTTTTAATGTCTTTTTATTGTAAAAAATATGTTTTGTGAAATTGAGACATTCACAGGGATTTCACTTTTTAGAAGCCTTTAGTTTCCCTTGAACTTTGGTCCCAGTAGTTGGAATTCTGGTTTGGCCCTCTAACAAAATTTCATGCACAAGTGATTTGCTAACCTTGCTACATATCACTAGTTAATGATAACATGTATTGCTAAAGGAAGCACAGGTATGGGACCTGTTATCCAGAATGCTCGAGACCTGGGGGCAAATTCACTAAGATGCGAAGTTGCGCCAGGCGCAACTTCGCCGCACTTTGCCAGGCGTATTTTGCCAGCGCTCCGCAAATTCACTAAAATCCGAAGTTGCGCACAAGGGTAGCGTAAGTTTTCAAAGTTGCGCTAGCGTTAATTCGCCAAGCAAAGCGAAGTTTCGCTAGCGATGGTTCATTGAAATTCAAATTTCAATGGAGGAACATGTATCACCACTTCAAATGCCTAGAAAACCTTCAAATCAGCAAATATAAATTTTATTTTGCCCTACACATGTGCCCACTGTCTAGGTAAGTTGCCATGAGTAAGGAAATGTAGGGGGGAAGGAGGGGAGTCCCTAAAAAAATTTTCAATCTTTTTCAGCCTATCACCCATCATGTAGAAAACACGCCAGCGTTTTTTGGGACTTAGAAATAAATTTGGAAACAATCCCTATCTACTCTATTGCGCTTCGCCAGGTCTGAGGTGGCGAAGGAAGTCTAGCGTAAAAGGTAGCGTTCAGTACACTGTGCAAGTTAGTGAATTTGCGTAGTTACATCGCTAGCGAAAATTCGCCTGGCGTAAGTGTGCGAAGTAACACTAGCGAATTTACACCAGCGTTCGTTAGTGAATTTGCGAAGTACCGAAAATGCCAAACGCTAGCGAATTGATGCTAGCGCTGGGCGCTTCGGCGCTTAGTGAATTTGCGCCCTGGGGTTTTCAGGATAATGGATCTCCATGATTTGGGTCTTTATACCTTAAGTCACCCAATAGGCTGGTTTTGCTTCCAATAAGGATTCATTATATGATATCTAGTTTGGATCAAGTACAAGGTACTGTTTTATTATTATAAAGGAAATCATTTTTACAAATTTGGATTATTTGGATAAAATAGAGTCTTTGGGAAGACAGCCTTTCCGTAATCCGGATAACGGGTTTCCCATATCTGTATATATTTCCCCTCAAAAAATCTAAGTTGTCTTATTTATTTTTCTGTGCCCTTACTGCAATGCTAAGTGTGCTGAAGCAACCAGACTTGCATCCCATTTTTAATGACCGTGTCAGGATTAATGAAAATATTTGGTGGCAGATAGGACACATATATTATTGGCAAGGGTTGGATCAACAGCCACCAGAGCTCTTAGAAGTTAGACAGAAGCAATTGCTTCCCTCTTCATTGCACCGTGCTAAAAATGGGTGCAAAGTGCACAGCACAGATAGTTATAGGGCTCCCCACTTACTCCTTGCATTCCTGGTGCATTACTTATTGTCTTGTATGCACAGATATGTTGTATGTATGTGCTGAGGCTGCAAACCACTGTTTGCTGTAGATGTACCTTGCTTCTTATAGTGATTATTGCTATAGATAGTGGCTTTTAAAAAGTAAAGCTGGCCATAGACGCAAAGATCTGATCGTACGAATCGAGGATTCGTGCGATTTTCGGACTGTGTGTGGAGAGTCCCGACATTTTTCGTCGGCTGTGGATAATATCTCTGCATGTATTGCCGATCGTACAATTTTCAGTGTGAGACTCTCACAAGCTTTGTCAGACATAACTTTCATACAATTGCTGTCAGGAGCAGAACATCTGCTGATCTGTTCTTTTACTACTTTATTTAATCGGAATGGTTAGTGGCAGGTCGGGAGATGGGGAACTCCGAACGTTCGAGGATTCGAATGATCAGATCTTTGCATCTATGGCCAGCTTTAAACATGATTTCCATGCCCCTTTCTAAAATTCCCCAAGTAGAGTATCGGTATAAACCCAAGCTGGTCTCTCTTATTAATAAGTAAACGTAACATCCCAGTCGCCTCTTATCAAACACTTTGAAAGTAGAAAATGTGATTCTCAGTCCAAATGCCTGTGTCTTTTTGTTGTCCCTGTAGACCCTTATTTCTCTTCCCTTGTACCCTCCCACCTACTATTTTTTCCCTATTTTTGTACCCTAAGCAATATGATGTGACAACTGATAATGCTGTTATAAAAATTTTCAACAAAAACCTTAGTTTAAAAAAAAAAAGAAGTTATACAAGATTAATAAAAACACACTGAATATGCTCAGTGTATATAAATATCTTAGGGTATCATCACTTAATAAATGATGGTTCTAGGGAGTAGGCAGTAAGATAGTGTGCATAATTCCCAGATGCTGTTCCCACCTCCATTTTCAGGCTTCTGTATGTGAAAGAACATTTAGAGGACACTGCCCCCTAGCAGGTTTTATGACCTAACAATATGTGTTGCATTTGCAGAAAGGGTGCAATGAAATCATTTGCCTCTGATCTTACCTTTTAATCACTGAACTATTTGTGACAACAAAAGGTGCAATTCCCTTATTACACAATGCAGACATCATGCCAGCACCAAGTTAAAACCGCACATACCCAGAGCTAAATGAATAGAGCTTGTAACAAACAAAATGTTTGCCTAATCTTTCAATTAAGAAATATCTATGTTTTTGTTAATTCTTGCACAGAGCAAAATAAATGAACTACTTTTACTTTAGCGCTTCCTGTCACTTCCTGTTCTGCCGAGCAGAGGAATTACCAGTTTATAGATATGCCCTCTGTATAGTGAGCTATCCCTTATCTCAAAAGGCTGCAGCTTGGGGAAGGACGGGATTAGTTTATTCAGAATTACTAATATCCCTTTGAACAAGTTACCCTGTGAACATGGGGTGAGTTCATTGGAATAAACAAACCAGTGTTCTCTCCATTGTTTTATAATGGGATACATTAAAATAAACAAGATACTGGGATAAAAATTACAAAATGTGGATTTAAAAAAATAAATACATTTCTTCAAAAGGTGTGTGCTGCCCTGTTAAGCAAATACAGTGAACTGTAACTACTAGCTTAGGGGATTTTCTCAAAATGTAATCATATAGACTAAACAAATTCTACAAAAACCTTGTGTGTTGGTCAGTATGTATATGTTTGATGTATAAACCCATCTGTTGTACAGTGATGCAGAATATGTTGGTGCTGAATAAATCGATTTTTTTTCTTTGCATAATGTCACAGTGTGTCACAGAATTTCTAAATACTTTTTTTTAATGTCTTCATTTCTACTTGTCTAATCATCCTTTCTGTGCCACCATCACTCTTAATTTGTGCCTAAGTCAAGGCAGCAAGGGGTCACCCTTTCCAGATGGATGATCATTATTACCAGGGCCGGCCTTAGGCCTATTGGACCAATTGGCCACCTCTGGGGGCCCCACACCACAGGGCAGCACAGATAATATTTCCCTCAGCACATGATGCTGCCTGGCCTGCCCCCAACTCTGATAAGCCAGCCTATGCCCCAACTCCATAGGTCTAGCCTGCCCCCAACTCTCATAGGCCCAGCTTTCCTCCAACCTTGATAGGCCCTGCCTGCCCCCAATCCAACCAAGCCTGCTCCCAAGCTGAATCGGCCCAGCCTGCCCCAAACTAATAGTCCACTCTCCTATTTCCTCCCTCTCTCTCTTACCCTGTGTGCCCCTATTATGTGCCCCTATTTCATCCCTCTCACTCTCTTACCTTGTCTGTCCCTTTCCTTTCTATTTTCTATTTTGTGCCTGTATGCCCTTATTTTCCTAAATACTTGGTGTGTCAGTAGCCAGCAACACTTTGTCTAGGGGCCCCGCCAACATGGTCCCAATTGGGTCCCCACATTTGATAGGATCAGCCCTGATTATTACCATCCCTAGTCTCCTAGGAACCATGCAATTCTCCTTCTGCATACTAACCTTTATATTGCCTTTGTTATCAACCCCTGAGGTATTTACAAAGCAGCAGAGTGTCCAGGCAGAATCCCTGGGTATATCACTAGTCATCAGGTTTCCCCAGGGGAACCACCACAGCCTGTAACAGTAGATCTTCTCTTTTATATGAGGATGGCGTCTGCATGCTCGGTCACAGCTCCGTATGGTGCCACAGATCAGCTTATATCATGCCGGGAGCTTAGAGACTGCTCTGCAACTCTGTGGGACGTTCACTAAACTGGGATAAGTAGTAACACATAGCTACCAGAATGTTTTATTTTTTCATTAGCCTTACTGCAGTTGCCTCAGAAGCACTAATTGCTCATTAGCTGTTTCAGGTTTCACAAAAAACTGATTTTTGTTGATGGACTTTAATACTCACAAAATTTTAAAGAAGAAAGAAATAATATTTCATGCGTACCTAAACTGAAGGCCCTATATTGCATTTTATGTCCGCTAACCTACCCATGAGCTCAGACTGGCAATCTGTGGATACTGGCAAATGCCAGAGGGGCTGCTCTAAATTGCCATATTTAGTGGGCTGGTGGGGGGCTATTTTGGCCTCTGTGAACTTGAAACACAAGGGCCTATTTTGAATCCCAGACCAGACCTACATTACATGGAAAGCATTACACAACAAGTGTTTTATACCTAAAGAGAAAATGGCATAACTTGTGTTGAAATGTGTGCAGTAGTATTGTTAGGGTTGGCCTGCAGGTTGTGCAGGTTAGGTTTGAAATGTGGCCAACCATTGCAGGCTGGTTAGATTGGGGAAGTACACTCATCCTGTGCTCCCAAATATTCCCTCTCTTGGCAGCATCAGACTGGGGGGCCCAGGGCCCACCAGGCCTGTAGCCTTAGGGGCACCCACACCATCCCCGGGCCCTCCAGCCAGAAAGCCCCCTCTGGCCTCCCAGCCACAACCTGCCTAAGGCCACCCCATTCCAGTCGCAACTCCCTTTTGCATACCTTTTAGTGCACATCGGCAGCGAGGGCCATGGAAGGAGGCCCGGGGCAACAACCGGGGTCAGGGAGGGAGGTAAGGAGAGCTGCAGTGCAGGGAGCGGGTCTGGGCTGTCGAGACCAAAAAAACCAGGGCTCACCAGATTTTTTCCTGCTGACCCAGTCCGACCCTGCCTCTTGGGACCAGAGACGTGCACAGACCAGAGCAGAGAGTCTCTGGTATAGGTCGGGTGTCAGTCCTATAATGGTTAGGGTGGGCGCGGGTTGAGTTTTTTTTGACCCACACATATTTGTTCACAGTACCATTCTCAAAACTCAATATTTACTTTCTAGATAAACATTCTGTATCATTTCTGAAACAATTCATAGTGTTTAGTATCCCCCTCTCAGCAACCCATCTCTCTTCATGCAATCAGAGTCATAGTTTGATTGACATTTGGGTCAAATAAATGGGTGTGTGCTCCCCTTGCTTAGACAATGATTTCGAGCTAACTGTCTTTCAAAATAACCAACTCCGACACAAAGCTGCATAAAGACAGACACAGCATTATGAAGGGAGTCTGTTATTTTACTGTATCTTTAAATACTACTTGCCGTCAATGCAACTGGCCGTGCAATCCTTATTATAGTCCCAGGTGAAAAACCAAACTCATCTCTAACTACTGCTTGGTAAAATAGTTACCTTTCATTGTACTGTGGTGTGTGGTAGACCATGCCTTATGCATAGATATCTTGGCAATTATTTTAAGGGGCCTGTCATACCCAGATTCCTGTGGTCTATTTACAGTGGTTGTGAACAGAATGTCTAATAAACAAGAACGTTGCCATTTCTTTCATGCAGAAAGAACAAAGAACATACAGACAGCACCTTCCTTGTCTCACCCACTCAGTATAACCAGCAGGGGACAGGGTGTGTCTTACAGGCAGACATTGCCAAATAAAATTTCACAAATGCAAAAAGCCTCAATTTTTAAAGAAATTCAGTGCAATAGGCCAGGGGGAATTCTGGCTCCAGTGATGCAGCCCCCCTCTCCCCACTGCTCATATTTATCCTGCACCAGAGGGGATCCAGGGGGCCCACATCAATAGTGCACTAGTGAAGAGCTAGTGTGAAGAGCAGGATTTCTGGTATATAATCTGGAAATTTGGCTCTTAAAGTTACCAGGTAACTTGTAGGACAATGCTGTCTGAGGCAAGGTTCTCTGTGCCTCATGGCAGTAGGGATATTAAAGAAGTCACATAACAGGTGCTGCTGAACTACAACTCCCAGCATGTGACATGAGGTGTACCATCATCTGCACAACAACAGACTGAATCTTGTTAGCAAAAAGATGAATAATAAAAAGATCAATTGCACCCACGATCAGGTGTAAATTATTATTGATAATTTGCAAATATTTCTTCTCTCAAAGTCTAATTGAATCTAAACCCTGTGTTATACAATACTTTATTAGTCATTATGTCTTTCTGCAGTGTGAGTGGGGAGCATTATACAATAAATGAGCCCCATGTCACTCTATAGTGTAAGTATGTAGCATTATACAGTAATGTTTGCCTATGTCTTGCTGCAATGTTAGCCTGGGGTATTATACAGATAGTGACCCCTATGTCTCTTTGCAGTATGAGTCTAGGGGGCTATTGAGCCCTTGTCACTCTGCAATATGAATCTGAAGCAACAAGCAGTTCTTTAATCCCATATAACTTAACAATATTTGTCTAGTGACCTGAGCTAAAAACAAATTAATAGATTTTAGAGCATATGCTCTGCAAAAAAAAAACTTTAATAAATCACTGTCCCAAGGTTTATTTAGCTAATTTCTCTTTCATTTACAATGTATCCTTCAGCCTAAAAGAAGGCATTGCAGACAGGTCTTCTTATTGCAACTCAAGAAATACAACTGCATTTTCCATGAAATGTATTGTCCTTACCATGACTAAAGCTCTTATAAACTTGCCAGCTGTTGCCTATTTATCTTAGTTGACTTTCCAGACAGGCTTTTTAGACAGTCTGTACAGAATTATAAGTAAGCCCATAAATAAATGTCCTTCAGCCAGTATTAGGCATTCGAAGATGTGCAGAAGGAAGCCTGTCCATAATTATCTGCCCATAATTATCTGCTCCTGATTCGAAATTGCATGTTTGATATGACCTGAGTATTTTATAGTTTGAATTAAGAAACACGGACAAGAAAATATGAGGTTGGGGAAGCTTAATTTCCTCAGCAGACTGAAATGCCTGTTATACTGCTTCTATTTAATATAGTGATATGATTATTATGTAAACCCCAATGTACAATTTAACATGTTAGAAACCCCAAGCATCTCTCTAGCAATTATCTGTAAAAGTAGTGCAAGACCTATGGGTCTCATAAACTCCAAGGTGATTGCTAATACACTTATGTCTTATATTACATGAATTTTAGATTTTAGCATTTATTGGTGCTTGTATTTACCTGGTGGTGGGCATAACTATCATCAGTCACTATGAATATATATTGGAGACAAAATGCCTTTAATAAGACATTCATGCTCAGTGGGCTCTGAGCAGCTGTTGAGAAGCTAAGATTAGGGGTTATTGCAAATTATCAAGCAGAACATGAGGTTGTCCTGTAATATAAGCTGATGCTACAGGGCTGATTATTAAATTCTGATGCTAGTTGCACTAGTTTATGTGCTGCCATGTAGTAATTAGCTGCATTAAGTACTAATCAGCCTTATTTTAATTTGTCACTTCTTTCTATTCTATGTGTACTGTATATTGTGAGTGGGTCCCTAAGCTCAGTAAGTGACAGCAGCACAGAGCATGTGCAGTGAATCAGCGGAAAAGAACATGGGGAGCTACTGGGGCATGTTTGGAGACAAAGATCTTTACTACTAAAGGGTTGTGGTTGCCTTGGGCTGGTACAGAAGCCTAAAACATAATGGACAACATGTCTAACCTACTTCTTTAGTTAAGCTTTAGTTCTCCTTTAAAACGATGAACAAGCATAGAGCTTGTTCATCATTTACAAAAATCCCTGCCCAGTGGAGCTCATAAGCCAAGACCCTTGTCTCATTTATATGACAGACCTGGGTTCGTTTCATCTGAGAGTCAGCTACCAGTCTGTATGCTATTGGATAATGAGTGGAAACTGGAGTACCTGGAGTAAAATCTACGTAGGAACAGGGACAACATGCAAAGCATACAAACTCAATTGCAGTGTGCATAGTGCAATTCTGGATTGGGTTGTGTCACTTCCAGAAGGTGTGTTTAAAACTGTATATGCATCCAATTCACTGAGCAGGAGACTAGTGCACCTACTGACTCAGCCTGCTCTGGGAACCTTGGAACTACCAACAGGTCCAGGGTGGCAGTAGCTCCAGGGTTCCCCAGCATCAATAGGTGAACCAATCATCATAAGGCAATATAGATGCATTTCCAACCATGGTAACTATAATTATAAGTTAATGCCAAGGATAACTGTCTAGTGATATATTAGTATAGTGTTGTCCAGCTCTAATCCCCCAAAAATATTTTTTGGGGAGTATGTAGACTCTCATCTGGTAAACTAAAAAATCACTTGCACCAAATACCAGTACACAGGTTGGTCAAGCAGTGACTACTTGCTGTTTCTCATTGCCGTTTACAGCAGGCTTGCCAGTACTATCTAAACATAGATGTTTGTACCTGTCCTTGAGCCGTGCAAGCAAAAGCTGTGTTCATTGGGTAATTCTTGTGGTGAAATCCAATATATGGCCTGTACGGGCACTGGAACTCTCCTGGTTTATTCTGTTAATATGGCGTCATTTTCACAGATCTGTATAAAACATTAGAAAATTCTAACGATATGATACTTTTCATAGCAGACTCACCTATGAAGTAAACATCAGTCTCCATCACCCACTTGAGGAACTCTTTTAGAGGGCAGTAACAGTCCCAAGGACTAAAGCTGAGGCCTAGTGTTCGTAGACTTGGCAGTGAGCTCACTGTACTCACATCCAGATACGTCAGGGCTGTTCCGCTGAGGTCCAGGTGACGTAGCCCTGTATTGTTGGCAAAAGAGTCCTTCTCAATCTCTTGCAGGTTGGGGTTGTCTGAAAGCTTTAGAACTACGAGGTTGGTGAGAAGATAAAAAGTACTTGCAGTTATTTTAGAGATGTTGTTGTGACTCAGGTCCAGGTAAACCAAGGGCAAGGCAATGAACGTAGCCTCCAGAGAATCTCCCAGCATATTGCGGCTACAGTCCAAGTACACCAGGTCAATCAAGAGGTTTAGCTCCACAGAAGGAAGATAGGAGAGATTATTGCGAGTTAGAACCAGCTGCCTGGTGTCCATTGGGATTGCCGTGGGAAACTCTTCCATCTGCTTGTCCGTGCAGTTCACTATCAAGTGCTCACAGTGACATTCCTCTGTGCAACATTGGACTTGTCCCGCCAGCAGCCCGAAATTCATAATAAGAAGTAAAAAAATCTGACCATAGCAAAAAAACCAAGGACATGGATTTATTTTATTATCCATGAATTTGGGAGGTCTTCAGCAAGCAAAGATGTAATTGACTATAAGGGTAACTGTCTGAACAAGGACCAGCCCTGTTTAAACAGCCCCATTTGACAAACAGTGATAGGAAAACTGCTGTCATGTCAGGCAATATTCATACCTCCTCCAATGTCTATGACTGTTATCCCCCTTTACTACAAGTCTCCCATTGCCCTCACTCTGCAGATCTCATTGACAGCCTTCTTTCTCTGGCTGGCTGTGAAAGTGCCACCGCTTAGATACTTTGAACTTGAAAGTGAATGCAGGCAGTTAAATAGCTGGCGCAGACACAGAAGGGGACACATCGTTCATAGTCACAGTGGTTGCCAGTTGACACCTATGTGACGTCAGCAGCTATTCTGAGGCGGCCCTTTTTGCTGAAGCAGAAGAGTCCAGGCACAGCTGCTAGCGTGAGATGTGTGTTGTGTCTGCAAGGCATGTTACATACTAGTCTGTTAGTGGCTTTTGCACTGAGCGAAACCCTGACAGGTTGGCATGCAGCCTGCCTTGGAGTCACAATGACTATGCCTGGTATCAGATGCTCTGACAAGTTGCTGAGCTCTTTCTTCTCAAGTGCATTAGACTGTGCTTTCTCTTTGTGCTGATGAATTCCCCCCACAGCATTGTTACACAAACGGATGCACTCAATCTATTGTCAACAAATAGTCCGTCTTGGGTGCAGAACCTACAGAACACTATGTCGGGCAGATACATTCTGTTGTCCTTCTAGATTTAGTGTTTTGGATTTACATGTGAGTTTGCTTTTATACCTGACTGATTGTTGCTGTGATGCAGAAGTATTTTTTTACATGTTCAGGTGGATGATAAAATACATATTCTACTCCCAGTATATGCCCAGGGTAACAAACCTGACTCCTGCTTTTCCAAAGGACTGAACATTCTATATGGATATGGGTTAGATGTGCAGAACGTCTTGTGTAGTCTAATACATGGACACATTTTATCTTGGATAACAAAAGGAATCCTCTCTGTTTTCTCTTTCCATGTGCCTCAGTAACCTCAATAACCTTCAGTCAGCCATTTCAGGGACAGAAGTGCATGAAATAATATTCTGCATCGATGGGTGAATAGCAATCCATAGAGCTGACCCAAGAGTAAACGCAAATGATGCTGTTGCAGGCTGCAGAGAGTTCAGCAAGGTTACAGTGTCCCCACACATGTACTGCATCTGGAGTGTGGGGAGACCTGCGCTAAAATAGAACAGGAGAGGTATTTCTTTCATGGTAGCCATAGGCATCTAAAGTTTCAGGCTGTGTCCTTAACCCCTTGCAGGCATGGCAACTTAGCTCCATGTTATCAGTCAGTCCTGGCATATTAAAAGACTAATCACTGTTATTATTCAGGGGGTTATTTACTTAACTCCGAATGGCAAAAAGCCAAAAAATGTGTGTTTTTTAAGTATAAAATCTGAATTTTTAGCAAAAAAAAAAATCACAAATTTATTATGCCCCGAGCATGGAAAAAGTCGCAATCCGGCATCTTGGACCTGCCGAGGTTGCATATAAGTCAATGGGAGAAGTCCCAATGATTTTTTGATCTGCACTGGGTTTCGTGCAATGATCCAAAGTTTTTGGAGTTTTCAGGCAAAAAACAAAAATCTGAGTTTTTGGGTGGAAATTTGTATTTTTCATGATTTTTTCCTCTAAAAAGTGTATTAATAAACAAGCTGAAGAAACCTGTGTGAATTTGGTCTGAGTTTTTTTCAGAAAATATTATAAGATAAATTCTTATCTGTGCTGAAACTGGGTGACTTCCTCCTCTTTCCATGGAATTAGGTGACTTCTCTCATCCTGCTTATCCATAGCAGTGATATATTTAGGAAAGGGTTAAAATGGAGTCAGAAGCAAAAGCACATCATCGCTGCTGAATATTGTGTGGCAGCTAAATGCCGGCAATGGCAGCTGCAGCATTTCATGGGGCTATAATTTAAACAGAACTGTTATATGATAACTAGCTCAGGCAAATCATATGCCAGCAATGCAATAGAACAAGCCATGAGTGAATTAGCATGTTACAAGAAGTATGTACTGTATATAGCAACTTAGCAAGGACATAGAAATCATAAGTATCCTATCTAGGGTTGCCCCCTGGCAGGTGGCCAAATGATGGTTGATCCCAATGTTATTAATAGGGAAAAAAGATAAATATATAGGAAGGCCTGTATTATTTTCCAGAAAAGGTGGCAAACCTAATCCTATTTTGAGATCAGAATAGGAAATAATGTTCACAGAAAAAACATACACAGGTAATGCTTGGGACCTGGGGCTTTCTGAATAAGGGAACTTTCCTTAATATTTTAAGTCTGCAAAAAATATTCTTTTTTAAATAAACCCAATAGGATTTTTAATTAAGGTACTGATTTGTTATAATAGGAAATATGTTTGGAAATATGTTTGGAATAGGAACATTTTGAATTATCTAATTTAAATTGAGTCTATTTGCCATAATTCGGAGCTTTCTGGATAATGGGTTTCCGGATAACAGATCTAATACCTGTATATATATATATATATATATATATACACTGTATCTCAGACAAATACATTATGACTATGCCTTAACGTAGCAGGTCATCCTTGGTTTAGAACAAAGCTTTATTTCTTTATAACTGTGGTAGTAACAATCTTGATTTACTGTATATCCACCAGTTCTCTAAAGGGCTATATGTTCAATTACAATATATTTCGAGGAAGGTTAGTCTATGTCCCCTTTGCCCAAGTGTCATATCTACAGTAGGCACAAGTTGTATTCTTTATTCAGGAAACCTGCACTTAGTAGGACCACTGTACTGACAAACAGGTCATGCAAATAAATTCTCCTTCTATACCAAATCATTGGAGCAGACAGGAACATTCCTGTAAATATTATAAGCATTTACAATGTTCCACTTTTAATAATATGTATTCATAACGCTAGACTAGAATATAACAGAGTGTGGGGTTTCAAGCTTGACTTTATTTAAACTGTCCATCAAGGACCTAGCTCAAGTTAATGTTTGCACTAATACTGCTGTAGGGTAACCACTAATAAAGAACTATTGTTTTATTTCTGTGTATTGCCCATCACACAACTATCACACAATTATCCGTAACACCATGACACTAGACTGCGGACTATGGTCTGTAGTCCTAAATTTTACAGGGCTATCGAGATAATTCTAAAACCGTATCATCAATCTAGTGATGTAAAAATATAAACTTCAATCCATATTTAGGTATCATAACTGCTTAAAGAGGTTGTTCACCTGTAAGTTAGCTTTAAGTATGTTCTAGAATGGCTAATTCTAAGCAAATTTTCAATTGGTCTTCATTATTTATTTTTTATAGTTTTTTTAAACATTTGTCTTCTTCTTCTGGCTCATTGCATCTTTCGAATGGGGGTCAGGGACCCCATCTGAAAACAAATGCTCTGCAAGGCTACAAATGTATTGTTATTGCTACTTTTATTACTCATCTGTCTATTCAGTCCCTCTCCTATTCATATTCCAGTCTCGTATTCAAATCAATACATGGTTGCTATGCTAATTTGGACCCCAGCAACCAGACTGCTGAAATTACATGAGAGCTTTTAAAAAGCTAAATAACTCAAAACCCACAAATAATAAAAAAAATGAAAACCAATTGCAAACTGTCTCAGAATATCACTCTCTACATCATACTAAAAGATAATTCAAAGGTGAACGAACCGTTTAACGTGTTGCATACACAGATTAGCATATGCTTTTGTCGTGGACGAACCAATCCACACACATCATGAATAAAATAATAGCAGAGGCACCTACTGGTCAGAGTAGATAACTGAAATGCTTTTGCTCTGTGCATTATTTAAACTGAAACTTTAAAAGGTTTGTGTTATTTTACACCTGATTAATAGGGGTAAACGGGGTCCTATCTCTAACTCATTGCATGATATATATATAACCTTGAGCGTAATGAACTTGCTGTAAATAATTGCTGGAGCATGATAATACAAAGGATGTCTACTTTTCAGATTGACAGTGATCAATCATGCCACAATTGCAGTGATCATTTAACTGGTTTACCATGGGGACGGCTGGCTACTATTAGCACCTGTATGTGGCCTGTCTGAACATGCCCAAAGTGGAATTAGTAAAACAAGCACACACAAACTCTGTTCCTCGGCATTACAAGTGCTTATTCAAATAATGTCTATAAGGAAATGCTGTGGGAGTGCTACTAATTATTATTGTGTCGGCCGCAGATTGTTTCTGCTTTTAACTTTACTTGGTTTCCCCAAGCAAATACATGCATTTTGCTAGGCACACTGCCTTTAAATTTTCGTTTCATTAAACAAAATATCCATAATTATCCCCGCCACATAATAAAAAATGTAAATATTATGCCTTTTTGCCTAATTCTTACTGTACTCAGCAATCATTGTAGCCTTTACTAAGCCAAGTTATTACCGTCATGCCCCACAGGAAGTATGTTAGTAAGGAATGACAAGTAGGAATGAAAATTAGCCTATTGACACTATATATATATATATATATATATATATATATATATATATATATATATATATACTCTTTGTAATAATAAAACAGTACCTTGTACTTGATCCAAACTAAGATATAATTAATCCTTATTGGAAGCAAACCCAGCCTATTGGGTTTATTTAACGTTTACATGATTTTTTAATGTTTGAAAATTCAAATAAAGGAAAACCCCATGTCCCAAGAATTATAGATACACGGTCCCATACCTGTACAGAATTCTGTTCTGATTTATTCACCTTTAAATAACTGACAACTGAATATGTAATAATCTCCACATCCCAAACATGTAACAAACTCCAAATCCCAGAATCAGGCACAACTCCCATGATGTTCAGTGAAATGCAATTCACATCAATTCCAAAAACAAGCAATAATTAATCCTTTATGTGTCTAAAAATAGTGTCCATAGTCCAAGTTGAATCTTAATAAGGTGAGCTACAAGGAAATATTCATCCTAAATCCAGTCGTTATATTGTGAAATCCAAACAAGCACAGTTAAATAAATATCAAACTATTATCAAACTAAAATGTTTGTATAATTTTATTTATTTATAGTGACAATATTTGCTCTTATCTTGGGCCTGAATGCCTATATTTTAAGAACATCAGTCACCCAAGGTCAGGGGCTGTCAAAGAGAAAAAAAAAGACTTAGGGAATGGTGCAAATTTGCATTTAAAGGATAATTTATAATTATAAAAATAATTACATTGTATAGGATATGGAGAATGTAGATAAGAGAGACTTACAGTAGCTACAGATTTAGATCACCACGTTTTAAAGGGATTGTTCACCATTAAATTAACTTTTAGTATGACATAGAGAGCAACATTCCAAGACTATTTGCAACTGGCTTTCATTTTTTATTATTTGAGGGTTTTGTGCTATTTAGCAGCTCTCTAGTTTGCAATGTCAACAATCTGGTTGCATTGATTTGAATAAGAGACTGGAATATGAATAGGAGAGGCCTGAATAGAAAGAGGAGTAATAAAAAGTAAAAATAACAATAAAGTGAAGCCTTACAGAGCAATTGATTTTAGGTGGGGTCAGTGCCCTCCATTTGAAAGCTGGAAAGAAGAAGTCGAATAGTTAAAAAACTATTAAAAAAAAAACAATTGAAAAGTTGCTTAGAATTAGCCATCTTATAAAGTTAACTTAAGGGTAAGGGCACACCTGGCGATTCGGGGAGATTTAGTTGCCTGGCGACTAATCGCCTCTTCTTTGGGGCGACTATCTCCCCGAAGGCTTCCCCCTGTCTTCCGCCGGCTATAATGAAAAATCGCCTGTGTGAGGCAACTTCGGGCAACTTCGGAAAACAAAGCGATGCGTATGCCATGCCGCAGGTGATTTTTCATTATAGCAGGCGGAAGACAGGGGGAAGCCTTTGGGGAGATAGTCGCCCCAAAGAAGAGGCGAATAGTCGCCAGGCAACTAAATCTCCCTAAATCGCCGGGTGTGCCCTTACCCTAAAGGTGAAACATCCCTTTAAGCAGAACCAGGAATAATGGCAATCAAAAGACAATTGGTTTTAGACAGAGTTAGGGCTCTTACTCATGAGCGTTTTTACCTGCGCTCCCCTGCATTCAGTTTTTCGGCATTCAGCCACAGGGGAGCGCAGGAATAGACGCATTTAATTTTTTTAAATGGGGCTTTACTCACACAGGCGCATGTAGGCGCCGAACGCAGGAAAAATGCAGCATATTGCGTCTCAACCTGCGTTCGGCGCCTACATGCACCTGTGTGAGTACAGCCCCATTTGAAAAAATGAAATGCGTCTATTCCTGCGCTCCCCTGCGGCTGAACGACGAAAAACTGAACGCAGGGGAGCGCAGGTAAAAACGCTCATGAGTAAGAGCCCTTAACCTGTCTTAATCCTTTTCCTGGCATTGAGGTTATCATTGCAGAGTCTGATCTTGTTGATCTGATGATAAGGTTAATATATGAATAGATGCTTGTTGTTGTGCATGCGGCCAGTACAATAACAATGTTTGAAGGGTGACACCATGTAATTTGAATCCTGCATATAAACCTGCATATTTGCACTTCATTGTTTCTCCAGTGGTAACTATAGAGCCCTGGCCGGCCCCTGCCTTTAGATATTGCCTCCTCTCCCAGCAGCAGAAACAGCATGTATTGTGCAGCCTGTCAGCTAGGCAGTAAAGCATTCAGTGAGGAATGTGCAGAATTGCTGAGAACCAGCACCTAGTCATCCTGGAGCTCCGCAGCTATTCCAGTGTTAGCACTAACTGAGCAGGACTTCATAGCACTGGGCTACTTAGCCAAACAGCAAGCACTGGCGAGTCAGACTCCCATCAACTCCTGATTGTCAAGACTAAACCAGAATGAACATTTCTCTATAACTAACACCTTACTGTCCACAGCCATTTATTTCAGGTTCTTTGGTTAACACTAACCTCGAGGTAAGTAGCACCAACCTACATTCTGTATTAATGGACAATGCTAAACATTACAATCCAATGGATTTGTGGGGTCCAACCAGGACATCTGCATGGAATTTGCATGTGCTCCCTGTGTATGTGTGGGTTTCCCCCTGACTCCACATACATACAGGCTGGTAAATCTGCCCTAGTATGTGAGAAATTCACCTTTATGCAGGTGCACTTATTGTTATTTTATAATACAGGTATTGGATTCGTTATCCAGAGAGCTCTGAGTTATGAAAAGACTCCATTTTATCCATATTTTAAAAACGATTTCCCTTTTCTCTGTAATAATAAAACAGTACAGTGTACTTGATCCAAACTAAGCCTTATGGGTTTATTTAATGTTTACAGGATTTTTTTATGTATGAAAACCCAAATTACGGAAAATCCCAAGTCCCAAGAATTCTGGATACCAGGTCCCATGCCTGTACATGAAAAAAAAAATTCAGATTTATTCACCTTTCATTAAATGTTCGGCATGCTGCAGATGAATCTATTATAACTGGCTAGTTGGTCCTTTTATTTTATGGATTTTGAATGATAGGCTTTGCTCTTCTACCTCTTTCTTACCTGAAACTGACTATTCTGGATGACCCAGGCAGCATATTGGTTGTACCTTTTATTGCTTGTGGATCTGTTCAGACCCTTTACTATGTTTCTTCTCTTCTGGCTGCTTAACTGCTCCCTGGTTGCTAGGGTAATTAAACCATAGCAACCAGATAACTGTTAAAATTCCACAGCTGGTAGCTACGCAACAAAATATGTAAATAACCCCCAAACCATAAAAAATAAACAAATTTACTACATCGATGGATGCAAGAGGAAAATATTTTTATCGATTACACAGCACTTGCATTTAGGGCACTCCTGCAGTCTGCACATGTGTTAGATTAAAGAGGCAGTCCCATAGGCTCTGTTGCACCTTGTGCCTGCCGGTGTTCCCTTACTTGTGCACAGAAATGAGGCAAAACTTAGGGCGTGGGATAGGGGCAGCCATGTGCAATCTGCAGCCCACTCCTCACGAATACAGAACTTCTAAATGTGTGAATCATTGGAGAGGTGCAGGTCTTTACACATTCTTGAGCACAAAGGTCTGTTTCTGAGGTGCTCATTTTGGAGCAGGGTGCTAAAGTGCAAGAAACATGCCAGTTTGTGCCCATTATTTGCACTTTGAACCACGATCTACACTTAATAAATAAGTCCTATTGTATAAAGCAACTGTAACAATGTACATCTACTCCAGTGAAACAGTATATAAATAATAATACAAAGGTAAAGTACACAGTTGATTAACAATTTATTTGTCCACAATTAATTTTATTATTTATTGACTGTAGTACACCTTCACTGGAACATACTATATACTGTGTGAAACAAGTGAGACCCATATAGAGCCCCACCTGCTGAGTGAAGGTGGAATTGCTACGTGTATTTTTTACAGCACCAGTTCTCTTGTTCTTATAGAATAGTAAGTAGATAACACATTCTAACTGCAGAGCTAAATGTCATCTCAGCATTACTAAAGATTAAGTACACTGTAATTATCCATTTGCAGAAAAACAAAACTGGAGCGAATGTTCTTGGCACATCCAATATCACCAATGTCAGCCATAAGCAAATTGATAAATATGGGGAAAAACACAAAATAAGCATTTCAGCAGATAACATTTAGCAGCTGGCAAACCTGTTTGTTTCCCTTTGACAGTGTGATCAATGAGTTAAATGAAGAAATACAACTACAATGAGATTTAAGCAAGGTGGCTGTGTACTGATAATATGAACTGCATTATCATGGGGCAACATTCCCACTAAGTGTCTAAATGGGCTTTTTATATGTTTGAAATGGATCTACTGCTTGAATATCTGCTGCAGTACTGACAGATTAGTGTCTTTAGGAACCTAAGCAAGGCAAGCAACATGGCAACTCATGTTTATGAAGTTATACAAAAAAGAGAAAAATGCTCCGTTTAACAAAGGATCATATTATCCATCCGGAGAGGCGAAACCATATATGACACTTGGAGATCAGTAGCTGCTACATCTAGATTGCTAGAAATTGGTCTTTATTGTGTATACTTTAGTATCCACTGAAAAACATTTCTTCCACAAAATGCAAATACCATATTCTCAGAAGTGTGGCAGGTTAGGGACCTGTTATCCAGAATGCTCAGAATTTTGGATAAGGTTTCTTTCAGTAATTTGAATCTTCAAGCCTTAAGTCTGCTAGGAAATCATTTAAACATTAAATAAACCCAATAGGCTGGTTTTGCTTCCAATAAGGATTATTTGATTCGTTTGGATCAAGTATAAGAAATTTTTTATTATTAGAGAAAAAGGAAATAATATTTAAAAATTTGGATTATTTTGATAATATAGAGTCTATGGTTAGCAGGTTTTTGGATAACGGATCCCTTACTTTAATTATTGGACAGGTTGAGGCATTTGTATAGTAGAGATAATACTTCCATTAAAATGTTAATAGTCAAGGAAACCGAAAAGTGAATATGTGATATACTGCACTGGTACTTCTTATGTTTTGGGTAGCAGAGTATGAGTAGAGTATAACAGTGCTTTATCAGCAGAGTCATGCAGGCATTACACAACAGTAACTTTCACTTTTAAGCTGTATGAAGTATGCACAGTATAAGTCTGGGCACAGTGACATCTACAGGCCATTTGTATAAACACCACAGTACTGTGTACACACACACTTGTATGACATGAAAAGCATTCTTTTTTTTTTAGTGAATAAAGCTAATCTGTGTGATATATTCAGCCTTATACATACGTCTCTTTGATAGAGTTGAAATGTGGTTTCATGTTTCCTAGACCATGAGGGGATCAAAATTCTAGATAGGAAAGCTTAACCCAAGGGTGGGATTGGGGTGAATGCTGATTTAATGCTCTGAACCTATAGTAGGGTGGCTATTATGATAATGTTTTCATATGTAGCTGTAACTTTGTTAGGAACTTAAATGTTCTTGGACTCAAATAGTGTGTATCTCTGTTTCACCAAGTCCCTCCCTGTCTCTAATTGCTGACTGTGTTTCAGTCTTATTGATAAGGAGAAGAGCACTATGTAGGGGGTTTAACTAAGAGGAAGATGTTGCCCTCTGTAAGAGCCAGTGTTAGAGAGTGTTAGATCCAGATGTTTTAAGACTGTTAGAATAAGCATATCAATAATATTCCGTGACCACAAATGTGGATTTTACTGGCTTGGGTCACAGGTCAATCTGCTTAAATTCCACACACCCAGTTGGCAGAGCCATATTTGTAATTGTGGGCAGGAAAAAATACACATATATTAATGGCATGTGCACCTGAATGCAGTCACTAATTCAGCAACATCTCAAAAAGTAATAGATCAAGTTACAGAGACACTATCCTGGATCCCTTCAGATCTGCATTTGTCTTGTCCATGACCATTCAGCCCCAGCCTGCCGCCAGACTTGTTGAAAAAGACTTCAGACAGCTAAGTCATCATATAGAAGGAATCCATGGGGCACAGATGTACTACAAGATCTGTTACTGTATATTCACCAACCATGTGTCAGGTCCCTTCTTATCAATGTACTAAACTGCTGTTTATTAGAGCTGGAGGGCCTCCCACCTCACTTCCCTATCACGGGGACATGGTTGAAGTTCCTAGTGCAGTGATCCCCAACCAGTAGCCCCAACCAGTAGCTTGCTCCCCAACCCCTTGGATGTTGCTCTCCGTGGCCTCAAAGCAAGTGCTTATTTTTGAATTCAGGCTTGGAGGCAAGTTTTGGTTGCATAAAAAACAGGTATCCTGTCAAATAGAGACTCCTGTAGACTTCCAATCCAATCAACCCTTATTGACACCACCCAGGAACATTTTTCATGCTTGTGTTGCTCCCCATATCTTTTTATATCTGAATGTTGCTCTCAAGTTAAAAAGGTTGGGGACCCCTGTGTATGGCCAACTTTAGCCACTAATGTGTTCTTCCCATTTTAATACAGGTATGAGATTCATTATCCAGAAACCCATTATCCAGAAATTTCCAAATTTCAGGAAGATCGTCTCCCATAGGCTCCATTTTATCTAAATAATCCAACATTTTAAAAATGATTTCCTTTTTCTCTGTAATAATAAAACAGTAACTTGTACTTGATCCTAACTAAGATACACTTATTCCTAATTGGAAGCATAACCAGCTTATTGGGTTTATTTAATGTTTAAATGATTTTCTAGTAGACTTAAGGTATGAAGATCCAAATTACAAAAAGATCCCTTACCCTTAAAACCCCAGGTCTCAAACATTCTGGATAATAGGTACCATACCTGCTTGTTGTATTGTTATGTATGTTACATGTATGTTACATATTGTAAATAACCTCACTATGTGCTCTTTTCCTTGTAGCCACGTGAAGCAATGCAACGCTCAAAACGTCTTACTATTAATGCAGACAAGCAGTGGGAGGTGGATAGGCGGGGTGCTAAACGGGCAGAAGCCAGGCTTACCAATGGTATTCATGAAATCGAAGAAGCCCAACTGTACCATGTCAACAACATGATAAAGGAGCAGAAACGCATCCAAATGGATCTCATGAGAATCAAAGAAGGTGCGCCTCTGCTAATAGATCAGCAGAACTCATGGTTGGCAGAGGGGTAACCAATGGAATTAGGGACTGGGGTACCAGGGTATTGCAGGACTACTGTCTAACATGAGACCTTGACAATTATACAATTGCTTGATTTGGAGGATTTGTGTTAAATTGTAATTGCTATGCTTTCTATTCATGCCCTCTTTTCTTCTTCTTCCATTTTTTTAAATTGGTTGCTAAGATCATAGACCCTAATAAATCCACATCAGCTGAAATACCGAAATGTAGAGCTGAGGAACAAAACCATAAAATGCTAAATTGTTTTCAAATACCATTGTCTGTATTACCTTAAAAGTTCAATTCAAAGTGAACTTCACCTTCCCTCTAATACTGCAATGCAATATTTATTTGCCTATGAAATGGGTATTTATATATTTAGTGCAGTGCCTCCTTGTTAAATTGCCCCCTGAGCTGTGATATTATTTACCTTGATTTCCAGCATCCAAGAAGGCTTCTGGCAATCCTAGAAGCAAACACCCTGACTATAGCACTGGCAGAGTACCCCAGCATCCATCCAGCAATGGTGGCAGGAGACAAAATCCTGTTCCTGGCATAGTAGGCGGAAGGTAAGGAACAATGAATGGCAGATTACTAATGCTGAAGGATAGTGATGGGCGAATTTGAGGCGTTTCGCTGAAAAAATTGCGAATTTCCCGCGAAATTCTCAAAACTGCATTTTTGACGCCAGTGAATTTTCGCAGCGGTTTCGCTAATTTATTCGCCAGCAGCGAATCGCGGGAATTCACCTCAAATTCGCACCTGGCTAATAAATTCGCCCCATAGGCACTGAATAGTGGTGTTATGTAAATACAGCTAGGGAGATCTAGTATCCAGAAACCCGTTTTATAAAATGCAGCAGTGCCATTTCCCATAGTGCCCTTGCACATCAATATTATTATTTTTCGACTGCTTTGTCACTGTAATAATGAGACAGTATCTGAATGATGTTGGTGTTAAAGGAAAACTATACCCCCCAAATGAATACTTAAACAACAGATAGTTTACATCATATTAAGTGTCATATTAAAGAATCTTACCAAACTGGAATATATAGTTAAGTAAATATTGACCTTTTACATCTCTTGCCTTGAACCACCATTGTAGAAATACTACAACTCTAACTGTAACAGGAAGTGTTGAAGCAAGAGACAGAACTCTGTCTGTTAATTGGCTCATGTGACCTAAGAAGCATAGTTTGTATAGTATGTTTGTGTGCACAGTGAATCATACGATCCCAGGGGGCGGCCCTTATTTTTTAAAATTGCAATTTTCTATTTATGAATTCCCAATGGCACGTAGTAATAGAAAAGTACATTATTATGAAAGCAGGGTTTTACATATGAGCTGTTTTATGCAATATCTTTTCCTAGACACCTACATTGTTTGGGGGGTATAGTTTTTTTCTTTCACTTGACAGGCTGATGTCTAAAAAATTAATCTTGGTGTCCTGGTACTCATATGTTAAGCTTAGATTTAAGTCATTAGAGTTGATGTATTCATTAAATTCATTGAAGGTTTTTATATCTTCTTTCCATATAATAAGCAAATCGTCAATGTAGCGTCTGTAAAAGTGAATACATTTTTTGAATGGGTTGTAGTCTCCATACATATACACTTTGGGAAAGGCTATAGGATTAGCCGAAATGTCAGTTATTTATTTTCAATAAATTTCACAGATTTTTTGCATCTTAAGACCTGTGAGTGCTCGCCTTTTTCCAGGATATCTTACTCACTTTGCTGATAGCACCCAGGCACCAAACACTTTTCTTACGAGTAGTGCTGGCCCAACATGGACGCCATATATATATATATATACATATATTCCCACCATCCCATGTACAAATTGGCATAGGATGAAGCAAATTTTGCTCCCATCGCAGTGCCTTGTCTCTGTAAGTAATATTGGTTGTCAAAAAGGAAAAACTTGTGTGTCGTGTAAAGTAAATGTAAAGTTGTAGCCCACAGTGGCAGTGAACATATTACAAATAATTATTATAAACTATCATATGTTACAAATGATCAGTCTGGTAAACAGATGAATATAGGATGAGTATAACCAAATTTTAGAATCAGCGCTCCACAAACTAATTCCAGTCAATTTCAGGCTAGACATGACATGACTGATTGTAATGCATTTAATAATTTTAGGAAGGCCCAGGTTTTCCCTGCTCCAATAGCTTCTTTTGCAAAGCGGTCAAATATGTCTGTTACACCGAAGACAAAAAAAATATTACAGTGCAATATAATGACCTTATGGAAGTTTGGTATACAGGTATAGGATCCCTTATCCGGAAACCCGATATCCAGAATGCTCCGAATTATGGAATGGCATAGACTCAATTTTATCCAAATAATCCAATTTCTTAAAAATGATTTCCTTTTTCTCTGTAATAATAAAACAGTAGCTTGTAATTGATCCCAGCTAAGATATAATTAATCCTTATTGGAAGCAAAACCAGCCTATTGGGTTTATTTAAGTTTAAATGAATTTCTAGTAGACTTAAGGCTTGAAGACCCAAATTACGGAAAGATCCATTATCCGGAAAACCCCAGGTCCCGAGCATTCTGGATAACAGGTCCCATACCTGTATAAATATCCCTACGTAATCCTCAACTAGGTAATAGACAGTTCCAGTAAAAGGTAAGCTTTGATTACTTAGTAAAAATATATAATATCCCTTTTTCTGTTTTTAGCACAGTTAAAAAGCCAGAGCCTATGACAGCAGGGCCAGTGATGGCATCTGGCTCATCTATGACTCTACAGAATCGTATAAATGACTTCATGGATGGTGTTAACAGCAAGGGGGCAAAGATGGGGTCTTCATCTATCCCTAGACCAGAGTCTGAGTCCAGCTCTACAGAAGATAACATGAGTGCAGTAAATAATATTAAGAGACTGAGTATCTCTGAGAATCCCACAGCGATGGAAGAATTTGTCTCCAACAATGAGGAGCAAGGCTCATCTTATGGCATTCATACAGAGGCTAATGAAAGCACAGTAGGAACTGTTCACAAATCTTCAGGTGTTGTTCCTCAAAGACTGGGACATACCAACACTCAATCTGTTGGACAAAGGAGGGGTTCTCTGTTTAAAGAAAACCTAGTTTTTGACAAGGAAGTTTATGCCCCAGATGGAAGTCTACGCACCATACATACAATGCCTGACCTCAATAAATCTCTGGAAGAAGCTAGAAATGCCAGATATATTCGTTACAGGCACAGGCCTGACTTTGAGCAAGAGCTGAGTGTTCAAGATATATTCCAAAAGGATCAAGGTGGAAACCCTCATGTCAACTCATCTAAAGGAAATGCCGGCAATGTTAGGAAAAAATAAATTTTCACCAAAATCAAGACTTTGTTAAAAATTCTTGGCAAGGTCATCAATAACCTCTTGGTACCAAAATAGGGTAAATATTAGGAGTTGGTTAGAGTGTGATGGTCGGAGTTTCTTCAGACACACAGTTATATATTATGTTTCCTAAAAGAAAAATGGCAGTAGTAATAATTTAGTATTAACCAACAGTCTACATTGTTTTGGATGATCATGGCTGCAATCCATTTTTGTAGGCAAAATTCATAATTATGGGGGACTTATGATGGATAAGGGAGGGATTGTAATGAGTTTAAATAAAATTCATAACAATCGCTCAAATACACCTGACAAGACCCCTTTGTTGGTAATTTTTTTATACAATAATGGAATGATGCTGTGAACATCTGAAAGAATAGTGACAGGCAATAAGTAATAAATTGCTATATTATAAATGCAAATGATCCTCCATTCCTATAAGGTTCAACTTTTTTGACTATTTATGCTAAAAACATGGTACAGGTATAGGATCTGTTATTTGGAAACCTTTTATCCATAAAGTTCCAAATTACACTTTTAAAAATGATTTCCATTTTCTCTGTAATAATAAAACAGTAGCTTGTACTTGATCCAAACTAAGATATAATCCATCCTTATTGGAAGCAAAATCAGTCTATTGGGTTTATTTAATGTTTACATGATTTTCTAGTGGACTTAAAGTATGGAGATCCAAATTACAGAAAGATCCGTTATCTGGAAAACCTCAGGCCCCAAGCATTCTGTATAACAGGCCCCATACCTGTACTATATTATTACACTTAATGGTTGTTAATGTGCAACAATGATGTTATGTTCCTTTGGACAGTAGCTGCACCCTCTAAATGTTGATTGTTCCCTAACATTATAGAACATAGATTAACGTGGGGATCCTTGAGTAGAACTGCTGAATTTTCCCAGTAATGCGTAAGGTGTTAGAAAATGAAATTTGTTGTAGGAAACACGGATAGCTTTTAATGATCATCCAGTTATATATATATATTGATATACATTGCTGAAACACCAGACTGGGGTTTGTATTGTAGTCAAGTTTGGTTTATTATTATACTTAGGTTTAGAAGAAGACCAGAGCTGCAGAATTCTTTCTACTAAAAAGGAATTTAAGTTTGTTATTGTATGCACGCCTAACAGAAATCCTCTTTAGTAATTAGCTACAGGGTTCAAGGAAACTAAGAGCCCCACTAATTTAAGTCAGATTTTTCAGGAAATCTTTCCTGCGTTGAAGCATTTCAATGGTTTTTCATCAAAACTCAAGACATAGAAATTGTCTAATTAAAAGCAATAATTCAAATTTTTAAAACAAAAATAATTGCGCAGGTTTGACTGATTTTGCTGGGATAAACAAGGCTCTCGTTGACAATAAACCAAAACCTGCACAAACAAACACAATATATTTGTTGTGATCTAATTTAGCTCTCTGAAAAATAGCAGTCAGTGTAATGTTACATTTTACTATTGTATACTATATATTGTACGTGTATTTTACTGGGACAATTCTGTTTTATTGGCTGTGTCATTAAGTCATGGAATTTATGTGACTGGAGGAATGTAGGAAAAGCTTACACCACAAACAGCTCATGTAGGGGTTTTTGTAGAACAGACCAAAGTAGAAAGTCTGCTTCCTGGTGTTTTACTGCATCTAGAATCCCTTGTTATTTACTTTTAAGAAGTAGTGATGAGCGTATCTGTCCTGCTTTGCTACATCGAAAGATTTTCGAAACTGCAAAAAATTTGCAAAAGGTATTGAAGTCAATAGGCATCAGTTTTTTTGACTTGCAACTAGACATGCCACCCGGCCGGTATTTAGTTGCTGGTAATTTGTGATACATTTAAAAAAAGCCCTTGGCCTGCTCTTAATTCGCTCAGAACTTATCTTTTTTTTCCCAGGCCTCTGGCCATCGCGCGTATTGCTCCGCTCCTTTTTGAGGCACTGTGTGTGGAGCCCGCCCCCTTTTGCATCATGGACCGTCCCTTTCTGTTCCCGACCACCCAACGGTCGGTAACATTTTTTAGAAAAGTTGGCATTTTTTACTTGCAACCTTTTTTTTCTCACCCCAGATGCATTGAAGTCAATGGGGCACATTTACGTACGTGCAAATGTTTGCTTCACAAGGCTCCACCATATGTCGCACAACTGCATCATAATTATTTTGTGACGAATACGCATATTCATCAAAATGCGCAATTATGTCTCGCCGAAAGAAGGCTGGCGTACTTTTGTCAGCGATGATTCATTAGCAAGAAAATTTCATAGCGAATTTTCTTTAGTGTTATTTTCTTCCTAGCGTAACTTCTCTTACTTACTTATGCTTATATCAATTAAAATTCAGTGGGTATATAAAGGTCATATGTATGTATTTATTAGTGATGTTGGTGAAATTGATGGAAGTGGCCACTTATTATTTAAAATGAATCTATTGTCCTAGACACAAGCCCACCCTAAAACAAATATGGCATGAGCTTCAAATGTTAAAAAAAGTGTAAATAACATATTAGACAGATACTTTGTTTCTCATTCAACTGTCCTTGACCAGCAGATGCTGATATTTGTTTGCTAATGGGGCTACATCAAATTGTGCCTGTTTTGTGTAAAACCATATTACTGTACCAAACACGTGTACCTTGTTAAAGACTTTGTTAACTTTTCTTATGATGAATATGATGAAATTATGAAACAATTTGCAATTTTTTTTTTCATTTACGGTGTTTGAGTTATTTAGCTATTCATTGAGCAGCTCTTCAGATTGTAATTTCCGCAATCTGTTTGCTAGGGTCCAAATTACCTAGCAACAGGCACTGATTGGAATAAGAGACTGGAATATGAATAGGAGAGGGTCTGAATTGAAAAAATAAGTATATAAGCCGTCCCGAGTATAAGCCGAGGTACCTAATTTTACCTCCAAAAACAGGGAAAGCTTATTGACTCGAATATAAGCCTAGGGTGAGAAATGCAGCAGCTTCTGGTAAGTTTCAATCAAAAAATTGAGGGTTTCTGCTCCCATTGGAGGTGCCGGCGTCTCGTTTTTGGACGCCGGCGACTCTTTTTGTGTTTGACCCGAGTATAAGCCGAGGTAGAGATTTTCAGCATATTTTGGGGTCTAAAAAACTCGGCTTATACTCGAGTATATACGGTAATACAAAGTAGCAATAGCAGTACTTCTGTAGCCTTACAGAGCATTTGTTTTTACTAGGGGTTTGTGATACTCTGCTGAAAGCTGTAAAGAGTCAGAAGAAGAAGGCAAAAAAACTATAAAAAAAGAAAAAATGAAGGCCAATTAAAAATATGCTTAGAACTAGTCATTCTATACTAAAAGTTAATTTAAAGGTGAACCACCCCTTTAATAAAAATCACAAGGTACAATAAAACACGTGTTACAGGCCTGAAGGCCTGAAACGCAGCAGAACAGGCTTTTTGCCATGTAATGTACCAATAAAGGCATTTTAATTTGCAGGTGCTGTACAAAACCTTCTTTTTGGATCAATGGTGGAGGATGGACCACTGATGGTACGTGCACCTAATATTGCTTTCATATTGGGGAATCCAGCTGACTCAAGAAAACAAGTATCAAAAACTGACCCCACCTACTGCATGAAGACAATGAAGAGAAACAGGTTGCTCAGAGAGGAATAGTGAACAGTAACTCGATTGTTTCATAAATGGTACAGAATTTTTTATTGATTATATTTAGAAAATTTCTTATTTCAGCAAGATGATGTTTATATTCAATGTTCATGGTCGACATAGATCCCCTTTAAAGGGAAACTGTCCCTTTAGCATTGCTTTATGCTGTTATATTTCTCTTTGACCATTTGCATTACTCAATGACCAGTTTACTTTGTGCTCACAGACATCATTCTGTACACAGTGACATTACTCTGTATCCATTGTCTATGCCTAGTCGCAAGTTATAGTGTCTGTGCCTAATTATATTATGTAGCAGCCGGTTACATTGCTCTTTTCCTCTATTCAGCACCCAGTTATTTTTTGTGATTTTAATGTTATATGATTCTGTGCCCAGTTCTATTGGCTGTAACTGGTTACTGTCCTCTTTTGGAAAGTACGGTGCATTGAGCTCAGTTACATTCTTTTCCTTCCACAGTTAAATTATCAGTTACATGACTCTATCCAGATATTACCTGCTTTGTGGCCTGTTAGAATATCTCTGGAACATTACATTGTTTTATTTACCCGGTTCCATTGCTCTGGGCAGTATTATTTTGTCTCTTTCTATTTTTAGGTTGACCAATTGCATCATACACATACCCCCCAGATCATTTTTCCAAATTTACAATATTGCTGTTAGTGCAAGAAAGTGGGTGGTCCTTTACAATCCTTTTTATATCCATACACTCTGGTAATAAAACCTGCAGGCAAATTTACTATATCACTAGGAACTTTGCTTGTGCATAGTCACCATAACTATGTAACAATGTAATATATACCTATATCTAGTATAGGTCAATCTAAAAACAACTGGACTTGCTGAGTAATCAATGAAGACATTTCACTACTCATCCGAGCAGCTTCTTCAATAGAGTCTGGCAAAAGAACTGCCTGATGGAACTCTGGAAAGGGTGGTTGTGTTCCTTGAACATGCACAGATTGCCCAACACATTAAGAGTAAGGAGCGACAAATAAGCAAATTCACCACATTACTGTCACGAAGCAGCAGTTGGAAAAGGACTGAAGAACTAACCTGGAGGCAGAAAGATGAGACACCAAAGAACACCAAAGACACTTGGGTTAGGAACCTATCAGATAGGGTACTAACCCAGCCTGAAAAGGATGTGTTAGCCAAGGGGTTAAACTATGCAGTGACTCCACAACACATACCAGTAGTTGAACTCATCACAGCCACAGAGTCTGCTATCAAAAATAATAACTTGAAAAATGAAGAAGCAGAACAACTCCGGCTAAAAGTGTCAGCTGCTTTGTCAAGTGCCAGAACACCTCCCTCTAACCTTACTACAGAAGAGAGGAGAGCACTCAGCTCTCTGAGTAAGGACCCGAACATCACTATCCTGCCAGCAGATAAAGGGAGATGCACAGTTGTACTCAACACAACTGACTATGACTGCAAGATAACCACTCTGCTCAGTGATAGCAATACATATGAACCCTTAGGGAAAGACCCAACCAGTGGTTACAAGAAAAAGGTGATCGGTTGCCTACAACAACTTGAAAAGGAGAAAGCCATTGATCGAATTTTATACCACCGTCTGTATCCCAGGGAAGCCACACCATGCTTATACGGACTCCCCAAGATACACAAGGAAGGAGCCCCACTGAGACCCATTGTCAGCAGCATAAATTCAGTGACATACAGCATTGCAAAATTCTTGGCTAACATCTTAGCCCCGTTGGTAGGCAATACAGTGCATCATATCCAGAATGCCAAAGAGTTTGTAACCAAGATTCACGGCGTTACACTAGAGGCAGAAGAAACAATGGTATCATATGATGTCACTTCTTTGTTCACATGTATACCTACTACAGAGGTGATTGAGACTGTAAGAAATGACTGCAACATGATAACACCCTCAGCAGCAGAACGAAGCTCAGTCCCAACCAGGTTTGTTTGTTGCTAGATTTGTGCCTTAACACCACATACTTCAAGTACAAGAACCTTTTTTATAGACAGAAACATCGCTGTGCAATGGTTTCTCCAGTCTCTCCCATTGTAGCAAACCTGTACATGGAGGAAGTGGAAAGGAGGGCCTTACTTACTTTCCAGGGAACTACACCGACTCACTGGTTCAGGTATGTGGATGATACTTGGGTTAAAATCAGATCCAATGAAGTGGCGGCCTTCACAGAACACATTAACTCAGTGGACAATAACATCAAGTTCACAAGGGAAGATGTCCATGAGAACAAACTTGCTTTTTTGGACTGTTTGATATGTATCCAAGAGGGGGGTAACTTGAAGACGGAAGTATACAGGAAACCCACTCATACGGATCAATATCTGTTGTTTGATTCAGACCATCCACTGGAACACAAACTGGGTGTCATTCGAACCCTGCACCATCGGGCGGAATGTGTGGCAACTGATACAGAGTCCAAAGACAAAGAGCAAAAACATCTCAGAGGAGCTTTGAAAGCGTGTAGCTACCCAGACTGGGCCTTTGTCAAAACAGCAGCAACCAAGCCCAACAGGAACACCAATAGAAATAACCGCCCGGAGACACATAGTAGGCGAAACATAGTCATCCCATATGTAGCTGGAGTGTCAGAGAAACTCAGGAGGATTTTCAACAAACACCATGTCCCTGTGTTTTTCAAACCTAGCAACACACTGAGACAAAAACTGGTACACCAACCCCTAAAGAAAAACAAAGCAATGTGGTATACGGAGTCCAGTGTAGCGAGGAGTGCACAGATCTAATACATCGGGGAGACAAAACAACTGCTCTCCAAGCGAATGGCTCAGCACAGGAGGGAGAACGCTACAGGGCAAAACTCAGCTGTCTTTCTACACTTAAAAGACAAGGGACACTCCTTTGAAGACAGCAAGGTCCAAATCTTGGATAAAGAAGGCCGCTGGTTTGAACGAGGCGTGAAAGAGGCAATTCATGTCAAGGTGGAGAGACCATCTCTGAACAGAGGCAGGGGCCTTCGACACCACCTGTCTGCTACATACAATGCTGTTCTAACATCTGTACCCCGGCGGATTCAGAACACTTCACACATCCATTCATGCAACTCTAACAAGTAACACCTGTATCTAGGAGTTGCATGACACATTGGATAATCCTATCACAACTACACAGAATCAACACCTCTGTGAGTTTCTTCAGATGTCACCTCTTTGAAGAGTTACAATGTGCCATTGTAAATGGATTAGTGGAAGAGTATATATGCCGAGAACTTCCCACACCAGTCAGTTGAACTGAAGAAGCTGCTCGGATGAGTAGTGAAACGTCTTCATTGATTACTCAGCAAGTCCAGTTGTTTTTAGATTGACCTATACTAGATATACTATGACCTGGATGAATGAAAATCTTCATAGTCGTAATATATACCTGTAAGTTATATATCTAACACAAGGGTCAGCAACCTTTACTACCAAAAGAGCCATTTTGCCCCCTCTTCCACTAAAGAAAAATAGTCTGGAGCTGTAAAACATGACACAGCTTATAAACTTTTAAAAGTTTTAACCTTTTTTAATTGTAACTGTTACAACAACAGAATACAACAAACAGAAGTGCAGTGTGTATGTGCAGGCCTACTTTGAAATAAATGAAACACTGAATAGCCCTATTAAATGCTAGTGTTCTCATCTGTTTAATGTGACTTCTGTTTCTGAAGCTCCATGCTGATCTTCTTTCTCTTGTCTTGAATGTGTGACCGTGGTAAGGACCATGCTGAATCGTCTTTCTGCGGCTCGGTCTTGCCTGTCACTCTTTGAATGTCTATACAGCCCTCGCACCTGCTGGCAGCTTCCTGAGTGTGCGACCGCGGTAAGCTAACCATTAAGCCGCCAACAGGTGTGACTGCTGTATAGACAACTTGACAGGCAAGACTGAGCCGCAGTAAGTAGGATGAAGAGCCGCATGAGGCTCCAGAGCCGTGGGTTGCCTACCCCTGATCTAACACCATTACAAGGAACAACTCATTTTAAACGGGATGGTACCCTAAAACCAGACACTTTCTAACTTATCCCTTTAAAGAGATGGTTCACATGTATGTTAACTTTTAGTAGGCTTAAGGGCTTTTACTGATGAGCGGTTGTAGCTGCTTTCCCCTGCGTTCCATCTTTCTGCGTTCAGCTGCAGGGGAGCGCAGGAATAGACGCATTACATTTTTTCCAATGGGGCTGTACTCACACAGGCGCGTGTAGGCACTGAACGCAGGTTGAGACGCAACATGCTGCATTTTTCCTGCGTTCGGCGCCTACACGCGCCTGTGTGAGTACAGCTCCATTGGAAAAAATGTAATGCGTCTATTCCTGCACTCCCCTGCAGCTGAACGCAGAAAAACAGAACGCTGGGGAGCGCAGCTACATCCGTTCGTCAGTAAGAGCCCTTACAATGGCCAGTTTTAAGCAATTTTTCCATTGGCCTTAATTTTTTTCTTTTTTCTTTTTTTTTAAATTATTTGTGTTCTTCTTCTTACTCTTTCCAGCTCTCCAACAGGGGTCACGGACTCCATCTAAAAAGAAATGCTGTGTAAGGCTACAAATATATTGTTATGGCTACTTTTTATTACTTATCTTTCTATTCAGTCCCTCTCTTATTCATATTCCAGTCTCTTATTCTTAATCAGTGCATGGTTTCTAGGGTCATTTGGACCCTAGCAACCTGATTGCTGAAATTGCAAACTGGAGAGCTGCCGAATAGAAAGCTAAATAACGCAAAAACGACAAATAATAAAAAAATTAAAACTAATTGCAAATTAGTTTCAGAATATCACTCTCTACTTCAAACTAAAAGTTAACTTAAAGGTGAACAACCCCTCTGGGGGGAACGGTACCATTTAATGATATATAATATACTGCATGGCTTCCCGGGAACAATTTTAGTCTGCATTTCAGCTGCAGTTGTTTAGTTTCAATGGGATAGAATGTGCCAGCCTTACTGGTGTTGTATGGGGTAAGGAGTTAACTGAGAAGAGCTGATTAAACATGAATGAGTTGCACTTACGCAGAGACAGCAGGAAGTAGAAACAGCACAACAAACATAGAATACTGTCCTGCCCTGGAGATGCAATTCCAAATAGCAACTGAATGTGGGACACAAAATGCAGCCTGGGTGTAAGTAATGTTTTCAAGAAACCACAAAATCACTCCACTAGCAGAACACAGAGCTACCGATCTTACGTATGCTGGAAATGCATCTTTGGAAGGAAAACAGGTCAGCAGCTCCCTGTTTCAAGGTGTCCTAAAGAAGCAGCGTTACTGCCAATGTGGAGCCATAGGATGCCAGCAGAGGAATGGAACCATTAAGACTGGCCAAAATGCTGCTTCAAATAACAGTTGTGTAATACACACATCAGCTGAAGTGCACAAACCAAGTCGACAGCTTTCTGGACTGCAGAATCCATTAGCGAATGGGAATGTGAATGTTTTCAGATCAGAATTCAGGCTGCTGGAAGCAAACCCGTTTTCCGGTGTCGGCATATCTTCTGTACAAAATGGTCTTTCACACTATCCGCAACACATGTTTCTAAAAGGTGAGAGGCAATATCAGTTTGGATTTCCATATTGTACTTTATTTCTGTGAAGTGCTTAGAATTCACTATGGGATTAAAGACATGGAAGATTATTTTTAGCCCAGTTTTAATTACAGGCAATCCCTAAAATTGCACAGTTTATTATACAGCTATGGGATCCATTATCTGGAAGCCTGTTATCCAGAAAGCACTGAATTATGGAAAGGATGTCTCCCATAGACTTAATTTTATCCATGTTAATTAAACATGATTCACTTTTTCTCTGTAATAATAAAAAAGTACCTTGTACTTGATCCAAACTAAGATATAAATGAATCCTTATTAAAAGGAAAACCAGCCTATTTAGTTTATTAATGTTTACATTAGTAGTAAACTTAAGGAATAAAGATCATTATGAATAGATATGCTATCCAGAATACCCCAGGTCCCAGGCATTCTAGATATCAGGTCCCATACCTGTACAGGGAATAATGCACCTCCTATTGAAAAACGTAAGGATATTAGAAGTCACCAAGAAGCTCCATGAATAGACAGAGGTACAAGGTTTTCAACTGGGTCGTAACTACAGAGGAAGCAGACCCTACAGTTGAGGATATGAATGTAGGGGCCCAGTGAGGCCCTAATTATTGCACAATTTTAATATATCTTGGTAGAATAGGCCAATTTATTATTTTGGGGCCCTACATTGAATTTACTGTGAGGCCCAGTAACATCTAGTTACACCACTGGTTTTCAGTTTATTGTAGACCACTGCATGACCTGCTGGAGCTATTTAGAAAGGCCCAACAAGTTTTGCATGCTTCACGATAACTGTAAAATAAACAAGGATATTGCAATAAATCACCAAACAATGGCTTAAACAGTACCTTTTAATTAGTAATGGGCGAATAAATATGGCTGGCACGAATTTGCGGCGAATTCCCGCGTTTCACCGCCGGCAAATAAATTTGCGAATCTCCCACGAAAATTCGCCGGTGAAAATTCACCAGTGTCAATTTCCGGTTTTCACGATTTTTTCGTGAAAAGGTTCGAATTGCTAGATTTTATAGTGAAAACGTTCCAATTGGTCGATTTTTTTTGTGAAAACGTTCGACTTTCACGATTTTTTCAGGAAAACATTCGAATCTCAAAATTTTTTCTTGAACTTTCTAATTTCACGATTTTTCGCCCATCACTACTTTTAATACATTCATATATAAGGGCGGGAATGCATTATTCCTTATACTTGTGTGTTACAGAAAATATTTCTCCCACATAGTTACATAGTTAAATTGGGTTGAAAAAAGACAAAGTCCATCAAGTTCAACACCTCCAAATGCATCCATACACACACCCCTCCCTACTTTTAATTAAATTCTATATACCCATATCTATACTAACTATAGAGCTTAGTATCACAATAGCCTTTGATATTATGTCTGTCCAAAAAATTATCCAAGCCATTCTTAAAGGCATTAACTGAATCAGCCATCACAACATCACCCGGCAGTACATTCCACAACCTCACTGTCCTGACTGTGAAGAACCCAATACGTTGCTTCAAATGAAAGTTCTTTTCTTCTAGTCTAAAGGGGTGGCCTCTGGTACGGTGATCCACTTTATGGGTAAAAAGATCCCCTGCTATTTGTCTATAATGTCCTCTAATGTACTTGTAAAGTGTAATCATGTCCCCTCACAAGCAACTTTTTTCCAGAGAAAACAACCCCAACCTTGACAGTCTCCCCTCATAATTTAAGTCTTCCGTCCCTCTAACCAGTTTAGTTGCACTTAGTCTCTGCACTCTCTCCAGCTCATTTATATCCCTCTTAAGGACTGGAGTCCAAAACTGCACTGCATACTCCAGATGAGGCCTTACCAGGGACCTATAAAGAGGCATAATTATGTTTTCATCCCTTGAGTTAATGCCCTTTTTTATGCAAGACAGAACTTTATTTGCTTTAGTAGCCACAGAATGACACTGCCCAGAATTAGACAACGTGTTATCTACAAAGATCCCTAGATCCTTCTCATTTAAGGAAACTCCCAACACACTGCCATTTAGTGTATAACTTGCATTTATATGATTTTTGCCAAAGTGCATAACCTTGCATTTATGGCTTTAGGAATTTGGCTGAAAGGTGCCCTGAAAGGTTTAAAAGTTCTGAACATGCAAATAAATAAGGTAGCAACCTTATTTATTTGCATGTTCAGAACTTTTAAACCTTTCAGGGCACCTTCAGATGCACTAAGCGCATTAGAAATAAGGATACATATGGCAACACAGCATTTTATCTTGCATTTAATACTTAAATCTGCCCAACGTAAATTAGTTCTATTACAGAAAATATCTTTTCATATTCCTAGGTGGGTGTTCTCATTATCACAATGGCTAATTCAAACACAAATATTACCAATATTACAATGAAAAAGACACACTTGGAAACTTCTGGCTTCTATTATTTCGGGGAACAATATCTTTACCAACTAAAATGCTTTCCATTGATGGACTCTAAGATTTATGAATTCATGTTTTACTGTGTTTTTGTGTCAATAAAAGTATATATGTTTGTATGAGATGTTTACACTGTGACACCAGGAAGGCATACGAGTTGTGAACACCAGTTTTAACACTGTTTGTATCGTTTGTATTTGAGGTGAGCAGTGGAGCCGAACAGATCCACCAAAGGAAACAGAAGGATTTCATGCAAAGGTACAGTTCTGAACATGACGTCCTTACTGTTATTTTACTCTAGCGAGAATTGATCTGAATACAGGGATCTATTAGGCTGTTATGAAGAAAGCTCCAAATATGGAACAGCCATTCTGATTTCCAATCCATTTGAAAGTGTTTTAGTTGTCTGTAATAAAGCCATAATGCTGCACATTGCAGAAAGCCCCTGGTTCCAACAATCCTAGATAACAGATCCTATAAATATTTATATATACCATAGTAATGGAGGGCTGATAAAAGCTACCTGGGTGCTGGGTGATAGTTCAGCAAGCACATCCACAGCAATGACTCAGCACTCTAAGGACTTGCTTAAAAGATTTTAAAAATCATTTTATTGTGCAAAATCAATGTTTCATTCACATAATCATACCTTTATCAAGATTAAGAAAATTATATTTTTAAGTAAGTCCTGCGAGTGCTGAGCCATTGTTGTTGATATATATTTGCATAATTGTCTGGTGGGATCGAGTCGGCTGTTTTTATTGGCCCATGTATGGCCACCTAAACATCTAGAAGAAGGTGCAGAGCACCCATGAAAGCCAAATATTAAACCCCTGCCCTGCTCTGGAGTGCCTTGTTTCTCCTGATTCTCCTTTCTTGTGCCTCCTGAATAATGAGCAAGGAAGGAACATAAAAGTATCTTGCATCGGACAGATTTAAGCCCTACTAAAAGCGGGCACGGTGATATGTACCAGTTTTTTTTACACTTTTAATTAAATATCACCTTTTTCTTTTAGCCTTATAAGAAGAACATTGTGATCCCTCTTTGCCCATCCTGCAACCAACGGACAGTGGAAGTATTTCCAGTTGCATATACCAATGCAGCGATCCCGGAAGCAGGAAGTCAGCTGAACCCACCAATGGCAAACACAGGGAATCAAGAGCAACTTCTAAGTATAAATAAACATACCAAATCCTTCTTGCCTACTTGTGAAGACTTCCTCCAGTGTTTTGTCTGCACATGTCCCCCCACAAAAGAGTTTCACCACTGCTATGCCATTTCCGTGATCTGCTGGTTGGCAATTAGCCTCACAATAATTATTGTTACTGTAACAACTCTGCACAATAATTAACAGTTGTCTTCCAGGACAGAACAAGCTTTGTTTGGATTCATTTATAACACAGCTTAATGGGTAAATCCATTCTTGAATTTCAGTTCTCCTCTATAACTCATACTTAATTAACAGGACTCTAATTACCACTGATTATTTTAGTCTATTGAGAAAACCCTCAAGATCTCCTTAAGTAATAAACAGATTTTTTATAGTATTTTGTTTATTAAATGAAGAATTAAACTTACAGAGGTTAAAGGTGTTGTTCACCTTCCAACACTTTTTTTCAGTGCAATTCTTTTCAGATTGTTCACCAGAAATAAATATTTTTTTCAATTACTTTCCATCTTTTATTTTTTACCGTTTTCCCAAAATCTAAGTTTAGGGGCAGATTTATCAAGGGTCGAATTTCGAAGTGGAAAATACTTCGAAATTCTACCATCGAATTGAATACTACGAGATTTTTTGCATTGTACGATCATATTCCGATCGTACGATTCGACTGATTTTCCTTTGAATACAAAAAAACTTAGAAATATGCCCTGGAAGGTCCCCATAGGCTAACATAGCACTTCGGCAGGTTTAAGTTGGCGAAGTATTGAAGTCACAGTTTTTTTAAAGAGACAGTACTTCGATTATAGAATGGTCAAATGATTTTTACTTCAAATCGAAGTCATAGTATCCTATTCAATGGTTGAAGTGTCCAAAAAATTACTAATCTGCCCCTTAAAGCTAAATGTTCGTGTCTCTGGTGTGAGTCTGACAGCTCAGTAATTCAGGAACTGTTACAATTTTGCAACATTTAGTTGATACATTTTTCAGCCTCACCTTTGGAGTATTAGCAACTATTGTATCAATTCTAACAATTGCCTTTAATGAAACTCAGGGATTCTGCTCAGAAATGTATCAACTAAATGTATCAGTTTAGAACAGTTTGCAGAGTCGGCGACCCCCCCCAGAGCTGCTTTAGAAGGTGAAATATTAGAAAAATTAACTTTACACTTCAATATTAGAACGGTCACACATTGAAAACAGGAAGAAATTGATTTCTGGTGAACTGTCTGAAAACAACTTAACTGAAAAAAGTGTTGGAAGGTGAACAACCCCTTTAAAGGGCACCTATCACATTGCACCACTCAGGCTGTGGGCTGAAAGAACCTGCAGTTCAGATGGGGAAACAATGGTATCAGTATCTAGATGCACCCAACATGCACCAGCTGAGTACTCTGGCCTATGGCTTACTCGCTGTGCTGGTTGCCAAACTAGGGCACATGCATACAAACATAGAACAACTGCCCCAAAGCTCAGGAGTATCAGGTAATATGCTTTGCCTGGATTTCACATCACTGGCATATGCATACTAAGCGAGTGTCCTGGATTCTAAAGCACTTGTTCAATGTGTATATAAATGGGTGAGTAGGCACTCATTGTGAGCTGCCACATTAAAGTTAACCTTTACTATTTTATAGAATGGCTATGTCTAAGCAACTATTCAATTGGTTTTCATTATTTATTTTTTAGGGCTCTCACTGACGAGTGGTTGTAGCTGTGTTCCCCTGCGTTCCGTTTTTCTGCGTTCAGCCGCAGGGGAGGGCAGGAATAGCATTACATTTTTTCCAATGGGGCTGTACTCACACAGGCGCGTGTAGGCGCTGAATGCAGGTTGAGACGCAACATGCTGCATTTTTCCTGCATTCGGAGCCTACACATGCCTGTGTCAGTACAGCCCCATTGAAAAAAATGTAATGCGTCTATTCCTGCGCTCCCCTGCGACTGAACGCAAAAAAACGGAACGCAGGGGAGCGCAGCTACAACCGCTCGTGAGTAAGAGCCCTTATAGTTTTTGAATTATTTGCCTTCTTCTGACTCTTTCTGATGTTCAAGTGGGGGTCACTGACCCCATCTAAAACACAAATGCTCTGTAAGGCCACAAATGTATTGTTATTGCTACTTTGTATTACTCAATTTTCTTTTCAGGTCTCTCCTATTCATATTCCAGTCTCTTATTCAAATCAGTATGGTTGCTAGGGTGATATGGGCCCTTGCAACCAGATTGCTAAATTGCAAACTGGAGAGCTGCTGAATAAAAATCAAAATAACTCAAAAATCAAAAATTAAAAAAAAAAAAAAATGGAAACCAATTGTCTCAGAATATCACTTTCTACATCATACTAAAAGGTAACTCTAAGGTGAACAAAGCCTAGCTCTGTCAGCCCAAAGCTGTGATGAGGGAAACCAATTTTTTAGCAATAATAGACTTTTAATGTGGTGATACACATCAGGGTTCTGTCACCTATTTTTTTTTTTTTAATCGATACTTTTTATTTGCATTAGCATTTGTAGTTTCTAACACTCTAACACAGGGGTCCCCAAATTTTTTAACCCGTGAGCCACATCCAAATAAGGGCTATGATTCGCTATTTGGTAGCCCCTATGTGGACTGGCAGCCTACAAGAGGCTCTACTTAGCACTATACTTAGTTTTTATGCAATTAAAACTTGTTTTCAAGCTTGTAATTCAAAAATAAGCACCTGTTTTGAAGACCCTTAGGGTAAGGCCACACGAGGAGATTCAGGGAGACTGCCTCTGCGTTTTTCCCCATAGGCTAGAATGAAAAGTCGCCTGCGCTAATGCACACGCAGCGATGCGTCTTCAATAGTCGCCCAAAGTTGCCAGGCAATGCCCCCAGAAAATTTCAATGCCTCACCGAGGCAACTTTGGGCAACTATTGAAAACGCATCACCGCGTGTGCATTAGCGCAGGAGACTTTTCAATCTAGCCTATGGGGAAAAACGCTGAGGCAGTTCGGGGAGATAGTCGCGCAAAAAACGAGGCGATTAGTCACCAGGCGACAAAATCTCCCCCAATCTCCTCGTGTGGCCTTGGAGCAACATCCAAGGGGTTGGAGAGCAACATGTTGCTCATGAGCTACTGGTTGGGGATCACTGCTCTAACAATACACATCTGATCTCATTGGTATTTCAGCAGTAGGTGGAAACGGAGAAGCTAGTTAACTTATCAGTCATAATTAAACTGTTATCAGGGCAATACAAGATCATGGTTGGTTCCTAGACATAGTCACATGGAGCCAATTTTCTGGGGGCATTGTAATGGATAGGTGGGAGCTTTAGCCAGCTGGTAAAACAACTTGGCTGTTACACTCTTATTGCACACTATACAGAAACAGGGAGTATAAATTAGGTGGAGTCTCTAGGCATGATAGATTTGTTACTATCTGCTACCACTTTTTATTGGCATGAATTATATTGTATGTAGCATATATTTGTTCCTATCGTGCTAATTGTATATGTATTTGGAGCGTGGCTCTGAAGTCCTCACATAAATACAAAAATAAAGAAATAATCTTTAGTGGTTTAATTGTACATCTCCATAAAATGCTGTAATAATGATGTGTGTTAAGCTAGCCTTTCACAGGCTGATAAAAGCTGCTCGGAAGCTGAGTCGGAAGCTTATCAGCATCAGCACTTTGATGTGGTCCCTACTTGATTGTTCCCCAATGACTGTAGTATGATTATTGCCCCCCGGTCAACGATCAGATATTGGCAGCCTTGCAAAAAGAGCAGGTCTTTACATGTATGTTCAGCTTACGGGTAAGCGCACACCTGGCGATACGGGGAGATTTAGTTGCCTGGTGACTAATTGCCTCTTCCTTGGGGCGACTAATCTCCCTGAATAACTTCCCCCTGTCTTCCGCCAGCTAGAATGAAAAATCGCCTGCAGCATGGCACATGCGGCGATTCATTTTCCGAAGTCGTCCGAAGTTGCCTCATGACGAAACTTCAGGCGACTTTGGAATACAAAGTGTGTGTGTGTGGCTTTTGCCTAATCTTAGAACATCATGACTTTATAAGTCACATGGACTTCACCCTGTCGTCTAGAATTGTAGCAGTACTTTTAACAACTGGTGGTATTTAATTAACTGTTTTTCTTTGTAATCATTCACTGTATAACTGCGAGTTGATGATAACACTTATTGCCCTTATTGAGTGGTTTCTGCATTATGCTTTGTGTAATCCAAAATACAGAGCTGGCGTTTCCCGCAACATCCTATTCAAACAAGCATTTCTTCATTTTTGCAGATTTGATTTTTGTCTATAATATTTAGACAGTAATATGCATTTAGACAATTAACATGGCATAAATAAAAATTAAAGGCAAAACTATTTAAATTTTTTTTTTATTTAAATGTAGTACAGTAGTGCCCTAAATTCCAGCAAGGCCCTGTATCTGGAAAACCACAGATCTCAAGTATTCTGGATAATAGATCCCATACTGGTACAATTGTATAATTCTTCTCAGACAATTACAGACAGAGCAGGAAATCATCATTCCGTTTATACCCCAAAAAACTGAGGTATGTATCCAGGGACCTGTTAACTGATGTTATAAGCGTCTACAAATATCCCCTCAAAAACTTTGCTTCTGAAGATTTCCAATAAGGTTGCTGAACAATGGGAGGACAAGACATCCCTGTAAAATGATAAAAAAAAATGCCTGGAGAAATCTATGAATTTCTATGTTCAGAGATACATTTTTGAAGAATCTCCTTTTCTAATTCCAGCATCTTCTGAAATAACAAGTCTCCACTCCGCTCATCAACAGCCATCTGAAGGGAAAAAGAAAGTGCATGTTAAATATATAATAAATAATTGCTTCAGAATAAATGTAGTTATTTCTGTGACATAGCCTAATGATTTATTACAGTGCTTAATGAGATGCTTTAATGTGGAAGTTGATGCCATACTTTAAAGCAATGATTCCCAACCAGTGGCTCGTGAGTAAAATGTTGCTCTCCAATCCCTTGGATGTTGCTCCCAGTGGCCTCAAAGCAGGTGATTATTTTTGAATTTCAGGCTTGGAGGAAAGTTTTGGTTACTTAAATACCTGATGTACTGCCAAATACAGTCTCCTGTAGGCTCAGTCCACATAGGGGCTACCAATAGCCAATCACAGCCCTTATTTGGCACCACCCAGGAACAGTTTCCGCGCTGCTGTTGCTCCCCAACTCTTGGGGGTTGGGGATCCCTGCTTTAACCTTTTCCCTGCCAGCCGTTTTGTCCTAGATGCGAACATCTACTGCCAAGCAGTTTTTAGATATTTTGCACTCTTTCACTTTAAGGGCCTTTCCTGGGGTGGTCTTTTAGTTAACCCAGGAAAACAATATATTGTTTTTTTCAGGACAACCTGAACTTTCACAATATGCAAGAATTTTGGTGTAATTCTACTTCTCTAAAAAAATATTGGATTCTAAGTGTCAAATAAAATGAAAAAAATCATGTTGCACGAAGAACAATCACATATATCAGAAACATCATTCATTTTATGTATGAGAACACAGCCGATTTAGAAAGGTCTATGTCTCCTGAACGCGACAATACCAAATATATATAGTTTTATGGAGATTTCTCACTTGTATAGCTCAAAATCTACAAGCAGTACACAACCAAATTTCCAAAGCAACACTCCCCAAACGGCATACTTTTGATTTCAAGGCCAAACATTCCGCTAACAGTAGGTTTACCCTAGAAAACTACCCATTACTAGAAAGAACAGATTCTGGTGAATCAAAAATGGGTAGAAATATCTTTGTACTCCAAACCACTAAGTTGCAATTGTTTCCTAAAGTTATAATGTTTTATAGAAATTGGTGAATTTTTTGAAAAATGACCTCAAAGCTTCCACTCTACAGCAACATATCTCCCACACATCATTAGGTATCAATGTAAAACACCCCAAATATAAAATCCTGGGTCCACTGAACAGTTTGATGCCCAATATGAATAGATGTACCCAAGCACGTGGCATAGGAGGCCCCAAAAGGAAGACCCCCCGTTTGTTCTGTCATTTCAGATACTGCAAAATCAACACATTTACATCGTTTTGGGGGGCGGCAAAGGTAGAAAAAAGTACGTTCACCCCAGAAAACCATATATTTTCGGAAAGTACACATTCCAACGAATCCAAATTGGGTATGCATGTCTTTCTACGCCAAAGTACCAAGCCGCAAATCATTCCTAAATTTGGTGATTTAGGTGACATTTCCAAAAATCACCTCAAAATATCTACTCTGCAGCATCGTATTACCCACATACTTTTAGGTATCAAGAGAAATCACCCCAAATATGAAAGCCTAGGGTCCTCTGAACAGTTTGATGCCCAATATGTATAGGTGTACCCAAGCACGTGGCATACAGGGGCCCCAAAAGGAAGACCCCCATATAGTCTGTCATTTCAGGTACTGCAAAATCAACACATTTACATCGTTAGGGGGGGGGCAAAAGTAGAAAACAGTAAGTTCACCCCAGAAAACCATATATTTTCGGAAAGTACACATTCCAACGAATCCAAATTGGGTATGCATGTCTTTCTACGCCAAAGTACCAAGCCGCAAATCATTCCTAAATTTGGTGCTTTAGGTGATATTTCCAAAAATCACCTCAAAATATCTACCCTGCAGCATCGTATTACACACATACTTTTAGGTATCAAGACAAATCACCCCAAATATGAAAGCCTAGGGTCCTCTGAACAGTTTGATGCCTGATATGTATAGGTGTACCCAAGCACGTGGCATACAGGGGCCCCAAAAGGAAGACCCCCATATAGTCTGTCATTTCAGGTACTGCAAAATCAACACATTTACATCGTTTTGGGGGGGGGGCAAAAGTAGAAAACAGTAAGTTCACCCCAGAAAACCATATATTTTCGGAAAGTACACATTCCAACGAATCCAAATTGGGTATGCATGTCTTTCTACTACAAAGTACCAAGCCGCAAATCATTCCTAAATTTGGTGATTTTGGTGACATTTCCAAAAATCACCTCAAAATATCTACTCTGCAGCATCGTATTACCCACATACTTTTAGGTATCTAGAGAAATCACCCCAAATATGAAAGCCTAGGGTCCTCTGAACAGTTTGATGCCCAATATGTATAGGTGTACCCAAGCATGTGGCATATAGGGGCCCTAAAATGAAGACCCCCCCTTGTATGTTCTGTCATTTCAGGTACTGCAAAATCAACACATTTACATCGTTTTGGGGGGGGCAAAGGTAGAAAAAAGTAAGTTCACCCCAGAAAACCATATATTTTCGGAAAGTACACATTCCCACGAATCTAAATTGGGTATGCATGTCTTTCTACTACAAAGTACCTAGCCGCAAACCATTCCTAAATTTGGTGATTTTGGGGACATTTCCAAAAATGACTTCAAAATTTCGACCCTGCAGCATCGTATTACCCACATACTTTTAGGTATAAAGACAAATCTCCCAAAATATGAAAGCCTGGGGTCCTCTGAACAGTTTGATGCCCAATATGTATAGGTGTACCCAAGCACATGGCGTATAGTGGCCCCAAAACGAAGACCCCCATATGGTCTGTCATTTCAGGTACTGCAAAATCAACACATTTACATTGTTTTGAGTGGGGCAAATGTAGAAAAAAAGTAAGTTCACCCCAGAAAACCATATATTTTCGGAAAGTACCCATTCCCACAGATCTAAATTGGGTATGCATGTCTTTGTACTCCAAAGTACCAAGCCGCAAACCATTCCTAAATTTGGTGATTTTGGGGACATTTCCAAAAATGACTTCAAAATTTCGACCCTGCAGCATCGTATTACCCACATACTTTTAGGTATCAAGACAAATCACCCCAAATATGAAAGCCTGGGGTCCTCTGAACAGTTTGATGCCCAATATGTATAGGTGTACCCAAGCACGTGGCGTATAGGGGCCCCAAAACGAAGACCCCCATATGGTCTGTCATTTCAGGTACTGCAAAATCAACACATTTACATTGTTTTGAGGGGGGCAAATGTAGAAAAAAGTAAGTTCACCCCAGAAAACCATATATTTTCGTAAAGTACACATTCCCACAGATCTAAATTGGGTATGCATGTCTTTGTACTCCAAATTACCAAGCCGCAAACCATTCCTAGATTTGGTGATTTTGGGGACATTTCCAAAAATGACTTCAAAATTTCGACCCTGCAGCATTGTATTACCCACATACTTTTAGGTATCAAGACAAATCACCCCAAATATGAAAGCCTGGGGTCCTCTGAACAGTTTGATGCCCAATATGTATAGGTGTACCCAAGCACGTGGCGTATAGGGGACCCAAAACGAAGACCCCCATATGGTCTGTCATTTCAGGTACTGCAAAATCAACACATTTACATTGTTTTGAGGGGGGCAAATGTAGAAAAAAGTAAGTTCACCCCAGAAAACCATATATTTTCGGAAAGTACACATTCCCACGGATCTAAATTGGGTATGCATGTCTTTGTACTCCAAAGAACCAAGCCGCAAACCATTCCTAAATTTGGGGATTTTGGGGACATTTCCAAAAATTACTTCAAAATATCTACCCTGCAGCATCGTATTACCCACATACTTTTAGGTATCAAGAGAAATCACCCCAAATATGAAAGCCTAGGGTCCCCTGAACAGTTTGATGCCCAATATGTATAGGTGTACCCAAGCATGTGGCATACAGGGGCCCCAAAAGAAAGACCCCCATATGGTCTGTCATTTCAGGTACTGCAAAATCAACACATTTACATTGTTTTTGGGGGGGGGCAAAGGTAGAAAAAAGTAAGTTCACCCCATAAAACCATATATTTTCGGAAAGTACACATTCCTGCGAATCCAAATCGGGTATGGATGTCTTTGTACTCCAAAGTACCAAGCCGCAAACCATTTCTAAATTTGGTGATTTTGGGGATATTTCCAAAAATCACCTCAAAATTTTCACCCTGTAGCATCGTAGTTCCCACATACTTTTAGGTATCAAGAGAAATCACCCCAAATATGAAAGCCTGGGGTCCTCTGAACAGTTTGATGCCCAATATGTATAGGTGTACCCAAGCACGTGGCATATAGGGCCCCAAAACAAAGACCCTCAAATGGTCTGTCATTTCAGGTACTGCAAAATCAACACATTTACATTGTTTTGGGGGGGGGGCAAAGGTAGAAAAAAGTGCGTTCACCCCATAAAACCATATATTTTTGGAAAGTACACATTCCTGCGAATCCAAATTGGGTATGCATGTCTTTGTACTCCAAAGTACCAAGTCGCAAGCCTTTCCTAAATTTGGCGATAAAAGCAACTGTTTTTACATTTCTGAAAATCGCCTAAAAATATTGCAATTGGCCGCATTTATCTCACCCAATTTCTTACATACAATTGTAAAACACCATAAATATTGATGCCAAGGGTCTACTGAACAGTTTGATGCCCAATATGCATAGATATACCAAGGCAGCTGGCATGTGCGGACCCCAAATAAAAATAGTGAATATGAGTTTTCTCCGCTGCCGATTCGCCTTCTGTGAACATAGACCCTTGACTTCATATTATTTGCCTCAAGACCCTCCTAACAGCAATGACCCCCCAAAACCATACATTTTTGGAAAGTACACATTCTGCCGATTCCAACAAAGATAACGACGTCTTTCTACACGAAACTACCAAACTGCAAAGCTTTTCTAAACATATAGGTTTTTACAACATTTCTGAAAATCGCCTAAAAATGTTGCAGTTTGCCGCATTTATCACACACAATGTTTTACGTACAAAGAAAAATCTCTCTAAATATGGACGTCAGAGGTCTAATAAATAGTTTGATGCCCAATATGTATAGATTTACCAAAGTATGTGTTGTGTATGGACCCCAAATGAAAAACATGCCTATGAATTTTCACGCTAGCCAACTAAGCTGCAGAAAAGAGAACCCTAACTGTACGTTATGTGCCGTAAGACCCCCAAACTGTAAAAATAACCCCAGAAACCCATATATTTTTGGAAAGCACATATTTTGGCGGATCAAACTAAGTAAAATCTATCTTTCTATACCAAAGCACCAAACAGCAAAACGATACTAAAGATACATAAGGAACAATAATGCAGGGATAAAATTGCAATAAAACCACAAAAATAGCGTAAATCAATGAAATAACAAAATAATTGTTCTGACAGCGTAATTAGTGGCCGAAATCGATTATCCAATAGTCACGCTGCCAAAATAACACGTTTTTAGGCAAAAAAAACAAAAGATAACAGTATAATGAATTCGTAAAAAAAAAAAAAAACACCTGTTTGTGTATACATATTTGTGCACTAATAAAAGTTATCTGAGTGTGCAAATACATGTAAATAAGTGTAAATAACTGTACAAAAGGGACCAAGTGTGCTAAAATTAAAAAAAAAAATTTTTAAAAAATTCCAATCTTTACTAAAATGCATAAATGTACTGTAAGTATGTGTAGGTGCAGGTAAGTGTGTAAAAAAAACGTGCACTTACCGTTTTTGGAGCAGGAGAATCGCTGTCTTCTTTGGAGGAGTCCTGGCAGCGTGTCTGCAGAGTTGCTGCGCAGCAGGAAGTGCGTGGGCGGCTCTGCAGGCAGGAAGAAGGGTGAGTGTAGTAGCAGACGCTCCATGCGATGCGTCTGCTACTTTGAAGTCGGATCTGCGACAATCGAGTCGCAGATCCGACTTGACAGCCCCCCAGCCTCGTTGCCTAGGGGGCTGTCTTCTCTCCCCACTCTCTGCGGAGGCGGCAAAAGCCGCCGAAGCAGAGAGAGAGCTCAGCTGCCAAAGAACGTACAATGTACGTTCTTGGCAGCCTGAGCATTGGCCTGCCAGCACGTACGCCGTACGTGCTTGGCAGGCAAAGGGTTAAAGCAATCAGACCTGTCAGCCCCTGGGATAGCCAGAATGTATGGTACAAGTCTGCTGTTTGGGTCACATAACTGAAGCAGCCAAGGTTCATTTCATACAGACAGTAGTACAGGTATGGGACAAATTACCCAAAAACCTGTTATCCAGAAAGCTCCAAATTACGGAAAGGCCGTCTCCCATCCATATAATCCAAATTTTTAAAAATGATTTCCTTTTTCTCTGTAATGATAAAACAGTACCTTGTACTTGAGCCAAACTAACATATCATTAATCCTTAATGGAAGCTTATTGGGTTTATTTAATGTTTAAAAATAATTCTAGTAAAATTCCAAATTACAGAAAGATCCGTTATCCAGAGAAACCCGTTTCTGGATAACAGATCCCAAACCTGTACAATAGTCATGTGCCTAAACACATATGGAAAAGGCCCTTTAGGAGTCTATAATTACCTTGCAACCCAATGGACACCTTCTCAACTCTGTGATTACTGAAGTAACCGATGGGATAATGGAAAAGGCACAACATTTGCCTGCGTATAGTACCAGTTAGCTGAATATTGGCTTATATGGGTTACTACACCTGTCATAAACTTTGCACATGTTATTACATGAACCCACTAATCTGGTAACATACATAAAGAATAGTGACTTTTCATAATTAAATTCATAAAGCACCAACCTTTGTTAAATGAACATAATTATTTCCCAGTCCTGATGTGCAGCTGTCATATTTTGACAGGGGGGGTCAAGTGATTCTGCCTTTTGATTAAACAGCCACATATGAAAAATATAAAATGGTAAACAATGACATCTGATCTAGCTAAAATTTCATATACATTGCAGCAGTTAACATATTAGATGAGAACACATAGTTCATAAATCTAAGCTCCTGTATTACTTGCTTTGATGCTTTGCAGAACTAAGCATATATATTTATATTTAGTTTAAAGGACATTTATCTATATACAGTAATAATAACTATTGCAATAAACACAGACAGGAGTACTTTCCCTTCTTGTTGCCAAATTCCTACAATGACAGTTACTGCCATTAATAAAGTTTCCTTATAAAAGCTTCTAACTATCATCAGTTATTTCCAACTGTTAGAGAAAGAATGAGGATGAGATCTACCATTCTAATCCACATACCAATGCCTCTGCTCCATTGAATGTTGAGATTGTAAAAAAGTTTGTGATATATTTAAAGGTACAAGGCAAGGCTGTCCTTTATCACCTCTTTTATTTAATATTGTTTTAGAACCACTAATTTGCTTTCTTGATTCCTCTAAGTTTATTAAGGGCATCACTATTAACAATAAGCAATTTAAAGTATTAGCCTTTGCAGATGACTTGTTGCTAATTTTAAAAAATTTTAAAAAATCCAGAGTCTTCTCTCAAAACTGTTTTTTTGATTTGCTACAGGACTTCCAGTCATTTTCTGGATATAAAGTTAATGTAGATAAATCTGAAGTAATGAATATACATGGTTCTCTTTCAAACTCAATACTTAAGAAATTTCATCTTAAATCCCCAAAAACTCAGATAAAGTACTTAGGTTTAATAATTCCTTTGGATCTTAATAATTTATATGCACTGAATATTACTCCAGCATGTCAGAAAGTTTTTTCCATGTGTACAAAATGGGCTAATTTTCCTCTTAATCTTAAGGGACGAGTGCTTTTCTTTAAGTCTTTGATATTCCCTAAGCTGGTATATCCATTAATTAACCTTCCTTTGCTTATTAAACATTCTGATATTAAAAAGCTTGATTCTGCTTTAATTAATTTTGTATGGAATGGCAAAAAAGCAAAGATTGCCCTTCATAAGTTGAGAGCTCCAGTTAAATTTGGTGGTCTAAAACTTCCAAATTTTAGAGCTTTTAATTTATCAGCCCTCACCAGATATCTTATTGAATGGATCTCCCAGGGTAATAAATTTACTAATCCTGATATTGAAATTTTTCATGAATCCCGTTCAGACATCTTATCTGTACTACATAGCAAATGGTGTAATGTCCCTTGTGATTTTAAAAAGAATCCTCTATTTCGAGACTCTATTTTTGCGTGGAAACATTTATTTTCTCGTCATTGCTACAGCTATACCCAAACTCCTTTTATGCCGGCTAAGCTTTTGCTTAAACCTTCAGATTTTCTTAAACAGGATACCTTTTTATTTTCCATGAAGGAAAAACAATTAGTCTTAATTAAAGATTTATTCAACCCACTTAAAGGATCACCACTATCATGGTCAGATCTCAAAGAAAAATATAGTCTCCTTGAATCCGACAGATATTATTATTGTGCCTTTCATTGTGGCCTCTCCTTGATACAGAATAAGATTAATCTAGTATTGTTGGACCACAAACTTGCTGAGGATTTGTCTGAATTTATTGAACTTCGTTCATTGATCTCAATCGATTCTATATCTCAAAAATTTTGGAATAACTATGGGTCAGGCCCACATCCATTACTAGAAGTTTCTTTAAAATGGTCAGAGTATTTACAATGCCGAATATCCCCATCTGATTTGGTGAAGTCTCTCAGTAATTATAATAAATTAATTTTGGCAGAACATTGGAGGTTACAACACTTCAAACTAGTACATTGAGGTTACGGGAAAATTTTTTCTAAAGATACTTCTTCCAAACCTGTCCCGGTTTGTCCAAAATGTAATGAGACTAATGTTTCTCTTTTCCACAATTTGTGGTCCTGCCCTAAAGTTAGATTATTTTGGAGGGAGATCACTCATTTTATGAACAATAGATTGAAAATTAAGCTACAACTATCTCCGTGTTTTGCTCTATTAAATTTGGAGAGTGATGGTCTTTCCTTATCTTCCAAACTAAAATTTATATCTCATGAAAAAAAGACTCTGACAAGTTTATTTTTGGCTTCTGCCAAAAAGCCTTATTAAATTTCTGGTTACATAAAGAGTGTCCCTCTTTGTCAGATGCCATCTCTTACATGAACCAACTTAGCTGGCAAGAAGCTTTAAAAGCAAAATCAAATGGTAAAAGCTCTAAAGAATCCTTTAAACATATATGGTCTCCTTATTTTGAGACGTGTACTTCCAATACCAAAGACCAAGTTTTAAGGTTTCTCCAAATCTAATTAGGTAACTGTATAATTTTATTCTCCTGAAACAATGTGATTTTTCTTTCTTTCTTTTCTTTTTATTTGTCTTTACATCCACTGGTTTAGTTAATATTTTTAGTTAATATTTTTATTTTTCTATATTTTACTATTGTTGTTATTAATCTTTGAAAATGTAATGCCTCTGTACTTTCTTTTTGCAGCATACTCTCTAAGTCTGCTACTTTATGCTGTCATATTAATTTTTCTTGTTTAAGTAAAATCAAATAAAAATATATTTACAATAAGAGTTTGTGATAGCATGGATCTGCAAAATTAAGACAAATACATTAAACTGGTGTTTAATTTAAAATACATTTTCAGCTGCATTTGGCTCTACAATAAACATTTTATTAATGTAACCAACCACATTGTATATGCAACGGACTCACTTTAAAGGGTATGTAATGGGCAAAAAATAAAATCCCACTTTTACTTTCTATGTGTACCGTTTTTATAAGAAACCTGACTGTATGCAGTGAAATTCTCACTTCATTTACTGCTGTGGATGGGATTTGTCAGATGGTCCCTAACTGCTCTGCAGGGAAACAATCATACTTATGAACAGCAGGGGAAGCCTTACTTCCCAGCTATGCAGAACTCAAGCAGCTTTGTTTGTTTCCCTGTAGAGCAGCCGGCGACTGTGTAGAGATTTGTATTGGATTTTATTTTGGCTTTACATGCCCTTTACTGTTTCCAACTCCAACTGCAGGGACAAAGATTGTGGAGCCAGATAAACAGATAAACGTGGATTCTATTTGGAGGATTATTTTGCTGCAGCCACTGGTTCTGTCAAGTTGGAGAAAGTTTGTATTAAACAATACAAAAACTATAAAATTCACCTTAGATTACATGACAACACAGGACCCAATGCAGTCTGCCTATTCTGATTATAAATCAGGCTTGCTATCGGCTTCTGGCAGATATTATTTGACTTGTGCTGTTTTGATTTATGACGATCCCTAAGCAGCCCAGACCACACTGAGCATGTGCACAGTCTTGGTCTTGCAAATATGTTTAACAAAGTTACAAGATGATGACCCTCTGTGGCCAACTTTAAAAGCATAAATCATTTGTTTGATTAGGCTTGCGGTGCAGTAAGTTCATGTTTATGTTTAGTATACAAAATACATCATTTCTAGCCTTATTCTATTTTAGACTTTACTTCCCCTTTAAGAGCAGAGAAATATAGATTATTTTCTCTGAGCATTTATTCGGTTTGAAAATTATCCAAATATGTCGCAAAGGGCTCACTTGAACCATATCTAGCTCACAGTCACTTGAGCCTGCATCACTTAGTCACTTATTGGTGAATACTATAGGGAAGGATTGCTTAGTTAAACATTTGTTTGCAGTGCAGCCTTTTGCACTGTATTCTCAGGACACAATAGAGAACACCTTTACTCTTCTATAGCAACAAATGTGCTACTCTTTAATGGAACTATGTTGGCAAGATGGGCATATGTCAAGTGACTTAGTAACATTTTTACTCGTGAGCCACATTTAAATGTAAAAAAAGAGTTGGAGAGCAACACAAGCATGGAGAGATCCATGAGGATATCAAATAAGGGCTTTAATTGGCTATTTGGTAGCCCCTATGTGGACTGGTAGCCTACAAGAGGTTCTGTTTGGCAGTACACCTGGTTTTTATGCAATCAAAACTTTAGACTTTAGAGCAAGAAGCTTACAGAAGAGTTCTAGTTCTGCAAACATCAATACCTCCCGAGGTTAGCTTTTCCTTAACGAACATGAAGCCCAAATATACATTAAACCAGAGCCTACTAAATGCTGTATTTATTTTTTTCCACTGGCTGGTACATTTTGTTTCCTAAAAGAAGCACTTGCCCTGTATTACAAGACTGATTTCTTACCTGGAAAACAAACCTTTGATGAAGCCCCTGAGGCTGAATTGAGGATTCGGCATGTTGCCAGAACTCAAGTATAAATAGTCCACTTTCTTATACCTAAGACAAAAATATCATCATTATAATGTATTATAATGTAAAATATTATATCATATAATACACAAGAACCATGATTATCCTGTAAATTATATCCTTATAAATTGTGCTTAGTGATATCATCAGTTAGAATCGGTGCTTAGTGTAGTTACATGACTCACTAAAACTTGTGTATGAAAATAAATATAGTACACCCTGCTGCAAAATATGAGGCTATCAAAAGTCACCTTGGAGTTCCATAACCTGTATAAAAGAACTCGGCCCTAACCTTGCACTTTTATATGGTCGTGGAATTCCTTGGTGACTTATAATATGGATTTATTTTACAATTAGGGGTATATTACTAACTATATATAGATTTTTGGGGGAGAGTGTTATGTCATGTATTTGTCCTTAGAGTGTGTGTCCTGCATTTGCCCTTAGGGGCCTACATTTATGCATTAACCAAGGTTGCCCACATAATGCCAAGAGACATCATGAGCAGACACAAGCATTTCATGGAATATTTCAGACCAATAAGAGTTACAGTATGTTGTTGATGTAAGTATTGAACTATATAGGAAATTATGATTCCAATATCTTCAGAAAAACATCATGAAACCACATGCAATTCCTCAGATACTACAAAATCTGGTCCTATAATTTGCAATGTAGAATATTGTCAGATATAACAGGATGCTTTGTGTACCAACACAGACCTATTGCATTATTTTATTACTATTATAATTAACTAGCGTACTGTAATTAACTCATAAATCAGAGGGGCTTTACGTAGAAAATGTAATCCCGTGCAGTATAACAGGCTAGCCACAACAGTATGGCCTTGCCACCACCCACAGGGATTCTAAATAGTTATAAAATATACAGAGATATACTACAGGTTTAAGATAGCATATATATTTCTCCTAGAAATGTGTAGGCCTTGATAATGACTTACTACTTGAATTACAAAATACTTTAGCACAACATTATTCCCAGTACAGGTATGGGATATGTTATCCAGAAACCCCTTATCCAGAAAACACCAAATTATGGCCATCTCCTATAAGCACAATGTCAATCAAATGATACATTTTTTAAAAAATTATTTCATTTTTCTCTTTAATACAGGTATAGGACCTGATATCTGGAAACCTGTTATCCAGAAAGCTCTGAATTACAGGAATGCCATCTCCCATAGACTCCATTTTAATGAAATCCTTTATATTGTTTCAAATGATTTCCTTTTTCTCTGTAATAATACAACAGTACCGAGTACTTGATCCAAGTTAAGATATAATTAATCCTTATTTATGGAAAAACAATCCTATTGGGTTTTAGTCATGTTTAAATTATTTTTTTTTAGAAGACTTAAGGTATGGAGATCCAAATTACAGAAAGACCCCTTATTCAAAAAGCCAAGAATTCTGGATAACAGGTCCAGTGTAGTAAAACAGTACATTGTATTTGCTCCTAACTAAGATATAATGACTCCTTATTAAAAGCAAAATAACTCAATTGGGTATAATTAATGTTTACATTACTTTTGGTACACTTAAGATTTGGTGACAGCAAAAACCCTGATCTGGAAAACCCCAGGTCCAGAGCAATTTTGTAGAACAGGTCCCATACCTGTAATACTGATTATTGTGTTTCGTTTTACAGAGAATGATTTATGTCAGAAACAGTTCATCATCCTAAAGGGAGACACAAAGTTCATCTTCCAAAACTGTTATGGGTCCCTTTGTTCAGTACACCTTCAGCATTAACTCAAGAAACACACCTAAAAGATCAAAATTACCTTTCCTTTAGCTCTTTTGCTGCTTGTACAACAGACGTAACTTTACCAACATCTACGAGCAGGACACGGACATCAGCCGATGGGTGAGAAGACAAGAGAGCAGAGCGAGCTGCCTCGGCCCTCTGTAAGTTCCTACATGCTAAGCACAGGCGGATTTGGTCATTGTGGGAAAGAAGACGCTCACAGAGAGCCAAGCCAATGCCACTTCAGGGAAGAAAACAATCAAAAGAATGATTTATAAATAATGTTTCAGTTAATGTGCAACTGTGGCACAAAAAAGCACAAGTTTATTTGACCCCCATTCTAGCAGCAAAAGGTGAAAAAAAATGAATGAAAACAAGAGAAAAACACTGGTAAATTGTTATGGGCCGTACGAGCTTGGAAAAGGCACCATTCTCCCATTATTAGATGAAGACAAATATAGCAGACGTGTTTACTGCCCAGGGAGTTTAGTAGCTGTGACATGCAGATGGCTAAAATGTTTTTGGGCAGCCATTACTATCTTTCTGTGTGGAACATGTCATACCATTGCCAGTAATAGATAAAGAAGTCTTGCTAAAACAAATCTTAAAGACTGGAGGGAATAGCTGTAATATATGTGCAAGTGCAACTGTGTGTAGCGTCTAGGAACCCCCAGATATGTGTAATATTGTGCAGCATCCAGGAACCCCCAGATATGTGTAATAATGTACAACATCCAGGAACCCCCAGATATGTGTAATAATGTACAACATCCAGGAACCCCCAGATATGTGTAATACTGTGCAGCGTCCAGGAACCTCCAGATATGTGTAATACTGTGCAGCGTCCAGGAACCCCCAGATATGTGTAATACTGTGCAGCATCCAGGAACCCCCAGATATGTGTAATAATGTACAACATCCAGGAACCCCCAGATATGTGTAATAATGTACAACATCCAGGAACCCCCAGATATGTGTAATACTGTGCAGCGTCCAGGAACCCCCAGATATGTGTAATACTGTGCAGCATCCAGGAACCCCCAGATATGTGTAATATTGTGCAGCATCCAGGAACCCCCAGATATGTGTAATAATGTACAACATCCAGGAACCCCCAGATATGTGTAATAATGTACAACATCCAGGAACCCCCAGATATGTGTAATACTGTGCAGCATCCAGGAACCCCCAGATATGTGTAATAATGTACAACATCCAGGAACCCCCAGATATGTGTAATACTGTGCAGCATCCAGGAACCCCCAGATATGTGTAATAATGTACAACATCCAGGAACCCCCAGATATGTGTAATAATGTACAACATCCAGGAACCCCCAGATATGTGTAATAATGTACAACATCCAGGAACCCCCAGATATGTGTAATAATGTACAACATCCAGGAACCCCCAGATATGTGTAATAATGTACAACATCCAGGAACCCCCAGATATGTGTAATAATGTACAACATCCAGGAACCCCCAGATATGTGTAATACTGTGCAGCGTCCAGGAACCCCCAGATATGTGTAATACTGTGCAGCATCCAGGAACCCCCAGATATGTGTAATACTGTGCAGTGACCAGGAACCCCCAGATATGTGCAACTATGTGCAGCGTCCAGGAACAGCCCCAATAATCAAATTGCCATAGGTGAGCAATTTGCCACCAAGCTTGTGCAAATACACTGATTAAGGAAACGGCCATTTGACACATACTGTATAAAATGTAAGACTTTGTGTCCTACCCACCTTTTGGCGCCGGTGACAACCACTACCTTCCTCATCTTCCTGATTACTGAATGACTCCAAACTCCAGCAAGCAAACCATATCAGAGAGCCGGGCAGGTGGGACACATAAATGTGCAGGATTTTTTTCTTTTAATTTTACCAAGTTATTTCACATCATTCAGCAGCAAAGTACAGAAATTTCACCACAATTTTGTGTCTTTCCCTCTCTCCTTCCTTCTCCAACACAAGTGTCGCTTCTCTTATCACAGTCTTGTGCCTCGGTCCCTTACTCCTCTTGGCACTGTTTGCCTGCTGGACTGCTTCTGTGCCCTTCCCCCATTCCCCCTCCAACACAGCTGCTGTCCAGCTTCTTTCTCCTCCAGAAAAACTGGCCTCTCCTACTGTTTTTAACTCTCGTGTCCTGCCTGTCCCCTTCTCAAGCACAGTTGCTGCTTCCCTTTGTCCTGACAATTTTTTGGCCTGGTCCCTTACTCCTCCTTCAGTGCAGCCTGCCTCTCCAGCCTGAGACTTGTGTCCCGGTCCCTTACTCCTACTTCAGTACAGCCTGCCTCTCCAGCCTGAGACTTGTGTCCCGGTCCCTTACTCCTACTTCAGTACAGCCTGCCTCTCCAGCCTGAGACTTGTGTCCCGGTCCCTTACTCCTACTTCAGTACAGCCTGCCTCTCCAGCCTGAGTCTTGTGTCCTGGTCCCTTAAGGTGGACATAGACGCAAAGATCCGCTCATTTGGCGACATTGCCAAACGAGCGGATCTTTCCCCGATATGATATTAGCTCCGGCAGGATTGGTTGGGTCAAAATCAAACCTGACCGATCGACCAAACGACCGATCTCTTTTTATTGTGATTTTTATTGTGATTTTCTATACAAATTAAAGGAGAAGAACCTGCCCCAAATCTAAATAACATGGTAACAAAAGGGTTACACTGAGCTCCTATGATGTGTATAAGACTGAACGTGGAACCAGTAGAGAATTATATCAACTGGCAGTTATTGTAGATAATTGTCCTATGTATACTTCTAGATCAATCATATAAAACTGTGTCTAGCATAGGTTCAATACACAATGAATAAAATGTTATTTTCTATTTAATCAATCACAAAGACCATCTCTTATATGCAATTAGCCTTTATTTCAATCTCCATTTAATACTCCACATCCACTTTGAAAAATAAAAAATACAAAATTGTCAAGTAATGTCAAGTAAAAGAGAAAAAATCTATACATAAAGTTCTAAATGATGAAATTAAAGGACAAGTCCAGAAACATGAAAGGGTAGACTGATTTGCTTGTCTTTACATTTCTCTTTAATAGTCATGTCATTGTTTTTAGCACATACTTTATCCCAGAAGTCCACTGATTTCAAATACAACTGATCATTTACCGGACACTTCTAATAACTAAAACGAAAAACCTAATATTATAAATCCAGTATCTGCACACAGAACCAATCACATGATTAACAATATGAATTTACATTATCTAAATGAAGAGAATATATAACACATTTGTACATGGGGTTTTCAATTTACACTTAGTAGACCGAAGTTATTTAAATAAAGCCTATACATAGTCATCTTTGAATATAATACAGAGATATCTGGTGACTTTTACACAGTAACAGGTGTGAATCCTTCAGCCCCCTGCTTGCACTGAGTTCATTTTACCCAAAATTTTTTGGGGGATTGATGAGCTAGGGATGTTAAAGTTCGGTGCTGCCACTGAACTCTTAGGGGGTTATTTATCAAAGTCCGAATTTATATCAATATTTTCTGCTACAAACTCTGATCAAATCCACTTGGGTTTCTTATGCTTATTTATTATTACATTTTTCCAAAAATTTGCAGGAAAAAAATCTGATTTTTTCAGATTTTTCCATCCGATTTTCACGATTTTTTTTGGAATTTTCACCCGAAAACTTCAGGGTATTGCACGAAACCCATCCTACATCAAAAAATCATTGGGACTTCTCCCACTGACGTATATACAACCTCGACAGGTCTGAGATGCCGGATTTTCTGATTCTGAATTTTCCATCCTCAGGGTTTAATAAATTCTGAAAAAGTCGTGATTTTTTACAAGTCTGATTTGATAAATGTGTTAAATGCATCTGTGTCAATAAGTCTGGATTCCCCTGTTCAATTATTTGTAAATATGCCCCAAAATTCCACCTATATATTCATTTACATTTGTAGACCTCCACTACACTATAGGCATATAGTTACATTCTATAAAAGTCTCATTACTGGTATATTACTGGTTATTTTACATTCCACAATGCTGTTTTACCCACCCACATATTCTTTTTATAAAAAATGAACCTGTCCATAACCTTCCTTTACTTCCTACATTCTGTTCTCATGTGCCATATTCTTTCATAGGTATTAACTTACTTCTCCTACACAGAACCTACACAGAAATTCAATATACCTAAACCTAGTACAGTGGCCACTAAGCATCACTCAATAATAAATGTCTCTGTGAATGTTCCATTAATCCACCCCCGATACTCTTGTGTACAGGATGTGGTGCATAATTATTTTGCAACTCATTTGTAACAACTCATATACTGTATAACACAGAGTATACAGATCAGGACTTCCCACACTGTTTCCAAGATCTAATTTGACTAAATCAAATTCTGGCCCTACTTATCTTGTGACTTTATTACACTGAACTGCAAAGCACAAGTTGGAACTGTAACAATTTACACAGGTTTCCCTTGCTGCACTGGTCAATAGATACTTAGAGTTGCTAAAGGGTGAAACTGATAATTTGGTGTTAAGTTCACAAAAAACGGACTTCCCCAATTTTCTATAAGGTGACTACAACTAGTTTGGAGATTAACATATTAGTAATTACAATTATTTTTGCACCGGCGCAAATTAACAGCTCTTTTCCAGGTGAAATTCCTCCAGTGAATATTTTCCAATCTACCATGAGCACAAGAACGAATTTTCACCAAGAGAAATCTCTCCAGGTTCAGGCTGGCGAACTGCCATTTTAAAGATAGTGCAGCCACTTTTAAATCTCTTTATCTACATTGTTCCCTCCAAGCAAATTCTCCATAATTAATTTTTTCAAGGCCAAAATTTTTTAGAGAATTTTCACATATACAAGGGGATTTTCACTGAGAATTTACACCAGGAGAAAATTCACCAGATTTCTCTTGAAAAAGTGTACTTAACGATTTTTAGTAAATATGAGATGTGTTGTGAAAACACACCTGGCAAATTAAGGTGAACTTTGAGGAAGTTAGACAAGGAGAAAATTCACACCAAATGTGCCCATTAAAGTTAATAAACCCAGGTTGAGGCTTCTTTTACAGGCATCTTTATCATACTGTGTAAAACAATGCAAGACAAACGGTGTAAAAAGTTGTTTAAAATAGACGGTAAATTTATAAAGGTATGTATTCAGATCTTGCGTAATCCATTGAAGTCAATGGGAACAATTTAAGCAAGTAAGTTCCAGCAGATCGGAAAAAGGGGGAACAACATATGTATGTCTGCTTCCCTTTACACAAGGGGTCTGATTTACTAAATGGCAACTTTTTCAGGTCTGGGTTTTTGGCACCATAAGCGAGAAAAAGTTGCAAAAAAAACCTGCAACTTTTCCGGAATTTATTATGCTACAAAACTGCGATAAATACTCCGGCAAAAAACTTGTCTAAATCATTTAGAAGTCAAAGGCAGTGAGATGTCCCTTTTAACTGGAGGATCTTTCTTTGCTTTGTGGCTTTTGAGGTTTTCTGTGTGACAATATGAAAATGACATAGTTATCGTTGAAAAAGTCGTGTTTTTTTTACTTTTTCCCATTTGTACTTCAGTTCGGATCTTTTGATAAATGACTGACATTCGTGGAAATAAATTTATTAGTGTTTTCAAAAAGCTGTAACACCACTAAAATTCAACCTTTAATAAATGGGCCTCCCCGTCTTTACACAGAGGTAAGTGTGGTGTTTATACAAATGGCCTGTAGATGTCACTGTGCCCACACTTATACTGTGCATACTTCCTGACAGTTTAAAAGTGAAAGTTACTGTTGTGTAATGCCTGCATGACTCTGCTAATAAAGCACTGTTATACTCAAATCATCCTCGGCTACCCAAAACATAACAGTACGCTATCCCTTAAAATCAATACACAGCTTGATAAATGTCTGTTTTTTCCACAGTGGTGCCTGATGATGTGTGGTTTATTTGGTTGCTGTTTTTTTACACAGCCTGATAAATAGGCTCCTTAGTGTTCCTATTAATTACAGTGGGAATTGCAATTGGCTCAGAACTATTCAATAAGATAAAAGATCTTTTGGTTCTGTTATATAGTAAGTATATTGAATTTGTAGTATATTATATGAACAATCATATTTAATACTGATAATATTGTTATAATTGTTGTAATAATATTGTTATAGCAAACCATACACAGAGTAGACTTTACAGTAGGGGTGTCCAAACTTTTTGCAACGAGGGCCAGATTTGGTGAGGTGAAAATGTGTGGGGGCCGAACATTCATCCTGACATTCTTTGAACCATTAACATCATTTAATTAATTTAAACAAGGAATCGCATAGCACATTAGTGAAATGATCTGCCACTTGGTCTATATGAGGGTGTTATCAATAGACACGTACTGGCATGTACAGGGGCGTAACTACATAGGAAGCAGACCCTGCGGCTGCAGGGGGGCCCAGGAGGCATAGGGGGCCCAATGAGGCCCAAATAATGAGCAACTTCAACATTTATTGGTAAGACAGGGCAATCTCTGGATATGCTGGGGGGCCTAAAATTAAAGTGCTGTGGGGCACAATAATATCTAGTTACGCCACTGGGCATGTAGTTTACTGTACTGGCACGTCAGTACGTCTATTGACACCTTCAGCCCTAAAGAAGTATGTGAGAGCAGGGCGTCACTACGTGCCAGTATGTGTCTATTGCTTCAGCACACAGGCAGCAGTATAGACCAATTGGCAGATCATTTCACTAATGTGCCCAAATATTACTGCTACGGCCAGAGCCGGGCCAAGCCGGGCAGGCGCCCTAGGCAGCCTGCCCAGCTGCTGCGCCCACTAGCTGCGCGCTTCTGCGCATGTGCGAAAAGACGCTTCAGCGCATAGACGCGTGAGCGCATAGATGCTTCTGCGCATGTGCAAATCGACACATGCGTTCGCATACTCGCGGTCGGCAGTGAAGGGACCGGACTAGGGGTATGAGTAAGTACGTGCCTGGCGCCCCTCCACCTTTGCGCCCTAGGCACGTGCCTACTCTGCCTACCCCTAGTTCCGGCCCTGGCTACGGCTAGGCGATTCCTGATTGAGCTGTGCTGGCAGGCCGTATTATTATTAATTTCATGATGGAGGCTGAGGGCTGGTGTAAATTTGAAGACGGGCCGCACTTTGGACATGCCTGCTTCACAGCATGTTAAATGATGCTTTTGAACCTCCAAGCTTATATATATATTTATTTATTTTTTAAGGTTGCAGTATTTCCTACTGTCCCCTTTAGGCTACTGCCTTATGTCTGGGCCCTTTTTTGTCTATATGGTAAACAAACCCATGACCTCAGGACCAGAGGTAACAGCAGCAAGTAGAGAGGATAGAGACAGAGAAAGACTTTACAGTGCCAGCTTCAGTGTCAGTAGCAGTGGATGTGAAATACTGTATATTATACTGATAAACTATCTCTACCACTACATAGGGTAAAGTTCACAAATATATACAATGATACTTGTAGTTGAACAACTAAATAAGCAAATTACTTTTTTACATGCATTGTCCGCAGTAAGGAATGTAATAAATTACATATAAACTGAAAACAAACTTGATATAATACAGTAAGTTATACACAGATAAGCAGCCAATCAGAAGGCTCCCTTTTTGACACACCAATATACACACCATGAAACACTTTCATTTGCTCTGACTTCTGATTTTTTGTCATTGTACTGCTGGAGTACCTTAAAGATCACTATCTAATTTCATTATATTAACAAAATGCAAGTTGATTTCTGCAGTATGAGAAAGCGCATGCACATAACTGGAGTTTTGCAAAAATATCCATTCTCTGATATCTAAATGAGGGTAACATCTAGCAGCTCCTGTTCAACAAGAAGAAGAAAACTCCCTGTCTCTACGGTTACTACCTGGTCTTTGGGAAGTACAGGTATGGGATCTGTAATCCAGAAAGCTCTGAAGTACAGAATGGCCATCTCCTATAGACTCTTTATCCAAGTAATCCAAATTTTTTAAAAAAATATATTTTTATGCCTGTAATAATAAAACAGTACCTTTTACTTGATCCAAACTAAGATATACTTAATCCTTATTGGAAGCAAAACCAGCCTATTGGGTTTATTTAATGTTTAAATGATTTTCTAGTAGACTTAAGGTATGTAAGGAGAGTCAGCGGCAAATTTGTTTCCTTATTTTTAAGAGATAACCTTACCAGTCCTTGAAAATACACTGAATCATCTGCAGTTTTTATCTGTAACAGTAAAAGGCTTTATGGACATGACGTTTAGGGTCTTCAGTTCAGTTAACTTTTTAATAAACTTGTAGTAGTCGGGGTCACAGACAGAAAAAAACCTAAGACCAGTTGCAAATAGGATTAGAATTCAGCTGTCTACATTATACTTCATTTCACTTTTAAGCATATCATTTGTAAAATGCAGTTTTATGTGTCCACCAAAGCATGAGTTTCCCAGATGTGTGTGGGAATCCTTAGTCATATCCCGTGGTAATAATACTAATTATTCAGGTTATTACTGCTGGAATTTAAAACGTCTACCTAAAATTCATTGTGGGTAAGCATAAAAGAGCAAAGAAGGAATTCAACTAAAAGGAGGATATTGATGTCCATTTATGCAGTGCACATGCACTGCATAAATGTTAAATTTGCTTAAAGGGATTCTGTTTTCAAAAGACATCAGTTAATAGTGCTGCTCCAGTAGACTTCTGCACTGATAACCATTATTCAAAAGAGCAAACCAATTTTTGTATATTAAATTTTGAAATCTGACATGGGACTAGACATGTTGTCAGTTTCCAAGGTGCCCCAGTCATGTGACTTGTGCTGATAAATATCAGTCACTTTTTACTGCTGTAATGCAAGTTGGAGTGATATCACCCTCCCTTTCCCCCAGCAACCCATCAGCAGAACATTGGGAATGTAACTAGATAACAGCTCCCTGACATAAAATAACAGCTCCCTGGTAGATCTAAGAATAGCACTTAATAGTAAACATCCAAGTCTCACTGCAACTCCTTCAGTTACATTGAGTAGGAGAAACAGAAACTTAACTGAAAGCCATTCCATCATGAAGTGCTGGCTCTTTCTGTAAGCACAGGATCAGGCAACATGACCTGAGATGGCTGCCTATACACTAATATTACAGCTAAAAAATACACTTGTTGCTCCAGGAATAAAAATGTATAAGGTAGATTGAATTATTTGCAGTATAACAATGCAATTTACAAATAACAACTACACCATAAAAATCATGACAGAATTCCTTTAAACAGCCATTTTTTAGGATAAAAGAATAAAGTTAAATGCAAAGTTAATTCTGTGACATTTCACAGGACTACTTCTGAAAGTAGTTACACACATCAGTATCATAATTATCATTGTATAGAAGCAGGGCTAGCTGTGTTTAGGTATAACTTGATACCAAAGAGCTAGTTAATCAAGGCACCTTAGGCACACTGCAACTGTAATATACATCAGTCAGCCAGTTCCAATTACACAAATTATATCTGCATAGTGTATGAAAAACTGCATATACCTTTACAAAGGATTTTATACCATATATATGTATGTGTGTGTGTGTGTATATATATATATATATATATATATAATTTTTGTATGTTTGTTTGCACAGTTTTTAGTCCTGAAGACGGCTTAAGTTACGGAGCCGAAACAGCGAGAATAAACTTTCGAAATGTAACTTTGTACAAAGCCCTGTTGGTGCGTTTTGTTTCTTTTGCTATAACTATTAATGTTAAACCAGCACACAGGCATTTGATCGTTATTGATCGTGTTTACTGGCTCAAATTGTGCTGATATATATATATATATTTATTTATTTATATACAATTATAACTAGCTTTCTTACAAAGACGCAATTTGGCCATCATTTTCTATTTAAAGGAGAGCTAAAGTTTTAACAGCACATGCTCTGGGCTGCTGTCAGTTACCCCAGCTTAGGCACCGTCTCACAATATACTGTATACCATTAGAACCCACATTTTATGTTTCTCAGGAGACCAGGACAAAATACAGGAATATATAAATGTATTAGGCATTAGAAACTATTGGAACCACAGAAAACTGTGTAAAATGGGGAAACATCTAAAAAAAAGGGTATGTACAATTGAGGTGCCACTGTATATGGAATATAAATGTCACAATACAGGGCTAATTAGTCGTTAGTTCAGATCCTCATTACATGGCAGCTCCAAAACCAGTGGAATTGACATCAGAATTTAATCATCAGCCCTACTGATTATCACATTCTACTTGATGATGTAACAACCCCTAAGTTTAGCTTCTGCCCACACCACACTGAGCATGTGCAGTGTCACTGACACTCCTAACAAAATCCAAGATTGTGCCCCCCTGTGCACCGTTTTGAAGGCCTGAATCATTACTGTTATAGAGATTGTGAAATTTCAGGCTGGTGCAGTAAGTTCAGTAATATAAAATATCACATTATAGCCATATATGTTATTAGAGCTTAGTTCTCCTGTAAAGGTTGGACTACTCCCTAAAATGACCAATGAAGTGGTGTAACTATAGAGAAAGCAGTGGGGCCTGGACTGTGGGGTCTGCTTCCAATATAGCTGTAAAGAATTCCCTCCTTCCCAGCCCTCTTCTAGCTGCAAGCGGGAAAGGTGAGCAGAAGACACTAGTGAAAGGTAGGGATGGGCTGGCATGGGGCCTTTTTGAAGATTTTTTTTGCAGGAGGGCCTGGCACACACTAGTTATGCCACTGGAATAATGTATTAGTAAATAGCTTTCATCAAGTTTCAGATCTGTATATATTAATTGCTTAGGGTCAGACTGCGTTGAGAAAGCACAACAAGACATATATCTCATAAATTGTACAAAAAAAAAAAAGAAAGCGTCCACTACAGCTTGGTACATGTAACTAACAATAAAAAAAGTGCCCTTATATTACTTATATTAAAAACCAAATGGATGCTAACTTAAAACATTCCCAACAAAATCTAAGAACATAATAAATAACAATACTATACAAGGCAAGGTGGTTATTGAAGCATAGTGGATTGATGAAACATCCTACATCCTATCTGAACACTAACCAACAAGCATTTTTGTTTTTTTTTTACCACAGAACTAATAAACGTAAAAACCTATATATAAAAAATACTGGTCAGTTAAATAACTCTAGCTGGCGTTAATATATCATAAATAAAGTAGAACAATTAAATTGTCCTCATTTGCTGTGTAGGGTCAGTTGTGCACAGACTGCTAACTTATATAGATCCATGGGCTGTTGTCATTTGTCCATTTGAAAAGGTGTGAAAATATTTTCACAGAAGAGTGAAAGACATCTATGTGCTAACGTGCTCCTATATACTATTAATGAGCTATTCGTAAACAAAGCAATAGCTGTTATTCATATAGGAACCCCCAGGTGGTTGTGTAATCTGATGAGACTAGATATCAGAGAGATACAGACAGAGCAATATTATCTGAAAACCTGACATTATACACCCAGTATTGTCCCTAACACTTTAAGGGGCAGATTTATCAAGGGTCGAAGTGAATTCGAGGGATTTTTCAAAGTAAAAAAAATTCAGAATTCGAAGTAATTTTTTGGATACTTCGAACCATCAAATAGAATACTAGGACTTCGAATTCGATCCGAAGTAAAATAGTTCAAATATTCGATAATCGAAGTACTGTCTCTTTAAAAAAAAATTCGACTTCAATAGTTCGCCAAATTAAACCTGCCAAAGTGCTATGTTAGCCTATGGGGACCTTCTAATGCATTTTTCTAAGTCTTCACACATCGAAGTAAAAACGTTTGATCGTACGCTAAAATCATTTGATTAGAACGATTTAATTGTTCGATCGAACGATTTTACTTTGATCGTTCGATGGCCAAATTCGGTGAAAAATCCTTCGACTTCGATATTCGAAATCGAAGTATTTTAATTCGATGGTTGATTTTCAAAGTATTTTTTACTTTGAAATTCGACCCTTGATAAATCTGCCCCTAAGGGTCAGCACTAACAAATGAAGATCTATGGGGTCTCTATAATAAAGCGCGGCAAAAATATGTGCACAAAATATAGACCAATTTATTGCCGAATATGTTTTCACCAGTTTACTAACCTGCGGTAAATATAAATTTGGGAATTTGCTTGTGCATGAATATTTGTTCCCCAGTTATCGTATTCTCTGAAAATAACGCTATGCACACATTATCGCAACATAGTGCTTCTTAGATGACTGTAAAGTGCTTTGAATGCCACAATCCCCATAGGAGAGAATTTCTCTATAGATACTTCTCTTTCTCTTTACTAAAATAGCTGTAGGCTTTGAGATCTCTAACACTTGCGTATGTACACATTCTTCTAATTCCATAACCTGTGTGATGGCAAAAAGCTGCAGGCTAGTAATGTACCTTACTTATATTCAAACATATTCTAATTAAAAATAAAAATGTAATTTACTATATTCCATAGTTAGTACTTATGTTACAAAGACAAGTAAGCTCCCTATTAAAACAATTAAGACTTTTACGGCTTTGCAACTCCCCAGTGACTTCCAATACCTTACAAATGGACGAATATTATTCTATATATGAATTAATCAGAAGTATATATTTGGTCAATCACCCACTTATCATTTCGCACTGACTCATAAATGGCCTCATGGATAACAAAGGATTTATTTACAAGGGTCCTTCATGCAGACTGGATTCTGACCGCAAACTTAGATATATCTCTTGAAAGCTGGGTCTGTCTTTGGTTTCTCGCCTCCAGCAGCTCAGCATCAGTTTGTAGACACACTCTGGACAAATGTTTGGCTTAGGAAGATAAACCTTAAGAAAACAAAAAAAAAACAAAGTCTGAATATCAGTGTGATTTATTACCATCCCATGACATATTATGGCACATTTGCTAATATTAGATGCTAAAAGCAGTTGCAATCAATCTGAAATTAGTCTACTATAAGTTAGAAAATGATTGCAAAGATCTTATTAGTTGGTATACATGCACCAGGGAAAGTTAGCATCTATTTCCTTAACTCAATCAACATTCAAAGCTTTTGAATCGAGTCGGCAGGTGTAATTTTTCTATTGCATCAAGAACCACATCTGTGCACTGATGCGTCCTCAATGCGATAGTCTGCATAGTGCCAATTATTATCTAATTATTTGCCCCAGGGGCAAACAAGTGTATCAGTGAAAGACCAGCTTGTTTGGCGACCTCGGCAAATGGACGGATCTTATGACGCAAGCACTGCAGTGTTCTGCTATAAGATTAAAACAAGCATTATTCCCAGGCCCAGATTTGTGGAGAGGCCACAAAGGCCCGGGTCTAGGGCGGCAAATTTTCAGAGGTAGCATGCCACCCAGCCGCATTCTCGTTAGCACTGGGGAACCCTAGGTCCCCAGCGATTAGCCACATGCGCGTGCATGCTCGCTCTGGGAGCAGGGTGTGCGTGAAAGAAGTAGGTGCTAGGACCTAGCGGCCTAGGGGCGCCAAGCACGGAAACCCTGCCCTGATTATTCCCTATCTCTTACAAAATGCACAACTGTTTGATTTCCTGCCACTTGATTAGAAATGGCCATGCAACTCTTTGTTGAATTCAATACCATTATAATACGCAAGAGCCATAAATATCCTGTAAATTATATCCTTATAAACAGTGCTTAGTGATGTCATTGTTTATAATTGGAGCTTAGGGATGTCATTTCTGTCACATGACTCACTGAAACGTGTGCATTATAATAAATAAAGTACCTGCTATTATATGTAAATATTAGAAGTCACCTTGGTGTTCCATGACCTGTATAAAAACACTCGGCCTTATGTGTGTTTTTTTTATATGTTTTTCTATGTTCATGGAACTCCTCGGTAACTTATAATATCCTTATATTTTATTTTATTCAATATATATTCTAACAATAGATAGTACATTTTTCTCTATATTATTCCCCTTCCCCAACACTTATTAAAATAGTGACTAAGAAGTGAACTTCATGTTTATTGCATTGTGCTTCACTTACCTGTTTTCCTTGATCTCGGAAGAACTCCCCTGTGTTCTCTATTACTTGCTCATCTGACATCTCAGAGTATGGCTGCTCCCGACAAAAAGTAAGGGTCTCCCACAAGGTCACTGCGAAAGCCCAAACATCACTTGCTGTTGTAAATTTTCCCTGCATGGAAGGGGAGGTACACTGTGTTAAATGCCACTAGAATAAAAAGTAGGGTCCACAAGGAAGATCTTGGCACAACAAGTAGCAAAGTACCCTAGGCCAATTTGTTATTTTAAGGAAGAGGAATACCCCTTGGTTACCTGCCTTGGTTAAAAGCAACTTTATTCATCAGGGGTGTCTAAGAATATGATAACCTCCATTGTTTTTTTTTTCACTTTACCTGTCCTTTAACAAATTTGACAATTCCATGTCCCAGTGACAGAGGGTATATAATAACTGCCTTTTCCCATTTTGTAAATGGCTCAGACAAAAATATAAAGTTGCATTATTAGTACTATGATAAAAAAGCCAAGGCCTTCAAAATATCAACAAGGCAAATAGATTAACAGCGATTTCCTGTATGCATGACCTTGATTTACTACAAGGACAATCATGGTGCCCAAACTGTTCTGTGTGGCATTTGTCTAAAAATCTTAAAAAGGATACAAGAAGCAGATTATGTGATTATGATAATACAGGCTCACCAGTAAAATGCTTTCCCATGACATCCAGCGAATCGGAAGTACAGCCCTCCCCTGTATTCGATAATAATCTCCGCTATAGAGGTTACGGCTCATTCCAAAATCGGCAATTTTGATGGTGTAATTCCGTCCCACCAGGCAATTTCGCGTAGCAAGGTCACGGTGTACAAAATTTAAAGATGACAAATACTTCATCCCAGAAGCAATCTGTGCAGCCATGTGCCTGAGATCCGTGTAACTGGGGAAATGAGCAGAAGCCATTAATCTAGGGAGGTTCAGACAAGTTCTCATATTCCAAAGTACATAATGGTATTACTTCCAAAACACATTTTTATATGTGACAGAACTCAGATTGTATTCATATTTTTAAGTAATGGTTTGTGTTATAATATGTAAATAAGTGAAAAGTGAAGTGTCCCTTAGGGTAGAGTCACAAGGGGCTGATTCTGAGACCCATGCTGAGAATCAGCTGATCCGCTGCTCTGTACTTGGTTCTGATTATCTGTGCTGTGTAGATGAAACATATATAATACTGATGTTATCTGGTCTAAAACTAATGGTGTTGCGCAGTACCCAATCCTGTGATTAGTCAGGTCCTGCCAACTTCATATCACAAGGCTCTGGTGTTTAACTTACCTGATTGGAGGGGTGGCAGCAGCCAGTCCCCCTTCAGGCTGGTGCCGGGAGAGGAATTGGTTGAGGTCTCCATTCTCCATATATTCTGTTATCATGCACAGTGGGTCCTCTGCAATACACACAGCTAGCAGACGAATAATATTGGGATCCTTTAATCTGGACATTATCTTGATTTCTTTTAGAAAGTCATTTCTATCAAATGGAAGCAGGAAGAAAGCACAATTAGACACCACATTAGTGTGAGGTAACATGACTATAGTCATTTGAAAGCCGTTTCTGATTATGCTTATATAGGTATATAATTCAGACAAAATCCTATGCTTGATTGATTGGTTATAACATTTAAAATTGTTTAAATGTTCAGGGCATTTGTTTGCGCTGTCTTACCTATGCTTTCAAGTGAAAGCTCCTGCTGTAACTACTGAAAATTTTATATCAGGGATAGTGGCATTGCAATGAATCTCGCAATTACATGAAATTACATGAGTAGAAAGAAACACAATTCCCTAATCAACTATTCTTCAAAATGTATATACAGTACATACATCGGAACCACTCTTGTCTAATCATAGTTATAAAAATGTTTTATCTCTTTCCAGTAACAGACCTGGCATTCTTGTTGGCATCTGCTCTTAACATTTTCACTGCCACCAGTGTGGGCTGACCAGGGCTAGTATCCAGGATTAAGTCTTTGTCTAGAAATTCCTCTACTCCTTCTGCCTCACAAAGATGCACCTGCAGACATAATGGGAATGTTAACAAAACACAACAGCCTATAGGTCCAGGGTTATTGTCAGGAGGTAAGAGAAAATATATGCTGTACATTCAATTATTTTTCTTATCTACATTTTGGTCTTTTTGTATATTCTCTATTATCACTATTATTATGGAGCCCTGTGAATTTCTTCTTGTGTATGTAGTAGAAAAACTATAGTGCCCTAAGTACCATTTAACAAAAATGGCAATATTCATTTAATGGTGATAAAAAACATCAGGACCAGAAAGATTATTTGCAATAGATAAATACTCAGTTCTGCTAGACAGAAGCAATCTCCTGCCAAAGGGCAGAGGAGCGCTCAACTTTTGCAATGTTGTCAGTGAAGGTCATCAGAGACACTTAGGACCTTAAACTGCGTAAATGAAATTATGTACCTGATTTTATTTATTATTATTATTACTATGTATCTAAGAAATGTCACTGTAGTAAAGGCACTTATGAGGACCCACTCTAAACAATATGGGGTCTTACAAAAGATAATTGTGGGATAAGCTAGTCCTGCCACATTATGTCATGATGTGATGTCATTGCTATATGAGGATTCCTTTGGTCATACCAGGAAGGGCTTACCAGTTCTCTGCAATCGTGAGTTAATGAGTTTATGTACAGCAGCCAGAAAACAAATCTTTTTTATTATTATTATTATTATTTATGAACAACCTTGATTGATTATGATTTGAATTTTGACACTTTTGCAGTCCTTGTTTTAAATACTATTTTTAATAATAAAATCATTTCATTAAGAAATCCGTGTGTGTAATACAACAAGAAACAAACAATAATGTACAAAGAATTCTGAAGAATCAACCAACAACAAGGGGTTATTTATCAAAGGTCGAGTTGTTTTTTCCAGGAAAAAGTTAAGTTTTCGAGGGTATTTTTGAGTCAAAAATAATTTTTTAGGTTTTTAAAAAAAACTCAAATTTTTCGACATGTATTATACCTCAACCCTGGATATAGCTTGAATCTGAAAATATACCATCTAAAACCTGTCAAGGACATGGAGGAGTCAATGGCAGAGGTCCCTTGAACCATTTGAAGATCCTTCACGATGTTCACGTTTTTTCAGTGGGTTTTTACGTGAAAACTTGATCAATTTGAGTGATTCAAGTTTTTCCCTCTGAAAACTCAATTAATTCGAGTTTTGTTTTTTTTTAACCTTTTTACATTCCAGTTTTTTCTTAAATCAGAAACCATTCCAGTTGTGAGTTCATTCGAGTTAATTTGAGGTCTAAAAAGGCTCACATAGCTCTAACATTCGACCATTGATAAATAACCCCCCTAAGTGAAACTCATAAGCTTGCCTTCTATAATACACATTTTTCAGAACAAACCAATTTTTGGTGCCATCTTGATTTACTAAACCACTTACATCAGTGCAAAAGAAATATGAAGTGTTTAATCTGCTGCATTTCAGATAAAACAAATAAAGATTAAGCACAATCATACATACAAAATATAAAATGTACTGACCTCTCCAAACTGACCTTCACCGAGTTTCTCTTTGAAGGTCAGGTGCTTTCGGGGAAACTCCTCCACTGCCACCTCTTTACCAGACAGGAGATCCATGGTGATGGCTGGGACAGAATATGTGTTACCACCTGTTACCCCCTGTAAATTTACTATATCTGCCTCAGCATAATGAGGAACTCCATCAGCACTAGCAGGCAAAGCAGATTTTCCAGCAGAACTACCTGCTGAAGTGAAAACAACAAAGTAAAGACTATCGACTGCCTCATATATCATATGCCTCATTGTCATGTTGTTACTGCCCCAAGTGGGAGACAAAGTCAACATTTAATAGCAGTGGATTGCTCACACGTGGCATTATGTGAGTAATACAATCTATATCCTATAGTTCTTTCCTACTCTTTTTATGAATCCATAGTGCTACTGGGTTGCACAGACCAAATATTGCCATAGTCAGCTGTTGTCAGGAAAATCTCAAAATGTCATACAACCTGACCTCTGAAACAGAACACTTGCTATTGGAGCATTATAGTGATGACTGGCATTAAATGGGTTGTTCACCTTTGAAATTAAGTTTTTGTATAATGTAGAGAGTGATATTCTAAAACAATCTGCAAACGGTATTCATTTTTAATCATGTGCAGTTTTTGAGTTATTTAGCGTTTTGTTCAGCTGCTGAGGTTCCAAATTACCCTCATAATACAAAACAAAAAACACTGGAGCACAAGTGGGACATTCTGGCACCTTCCTACCAGTAAATCATAGAATAAAAACATTTTTGGAGACCCACTTGTCAGAAAGTGTGGATTTATTCCATATAGTTCAGCATGACACCAAATTGCACACTATACACCATATGGTGTGCAATTTGGTGTCACGCTGAACTGTATGGAATAGATACTCACTTTCAGAAGAACAAGTGGGTCTCCAAAAATTTCTTATTCCAAATTACCCTATTGACATGCACTGATTTGAATAGGATACTAGAATATGAATAGGAGAGGCCTGAATAGAAAGATAAGTAATACAAAAATAGCAATAACAATACATTTGAAGCCTGAAGGTGGCCATACACTATAAGATCCGCTCGTTTGGCGACATCGCCAAACAAGCGGATCTTTTCCCCGATATGCCACTAATGGCAGGTCTATATCGGGGGTAATCTGAACGTTCGGCCCTATGGCCGAACAATCGGATTACGACGAGCACAATGGGCTCCGACGGGTCGGTCGGGAGAAAAATAAAACCTTCCCGATCGATATCATGTCCAGATATCGATCGGAAAAACCCGTCGGAAGCCTCCATACAGATTAGCTGTCAAATTGGTCTAAACGACCGATATCGGCAGCATTATCTGCCCGTGTTTGGCCACTTTTACACAGCATTTGTTTTTTTTAGATGAAGTCAGTGACCCCTATTTGCAAGCTGGAAAGAATCAGGAGAAGAAGGCAAATCCTTCAAAAAACTATAAAGAAAAGAAACAATGAAGGTCAGTTGAAAAGTTGCTTAGCATTAGACATTCTATGACATTGTAAAAGTTAACTTAAAGGTGAACCACCTCTTTAAGTGCATGGGCTGACATGTAGTAGTTAGTTGGAATGTAGAACTGTAACTCATGAGAAACCCCTGCAGGATGCTGGGAATTAACAACATGTGGAGACCTGCAGTTGCTGATCCCAGGAATGGCCAATAGCACCACTACTTACAGTTACATGTACTGTATATAAAATGCTGGTCAACTTATTGTGTCTACTCTGATATATATTCTAAAGTAGAGCCAAAGACATTTTGTAGCTCCTAAAAAAATGATTACACTTACCAGTTTCTTCCTCTCCTACTGTCTGGGCAGTGAATTCCGGCAACTTTCGTATGAGTCGTGTGGGCTCCTGGTAATCTGGACCTAATGGAAATATCCTGTCATAAGTTGAATTTGACTCCTGCTCACTGGCTGAAACAGAGTCATGGCGGCGATTGGTGTTGTACATGCTGGAATCACTGGGAAGGGAGAGGCTAACAGTTAGCTCCTCATCCAGCATCCGCCTGGAAGCCTAAACAGAGCAAATCATAACAGTTACTACTTTGTAACACTGAGGACAAGCAGGGTAGTCTGAAGTATATCATTTCTTATTGTATAAGTGTTATAAATCTTTTATTTGTTATACATCGTAATAAATCCATGCTCAGGCAGGGGCTTTCCAGATAAGGGGTTTTTCTATAATTTGGATCTCCATAGTTTAAGGGGGGTTATTTATCAAAGTCCAAATTTATCAATATTTTCTGCTACAAACTCCAATCAAATCCGCTCTGGTTTTTTTACGCTTATTTATTATTACAGTTGCTTTGCGGGTAAAAATAAGATTTTTACGTTTTTTTCAGATTTTTTCATCCAATTTTCACTAATTTCACGATTTTTTTTCGGAATTTCCACCTAAAAACTCCTAAAACTTTGGGGTATTGCATGAAACCCAGCGCACATCAAATTATCATTGGGACATCTTCCATTGACTTAAATGCAACCTCTACAGGTCCGAGATGCTGAATTTTCAGATCCTCTGGGTTTAATAAATTCTGAAAAAATTCATGATTTTTTTAAAGTCCGATTTTATAAAAAAAAAAATCAAAACTTTTTTGTGATTTTTGCATTTGGAGTTTAGCTAATAACCGCTAAGTCTGCTAAAAACAAATATTTAAACATTAACTAAACCCAATAAGATTCTTTTTCCTCCAATAACAATTAACTATACAGTTGGAATCAAATACAAGGTATTGTTTATTATTACAGATAAAAAGAAAATAATTTTTTAAAACAATTTGTTAACCAAACAAAACAATATTATGTCTTGTCTTGTTGATCTCACAACAGTTTATTATACAATGCACACACTATACTACAGGTTTGAGACCTGTTATCCAGAATGTTTGGGACCCGAGGTTTTCCGGATAAGGGGCCTTTCCTTAATTTGAATCGCCATATCTTAAGTCTACTAAAAAATTAATCAAACACAAATTAAACCCAATACGATCACTGGAAGCACATTCCAGTAAGGATTAATTATAAGTTAGTTTGGATCAAGAACAGAGAAAAAGGAAATCATTTTTAACATTTGGATTATTTGCATAGAATGGAGCCTTGGGGTTTCTAGATAAGAGATGATGAGATCACAATATATATATATATATATTTTTAACAGTCCAATTGATTTTAATTTTGGTAATTTGGGTAGTAACTAGATTTATGATGGAGAAAACATAAGAAATAATAAAACAGTGTGATATGCTTTTATGTCTGCTTTCTAGGTCCTCATAATATATTTATTTGTAAGTGATTTTCATTTCAAATCGATTTATATTTTTCTTTTTAAAGTGATTCATATCTGTCACAATCTGAGGTGTCACAATATGATATAAACATAACATTAGTGCAATTACTATTAGCATTTGCAATGCAGGCAACACCTCTGTTACAGTGACTCTGTGATATAGGGAGCAAGGAGAGCACTTGAGTCTCTCCAGATTTGCAAACACACCATCCATTTGCAAAACAAGGGGCATTTTATACATAGTGTCTTAGTCTCTTAGTTTTAGCATTTACCTTCTCAAGCATCTTCTGCCAGAATTGTCTCCAGAGGATGATAACAATAATTGCCACCAAAATGAAAATAATGGCTACGAGGCAACCAATCAGAATGCGGGTATTGCTGTCATCTACTTTAAGAGTGGGATCTGTAATAGATCAAAGAGGGGAATAAAAGTTGTTTTGTATATTTAGGGTATAGTATTAAAGAAACATTTACAGTTCCTGTTATATGTATATATGTAAGTGATATTGCTAAGGAGTACATCAAATATATATATATAAATATACACCTGGTGTAACCAGTAATACCTCTATACACATTACACAGAAGGAGTTTAAACAACCCAAACTTTAAAGCTTTAACACAGATTTTCAATGTAATCTCATTGAGTTACTTTATTCGTTTTTAGGGAAATTTCTCACACATTTAGTGAGATCTCACATTACTTGTTTATTCCATAATTATACGTGCCATTATGTATACAAAATATTGATACCTACTGGCAAGGATGGAGACATACCATATGTAGTGGGGACACTAGCTGACTGCGGAGGGCTCATTGAATTGTTGTACATGGCAGCATCTATAACAATTTTGAGAAAACAACAGATATCACAGATCTTAAAAGATAATTTGAAGATGAGTATTTTTGCGATTTTGGCTGCGGAGGCGATGCATCACCCTGTTATAAATATTACTATTTCCTTTAAGTTTGCTTACATGCAGAGGCTGTTTACATGTCCAGCATACAAACAACACATGGAATGCATATACACACATTTGTTATACAAAAATATATCAAACTTTAGTATACAGTAGGGGACCACAAAGGGCTTAAAAGGCTTTTGATTCAATAAGCATACAAGTATAAAGGCCTATAAACTAAACAGTGAACATAAAACATGAGGTTGTTTTGTCCCCTTATGTTTTGAAGACTTCTTATTAGAGGAGAGGCAATCCTTTAATCTCATTGCCCCCCCCCCCACAGTTTTACTATGAACATAGAGCTCTGAGTTTACCTGTATTTCCATATATTAATAAAATGTAATTTCTTGAACCATTTTAGACATCTAGGGGCAGATTTATTAAGGTTCGAGTTGTGTTTTTCATGAAAATTAGAGTTTTCGAAGTTATTTATTTTGGTCAAAAATCTATTTTTTGGATTAAAAAATACAAAAATGTTCGAGATTTATAATACCCTACCTTGGAAATACCTTGAATCCAAAAAAAAAAAACACCATCTAAAACCAGTCAAGGTCATGTAAGAGTCAGTGGCAGAGGTCCCTTGAACTAGCCTTCATAATGTTTGAGTTTTTTCGGAGGGTTTTGCCCAAAAACTTGATTAATTTGAGTTTTTGTGTTGTTAACCCCGAACTCACTGAATCGAGTTTTTTCCATTCAAGTTTTTTCTTAAATAAGAAATCATTTGAGTTGTGAGTTCATTTGAGTTCATTCAAGGTATAAAAAAAACTCTAAAATTCAACCTTTGATAAATATTCCCCCTAGAGTCAAGGGAAAGAACTGCCAGCTATTTAGGTGTTAGGTCACTACTACTACTATAATCAAATTATTGATGTCTTGACCTGAGACATATTCAACATAGCCTGTTAAGCCTCCTACAAAGTTCTTCTTATCTTGCATACTCAAACCCCATATGTTCTTTAATTGCTTCTTACCAGACTGAAAGGTGATCTCACTAAACATCATCCAAGAGTCAGCAAAGTAGTACTGGCACTTGATCGCCCTTGCCATGTGATTGTGGAGTTGCACAGTTACATAACGAGCACTGGGGTTGGCATCATCCAGCACTAAAACAGATGAGATGGAATTTGCTTCCCACTCGTTGGCATCAGAGCGGAAGAAGCACTGGACCTCTTTGAAGATTTTGACTCCCTTGGAGAACATATTGTTGCAGTGAACCTAAAATATATAGATAAATGTTACTTCACACAATCCTAGTGGGAACTGTCACAAGTTCTCTTTAGTGGGTCACATAATGTAGATGTTACTTACAGAGAGTTTTTTCTCAACTTTATGCTCTCATCTGTTGTGAACTATAGGACCCAGCTTACTCACTCTGACTAACACAGAAGCTAGAGGTGTTCCATGGGATGCCCAAGTGCAACCAACCTCCTGACCCTTCTGTATACAGAGGTACTTGTGAACCCACAAAAGGAGTATCCTAAAACTTGGTTTACATTTTCAAACAATAAAATCAATACTGTGTGTTTGACTGCTGAACATTGAATAATGATACAATAAAGGACAATATGCCACCTGTAGCATCTCAAAGTCACTTCTTAAGGTACAATGCAACAGAGCAGAGCAGAATGCTAAAGAAAGTACCATTCCCAGAAAGTGCACATTGAAAAAGAAGGGTGTGATATTTTGACCACTAAAATTATACTTTGTTTTCCAGATTTTAAAAGGAGTAAGAATAATGGCCACTTCCTCCCAAAAACTGTATATTGGTCATTCATTCTCCATCTAGAGAATGACACTCCGATAACATCATAGCAGCAGGGCTATAAACACACATAAAACATTTCACAGGTTTGTGTTACATTCTGCAACAAACCTTCATGGTTGTGAAGTTTCTTATTCTGTCAAATTCAAACATGATTTCCACATAACCATTGCTGAAGCTTTCATTGCTCCATCCTACGTAGTCATACCCAGGCCACATGTGGTACTCATGAGTCAACGTGAAGTCGTCGAGCCCAGCAACACCATCTGTCAGTTGGCCAAGTCCTTCGGTCATACTGAAATGGACAAAACTTTAGAACAACTCATAATGCCCACTATCTAGTAGGCCAAAAAAAATCAGTGCTGATATTGACATCATATTTTTGTAATCAATTAAATGTAGGTAATTGTATATCAATTTATATGAATATTAATCGTCATCATGAAGGATTTCTTGTTGGGTGCTGTCTGACTTGTCTTGCTTATAGATTGTTAGCTCTGTTGGCCAGAGACCTCATTCCACTGTGTATTGAAATTCCTAGCACTTAAAGGGGACCCATCACCCAAAAAAATATTCCAAATCCTATTTTATCATGTTAGTCAAGCAAAATTAACTGTATAAATTATTTGAATCTTGTTTCCATCAGTCTGGAAACTCATAATTATAGCAAGCAGGCAGGAGCCATTTTGTGGACACTGTTATTAAGGCAAGCCTTATATCATCTCAGAATCTTGTTTGTGCACCAGAATGGGGGACCTGATGTCCATCTCCATGCACTGGCTACACAATTATATGGTTAAGAGAAATGGGGGGATTTAGGGAGAGCAGTGACATCTGAAAGTGCTGAACAGAATCTGAAAGTAAGTGCTTGCCCCGCCTCTATTCCTAAGATTGACAGCTGCGATTTTTAAAAGAGTTTACAACATCTATGAATGCTTTAATAAAAAAAAGAATTTGGATGTCATGTTTAATTTGAAAAGGACTTTTATTATACAGCTTTTTATGTCTGGGTGACAGGTCCACTTTAAGTGTATATATAAATATATATACAATAATATTAAATTGCGTTGGAATTCTGGGAATGGGGAGATGCAAATAGTAAACTGAAACTTACCTGTAACCAATTGCTCCATCATATATAGTGTCATTCAGGTAAATGGCATAACCTTCTGGGAGAAGGAACTGTTGCCCTGAAGGAGCATTGTATGAAACTAATCCATCTACATAAAGAAATGGAGAACCATTCAAAAAGTGCTCAATATCTTTTAGACAACATTCATGGTATACAACTCTCTCTTTTTCGCCATGATATAAATACCATCATGGATCACTGGGTCTCTTACCAAGCCAAACACAGCCATACAGCTCGACCCTTAAGCAAACATTCATTGAGTGGTCAGTCACTGGGATGAATCGTAGAAATCTAGCTACAATTGGTGGCTCAAGGTCTTTTAAGACAATGTCATAAGGGTTGACATTCCCATCCAGAACCTACAGGAAACACGAGTGTAAAACACAATAGGATATTATATTGTTGGCAGGGGCATCTTAATGATGCACTAACAACACTGACTATCATAAACAAACAATAAAAGACAGACAGGATTTTGAATCAAAACTAAAACAAAAACAAGTGTTTAGTTTAAAAATCTCTAGCCAGAGGGATTTAGAGAAATGCATTTCTTCCGTTACTTGTACAGTGTTTTTAGAGTGAATTTTAGCAAATCCTATTTTATATAATGGATATTTTATAGTATATCAGAAATGGCACAGGGGTTTCTCCAGTTATTAATATTTAGTATTTTTACATTTTTATTACTAAGAAGTGGAGGCAGAATCAAATCAAAATGAGCAGTTACCTGTATATTAATACAAATAAATTTTCCTGCAAGTTACAGTTCTATTTGTACAATTTTCTGAAGACAAACCTTAATTATAATGTAATTTAGGACAAGCTACTGTATATACTGTACAGTAGTGATGTTTTTACCAAGACAAAGGAGTGCTGCTTATTTTTGAAGAGAGAAATGCAATATCTGTATGGACTTGTCACATCCATAACTGGAAATGTAAATATCTGTAAGGTACTTACGGTGCTTGCCTACCTGTCTACCATGCCGATTCCTCCACGAAATCCATCGAGTTCCGTCCCGACTGTAATTGATTTTGAACATCTGAGCAAACTCGTTGCCATGTCCTCCTGCATGTCGCCCTTGGGTGCCCACCAAAGTTATAAAATGAAGAACACGCAGGTCAATTTGAAGAAACTCTGTGAGTTCCTCGGGATCTACTGGCATCTCTGGACACCATGCTCCATCACCTCCCTCTGAATCCAGCCTAAAAGCAAAGAAATATGTTTATTAATTATGAAAATACTTATGCAGTAACAAACTATAAGCGTGTCAAAACTTAAACCAAAATTGTCATCTTTACAAAACAAATTAGAATGCAAAACAATTGTTATGTAGTGCATATCTTAGACATACTGTACTGAAGTACCTATTTGTGAAGCTTTCTTCATTTGTATTAGTAGCTAAGCCTTGTGTGTACTGTGATGTTTATAGCATATTTGGTGATAAGTTTCTTAGACATCTTTTCCCCACTGAAATCTCATAAAAATGTATCATATGCTTTGATAATTTCAAAAAGGCAAAGCTTCAATCCCAAACAATGCCAAGACAGATGACTCCATATTTCTTTCAAAATTCTCTTGCTAAAATGTCTATGGGGCATGTTTACTAACATTGGAGATAAATATCTGGAGAGATTTTTGGAGATGTTGCCCATAGCAACCAACAGATCTTTGCTTTTTTTTTCTAAGTTATAGATGGCTGTTTAAATCTAATTGCTGATTGGTTGCCATGGGCAACATCTCCAGAAATCTCTCCAGATATTTATCTCCAATGTTAGTAAACATGCCCCTATATCATTAAAAATTCATAGTCAAATGTTTCATCCTTCCAGATTTCAGTAATTACGACTATATCATAATTATCTATACACAGGGTTGAACTGTCTCATCTGTGGTTCTAGTCATAAGGGGGCTCTGGACCCTGAAAATGGGAGCTAGAATTTGGACATAATACAAAAACCCAACATGGAGGTCAGAAGACAGGTCACTCACAGTACTCAACATGGAAAAGTTAGTTTGTGCTTGCTCTTTACGCGAGCATGTAGCTAAACTTGTAAAGGAAATATTTCAGATATTGACATGTGATTCAACACACTGGTAACTTACTGGCTAGCACTAAATAATAAACTCTTTGACATTTATTTGTTGTATATACCATAGTGTTTGCAAGATTATATATGTGCATGCTATACAAACCTAATACAATTAATGAAAACATAATCTGTTCAATGTTTTTATTCTCTATCTGCACAAAAAAAGTCCTTACCTTCCATATTTGGCTGCTGTGGATTCTGACCACTGACTGGATGCTGTAATATCTTCATCAGGGATTTGTCCTCCTGACATACCCAAAGGGTAACGACAGACAGCTAGTGAGTATGAAAGTCATAAAAGATAGTTGAGCTTAGATAAAAACAAACATGACATCATGACATATCTGTATACATGAATAACAAAAAGCTTTCATGGGCTTTTTAAAAAAACAGTGAGATTTTTTGTTTAATAAATTTTGTCAATTATTTTGCGCTGTAGTAGCTCTGGATGCACCAAAATGAGAGTTTTAATGGTTAACTGCATTTTTCTTTTTGTTGCATGCTCAGTAGCAGACTAGAAGAAATTTACATTTCTCAAATTTCATAGAATCCATCTATATATTTTGACGCAAAGTTTAAAAACAAAAAGTAATTTAGCAGATATAACAACATGATGCATCAATTCCTAAGGAGGAAATGGAGGCTATGCATTGCCTACACCGCAGGTAATAAAATACTATTTCTGATGATGAACATTATTCGAAGGGCACTAAAATGGATGCAAATAATGCAGGTGGTGTTGCTGTTCATTAAAGGTACTTTTGCATAGTTGTGCTAAGCGTCATTGGGTTCACCCAGTCTCCTGGTGCAAGTGAATATATATTGATGCTAGGAAACCCTGGAGCTACTACTGCCTTAATGAATTATGGGCAGAGACATGCAAATTACTCTTCAATGACCCAGTGCTCAACCATGCATCCAGAACCACTGATTAATAGTACAGATACAGCCTTATAATTCAGAACTGTTTATTTATACATGTAGATATGACTTCTCACTTCTCAGGAGTAGGACTTGGAGAAACCGTCACAGTTTGGGTGAAAATGGCTTAAAGGGGCTGAAGAGCCATTCACATTACAAGACATGAAGTATAATGCCTACTTATAATGAGTTCGCATACAGTACAAAGATACATGGTTAATTTGGTCAAGTTTAACGTGCCTCATGCGACACACATAATGCTGCAAAAAACTGAAAGGCTGTAACCCACATTTCTGGATGGAGACTCCTTAATGTCTCTGTGGCCAACTGTGCATCCAGAACAGATGGTTAATAACACAAATACATCCTAATAATACACAGCCATATTTCCAAACTTCCTGACAGCCTTTTTTCGTTTCATTACATCACATCAGTTTTACTTTAGATATGGTTTATTGAAATGTGTTGAGTGTATGAATGTACTGTATGTACTGTGAGCTCAGGCTGGTGGGCCAAGAGAAGCAGACTGGTATAACATATTGATCAGGAGTGCTGAACTACACTGTATCTCACCCCAGTGCAGAATATTCCACAGTTCATTTATAAATGGAAAGCAAATGGAGGTAAGTTGCACACTCTGGTTTGTTCTGGTCTGGTTTGTTCACTACTGTGCTGATAACTGTATATTGCTTAGTGTTCCTGGCTTTAGCCCTATGAGTGTTAAGATTGTTCTTCCTACTGGGTCTGGATATTGCAAGTATAGAAGGCAATAAACTTGTTACAGAATGTAGCAGATACTTAAGATATTTAAAGGGTATTTCATAGCCTTTGTATACGTGAATGTACTTCTGAATTCTGGGCATGACTAAGCTTACACATTGTGCCAAATGTCTCTGCTGGGGGTGGAAGGGTTCTCCAGGCACATAGGAAAATTTTTAGAAATCTGATACATCATCATTTCTGAACAGAGCAAAAGCAAATAAATATGTAGACTTCACTATTACTGTAATTCCAAACTTTGCAAGCATATACATTAAAAACATACTTGGCATTAAAAATGTATAGTAAAACACAAAATGCTCCAGTTATCCATCCTTATGTTTAGTCATTCCACAGACTGGAAGCCGGTTGTTTATGTTGGCCAGTCTGTTATTTTCTGCTTCTAAATTTTACTCTGTAGGTTTGCTCTGGGGGCCTCTTAACAGGCAACTGGAACTGTCAGGGGATTTATAGAATTTACAGTATGTAAACTAAATGAATGAATTGTATGAGATATGACAGGTTAACGGTGACATTTATCTTACATTTTATACATATCGGTTTATTAAAAGTTTATTTTTATGATAAATATGTCCATTTTAATTTTAGAAGATCCTGCGCGATGGAAGGGATGGCCATCCTTTTTGTATCAAAATGCACTAGGAGTGGAACTCTGCCTTAGATATATATTTGCGTGTATATTAGAGAGTGTTTCTTTAAGGTGGGGTATTCTAGGAGCTACCAAGCAATTCTAGCCCAATTCCGAAATACTGGTGCCACAGTTTCCTTGGCTGACTAAGAATATATTGCTCTGTAATTCTTGCACTAAGACTTTGGTGCTGTTCTTCCCCACTGTTGTGTGAATAGGGCGTTTTTAACAAACAATTACTGTTTGTATATGTGTTTTGGAGCAAAAAGGGCAATTTTGGATGTGATTTTTATTGTTGGCTGCTGGTGCCGAATCCCATGAAATTACACCAAGTATGAGCTATGGCAATCACCTGCAAGTGCTTGTCAGTCTCTTATTGCTTGGAAACATGGACAGCAAAGTTTCGAAGGTTGTTTAAAGCAGTTGCACAATATAATAATTTAGCAGGCCACTGGAGTGACTTGGGGTAAAGTGGACCTACTCCTAACGTACTAAAAACTGTGGACACTAAAGCACACAAAAATTCTCTGTGTGCCCTTAAGCTTGTAGTTTATATTTTTATTTGGATTCTTTATTGTTAAAATATGCAATTATTTTTTACTATTCCTGTAGTTGCAATTATGCAATTATTTAAGCAGTGGATGAAAATGTTTGCTTCAGTAACAGGTAGCTGACTAATAGAAGTCTGGAAGATTTCTTTCTTGGCATGGGACTGCTTTTGACTGACTTTGCTTGCATGGGCCCTTATCCCAGAGAAGTATGCAGACCAATGTTATTTTAAGAGCTAGAAGACACTCACCTGGATTGACCTGAGATTCCACTGAGATCAGGATTAGAAGGAATAAGGGTAAAATGAGTGGAATTTGGCTTTTCCCTTTCATTTTGCGGCACTTCTGCAACATTAAAACCTGCAGCAGAAAAAAAACAACAAACCCTTAATAAAACAAAAGTTAAATTAAAAAGAACATTTAGCACAAGCCCAATTATTTAGCCCATGAAGGCACAAATGTAACTTATCAGCCGTTCGGCACCTGTACCTTAAACTTTCTGTTGACAGGGAGTCATAGTCTGAAACAATAGTGATATATGATGTATAAATTCATAAGGAAGTTGAGTATAGCATTAGTAGGCTATAGCACATATATGACTTAGGGCTCTTACTAACGAGCGGTTATAGCTGCGCTCCCCTGCGTTCCGTTTTTCTGCGTTCAGCCGCAGGGGAGCGCAGGAATAGACGCATTACATTTTTACCAATGGGGCTGTACACAGGCACGTGTAGGCGCTGAACGCAGGTCGAGACGCAACATGATGCATTTTTTCCTACACGCGCCTGTGTGAGTACAGCCCCATTGGAAAAGTGTAATGCATCTATTCCTGCGCTCCCGGAATGCAGGGGAGCGCAGCTACAACCGCTCGTGGCTCGTCAATAAGAGCCCTTAAAGTGACCGTGGACAGGGGCAGTTCTTGTCTCGAGTTTGGAGGGGGGGTTGCACCTGAGGCAAAGGGCTGTTGGAGAGGGGTTGTGTCTGGGACAGTGAGCCCGGCGGGGTGTGGGGGCCTCTGATGCGGCTACCCGGCCCAACTCTGATTGGAAATACTTGCAGAAATTCATAGTAGGCAGCAGTCCAAACCTCAACTAAAAAGCCTTTATTTTCACATGCAGGGCAACAGTGATAGCAACTGCAATAACAAATCCCTCTGCAATAACAAAATTATTTCCCACTTTGGATCTTGCATCATATTCAATCAATTTAATAAGAAAAATAATAGCAAACTTTGCCCATGTTTTTGCATAACCCCACCATGCCAAGTGGTTTTCCACCTACTACAAAAAAAAAACTTCCCACCTCATGTGAATATCTACAATCTATTATTTGGACCATGGGTTTTATTTTTCAATTAAAGGAGAAATACATCAAAAATAAATGAGGCTAGGAATACCAGACTGATTGGTAATTGGTGTTCTGTATAGAGGCAAGGTGTTTACTGAATATTTAAAGTCTGAACAAATAAGTATAGGGAAAGAGAAAGTGGGCTAATGTTAGAGCAAGGACACACAGAGCAAGCTGTGAAGAAGTACACAACCACCAAGGGGGTGCAAGGGGGCTGACATTATGGTTGTTATATTACTGTCCCAAAATACCCTGCCATGAAACATCTAACAGACTGTGTGTGCATATCAGTGGCATTTTACAAGTACACTTTGTCCTCTCTTAACACTAGTTAGAACAAAGACCTTAAAAACACAGGTCTATAAACAGTCTGGCCAGTCAGTTTCTTTCCCATATATGGTGCCACTGTTTTGTAAAAATCAAGATTGGGGGTAGGCCAACAACACTGCAAATTATAATACCTTTGGTTGTGTGCCATGCAAATTCTCTGTTCACCAGTATTTTTCCCCATACAGTTGTTAGGGGGAGAATTCTCAAGAGAATTTATTCCATAAAGAAACAACATACATGGACCTGTTATCCAGAATTCTCAGGACATGGGGATTTCCAGATAATGGATCTGTCCTTAATTTGGATCTTCATGCCATAAATCTACTAGAAAATTACATAAACATTATATAAACCCAATAGGCTGGTTCTGCCTTCAATAAGGATAAATTATATCTTAGTTTGGATCAAGTACAAGGTACTGTTTTATTATTTATACAAGAAAAAAAACAAAGGCCACCGCTCAAAAACTCACGCTCCCTTAACTGTTCACCCACAAAGGTCCGGGTGCTCTGGCCACAGCGTCCCCACTGTGCATATGATTTCCAAAACCAAGAAAGGACAATAAACCTGCTTTACTTGGAGTGCCGTCCTTTCTTGGTTTTGGAACTGTTTTATTATTACAGAGAAAAAGGAAATCATTTAAAAAAAATGGATTATTTGGATAAAATGGAGTCTATGGGAGACCGCCATTCTGTAATTTGGAGCATTCTGGATAACGGGTTTCCGGATAATATATATTATCATGGAGGAGGAAATATCGATAATAAAATAATAGATAATAAGATGCAAGAGTGAATGCTTCATCTTTATAACGGCAGTTTTGACAGGCTAAACCTGGAGAAATTTGCTCTTTGTAAATTGGCAAATATTCAATGGCAAATTCTCACCTGGGGAAAAGATGTGAATGGTCGTCAATGCAAACAGAATTCACCAATGTGAAGTTAATTCAACAAAACTTGGGGGCAAATTCACTAAGCCCTGAATCGCCTAAGGCTAGCGTGAATTCACTAGCGTTGGGCATTTTCGTTACTTCGCCGATTCACTAACGGACGCTGGCGTAACTTCGCTAGTGTTACTTCGCACCCTGGCGAATTTGCGCAACGGACGTAACTATGCAAATTCACTAACGCGTGTATTGTTCTGAACGTTACCTTTTACGCCAGACTTCCTTCGCCACCTCAGACCAGGCGAAGCGCAATAGGGATTGTTTCAAAAAAAGTTTTTTCTTTATTATGGGTGATAGGCTGAAAAAGATCAAAAAAATTTTGGGGGCTCCCCTCCTTCCCCCCTACATTTCCTAACTCATGGCAACTTAACTATACAGTGGGCACATGTGTAGGGCAAAATAAAAATTTTATTTGCTGTTTTGAAGGTTTCCCAGGCTTGTGTAGTTCTGCTACATATTCCTCCATTGTAACTTGAATTTGGCGGCGTATGCAAATTAACCTTCGCTTTGCTTGGCAAATCAACGCAAGTGCAACTTTGCAACCTTACGCTACCCCTGAGCGCAACTATGAATCTTAGTGAATGTCCCACTTGGTGTTCTCTCCTGTCAGCAAACTGGTAAATTTGTGGTGAATTTGTAGTAACTTGTAGTAAATAAGCCCCCATATTTGAAATAGCAGTATGACCTTAAATGACACAATGCCATGCAAAAATTATAAACACTGGCCTAGTTGTTTCAGGCAACCAGGTCCCCAGGTGACTGTGAGGGTCTGACTCACATTGCTGCCAAATTTTAAACTCATTTCCAAGGACACATTGTAACATTTTGTACCATGCAAGAAACGTATTACAGAGGACACACAGCACTACACCCATCTTATATATCAAACAATCATGCATGCTTATTATTAGGGCTAGGCAGCATAGGCAGATGCATAGTGGACACATGGAGGGGGCAGTTATAAGGGAGGGCACTGAAATATTGACTGGTGAGTTGGGACTGTGAATGAGTTTTCAAGCTTCTGCAAGTAGCTGTGAGGAGCCAGATTGGAGGAGGTGGGTGGTGGAAGGGTAACCAATGAGGGGTGAGTGTCCAGGGGCGAACGGTAGAGGGGAAGGTGGGGGAAGTGCTAGGCCAGGTGCAAAATACTTCTTGACCTGGTTCTGCTTATCACAACTGTATTTCATTTTAAATATTCCTTATTAAATACCTTATGGCTACAGAGCAAGGGTTTCCAAACTGTCTGTTTGGTCCTTCCTGGGGGCTTGGATTAGTTGCAGATAGGGATCCACACAATGGCTGCTTATAGTGACATTTTGGGAGTATGACTATTTGCCTCCTCCAAGATACTTCCAAAAGACTTGCTGAAAGATGGCTTATACTCCAAAACTGTCCTATATTTTCAACCTTGTTATGAATGAAGGAGGAACCTGAATGAAGAATGGACTTCCAAATGGGTCTGAACTAAAAATTCCTACACAAGCACTGCTGTAGAGGAGGGCAGGATTCTACTGGGCAGTTGGTTACCATTAACAGCAAACAAAACCAAGGACAATTCTAGGGACATTTGTATTTTTCTAAAAGAAAGCAGAAAATGTGCCTTACAGGTAAGGAATCCATTATCCAGAAAGCTCTGAATTACAGGAGGTTCATCTCCCATAGACTCCATTTTAAACATATAATTCACATAAAAATAAAAACCATACCAATATGTTTTTATTTTTCCAAACAGGTGACTAGTGACTGCTGATTCGTTGCTGTAGGGGACTAGGCCTGTAGCAAACCTTGCACCTTTTATTACATAACCCCCTTTGGATCAAAACCTGGCCCGGAGTGATATAGGGACAGTTGTCAATAATGCTCTTATTTCTAGGTATAACAAACAGTATTAATTCTAAACATCAAGACATTGAAGGGGTTGTTCACCTTTGAATTATTCACACAAAAGACAATTCACACCTGATCTTCATTTCTCACAATTTGTGTTTTTCTTGAAGTATTTAGCTTTTTCCTGAATTTCAGCAGCTATTATCTGGTTGTTAGGTTGCTATAACATTCTAAACGTTAACTAAGGTAACTATGCCTTTAACACAACAACGCTTTCCTGCCAACTGACCTGATTTTGCTGGGATAGTCCCTGGAAGTGGTTGGCAAAAACAAATCAAGGACATGGTCTGAAACAGTGATCCTCAACCAGTGGCTCTTGAGCAACATGTTGCTCACCAACCCCTTGGATGTTGCGCTTAGTGGCTTCAAAGTAGATGTTTATTTTTGAATCTAGGCTTGGAGGCAAGTTTTTGTTCCATAAAAAACAGATTTATGGGCAAACAGGACCTCCTGTAGGCTGCCAACCCCCATAGGGCTGCCAAATAGCCAATCATTTCCTTTATTTGGCACCCACAGGAACTTTTTACATAATTGTGTTGCTCACCAACTCTTTTTACATATGAATGTGGCTCACGGGGACCCTTGGTCTAAAACATCCTGAAGATTTTATGTATCCATGCAGAAAACAATCACAGAAGGGGTATGATGTAACTGTAATTCAAATAAGGCACAATTCCAGGGTAGGTTGAAGCATGCCTCTGTATGAGAGTTCTTTCAAGCCTCCAAACTTTTGCTTTACTTTCAATACAACTGCCTTACTAGTACAGAACAACCATACAGCAAACTCCCTGGGATTTTGTTTTGAAGAAATGGAAATTTTTACTTTGCAGTCATCTGATCTGTAATTCAGCACTTTTAAAGGAAAATAACAAGCTGGATCCCAGGGTCTGGTCACTGTTGCTATATTACATTCTGTGAAGATGATTTCACACCAAAAAGACTCTCAGAGTTCCCATGCTGGTGTTTGTTTTTCTCTTGTTTTTAAAATGTCTCTAAGTTACTTCATTAAGGCCTGCCAATAATATTTTTATGTGGTTAAATAACATCATATTCTTCTGTGATGAAGTTTTCAGACTTCTTATGTTGATTACATTTGACCACAAGCAACATCTGTATTATACAGGTTTTTTTTGTTCAGAATAAATCACAGTGAATAAGAAAAATAGCTAAGTGGAATCGGACAGTATTAGCTATTGGGCAGACTTTTATACCCCTAGTTCTTAAAGTGCCCATACAAGATGTCATCACTATGTACTGGATATCATCATTAGTCTATGTTTATTATCATTGGCTCCTAAGGTGTTACAATTATTGGCCAAAGGACATTTATTCTGCTTTATCACCATGTTGCATAACCTCATAAACATTATACAGGTATGGGACCTGTTATCCAGAATGCTCGGGATGAGGGGTTTTCCGTATAATGGATCTTTCCGTAATTTGGATTTTCATACCTTAAATCTTCTAGAAAATCATGTAAACATTAAATAAACCCAATATGCTGGTTTTGATGCCAATAAGGATTCATTATATCTTAGTTTGGATCAATTACAAGGTACTGTTTTAATATTACAGAGAAAAAGGAAATCATTTTTAAAAATCTGGATTATTTGGATAAAATGGAGTCTATGGGAGACGGCCATTCCGTAATTTGGAGCTTTCTGGATAACAGGTTTCCGGATAATACATTAGTCTAAGGCCAGTTGGATGATTTTACTAATGTATATCTGAAGCAGCTTGCTGAAATAATAAAGTACATTTTAGAAAAATTGTGTAGACCATCAAAGGGCCAGAGGTAGAGAGATGAGTACCCAGGACACCCCAGCAGTCTACAAGAAATGGTTATTCCAAGAATATCACCCATCTGATGAGTCTGCCGAATAGGTCTCAGGTGGCAAAGCAGAGTGGCGATACAAGGGCTCATTTATTAAGGCACCAACTGCCATTTTTTTAACCGATCAAACAGCATTTTTCTCAGAATTCCACCAAAATAGGAGGTGAGCCTAAATAGTATGTGCTGCAACTTGCATATGATTAAACAGAGCAGAAATGATAAATCATGTGCAAGTTGCTGTACAGGCTGTGAAAAGTATCAGTGTAAGAGTCACTGGTTGTTCCGTGTGTAGGTGTAGGCCTATAAGTAGCACCTCCACAAAGCAGTTATTAATTCATATGCTCCCTTGTGTCCATGCATCCTGTATTTTGCATCTTGTATGAAATTCATTAGAGCAGACAGAACCAGTGGATTAGTGATAGGCCCACTTGGGCACATTTAAGTATGCGGATTTGCACTTGTGTTTGTAAATGAGCCCTATTGCATTTCTACAGGATTGTGGCGCTGGAAAGCCCAAAGCTGAACTGATCAGTGTGATAACTCACCCTGGTGGTCTAGTGGGAGGAGGTCTGCAGGGACACCTGCAGCCTCCTCGGTGGGGACGCCCGCCACGTCGCCGCTGCTCTGGGCCGCAAATAAAATAGTTAGGGCGCATGCGGTGTGCCGCTTGCTGAAATTTGAAAATATTTAAAGCCAAAATGCATTTCTACAAATTGCCTGTTATAGGATCTTGTTCCTGGTGTTTCTGTGCTTTTGTGCTTCTGATTATTCTGTATTGATTCCTGTTATGACCCCTGCCTGGCTTCTGACTATTCTGACCTCTGGATCCTGACCCTTGCCTGAATACCGACTACCTCTTCTGCGTAACCCCTCTGATTGACTTCCTGGTTTGACCCTTGTCTGCCAAACTTCTGCCCAAAGACTTTGCTAAACAGTCGTGCCCCTCTGCCTATCCAGAACCTCTAGCTTTGTACCTCTCGTTTAAGTCCTGGTGGCATCCAAGTAGCTGAGGACTCCTCCCGAGGCCAAAGGCGGTCACACTACAGGTGAAGCACGAGCCGAGAGCGGGGTGCTTGGTATTTGTTCTGGTATTGGGTGCCGACCGTGACAATGAGCACGTCTCAGCTAGCCCTAGAATTTATAATTGTTGCCACAGGCAGACTATTTGGGCAAGTCAACCCCAAAATAAAAATGTGCCTAATAATATAATACATAATAGTAAGCAACTTTCCAATATATATGCATTGCAAATTTTCAGTGCTAAGTTATTCGTAAAAAAAACAATTGCTATTGAAAGCAGTATTTGCTTAACTCCCAGTTGTTACTTTTTAAACAATGTTGCAAAAGTCTTAGTCCCCCAGCAAAGACAGATCTGTTAATCACCCGCCTTGTTTTACATTGTAGCAGCAGTCTTAGACATCAGGACAGAGAATAAAAAGGGACACACAAACACTGCTTTCAATTGCAATCCATATACAAATAACTTAAAAAACATCGAAAAATTGTAATGAATGTATATTGCAAAGTTGTTTAGATTAATATTTTCTTTTATTTGGCAAATTTTTATTTTGGGGTTGACGTGCCCTTTAATCATTTTAAAATTTCTATTTATCATGTTGTTATCAGAGTTTATGATGGGTGCAGCATTACACAGGGTCCTATGCAGCCTATAAAAGGCGTTATGTCTACTGTATTACGTTGTAAAAAGGCAGCTTGATTGAGCAACATTTATGAGTATGTATACTGGTATATAGTCACTGTACATAGTGTGATGTGCCCGGCTTTACGGCTTCATGCCAGGCTGGTCCTAGCAATAGATTTTATTTGTGCTGACCTGCTTGCTTATTTTTACTCATAATTGCTCGCTGTATGCCTCTTTGCCTTGGCCAGCCAACTCATTAACATATCACAAACACATGTAGGTGACTATGATTTTCCGGCGATCTAGAGCCATTGAACATTTCTAAGCAAAGGGTGCCAACAGCTGTCTCACAGTGAACGTGTGCATGAGATGTGGGAGATGGTGCACACCATGATAATACCAGTTTTGTTCCCCCAGTGACCACATGTTAGCTGTAGGGGGCATGTTAATTTAGCAATGGCTCCATGGTGTGTTTTTATCAGTATATCAGGTGCATCACATACACTGGTATGTATTATATCAGGGTTGAAGGCTGTAGGATATCAATAATCTTGAAATGAACAAACTCCTGCAAGGTATGCAACCACCACCACCCCACCGCCATGCAAAAACAATAACAAACCTTTGAGGCTCGTTTACATTCTCACCATTTTTTAAGCCGCACAAAAAGATACTATTTGGCCATGCAGAGAAATGTGACATTGGACTCCGCTGCAGGGATGGGGTTAAGCAATATAAGTACAGGCAACATCAGAAAACAGTCTTTGCTTGTGGGGACCTTTTCCAGGAACAAAGAGGCTCTGTATGGAGCCTGCAGCGAGATTAACACAGTTCCACCAGGTAACTCTCCAGGAAAAGCAAGATCACTCGCAAATATTGAAATCTCACACGTCTAAAAAAATATGCAAAAAAACATTTGTGAGGACTCTTAAAGGCCAAACACAGGGTTTACAGGAACAGGCCCCATTCAATGCACCAAACCTGAGCTTCAGCTTCTGAAGGCATTTTTTAAATTCTGCAATGCCCCCTTGACCCTCCCGCAGTTTCTGATTTACAAATAGTGTAAGCTTGGCATTATACGTCAACAATATATGGATATCTAACTGAATAGTTATATGTACATACAGGGGTGTATTTATTAAAGGAAAACTATACCCTCTGAACAATGTAGGTCTCTATAAAAAGATATTGCATAAAACTGCTCATATGTAAAACCCTGCTTCATGTAAATAAACCATTTTCATAATAATATACTTTTCTATTAGTATGTGCCATTGGGCAATCATAAATAGAGAATTGCCATTTAAAAAAATAAGGGCCGCTCCCTGGGATTGTACGATTCACTGTGCACACACACATACCAAATAAACCATACATGTTAGGTCACGTGAGCCAATTAATAGACAGAGTTCTGTCTTTTGCTTCCACGCGTCTTCCTGTTACAGTTAGAGTTGTAGTATCTGGTCACGTCAGAGGCGGGCCAGGCTGGCTGGGCGCCCTAGGCAACCCAGCTGGCCAGCTCGCCCCCTCCTTCCCTGTAGCTCGATGTGTGCTGACTCTAGCGCACTGGTGTGCGCATGCGCAACGACACGATTGTGTGCATGCGCATCAACGATGGCATGCATAAGTGCTGTTAGAGGAGCGCAGCCAGTCTAGGGGTAGGCAGAAGAGGTAGCTGCCCAGCGCCCCTCAATCGTTGCGCCCTAGGGAGCTGCCTCTTCTGCCTACCCCTAGTTCCGGCCCTGGGTCAGGTGATCTCTGAGGCAGCACACAGACCATAACAAAACGGGGGTTCAAGGCAAGAGATGTAAAAGGGCAATATTTACTTAAAGGAAAACTATACCCCCAAACAATGTAGGTCTCTATAAAAAGATATTGCATAAAACAGCTCATATGTAAAACCCTGCTTCATGTAAATAAACCATTTTCATAATAATACACTTTTCTAGTAGTATGTGCCATTGGGTAATCATAAATAGAAAATTGCCATTTTAAAAAATAAGGGCCGCCCCCTGGGATCGTAAGATTCACTGTACTCACAACCATACCAACAAACCATACATGTAAGGTCACATGAGCCAATTAACAGACAGAGTTGTGTCTTTTGCTTCCTCACTTCTTCCTGTTACAGTTAGAGTTGAAGTATTTCTGGTCAGGTGATCTCTGAGGCAGCACACAGACCATCACAAAATGGTGGCTCAAGGCAAGAGATGTAAAAGGGCAATTTGTACTTAAATATATATTCCAGTTTGGTAAGATTCTTTAATATGCCACTTAATATGATATGAACTATCTGTTGCTTAAGTGTTCATTTTGGGGGTATAGTTTTCCTTTAAGTACATATTCCAGTTTGGTAAGATTCTTTAATATGCCACTTAATATGATATGAACTATCTGTTGCTTAAGTATTCATTTTGGGGGTATAGTTTTCCTTTAACATTTATGATGTTGCCCATAGCAGCCAATCAGATCTTTACTTTTGTTGTTGATGACTGCTGAATTGCTGATTGGTTGCTATGGGCAACATCACCGGTGTAGTTTGTCTCCAATGCTAATAAATATGCCCCTGTATGTGCATATTACTTTATGCAGTAAGTTGCATCTAAAACCACTTTCTGGCAGCACTATGGAGTTCCAGCACTGATTACCTGGGCACCACAGAGCACCAACTGTGGGTCGGTAGAATGTGGGATATCAAGTACAGCTGTATAGTAGGGGAAATGGGTGCATGAGGGTAACATTTCGCAAACAATAAGCAGAAAACATTTACTATCTCATAGCAAACATCAAATCGGTTACTATGAATTAGAAGACCAACAACTTTGTTAAAATACAGTGAGTGAACACCTTTACCTCACCAACAAAATTACCTTAATGATGAAAAATGCAACTTGTATGACATTTTAAAAGACATACCACTTGGCCTCCACTTTAAAGCAAGTAAAGGTTTTGAAATATATTTGCCTTCTTCTTCTGCCTCTTTATAGCTTTCAAATGAGAGTCACTGACCCAGCAGCAACAAGGCTATTGCTCCGCGAGACTACAATGTTATAGTTACTTTTTATTATTTACCCTTCTGTTTAGACCCTCTTCTATTCATCATCCAGTCTCTCATTTAAACCTCTGCCTGGTTGCTAGGCTAGATCACACCCTAGCAGCCAGATACTGTAGATGCAGAATTTCTCAACTGGAGAGCTGCTGAACAAAAAGCTACAGTACAAAATTCAAAGATGCTAATTTCAGCCTCTTTAGCATGACAAGCAATACCTGGATTTGATTTGTTTCTATTTTATGAATCTATATATCCCTAAGAATCTATAGATCCCTAAAGCCCCAAAAATATGCAAATATTTAAAGCTTTACTCTTTTTCCTTATGTAGAATACATTATACCACTTGCATGTTTACTTTGGGCCAGTAAGTCAGGTAAGTACAGGTATGTGACCTGTTATCAAGAATGCTCGGACCTTTGGTTTTCCAGATAAGGGATCTTACTGTAATTTGGATCTCCATAGCTTAAGGGGCAGATTTATCAAGGGTCGAAGTGAATTCAAGGGAATTTTCGAAGTAAAAAAATTCGAAATTCAAAGTAATTTTTTGGATACTTAGACCATCGAATAGGATACTACGACTTCGAATTCGGTTCGAAGTAAAATAGTTAGAATATTCGATAATCAAAGTACTGTCTCTTTAAAAAACCTTCGACTTCAATACTTTGCCAAATTAAACCTGCCGAAGTCCTATGTTAGCCTATGGGGACCTTCTACAACATTTTTCTAAGTCTTTAGAGGTTGAAGTAAAATCCTTCGAATCGAACGATTTTGCTTCGATCGCAGGATGGCCAATTTTTCTGAAAAATACTTCGACTTCGATGGTCGAATTTCGAAGTTTTTTTTACTTCAAAATTCAACCCTTGATAAATCTGCCCCTAAATCTACTAAAAAATAATTTAAACATATTATCCAAATAGTATTGGTTTGCTTCCAATAAAAATTAATTATATCTGAGATGCAGGTACTGTTTTATTATTAGCAGCTTATTTTTTATAGAAAAAGGAAATCATTTTTAAAAATTAGAATTGTTTTATTAAAATGGAGTCTGTGGGAGATGTCATTTCCGTAATTCTGGATAATGAGTTTATGGATCCCATAATAGGCTTGCAATTAGTACTTGTTTTCTAAGTTGGGCAAATAAATATTTTATCACCCCACAGACAACAGTAATAACTATTCCTAGTGAGCTACACATGGTGGCTACAGCTCTTCTGGTGAGACATAGGCCTAATAATATTATAACAAAAACTTTAATGTAAATGGAGATTATGGTATGGCATACATTTTTTATTGTTCGTATATTATTTCTATGGAGTCATACTATTTATTCTCAGCTCTGTATGGAGATGTTATTCAGGCACATCTATTATTAAAACAAATTTGAATATAGACATTAAGTAGATTCAGTATTTATTTTTCTATAAAATAGAAGCGTATTTAAACATTTATCTGTATTTATTTTATGAAAATATGTGAATGCCTTTCTGATTGCTTTATCAACACAACATGAAACAGTATAAATATACTCCAAAGAAAACCTGCACTTTTAATTAGAAATACATTATGGGAGTACTCCTCGTGCAATCAGCAAGAACTCAAAGTAAAACATAAAAACAGTTTATAAAAAGTTTATTATAGTGCCCCTTTAAAGGAGCTGTTCACCTTTAAATTAACTTTTAGTATGATGTAGAGAGTGATATTTTGAGAATTTGCAATAGGTTTTCAATTGTTATTATTTGTTGTTTTTTAGCTTTTTATTCAGAATCTCTCCAAATGACCCTAACAACTATGCACTAATTTGAATAAAAGACTGGAATATGAATAGGAGAGGGTCTGAATAGAAATATGAGTAATAAGAAGTAGCAATTACAATACAGTTGTAGCGTTACAGAGCATTTGGTTTATAGATGGGGTCAGTGACCCCCAATTGAAAGCTGGAAAGAGTCAGAAGCAGGCAGCAAATAATTCTATATATTCTAAATTATATAACATACTTAAAGTTAACTTAAAGGTGAACTACTAAAAAACCTGTTTTGTTTTTATGGAGAAATTTGAACTATTTGTGTAAGTCTGTGGGAGATGACCTTCTTGTAATTTGGAGCTTTCTGGATAATGGGTTTTTGGATAATGGATCCTACACATCCAAAGCAGCCAATTAAATTTTTTTCTTTTTGTCATAACTTCAAAGATTTATATTTTGTTATTTTTAAAAAGAAGCCAGGACTATTATTAAAAGCCAGAGGGAACGATGAATATGTTTTTCCATGTGTTTAAAGATGACTTACAGTAAATGGCTTTTATCCTTCTCTGACATTAATGTACAAAGCACTATTCCCACATCAAGAGGGGCATTTCTGTGTCTGTTCTCCAAACGCTGAACATGATTTTCAAATATAAACCCCTCTCTGAAGAGTTCATTCATCTGTCATGATTCAGACTAGTATAATATTTCTAACCAAAGGGGGAAGAGTTACAGCTAAGGGTAAGTTCACACTGGGAGATTCGGGGAGGTTTAGTTGCCCGGCGACTAATCGCCTCTTCTTTAGGGCAACTAATCTCCCCAAACTGCTTCGCCCTGTCTTCCGCCTGCTAGAATGAAAAATCGCCTGCGACATGGCACTCGCGGAGCTTTGTTTTCAGAAGTCGCCCTTAGTTTTCCTCGGAAAATGAAGTGCTGCGAGTGCCATGCCTCAGGCGATTTTTCATTCTAGCAGGCGGAAGACAGGGGGAAGCAGTTCAGGGAGATTAGTTGCCATAAAGAAGAGGCGATTAGTCACCAGACAACTAAATCTCCCCAAATCTCCCAGTGTGACCTTACCGTAAGGTAATAAAACTGAGTTAATGCTAGAGTGCCTAATCAATCATTGCTAGACAAAGGGGGTGACTTTACAAAAACTTTTATCTCCCTGATGATAACACTTGCACCAAACCTCCATTGAAAGCGAGTGAGCGACATGTTCTACCTAATATTAATTTTGCCTGCCACATTTCAAATGTACATGTGTTTAAAGGGATAATGTCATGGGAAAACATGTTCAAAATGCATTATTTATTGTGCTGCTCTAGCAAACTTATGCATTGAAATCCATTTTCAGAAGAGCAAACAGATTTTTTTTTATATTTTATTTTGAAATCTGACATGGGGCTAGACATGTAGTTAGTTTCCCATGTGCCCTCAGCCTTGTGGTCTCTTTACTGCTGCACTGCAAGTTGGAGTGATATCACCCCCAGCCTTTCTCCCAAGCAGCAACTAGAGGGTAACCAGATAGCTCCATGACTGTCACGAACGGCACCCTAAATCCAGAACCCAAGCTAAGCTCCCTTGTCTAGGATCCCACTTCTGCCTATAATCGCCGCCTTTCACCTCGGCCAGGAGCAAACTCAATGCAAAGAGAGGAGCAAAGCCAATGGTTCTGGACTAGCAAAGGGGTATGATCGTCTCACCAGGATGGAGGAACGCCACTTGGAACAGGCTGGCTGGGCCAGCACAAGCAGAGATTAGTCAGACAGGCCGGAATCAGGGTTGGAGAGTGTAGAATAGTCAATGGACAGGCAAAAGGTCAAGATTGGAGAGTTCAGAGTTATCAGGCAGGCTAGGGTCAGGATTGGAGAGACCAAAATAGTTGAGTAGGCAAGCAAGGGTCAAAACACAGAAGATCAAATAGGAATATACACCCAGGAACTTTACTAATAGAACCTAACAACGGGCAAGGATCTGCACACTGATTTTCCTTTAAATAGGGTTTGACTTTCATGCCATTGGGTGCTGACGTAATCACACCAGCGTGAATGCGCCTATAAAAACCGGAAGTGCACGCGGCACGTGCCCTAGGGGAAACCAGCACAGGAGACGCATGCGGCGGGCTTCCCGGCAGAAGGCATGGCGGGCGCCCCCGCATGCCAACGGATAAACCACTGAACCACCAGGGTAAATCCTTACACTGACACAAGATAACAGCTTCCAATGTAGTAAAAATCCAAGTCCCACTGCAACTCCTTCAGTTACATTGAGTAGGAGAAATAATAGCCTGTCAGAAAGCAGTTCCATAATGCAGCACCGACTCTTTCTGAAAACATCTGAACAGGCAAAATGACCTTAGACGCTGCCTACACACCAATATTACAATGAAAAAAATTACATTAAAGAATAAAATTTTAAACTGTAGAAGGAATTACGTGCAATGATGACAACATTCCTTTAAACCCTAAAAAGCTAATTTAGTTTGCTAAGTACACCAATAAAACATTCCCTGTTTTATTTGATTACAAACATGTCTGATATATTATCTTTTTGCAAATACACCCACCAGTGAAATAATGTCTTTGTAAAGCAATATATAACTGTATTATGGACACTGCAATATACACTTTCTGTATCTCTCAGGTTTTTGTTTCTTCTTCAGTCCCTACATTCCAAAATAAATGGGAAGTTGGACAGGATTTTCTCTCTCTTATATACGGTCTTGAGATGCTCTGACAAAAAGCAAAAGAGGTTCTTGAATATGTTTATTCTGTACTGAATAACTTCTCTTTTACTTCTTTGGAGAGTTCAAAAGTTTAGCCCTGGAGACAGCGTTGACCACAGGATCCTCTGTTCTTGTGATTGAGGCACATTCTGACAACTGATCTTCACCGCAGTTCATTGTGAGCCTTCCATTCTTTACTCTGTTTACCAAGTAAAATCAATACTTGCAAATGTCTCTGGACAGTTAGAACAAACTGAATCAGCAGAAATATTGTGGTTTTGCATGACATAGTCCAAACCTAATTCTGGCTCTTTATTGTTTAGTCAATTCTTTAACTATCCCATAAAACTGGTGGACAGCATTAAATATAATATTCTAATTAGGTACATGGGTATTTTTCCAACCTGGTCCTTAAAATATACAACATAACATAGTCATTTAGTTTGTGAAGATTCTCATTCATCGAGGTCATGGTATATATGTAGAATACATTCTAAATTGAGAAAGCCAGTTGGATGACTGGTGAAACATCTTCAAGAAAAAAACACTGCAAATCCGGTTGATTTGACTTATTTCTACACATAGTAATTTAGGTTAAAAGGAGAAATAGCTTGCTGAAGTTCTACATTTCCAGAACACTCTTCAGCTTTACTACTAGTGCGACCCATTTCTTAAAGGAGAACAAAAATTAAAATCACCGGGGGCCAAAATGCTAGGCACGACCCAGTGATTAAAATTGCTTACTTGATACTCGGTGCTCCTGTTTGCTAAAAACTGCACTGACTCTGGGTATTGCTGCAGAAATCCATTGTCGCAATATTCTGTCTTCTCTGTATTTGAGTCTGGATAAGCTTCACATACACCTGTCCATGCCAAAAGGAAAGAAGACAGAAGAGAAAAAAGATTGCACTGGATCATCTTCTACAGTAGTAACCGGGCCAGTGCAGTTTTGTGGAGCACGTGCCCGGGGTATCGGGTAAACGATTATAATCAATGCGCGTGCCTAACATGTCACAAACCGCAGTGATTTTAAGTTTAATTCTCCTTTAAAGAAGTTCTCCTTACAATGTGCCAACATATTCTGCAACACTTTATAATAAATGGGTTTATACATTGAACATAAAGAATTGCATAAAAAGCAACCAATAACCAATACGCAAGAGGTACATCCTCTGTGCTGCTGTCAGTTACCTGAGCTCAGCGGCTGACTCACAATATATAGAGAATAGAAAAGTCACAATACAAGGCAGATTAGCAATTAATTCAGATTCTCATTACGTGGCAGCTCAGATTATTAGAGTTGAATAATCAGCCCTATAGTATCAACTTCCTGGGCCGCTATCAGGTGGGGACAGGGGGTACTCCTGTACCGGGCCTAAAGGGGGGGCCCGGCTGACCTGCACTTTTCAAAATAGCCAGACCCCCCATGACAGCACCGAAGCCCTGCCGCCTCTTCCGAAGTCCTGAACCGACAAACTCCAGAAGAGCTGAAAAGCGGAAGTCCCGAACAGCCAAAGTCCCGAAGCCGCGAAAAGACCTGAAGCCACGAAAAGAGCCAAAGTTGAAGTCCTGAAGCCACGAGTTCAGTTCTACTGAACACCAATGTGTGTGTGTGTTTTTTAAACCCCTAGCCACCAATGTATTATTTTAATACTCCTGCCACCAATGTTTTGTTTTTTTAAATAGTCACTGGCGCTGTTTTTTTTAAAAAAACTTAATGATTTTTTTTTTTTTTTAACGGTGGTGTGGAGTGAGCGGAAACTGGGGTGAGGCTCAGGGACTGGGGTGGACTGGGCCCCGAAAATTTTGTTGTACAGGGCACTGTGATTTCTAATGGCTACCCTGTCAACGAATATGACACGTGAACCTCATTTACTGCTTGATGATTTGCAAAGTCCTGTAAGCTTGGCTTCTCAACTGCTGGACAGAGCACACTATGCTGTGCGTGCCACTCATAATCCTTACAAAATCCAAGATGGTGAGCTCCTGAATGATAACTGTTAAGGTACACAGTTATTTAGCTTTTCATTTAGGAGCTCTCCAGTTGCTCCAGTTTATCTCCCTTGCACCATGCATTGATTTGAATAAGACTGGAATATATTTAGGGGAGGGTAATAAAAATTAGCAAAAACAATTTTTTAGATGAGGTCAGTGACCCCCATTTAAAAGCTTGAAAGTGTCAGAAGAAGAAGGCTGACGATTAAAAACCTATAAAAACTAAATAATGATGACCATTTGAAAAGATACCAAAAAATAGAAAAATTTCAGTTTTTTTTGTATAAAATCCTAATTTCTAGTGAAAAAAACCCACAAATATTTTGGGATTTATTATACCCCAAGAATGAAAAAAGTCTGAATCCAAAAGTCTGGCATCTCAGACCTGCCGAGGTTGCACATACAGTAAGTCAATGGGAGAAGTGCCAAAGATTTTTTGATCTGCGCTGGGTTTCAAGCAATAATCCGAAGATTACTGAGTTTTCAGTCAAAAATCAAAAAACATTTTCGGGTGGAAAATCCGAAAAATTCGTACTATTTGTATTTTTCCCAATTTTTTCATGTTGTTTTTTCTGGAAAACTGTATTAATAAATAAAACTAAAAAAACAGAGCTGATTTGGTCTGAGTTTTTTTCAGAAAAAATTGAGATAAATTCGGACTTTGATAAATAACCCCATAAAAGTTTACTTAAAGTTGTACCACCCCTTTAAATTACTTTTTTTTTTATTTTAGAAGAGCAATACTAGGAGGAAAAATATGATAGCAGAGAATTATTACTCATTTAGCACTGATATCATAGTTTTACATTTTCCTTCCTATACTAATTATTACTTAGTGGTCTCAAATGTTGTAATTACTTCCATCCTTGAAATAAAGTTCTGCCAGCTCATGTTCCTTCCATCCAGATTCTGAAGGTAGAACTTTAAGTTGATTGCTAGTGTCGTAACCACACATTTCCTCATAAGCCCAGTAAAATCCATTCTGATGATCCAGCTGCCTAGTATAGCAATGCCAAACTGCATCCCACACCACAAGACCACCTGGAGGCACTTTTGGAAAGTTCTTTAGAAACACTGCCTTATATCATGGTAGATTATGGATCACCTCCCAGAAGAACTTTGTTTTTTTTAATGTATAATAACTATGATTAAAAAAGATGAATGCATCTGGAGGAAAAATGATTAATTATTTGAAGATTTTGAGATTCTTAAAAAGACTTTATTTTAGTAAATGAGAATTGAAAGACCGTTCTGTGAGAGCAAATGATGGATAATGATAATGAATGGTTTTTTGGTCTTTCATGGCCAATAAGTTTCAAGACACCGATATGGTTCCAGGGGAAGTCTGCTGATAAATAGGCCAGTTGTTGAAGTGTTAGTCTAAGGAATAACTGCACTTTCTGTTGTACAGTAGTTACAGTATTTGCTAGTTGAGCCGGTTATAAAATTAAATGTCACATAAGAAATAAATTAATGTTACAAAATGACATTGGTTATTGCAGATATTTATTTGTGAAATATACATTTATTTGAACTTCTTTCATAGGTTTTACTTGCTAGTACTATGCTTACCCTACTGGGTACTGCTGATTATTCATTCTTTAGACACGCTCATGTGTTGGAATGGGGTGTTGGGGGCCCACCAAAAGACTTAACGGAGATCTAAACCCAACAAAATTAAATGATTGCACTTTACATTAATTTTAAATGTTTTGTGGTATCTGAGATATTAGCATTTTTAGATTGCTTATAGGGCCTACTCGGGGGAAATGTTACTATTTTAACCAGAAAATGCCCCTAGCAAGCACAATGCCTACTGCACCAAGAGAAAGCACCAGGTTCAGGTGACCATATTGAGACTTAAACATGCTTATAATGAGGAGTACACCACTCATAGGAAGAAATACACGATTTAGCTTGCAGTGAAAAAGCAAAGAGTCCTTTCTTTTACAACGCTCAGCATAGCACCTAGTTAGCACCACAACACACATTTTGGGGTAGGTGTGTAACCCAATGTCTTCCTAAGGTGCCCTGCTCATTATGTACATGTATGTAGATTTATCATCTGGCCTGTATACCTGCCAAGGCCTAGGCCACTATTACAGATATACTTGCTGGTGAATTTGTAAAATTGTTTCCTTGCAAACCTAGTCCATCCTCTTAAGCCTTGATCCACCCAAATTCTACCCCTTCTCTTCCTCAGTATGTCCAGAATCTGCCCATGGTCCACCCACTTACATCATCCGTCTGCTCCATCACATATACATTAACCCCACCCCATTATGTCATCACTCCACCCCTATTCATTAATTGCATCACCACCTGCCTGCTCACGACAACCCCACAAGTAAGAACATTTAGAAAAGATGGCAAACGTACGTGATGAAGAATTGGTTGACTACTCCCCTCATCTTAGGCCACACTTATGCACATAGTGAGCAAGCTGGGAGATTGCTTATTATGTGTTTTCATGTGACCAAACATGGCTGCCCGCATCAGGATCTCCCTCCCAGTGCAGGGGGCATTGTGCTTGCTAGGGACATTTTCTAGTTAAAATGATGCTGTTTCCCCCAAGCGGAGTGCATGCTCAATTAGCTTGCACCTCCAGTGGGGGAAGCAATTTTGCCATCAAATGGATCCTTCGCCCAAGCTTCTTTTTGATACACATTCATTAAAGATACTCAGTAGTTTTAATTATATTTGTAAATGTAATTGCTGTTGAAAGCAGTGTTTGTGTATCCCTGGTTGGGTGGATTAAAGAGGCTTCTAAAGCTATGAACCACCAGGAAAGCTTGTCCTTGGCCTGCACTTCCCTCGAATAATCCACCTGACCTGCCCCTTCTGTTCTGCCACAACTTTGTACCAACTGATCTCCTTATCATCAGTAGCTCTCAGAATGGAATAGAAAGAAATGTCTTTACCCTTCAACGTTCTCCATTATTTTGTGTCTTTATATGTGTCTGCACTTTTACTAATAATAACTAAAGTCTTTTTTAGTTCTGAGCCACTTCACTTATTATGTTAGGTGTTACCAGAAAAGGAATCTCGGAGGTGCGTTATACATCTCAACTCATTATAATTAATGCCCTTGATTTAGTAAAAACTGGTGTAAGAAGGCTAAACATGCTTGAGCATGTGACATTCTTAGTTATTCCGTTGCAGTATTAATCCATGCAGTGCATCATCATATTCAGAAAAAAATCTAAATTTTTCCTATTTATATAATAACTCACAAAAAGAAAAGACTGACATGATTCATTTGTTTAAAGCTTCAGTTCTCTTGTGCTGTGGGATCTTTTACAAAAATCATAGGCTGTCCATTTATACAGCAGGAATATGCTTTTAATATTTCTTATAACACTATAAACCAAAATTCCAATCTGGAAACGCAACCTGGAATCTGAAGCCTTCGCATTAACTAAATCAGTGCTATGAGCTGCGGGCATTTCTTACTGAGCTATGGTAACAGGACAGTTCTACAGTCTTTGAAGGTTTCTATTCAGTTGTAGAGGTATGGCATCCATTGTCTGGAAATCTGTTATGCAGAAAGGTCCAAATTACAGGAAGGCCATTTCCCATAGACTTTATTTTATCCAAATATTCCACATTTTTCAAATGTAATAATAAAAGAGAACCTAAGATAAAATGAATCGTATTGGAGGCAAAACAAGTCTATTGGGTTTATTTAGGGGCCAATTCACTAACTTCGAGTGAAGGATTCGAAGTAAAAAAACTTCGAATTTCAAAGTGTTTTTTGGGCTACTTCGACCTTCGACTACGACTTCGAATTGAAGTATTCGAATTAAAAATCGTTCGACTATTCGACCATTCCATAGTCGAAGTACTGTCTCTTTAAGAAAAAACTTCGACCCCCTAGTTCGCCATCTAAAAGCTACTGAACCCATAGGCTTTCCTAAGTTTTTTTGATCGAAGGATATTCCTTCGATCGTTTGATTAAAATCCCTCGAATCGTTCGATTCGAAGGATTTTATCGTTCGATCGAAGGAATAATCCTGCTAAAATCCTTCGACTTAGATATTCGAAGTCGAAGGATTTTAATTCCCAGTCGAATATCGAGGGTTAATTTCGATATTCGACCCTTTGTGAATCGGCCCCTTAATGTTAAAATGATTATCTAGCAGACTTAAGGTGCAAAGATTCAAATCATGGAAAGATCAGTTATCCGGAAAACCCCTGAGCATTTTGAATAACAGGTTCCATACCTGAATAGTGCCTTGTTGTGCCTCTTATTTCACTTAGATAACATACAGCTATTGGGAAGTGTCCCAGCAGTTACGGCTTGTTTAGATATTTTATTGGCTGATTCTGTTTATCACAAGACATAACATATTTGGCAATTTGATATATAGTCCATCATATGTGGCTTGTTATGGAGATCGCTTCTTGTCTCTTGTATGATGACAGATGCCAGTACTAAGCATGCTGTACAACAGAAAGACATTAGCATTCCAGCAAGGGAAACACAACTTCTCATACTCTTCACCATACATTAATCTTATACACTGGTCTGGATATCTGGGGTTCTCGGTCTTAATTATATCTAAAAACAGCATTAGGCATTACTAAAATACATGATGCAATAGCCTTCTTTGGAACAATAAACGCTCTGTTACGGTGTCATTAAAACATGTACAATTCAAATACTTGGCACACCTTCATTGCCTTCATATGCTGTATTGGAAATATTATTTAATTTCTTCATAGTAGCTGAGGTTGAAAGAAGACAAGTTCATTAAATTAACTCTTCTTTAGAAACTTTTAATACTGACCAATGGGAAGGAAAAGGAAGAACCTTCCTATGTCGACACTACCTTTTTTTTCTGCTTCAGGGATAGACATGTTCTTTCAATAGAACATGCAAAAAGGTGACTTTTAATATAATTTCAGTGAGTCATGTGACACAAATGACAACTAGACACCCATTATAGCTGATGACATCACTAAGCACCATTTATAAGGATATATTTTACAGGATATTCTAGGCTCTTGAGTATTAATTTACCAATAACCCAAATGGGGATTCACATTAAAGGAAAACTATACCCCCCAAACAATGTAGGTCTCTATTAAAAGATACTGAGTAAAACAGCTCATGTGTAAAACCCTACTTCATGTAAATGAACCATTATCATAATAATATACTTTTTTAGTAGTATGTGCCATTGGGTAATCATAAATAGAAAATTGCCATTTTAAAAAATAAGGGCCGCCCCCTGAGATCGTAAGATTCACTGTGCACACATACAAACCACATGTAAGGTCACATGAGCCAATTAACAGTCAGAGTTCAGCCTTTTGCTTCCTCACTTCTTCCTGTTACAGTTAGTGTTGTAGTATTTCTGGTCAGGTGATCTCTGAGGCAGCATAGATAGAGTCACGAAATGGTGGTTCAAGGCAAGAGATGTAAAAGGGCAATATTTATGTAAATATATATTCCAGTTTGGAAAGATTCTTTAATATGTCATTCAATTTGATATAAACTATCTGTTGCTTAAGTGTTCATTTTGGGAGTATAGTTTTCCTTTAAGGACAACAATAAACTTTTTTTCAATATCCTGTCAACTTCCACGTTTTTCCAGATCAGATCATTTACATCAAACCAATTATTCAATGGTTTCCTTTTTGTGATTGTGATATCTCTGGATTTTTAGATTTTATATTATTCCACTAATTTATTAAAGTTATTTTTTAAGGGCTCTTGAGTGAATGTTTCTGGGACCTTAAGAAATATTAACTAAGCTGTGAAATGTCGAATTTGATGTATATTTGCTGAAAACCTCAAAAAACGATTAATGTTATACTGCCGAACATTATGCATTTAACCTGGCATATTTATGCTACTGTAAAATTTAAACTACGGTATGCTCCAGTTTACCAGTTACCTAGGCAATGGGTTGTTATTTTGTTGTCTCAAAAAATAAATAAATAAATGGCACAAACTAGGAATAAGTTTGGGTTAGAGGCCTGGTTCACCTAACTTTTAGAGGGTTATTTATCAAAGTCCGAATTTATCTCAGTATTTTCTGCTACAAACTCCGATCAAATCCGCTCAGGTTTACATTTTCCCGAAAATGTGCTTTGCGGGAAAAAAATCAGATTTTCGTGATTTTTTACAGTTTTATTATCTGATTTTCACAAATTTTTCCAATTTTCCTGATTTTCACGAATTTTCGGATTTATAACCAGAAAACTTGGGGGTATTGCACGAAACCCAGCGAACATCAAAAAATCATTGAGACATCTCCCATTGACTTATATGCAACCTTGACAGGTCTGAGATGCCAGATTTTCAGATTCGGTCCATCCTCGGGGTTTGATAGATTCCGAAAAATTTGTGATTTTTTAAGAAAAAACTTCATAAGAAAAAAAATTTCATGAGTATTTAGCATTTGGAGTTTAGTAAATAACCCCTTAGTATATTATAGAATGGCTAATTCTAAGCAACTTTTCAATTGGCCTTCTTTTTTTTTTTTTTTTTTTTTTTTTTTTATAGTTTTTTAAATTATTTGCCTTCTTCCAAATTGCAAACTTGAGAGCTTCTGAATAAAAAGCTAAATAACTCAAAAACCAAAAATAATAAAAATAGAAAACCAATTACAAATTGTCTCAGAATATCACACTCTACATCATACTAAAAGTTAACTTTAGCACAATGATGCTTCTAATAAAGCATTGCATAGGTGTGATGTACTTGCACTGCTAGGAGGCAAATCTTTTCCATATTTTGCAACAGAACATCCCCACAGGCTATGCATTGTGCAGCTGTATGTTATATGTAAAGATAGCAAAGTCTGGAATGTGCTAACTTCTTGTGTTAACAAGCTGTAAGAACACATACATATATTTCTATTTAATACAGTGAACCCCTATTTAGAAAACAGTTCATATGCAGTTATTGAATCTCCAATCCAGAATGCTTAGAACCTGGGTTTTTTGGATAAGAGTTTTTTTTTTTTTTTGTAATTTGAACAAGTAAAGAGTAATTCACTGGGAGTGACAATGTGTGTGGCACCCCCTCCAGTAAATATCATGTTAACTAGATTGGCCAGGTCGCTATTCCTGCTGCACATCACCACCAGAGATCCTTTTCAGATGTCCTGGATACCACACATGCGCAGTAGAGTAAAGATGGGACTTAAAGTTTACCATACCTCCCAACATTTGAAAAACAAAAAGAGGGACAAAAATTTGCGGTGAACATAGCAACAGTTTTTGCCACACCCTTTGTATGGCCACACCCCGTAATTCCCATGTCCATTTTACAAAATTTGGCAGGTTATTAAATTATGAACACATTTTAGGATACTTAGTGCAATGTTTTATGTGTTATAACAGTTTTGCTAATAAAGGTGAATAAAGCTGCTAGTCTCAGTTCTCCCAAGAGACCTGCTTATCTTAAATAGTTACAATTGTTTCTTTGTTTATCTTAAATTATTTCAAACGTATACAAGAACAGCTGCTGAGTGTCCTGGGCTCTCTGCCAAAAAGCCTGTTATTTTAATTTCAGAAACTTTGTATCTTTTTTCTCAAGTCAGTGCAGGAGATCAAAGACAAAGTCGGGACATTTAAGTAAGAAACTCTGGACTGCGGGCTGAGCTGTCAAAATCAGAACTGTCCCGCAGAAAATGAGACAGCTGGGAGGCAAATTTTACTCTGCTGTGCATGCCAGCTATCTGGAAGCATCATGAAAGCTGACAAAGTGGTTTGGCAGGAAAGGTACCCTGGGCTGGTTCACTTTTCAACAGACAGAAGCACCGGCCTGGGTTCTAAGGTTAACGATGATATTCATTTGGGGGGTGCCTAACACCTGTAAATATACCCAATATGATTGTTTTGTCACCAACATGGATTTATGCAGCTAAGTTAGAGTGAAGTACAAGCTACTATTTCATTATAACAGAGAAAAGGGAAATCATTTTTTTTTTTAAAAATTAAATAATTATTTTCTTAAAACTGACTCTATGGGAGTGGTCTTCCCGTAATTCGAGTTTTCTGGATATTAGTTTCCAAATAAGAAATCCCATACCTGTAACAGGATTATATTAACATTCCCTTAAAGGCTACAGGATGGCAGTTTTCTATAGCTGTCTACATATTGAATATATAAACACGGAATAATAATGTCAGATTCTAGGCACTCTCTGCGAGCGGCTTGTTATGCCTGCCATGCAAACATCCCCTCCTTTTTAGTCCACACTTGATGCCTCAGTTTAACAGTGCGTACCTCATAGGATCACAAGCCATGAAAGCATTAAACACAGATTTGTTATACACAAGAACACGTATATATATACACACCAGCTTGTACACCAGGGAAAGCACAAAATCCTAAAAAAGCGACTAATTGCAGAGAAGAAATTCCATAAGCACATACACTATTATCTCACTCTGTACCACTATGCAAACCTCTGTGTAATTCAGTTTATCACATACAGTAGCTGAACAATAAATATAAAAATGCTGAACTCATGTCCCAGTATTAAGGAATTGCGAGTTACAGACAGAGAAGCAGCAGAGCCTTAAACAGTAAACGTGACACAGGAGAACTGGAATTTTCCTTCAGGCACCCGGACTGAAATTAGCAACAGAAAATGTACCCAACACTTTCATAGAAACAGCAGGTAAAGCTGCGGTATCTGGGGTTAACTGTAACCTCCAAATTCTTTTAATATGAGGCAATAATGAGACCGATTTCACATCAGTGACAAGTGTATGTTGACTGTGATACCTGCTCCCACTTGGCATCAGTATTGAACACGTTTCCACAATGATAGTAGGGTTCAGAACACACAGAATGATTATAAAGAATATCAGTAATTCTCTAAAAGTCACAGAGTGGAATTAGCAATGACTGATGCCACTACCCCTTATTCTGTGTCTATATTGCTGCTGATTTAATCACCAGTTCTGCAAGAGGATCCAGCCACTCCATGCCAAGCAGAATGTTGCCATCTTAACTTGTAGAATAGGTGGTTACAAAGGCACTCAGTTCTACAGTCAGTAACGATTGGGCAAAAAGATGGGATGCCAACGGTGCATTAAAAATACAGAAAGGATAAAAGATACTAGACTGAAACACAGTAAAACTATATTTAATACCATAGCAAGAGTAAAGCATACATACCGTATCCAGAACTGGAATTCCACTAAGCATACACAGTCTCTACTGTTAGGATCAGCAGGAAAAAAATCATATTTTTAACAGAATTCCCCGTCCGTCCATTTCTGTAAAAGAGATGGTGAAGTGGCTACTCCAGGCTGTAGTTGTCAGCACATATGTGAACCATCCACCTTTACTGCCAATGTTTCTTTGCTGCTGCACAGTAATCTCTGATAGTCCTGTCTCCTCTATTATAAAGCACTTCCATGTATTCCATTAAGCCTTGGGTCCCAGTGCCTTCTGGAGGTGACACATTTTTTCATCAGCTGGTGAAACTTTCTCTCTATTTGCAGCAAGAGATATTTCATCCGTTTTCTGCATAAAGAGAGAGGGGGGGGGGGACCAGAGGAGGAGCACTTTCCGAAGGAAAGGTCTGCGGGGAGGTACTGTACTGTGCCTGATGTAAGCTGTCTTTGAGAAAAGTTTAGTTTCTGGATATTGCAGACTGACTGCCAGAACTCCCAGCATGCAACCTGAGCAACATTTGGTTTCAATTAAAGGAGGGGGGGAAATAGTAGCTCACAATCACACTGGCCTCTCTCAGGTTTTTTTTCTCCTGACCCCAGAGATGTTTACAAAAAAAAAAAGCCATATATTAAAATCGCAAGGCCTGCAGTTTCTCTTTCTTTCAGGAAAACACAGGAAATTAAAGACACTTACTAAATGGCGGTTTCTAAAAGATACTGGAAACAATGCCAGTTCAGCTTGAGAAAGCCTTGTGTTGGGAAATAAACAGGCAGTAGAAAATAATGGACTGAACACGTAAAATAGAAGACAGGAAGAAGTAAACAAAATAATTATCTGAAAACAGAAGCCAATTATAGTGGGTGGGTGAAGCATCTACGGGAAAAATAAAGGGGATTCAGCCAATTTGATGGCTCCCAGGCACTAGGATTTACGGGAACCCCATGCCTACAAAGAAATAAGATGGCTGTGCACTTTAAGGTCTACTTGGTTGGCAAGCTTGCCAAAAGAGAGGATTTTAACCTAATTTTGCCACCAACAGGCTGGGTCCTACATTTGCCATCAGCATCCGGTCCTACATTTGGATCTCAACAGGCTGATATTCTAATGCGGATTTAAATGATTCAGGTGCATCTGGTTATGCCTCCTCCATTTTCATCTGCCCAGGTGACAATCTCTTCTCCAGGCACAAATTACTGACATGAGGGGGTAACTGGGCTGTTACTGCAGATGCCCAATGAGGCAGGAAAAACTAGCATGATCCACAAAAATGTTATGTTGAAACATATAGGCATGGAAATGGGAATTAGGAAGCACTGTACATTTATACAATACCTTAATACTACAGACAGAGAAAACACACTCTAATAATATATAAACAGTTACTAAACTACAGTTTAATGTTTCTTTGAGGAAGCCATTATGTAGCCTTACTTTTGGATTCATATGGCAACCCCCTTGATACAATTGAGGGATCTGTTACCTGGAAACCCATTATCCAGAATGCTCAGAATTACCATCTTAAATAAAAAATGTTAAAATTGATTTCCTTTTTCTCTATAATTATAAAATATTACCTTGGATTTAACCCAAAGTAATAAACCAATAAACTTTACCGGAAGAAAAAAAACAATACTATTGGGTTTAATTCATGTTTAAGTTATGTTTACATAATTAGTAAACCTAAGGTATGGAGATCCATTTTATGGAAAGATGTTTTATCCAGAAAATCCCAGATCCTGAGCATTCAGGATAACTGGTCCCATACCTGTACAAAGGTTTCAGGCAACTTGCATTCAATTCTTACGCAAGTCAGTTACATGTTTTTTTAATTGAAGGACCACAGTTTCTATCATCAATGTCAGGCTTAGAAATTTCCACTGAAGACTCAACAGCAGGTGTTTTTGGTATTGTAAATTTCATTTTGATGGGTATAATTTTAAAGAATGAGGGCCCAAGTAGCAAAATGGTTCATCGTTTGGATAATGAGAAAAGATGGGTCATCATAATCACAATCATTAAAGCAATATTCTAGGACTGACAATTTCTCCAGTAATGGAAAGCAAGCGTTTATAAAAAGGAAAAGCCTTGGCAACAGGTACATAAAAGAAAACAACACATTAAAAGAAAATTCAGAGGATTATCTCCCCATTGCAAGAAGTTCTTGATTTACCTTCTGGCTCACTACCTTTAAGTTAAGGACAAGCCACAACAGCAGTGACCTTCCTCAAGATCCATTTGATTATTGCATACATCTGCTGGTGTCAGCGGTATTTATAAGTAGAATTGTTCTGAATTATTTTGCCCCTGTTTGCCATGTTCTTAGCGAACATATAAGCACAAAATAAGTGCTAAAACAGTGTCACAAATAACACCAACTATTACATTCCCCCTAGTGAATAATGGTCTGAACACAATGGAATCCTTCATCAGGGTTGAGTGCTGTTTTCATTATGCTCCAGCCAATGGAAGGGTTGCACCACCCCCACAGGGGCCCTTTTCTAAGGAATCTTGTGCACATTATGTTTTGTAAGTAATACTGGTACATTCCTATTGATTTTCATAGGAACATGTCATTATCACCTGTCAGTATGTGCTCTTGAAATCAGAGAGCAGCCACCATGTGGAGTGAATATCAACAGGGTCTGAATATTTCTTTACTGTCAAATCATCAATTTTCTTTTGAAAGTCTTCCTGGGCCATTGAACTGGCAAGCCCCTGTCAACTGATTCCTTCTTGGACAAACAAAAATACTGTTTACAAAACGTAAGCCTTTTACCTGACTCTCATACCAAGAGCCTTTTGTCTTATTGTTTTACTAATTAAATATTTCAGAAAATCATTTAACACATTTTACTCAATTGACCTTCTTGTACTTCAGTTTGTTTCTTGCCATTCTCAGCATAGTTATATTAAAGGGGTTGTTCACTCTTTTGATGTAGAGACAGATTCTTTGCAATTTTGCAATTGTATTTCATGTTTTATTATTTGTGGACAACGGTGTAACTAGTGCCGCCCTCTATAACAGTTATCATGTTTCCAATGTGCCAATGCCAATGTGCAATCGATCCCGATAGTTATGCCACTGTAGTTTTTGAGTTATTTAAAGGGCATGTAAAGGCAAAAAAATAAAATCGCATTTTTACTTTCTTTAATGAAAAAGAAACCTATCTCCAATATACTTTAATTAAAAAATGTGTACTGTTTTTCTAAGAAACCTGACTGTATGCAGTGAAATTCTCTCTTCATTTACTGCTGTGGATAGGAATTGTCAGATGGTTCCTAACTGTTCTGCAGGGCAACAATCATACTTATGAACAGCAGGGGGAGCCCCCGCCTTACTTCCCAACCATGCAGAACTCAAGCTGCTTTGTTTGTTTCCCTGTAGAGCAGTCAGCGACTGTGTAGAGATTTTATTTTTGCCTTTACATTGTTTCAAACTCCAGCTGCAGGGACAAAGATCATGGAGCCAGATCTAAACAGATAAACTGGGATTCTATTTGGAGGATTATTTTGCTGCACTGGTTCTGCAGAGTTGGAGAAAGTTTGTATTAAACAATACAAAAACTATAAAATCCACATTAGATTACATGACAACACAGGACCCAGTGCAGTCTGCCTATTCTGATTTTAGTCTTGCTGTATCGGCTTCTGGCAGATATTATTTGACTTGTGCTGTTTTGATAATTTATGACTATCCCTAAGCACCACAGACCACACAGAGCATGTGCACAGTCTTGGTCTTGCAAAGATGTTTAACAAAGTTACAAGATGGTGACCCCCTGTGGTCAACTTTGAAAGCATAAATCATTTTTTTGATTAGGCTTGTGGTGCAGTAAGTTCGTTTATGTTTAGTATACAAAATACAGCATTTCTAGCCTTATTCTATATTAGACTTTACTTCCCCTTTAACTTTTTATTCAACATTTGTTTTTAGATGGGGTCAGTGACCCCAATTTAAAAGCTGAAAAGAGTCAGAAGGCAGCAAATAATTTAAAAAAAAAACTATACAAATAATGAAGACCAATTGAATTGGTCTTTCTATAATATACTAAAAGTTAACTTAAAGGTGAACCACTCCTTTAAACTATAGATCTTGTGCTTTGCTTTGTCTTTATGTTTATAAGGAAATTATACTAATGATGAATGCGTGTACATGTAATATCCCGTAAAGACGCTGCTTATTTTGCTAATGTTTGTATGCATAAATTATAAAGTCATCATAATCTCAAGAGAAGCCAAGTTTTGATCATTGTTCCCCAGATACATGTTGAAGGTAATTTTGGAATTACTATTGATTAAAACAGCCAAAAAAAATCTCCCCAAGCTGACTTCTACATAGTGAGTTAGGTTTGAAAAAAGACACACGTCCATCAAGTTCAGTCTTTTAAGTCTATATATAACCTGCCTAATTTCCGATCTACTGAATTGAAACACCCTGAAGCCATGTATTATTGTAACCATACGAATGACAGGTACAAACCACTTGTAGATGGCAATGAACCCCTTCGGAAGTGGATCCTGGTTCCCCAGATAGATTTGTTCCCATTCTTTTACACAGGATACGAGAGTTTATATTACTTATCATTAACCCTAATTGATGGGAAATGAGATATTACCTGATCTGTTAGTACATGGTGCCTGGTGTATTAGGGAACTGCATTGGAACAATTCCTAACTTTCATTTAAAAATGGTTCTTCCATGCAGAATTACCAGCAGCTGCCTACAGGGAACGTTCTCCCATACAGTGTGTTTGCATTCACATTCATAATAAAGGTTTGGTTTAGTAATTTATACTATGTTTCTCCTTTCACTGTTGTTTGGGTTCTTCTGCAAAACTGTCCTCGTCCATTCACCACTACATTTCCCCTGTTGTACATGAGTTTCATCATCACATCTGGAAGTTCTCGAAAAATATATATTTTTTTTTAGACCTCTCCACTCGATAAAAGATTGCTGTTACAGCTGTGAAACTTTCATTTCCATGCTTTTTCCTTTACTTAAGGCACTGAACACTTCTCTTTAGTGCTCTGCTGTTCTCATCTGGCTTCTTATTAGTCAAGCAGTTTAACAGAACTGTTTAATACAGCATAATGACTGGATATATGTTTAGTGACTCACTACATTCTTTCCATTTGGTAGCTTCATTTCGCATAGTAACATTTCGCATTTGTCCTTCTTTTAAAGACAGCAATAAGAAAAGTATCTATCCAACCTGGGAGCATGGGCATCAAAAACATAAATGAACATGTAAGACAATAATAACAAAGGAGTCATAGATTGTCTCTTGCACACTCTCTATAAGAATGTTTTTGCTTTGACCAGAGCTGAAAAGGTGGCTTGGACTTACAAAGGGGCTCTTCATTTTTGAAGTCGCTGGCTGTACCAGGTGAGGTTCTCCAATGTCCAAAAACTGGTGCTCCAACCTGCATACTTAGTCAATGCTCTTTTGTATGCAAGAAAGCATTTTATGTGCTTTAGTAGCCACTGACTGACACTACCTAGAGTTAAACAGAATGTTATTCACAAAAAAAAAACTTCCTTAATTAAGGTGACCCCCCAACACACTTCCATTTAGTGTATAACTAACATTCATTTTGTTTCTGCCCAGTTATACAGTTTAGTAACATTTTATCTAAAGCTGAAACATCCTGCATGGAACTTTTTTTACAATTGTGGAGTAGGGACAATGTCTGTATGTTGAACCAGTGTTGGCCAGTAAAACCTTTCCTGCTTTCAATCCCTGTTTATTTGCATCCATGGATAGAGCATTGTGTATCTGTGTTTTGGTATTTCTATGAAGGTTTTCATTCATCCAGGTCATGGTATATCTAGTAGAAGATGTTTCACTACTTCCAGTTGAACTAGAAGTAGCTTGGATAAGTAGTGAGATGGCTTCAATGATTAATCAGCAAGTTCAGTTGCTCTAGATTTACTTCTACTAGATTTGTTGTCAGAATATGCAGTACATCAGGGATGTCCAGCCTGGATGAGGCCTCCTGTTCTCATGTTCTGCCTTAGGAACAGACTATGACTAACAAACATTTAGCAACACAACTTTAAACACCTCTTATTTATAAGCATGGACTTCAACATTACCTCTTGTCTTGAAAACCATGAACACAGGTTTAATAAAATACAATACACTGATGAGTTTATGTTTAGCCCTAGTAAAGATTGTTAGTAGGGATGATAGCTACTAATAGTAGAACTGTTTATGAACCCATTACAAGACAAGAAATAAAAAAAATGTTTATAAAACAGACACCCAACTTATGACTGGTTTAATAGATAATTATTTAAATGCATTAAATACCATCTCAATGAGCTATTACAGGATTGAATGTTAAATATGCAGCGTTCTATAATGAGCTGTATTCACTGATTCTCTTTCTTAAGTCATTAGAGTCTCCCCTACAGATTGTTTTGTCCCCTCCGTTAGGTTTCCTTTTCTGATAACCATGTATTTAACCATATGTGCAAGGCTTTACAGGGAAATACAAATCTTTACATGTGTATATGTTACATTTTAAAATTACATTTGTAAAAAAGCCACTGAACAATGCATAACAAGATTAAGTTTGTATCCACTGGGAGACTTGTAGCATATTAAAATGCAATCCACAGAATGTCCAGCAATACCTTTCAGAAAATAAAATAAAGGTCAAAAAAGTTCTCTCTCTTAGCCGAGGCTGGTTAATGTTTTCCGACAGCATCACAACTGATAAATAGATTTTAGATCATGAATCTTCTCTCTTTACAAGCCAGGTTCTTCTTCACTGGCTGCAAAATATCAGTTAAAAATACATCCCATGTGCCATGAGCCTAACAGTATTGCAGCTTTGATACACAAATTTGCTGTTACAACTCAAGCAGTGAAAAAAACATGGGTGTTTGAATGCAATGGCTTTAACCCTCCGCACTAGCTCCTACTTTCTGCACAATGCAGGTGACCAGGATACAGCTATTGAATATGACACAAATGCAATGTCTGTGTTGTGCCAAGACAAACATAGGCAAGACCACTGTCACATCACTGTGGTACATAACCTGTATCATTTCCACTGCTAACCTGGAGATGGAGCAATTTGCTTGCAGGGATAACCAATGTATGCAAAGCTTTGTTACAGGTCCTTGTAGACTGAGGTATGAATCCCAATCATCATGAGATCTGGTGAGGTGTTTCTAGCATCTCCATAAGGAATGTATCAATGGGTGTGTCTCCAATGAGCTTGAAGAAGAAAAGGTGCTCCAGGCATTTAAGTCCAATAGATCTCAAAGCTGGAAGTCGTAACAGTAATTTTGCAAACCTGGAATGTAAAAAGGACCTTTAGGCACTTGGACTAAATAAGGAAGATATCAAAAGCCTATTAAAGGTAAAACACAACGATTATGTGTGCACATACCTCATTCCAGTAATAGTTACCAATGAACTAAATGCATGACTATAATTATGGATATCATGACCTGCAGAAAGTAGAATCTGAATTATGCTGCGCATTGGGGTATCAGACTTTCTAAGGACACAGATAAAGGGTAGCAAATAAAAGTGATTTGGTAACAGACAGTGCAGAACATACAGGTGAGATATAGAGGAGTTTTCAGATTGCTTACAGAATCTCCACTGCTACAATAAAACTAGGCAGTATAGCTGCATTTACATTAACGTTTGTCGTTTTCTATTGGGATACAATAAGAGAAAAGAAAGGAATTGCAGGGAAGTGCAAAATACAATGTAGATACATTATTTAAAGGGTAAGAAATATATAACTATGTAATGCAGCACCAGCCTGAAGGTCCAGAAGCTAAATGACAGCAAAGGTTCATGCATTTTTTGTTATAGATTTGTAATTATTTGCCTTTTTCTTCTGATTTTTTTCCAGCTTTCAAATGGGGGTCACTGAGCCATCTAAAACCAAAAGCTCTGTAAAGTTACAAATGTATTGTTATTGCTAACTTTTATAACTCCTCTTTTTACTGAGATCCTCTCATATTCGTATTTCAGTATTTATTTATTTATTTATTTTTTATAGTTTTTTAATTATTTGCCTTTTTCCTCTGATTTTTTTCCAGCTTTCAAATGGGGGTCACTGACCCCATCTAAAAACCTAATGCTCTGTAAGGCTACAAATGTATTGTTATTGCTACTTTTTATTAATCCTCGTTCTACTGAGATCCTCTCATATTTGTATTTCAGTCTCTTTTTCAATACAGTGCGTGGTTGCTAGGGTAATTTGGACCATATCAACCAGATTGCTGATATGCCAAACTGGAGAGCTGATGAATATAAAGCTAAATAACTCCAAAACCACAAATAATAAAAAATTAAAACCAATTGCAAATTGTCTCCAAATATCACTGTATGTCATACTGAATACAAATACAAAGGTGAAAAACCCCTTTAAGCACCATAGCTCCAGGGCTTCTGAAATCACCAGTACATGGAGTTGTGTATAACTGCTTTGGAATCATAGCAGTTGACAGTTTAGTGCAGTCCCTGTGTCTAAGCAACACCATTTCCAGTGTAATCCTTTGTTAGTCTTTACATGACAAACTGAAATATTCACCAAGCTGCTAATAGAAAATTCTAATGTCTCCCACAGCACCCAATCCGAGAAAAACTCTAAAAGTGGTGATTATAGAGAATAAAATCCTTTTGATTTGTTAATATAATATATCTAAAGTGGTAATTGTTATTATTAGTGGTATTGGTTATTATTTTGACAAAAGTTTCATTATGGAGATTAAAACAGTAGCTATTATTGTGTTTTTATTCATCAAATACTTGTACAAAGGGTTTTCACTTGCCTTGCTGGTAAAACAGGTTCTATGGTCAGGGCTGGTATTAAACATTTTGACAGATTCCTGGCATGCCTATTCAGGGGAAGTAACAGTTACTGTAATGCCTCCCTCCACCCCAACCCCTGCTCCATCTGAACCCCAAGGTTATTTTGGTTCGAAAAATTTGGCCACATGAGTAAAAAAAATAATTTTTGTCATCTGTATTAATGTTTGGCTAAAATGTGCAAATAGAGATAGAGAGTTACAGAGTGCGAGAGTGCCCAGTTTATTTATGCAGTACTCATAGATGCCCAAAAGATGGCAGTGTTAAATAGTAAAAAAGCAAAAAAAAAATATATGGAAAATTAACCACTTTCAGGCAGATGTCTATAAGAGAAACCAGCCAGCACCCGTGCACATATCTAGTAAAATAGTAAAAATAAAAATAAAAAATATTATTATTCCCAGGCAAAGTAGGTAAAAGTCCAATAATAATATAAACACTTCTAATGTTCAAAATACCCAACAGTGTGTGTTCAATATATGTATTTTATAACTAGTACAGTTATGATTCATGATGAGGTTCTGCCTGTATTTAGAAGAGCTAAACACAAGTGATTGTCTGCACAAAGCAGCAGATGCAGTTGTAGGTGTAGCAGTGCAAGATGGCAACAGCAATGCAAGATGGTGGCAGGCACAATTGTCAACCTGTAGTTGAAGAGAAATAAGTCAGACCCATTAGGAGTCATTCATTACATCTAAAAGCTTTCATTTCTAAACTAGTGATCCCCAACTAGTGGCTCACAAGCAACATGCTGCTCACCAACCCATTGGATGTTGCTCTCAGTGGCCTCAAAGCCGGTGCTTATTTTTGAATTCCAGGCTTGAAGGCATGCATTTGTTGCATAAATACCATGTGTAATGCCAAACAGAGTCTCATGTAGACTACCAGTCCACATAGTCAATGGTCAATCACAGGCCATATTGACATCCTCAGAACTTTTTTTGCATTTGAATATGACTCACGGGTAAAAAAAAGTTGGGGACCCATGTTCTTATCTCATGTACCAAGCCTTTTTTTCCCAGGAATTTTAAGGGCCAGTTACAGTGCAGGCAAAAGATGGCATTTGGCCTCCCAAATGGCTCTCTGTAAATGAACAGAATACAACACAATAGAAGTATGTTTGATGACATAATAATAATCTATTCGTCCTGTGTATATACCACCTTTAAAAAAGGCTGCACTTAACCATATGACAGTGACATCTCTCAGCACAAGGTACCACAACTCTATATAAAGTTGTCTATACAGCATCCCTGTGATGAGTATATACAACATAACCACTCCTCACCTTCCTGGTTGGTCTGGGTACTTTTGCTTGGTGTAGGATTCAAGAGTGGCATAGACTTTTTCACGCAGTGCTTCAACCTCTGCAGCATTGGACAGGCCCTTAGCATCTAAAGATCAAAATGAAAGGGCCCAGTTATCTCTGTCCCTTGGAACATTCACGGAAGATGCGCCGATAACAGGGAAATACAGAAATCCTTTCTGGAAAAATCAATATTCGAATACATTGCTGGGAATCCAAGGTTGAAGTGAAAAACAGCCGTGCAATGTGTTTGCTATTCATATGACAGAAAACTGGCTTCTGCAGAACATGCAACTACAAATGACTTCTACAGGGAAGCCAGGTACATTTGCCAACCCAAACATTTGGAGTGCTGAAGGTAGAAAACTGGCTGCCAATGAGTTAAAGGAGAAGGAAAGCTCCAAGACAGTTTATTGCCAATAGAATAGCCACAATAGTGCAAGCTAGAACGCTATATTTATTCTGCAGAATGCTTTACCATACCTGAGTAAACAGCTCTAGACACTGTCTCTGTTTGTTTAGGATAGAAGCTGCCATATATGCTTGGTGTGACATCACTTCCTGCCTGAGTCTCTCCCTGCTTACTAACAGCTCTGAGCTCAGATTACAGTAGGGATGGGAGGAGGGAGGGGGAGAGGAGCAAACTGAGCATGCTCAAGTCCGTGCCCTGGAGGTTTATGCTGAAAACAGGAAGTCTGATACAGAAGCCCATGTGTACACAATAGAAGGAAAGAAATGTGGTGTTTCTTTTGACAGAGGACTCAGAGCAGCATTACTTTGAGGGTTTACTGGTGTATTTATATAGACCTTTCTGATAAAGCTTACTTAATTTTAGCCTTTCCTTCTCCTTTAAGTAAGCTAAACAACATGGATGGATGTTGAAATCTATGCACAATACGTTAAATAAATGGGGCTTAATGCCGATAACGTTCCATATTGTGTACCAGAGAGGCTTGTTAGTGAATGCTGATCGACACTGTTCTTTGGAAATACAAGCGTAAGATCCATTATCTAGAATGCTTGGGACCTGGGGTTTTCCCTATTAAGGATCTTTCCATAAATGAGATGTCCATACCCGTAGTCTGTTGAAAATCATTTAAACATTAAATAAATCCAATATGATTATTTAGCCACCAACATGGATTCATGCAGCTTAGTTGGGATCAAACGCAAGGTGCTATTTTTATTATTATTACAGAAAAAAGGAAACAATTTAAAAAAATGTATTATTTGTTTATAATGGAGTCTGAGAGAGCTTTCTGGATAACGGGTTTTCGGATAAGGGATCCTATACCAGTATAATTAATGCTTTGCAAAAGGGGACTAAAAAACTTCTATAATTGATATTAGAATTCGAGCAGATCACCCTTATAATAGAGGAATGGGATCTGATCAGTGTCGGACTGGGACACCATGGCCCCACCCAAAAACCTTAGGCCAGGGGCCCACTCTCAGTATTATAATTCTTCCTCTCCTCACTCAACCGCTATTCTCCTAGTCTCTTTTCTTTACATTCTATAATACTATAATCTATTATTACATCTATTTAGCCTTTTTGTTCTCATAGAAATAAAGAATGGCCATTAAATATGCCACATGTTTAGCAGCATGAGGGCCCACTGACACCTGGGCCCACCGGAAGTTTTCCTGGTATCCCGATGGGCCAGTCCGACACTAGATTGGATACCTGGAATTCTCATGACTTGTATAAAGGGTCTTCCTGTGATGTGAAAGACCATGTCGTAAGGCTAATAAAATCAATTTAAAGGCTAATAAAATCCCATAGCTGTACTTTTATCACTGAGAGGCAAAGTCTTACCTGGATTAAACAGAACAATAGCTCTCAGGCATCCCAGCTCTGATTTATCCATGTCCATGTCTTTCATTTTAGAAACCAACTCAGTTAGCACCCTGTTCATAGAGATTGAAATGCAAGGGTGCAAGAGTTATTGCCTTTTATACAAATAAATTAACAGGATCTTAATGTGCATTTTATTTTTTGCTTTGAGAGAAATTTTTTAACAAGTCTAAGTAAAGTCTATATTTCCACTCTCGGATATTATTTTGTATGTACATAACCCGAGCTAATTATGTAGCGTTCATAGATGCTGGTCATTATTATTATTATTATTATAGTCGATACGGACATCTATTATTGTCTGTATTGGTAAGACACTGAGGCTCATATACTAGCATATTCAGGTCTGCACTAGGCATCATTCCTGCAGGCCCCCCACATGACATCAGCGGATGAGGTGTCATAGCGCAACACATGTGAGTGACATCACTTTCCCCTAACCCCCCCACCTCTGCTGCCGGATTTAGTAGAAAAGCATCTGCTAGCATGGGAAGTATATTTTTTTTACCATATTGGCACCCAAGGGCCGCCCCTTAAAGCTGCTGCAAGACACGCTAGTGAATATATGGCAAATAGGCCCTTGACTATCAAGGGTGCTAAATTAAACCAGCAGTAACAATAGCAACCAACCAGGGTTTACTTTTGATCAGGCTATTATAAGTTAGAAAATGAAAGTAAAGATCTGATTGTTGCTACAGAAAACGTACTGGTGCAATGTAGCTATTTTAGTACAAAATAGTAAAAAAAAAAAAATCCTACAAAATAAAAACTGCAGGTTATGGCCCCTCAAAATAATGGGAACATGGTTTCAGAGCTGTCCAAAGAGGTTAATCTCTGAAAACCCCTGCTTTTGCTGCTCAGAAGGATTCTAGGGATGGGTGGGTGAGACACAAGAGGTGCAGAAACAGCATATTTTACAGTTTTCAGGAGGTCCCTACTATTAGGTGTCATAGTGGTAGACAGTGGGGCTCATTAATAAACACCAGGCAAATCTGTATCTGGGCCGTATCCCATATCAACCAATAAGTGATTAGGTAGAACAATGAAAGCAAACATCTGGCACAGGGTACTGCCCAGGTGCAAATTTGCTTAGCAGTTATATGATTGCCTGAACTCTATGGCCATGCACCAGATGGCAGCACCATAATCATATAATTTAACTGGACTGTATTGCTTCTTTCAGGATGCAAAAATCAGTATACTCAGTGGCGTAACTATAGAGGAAGCAGACCACGCAGTCGCAAGGGGGGCCAGGAAACTAAGGGGCCCAGACTGTGGGATCTGCTTCCTCTATAGCTAATAAAAAAAACCCTCCTCCGCAGCCGCTCTCTTAGCAGCGGAGAGGAAGGGCAGCACAAGTCCTGGGCGTAGTCGGGGCAGGGTGGAAGCGGGACATAGGCAGCAAGTGGGCGGGAGGATGAGGATCAGAGTGTGCCAGGCCACTCTAGTTAAGCTACTGAGCATACTATTATTGTTATGAGATGAATGTATTTTCTGAACTACATCGCTACATTAACTGCATGTACCTGTCAAAGATGGAGCCTACTCCTGCATTGTGTGCGCTGCTTCTGTGCACATGTAACCCAGTAGCCAGAAGAATGCCATCCTGCACAGACACTGAGCGGTGCGAGAAGGAAGCAATCAGTAACTCATTCCAACCTGCAATGTAAAGACAGCACAGCTCACCCATCTGTTGACATGGCAAGAATATTTTTTCCAACACTGATACACACATGATGCTGACCGTGTCTTTTACTATAATTTATCTGGCACCAAGTTAATGTTAGAGCTAAGGCACATATGCAGCAGGCAGTGTGATCCGTCATAATGAGAAGTTACAGAAGAGAAATGGACCAATGAAATTTCAGTCTAAAATGTTACCATATTTTCATTTATGTGACTTGTACCTGTGATATACTGTAGGATCCCATAAATGCAGGATTTGTAAAAAGAAAAAAATATATAAATGAATCAATTCTACAAGAAAAACATTAGAATCTGTCAGATTGCTTTTACCAGCAACGTTTCTGATTTGTAGAAAAATACGCACACTAAAAACTTATAATGCCAAATATCATTAAATAAGAATACCTCCTATTTTAATGAGGGGAAAATATTATTATATTGAAAATTATAATTGTGCCTAAAAATGGTATAACTTGGAACTTGAAGTCCGTGCTTCCCGTGCACCAGTGCTAGCTATTAATACTGGGGTGGGAACATGGATTGTGGGGCGTGAGCAGGTTATTGTTCCGTACCAGACTCCCTCTATCTGTGGGCACCACACTGTAGCAAGGTCTGCACCTCAGTAACTTTTCATAACTTTCCTCTCAGGATGGGCCCACATTAAGTCTGGGAGTCAGATTCACAACTGCATAAACAGGTCAACAAACAACCACCACTTCCAAATCACAACTTTCACAAGGGGAATGATGATGTTTATGAAATGAAGGGGCAATTACTTCCCTTAAAACCTTTATGCCTGTGCTTTATGTATTTGCTCCCACCCAGTTGAGGTGTTCAGGCAGGCCCGGATTT